>VBSM01001124.1:37769925-37889390 GCA_008086735.1 Cheirogaleus medius | reverse complement strand
GGTTTTAAGTGGCTCCTCAAGACTTCATGCAAGAACCTAGAAGTAATTTTGAGGAAAAAGTACCATTGTGAGTTGTACTGGGTGCCGTGATTTTAAAAAAATAGAAAATATCATTATAATGAAAAAGAATATCCTGAATAAACAGTCACAAAGAAAAATATTTTCATCACTATGATCACACAAGGACAAGAGCAACCACAGTGCTCCTTACCCTTGTATTCATGAATATCTAATATCAATATATGTATGCCTAACCAAGTCTTGGTGTCGATTGCTCTTTCTTGAGGCTGTGCTTTTTACTACACTACATTCCTGAAAGATCTCTTTCCTTCTCCTGGCATCAGCTACCAAAATCACACAAAAGCTTTATAAATCTCTCCAGGCCTTCTCTGATTTAAACTTGTTACATATCTCTAAATGCTCACTTATATTCAGATCATTTAATAAATTACTGAAATATTTACCATGCATCTAATATTTTACAAAGACTATCCTTTGGATTGGCAGTAAAAAAAAAAAAAAAAAGGAAAACTCAGCAAAGACTTTTGAAGAGAGTGGTCTTTGAAAGGGTCCTTGAAGAATGGGCATTATTTTAACAGGCAGAACAGAGTATTCTGGTAGGTCACAGAAAACTACAAGAGTGACATAAACATATGCCCGGGAGCAGGACATGTACATTGAACACAGTGAATACTCAGTTGGCTACAAGCTTAGGCACATGACAGGAGGACTGTGTCTGACACACATTTAGTTATCAGGAAGCATTCCAAAGATTTAATGGGGATGGTGTAGAATACAGAATGGACCAGAAATTAAAGGCCATTCAGTTGGCCATTCTGTGAAGTTTGGACATTTTTTGGTAAGCTATAGATGGCAAATATTCCTTTGGAGACAATATTTCTGTTTTATATGATATTAATATTTTTATAAATGATATAATTTGAAAGTGGGATATAGTGAGGCTTAAAAATAATCCAGTTTTTTAAAAAATTAATTTACTTGTTAAAAATTTATTGATACATAATAATTGTACATATTTGTGGGGTATATGTGATATTTTGATACATGCATACAGTGTGTAATGATCAAATCAGGGTATTTAGGATATTCCTCACTGTGAACATTTATCATTTTTTTGTGGTGTTAACATTTCAAATCTCTTCTAGCTATTTTGAAATATACGATCTATCATTGTTAACAATAGTCACCCTACTGTGCTATCAAATACTAGAACTTATTCCTTCTATCTAACTGTATGTTTGTAACCATTAACCAATCTCTCTTCGTCATTCCTCCCCACCCCAAATCTCTGGTAACATTCCACTCTCTACCTCCATGAGATTCATTTCTGTAGCTCTCACACATGAGCGAGAACATGTGATACTGGTCTTTCTGTGCATGGCTTATTTTACTTAGCATAATGACTTCCAGTGCCTTCCATGTTGCTGCAAATGGCATGATTTTATTCTTTTTATGGCTAAATAGTATTTCATTGCACATAGATACCACATTTTCTTTAACCCATTCATCCCTTGATGAACACTTAGGTTGATTCCACCTCTTGGTTATTGTGAATATTGTTGCAATAAACATGGGAGTGCAGATATCTCTTTGATATACTGATTTCCTTTCTTTTGGATATGTACCAAGTAGTGGGATTGTTGGATCATATCATAGTTCTATTTTTAGTTCTTTGAGTAATCTCCATACAGGTTGTACTAATTTACATTTCCACCAACAGTGTTTAGCAGTTCCTCTTTCTCTGCATCCTCACCAGCATCTGTTATTTTTTGTCTTTTTGATGTTAGACATTCTAATTGGAGTAAGACAACATCTCATTGTGGTTTTGATTTGCATTTCCCTGATGATTAATGATGAATATTTTTTTATATACCTGTTGGCCATTTGTCTGTCTTCTTTTGAGAAATGTCTATTCAGATCCTTTGCCCACTTTTTAATGGGGATTATTTGTTTTTTTGCTGTGGGGTTGTTAGAGTTCCTTGTGCATTCTGGATATTATTCCCTTGTCATCTTCAGCTTCTTTTTAAGCAAAATACCAGTCACGTTAAAACAGGTTTCACGTGTAAAAGAATAAATGAGAGAAAATGCCTATTTATCATTTCAATGCCAATTATAAATTAATTACATAATAAAATGTGAAGAAAATAATTATTGCTCTTAGTTAACACTCATTCAATATGGCTCCTTTCTTTGTTCAAGTTTGTGTTCCCTTCTCCCTATTCATTCACAAGTCCTGAACATTTTCCCTTTGACATATCTTTTGTAGAATTTCTTTTATGGATGTGGCTGAGAAATTCGGCACCTCTTCCTTAAACTCCTAAAAATCATGAAGAAAACATAACAGGAACTTTTTAGGAAAGAATCCCATTTCCATGAATCTAGAAGCAGATCTAATCTTCAGACACAAATATGCACATAAGGGCTGCCACAAGCATCTAGGAGGGAGGGGCCCCATTGGGTCAAGGGCAGCAGAGAACAGGAGAAATGCAGAAAGCGGAGAATAGACACAGTGCATGAGATCCCAGGACACATCTTTATAAACACATTCTCAGAGGGTCAGGGCCCTTGCCACCCCAAAATGAAGATTGTAATTTTTATTTGCAAGCCTGACTGCAGAACTAGGGTTTGCAAGGCTGCCTTTCATCTACAAATACTTTATATCTAGCTCTGGCCCGGAGCTCTGGCTAATTTCCATCATTTGGCCTATCTGAATTATACCCATCTTTCCAAAATTTACTCTTACTCTATCTCCTCTAGGACGACTTACTTGAATTCTTTGCTCAAACATTCTCCCTACTGCATTTAATAGTATGTCAGTTATCATCTCTGTAAGTATCATCTGCCCAAAAATTAAGTTTCTAGAGAAAAAGTACTTTCCTTCTGTGTTGCTTGTGCTCCTTGGTCAGATATTAAACACATATGTGGTAGGAGATCCAGAAATAGCTAATAGATTGACTTTAATGTATTTATATACATTGCATTATATATGTAGTATAAATTAGTGATATGTATTCAACCAATATCTGCATCAAACCAAATCAAGTATCTTCCTAATTGCTACTTTTTGAGATGTTCTTCATCTTTGAATTCATAACTACCAAGTACTGCTCCAAAGAATCGTTGTCTAGTAAATTAACAAGCACTACCTTACTGTAGAAGCAAAACAACATACCACACCATCATAATTATTGACAATGAGTACTTATCAGAAGAAAGATCTTTCAAGTATCTGAACAGATTAATGTGTGTCTTTCCAATATTGCTACGGTTATAGACTCTGAGTTAGAGATTATTGTGCAGGAAGTTTGCTTAGAAGTGCTTTGGGGACCAATGACACCTTTGAAAGGAGAGGAAAGAAAAAGCAGTGTTGGCATAGTGAGAAGTTGTGCCACGATGGGGAAGTTGGGGAGCTCTGATGCTGAAATAGTCCTTCCGAGGAGTTCCCAGTCAGAGGTCAGGGTCACCCAGCATAAATCCATCAGTTGTTGGATGTGGGCTGTCACTAGAAGCAGGCATGCCCTTATGTGAAGCAGCTTTCTTTAGAAGGGGCAGCACTCCTAGCAACTGGAGGAATAAGTCCTTCCTTCTTGAGGAGGGATCTGGGTGGCCCATCACACCACCAATTACAGTTACCATTTATTTAGTTATTGTTACTTGTTACTTATTCATTCATTAGGATGTCTCTTCTCTCCAGTTATATTATTTTGTGGGTTATGAACATGTCTTATGTTATTTATCTCCCTAAAACTCAACACAATGCCTCATTTATTACAGATATTTAATAATGGGTTGCATCTGATAGCCAGATATTCAATGTCAGATTTAGCTTAAATCCTGGTATTCTTTTAAAACCATTTTATTTGACCTTGAAATTAATACAGGTTTTAAAGTTAACCACCTGACAAGACTTCATTCAGAGAAGTGTGTGGGTCTGAATTAGACAAAAGAGGAAGGGTGGTGTAGGTGTGGAGTATGCCTGATAGGAGGTGGTCGGTATGTATTCAACCTCAGACAACTACAGGAAATGATGGTAGCTGTCAGGCTTCAAAGCTGTGAGAACTTCAGGAGGGTCTTGACCACTGCAGTGTGATCACCCATAGAAGAGTTTTTTTTACGGGTGGCCCTTTCAGATTCCGTGAGTTCCAAATTAAGTGCTTCTAGCAACACTGCGAATAGTCTAGGCTGCAAACCACCCAGCTTATTACAATAATGAAAGTATTTCTTCTTCACTTGGGCCCAGAGTTTATTCACCCAATATAATAGCACAGCGTTTATAATTGCATTTTTTTGGTGAATAGAATACTCAACAAAATTAGCAGGAGGAAAAAGATCTGTAGTTAATCTTGTGTGGGTGTTTAAGTGCAAGTTAAGGAGATGGCACAGTGTGGGCTTTGGATCTGCATTAGACAGAACAAGGATTATCATCCTAAGGGTTTTAAGAGTGGACAGAGGACATCCATTAATTCGTTAACTGGAGTAGAGTTGTGCCCTGATTGCTCATCTGCCACCAAGAACATGAAAGTATCCAAGGTGGTGGGGGGTGGGTGCCTGAGTCCAGTGGGATCTGTTCTGTATTCCCAGGGGAATGCTAGGTCATTTAAGTGCTTAGGAGGGAAACCCTTTCCCACACTCATCACACTGATTTTAAAACATCTCAAAAATCTCCCAGTCTCACAAGAGCAGCCATGGAGGCTATAAACTCCAAGGGAGAATTCTTCTCTTTTTTAATTTGAATGTAGGTAACTTACCTACTTAATAGTGAGTGAGAGAGAAAAACCAATTCTCTTTTCTGCTACCCCCTTGGGGTCTACCCTCAGGCTTTGCAAAATGTATCCTCACCCTTCCTAACAATGGGGCATAGACTATATTGACTGCATTATTCACTGGCTATAATGTGAGAAACGGATCTTTCGGTTTCATTACCTTTTATTTTTAAAAAATAAGAATGGAATTTACATATGATAGATAGAAAATCCACATAGCAACGGGAGTGTAGAAAAACAAGCAGGTGTTAATAAATTTCCAAGAAACATTAATCTGTTTCTGCAAATACATCCTGCTGTTCATTTAAATGGAATGATACTCTATAAATTTACCTCTTCAGTCACTCTCTGAGCTATCAAAATGTAATATATAGCACCTTCGATGATCAAAGTGAAAGTAAGTTTAGAAATCCAATTTGTTTTTTTCACCATTTAAGCTCTTTATTTAACTTTTGCATTCCAGCCCTCATTTTAATCAAGCTTCAATTTTATTTACTCACATTCTATGTTGTAATGCAATTATAGGTATGCTTCAAAAGTTGTCATGAAATGTTGTGATTGCCAAAAATAAAATTCCATTCTAAATCAAATAGATATAAATGAGAAAAATGTATTTTCTATCTGTCACACTTGAAGATTTAAAGTAACTTACAATTGTGCTATTCAAAATTGGTAGACGTTGGAGGAATTAGAGGTAACTTTGGAAGAAGTGGGAATAGAGTTGTATCTTTGTTAAAAAAAAAATAGGAAAGGAGTAATGGATGTATGTGGCATAAGTAGACTTCCCCTGGTTATCATAACACATGGTCAGTAGATAACCCCTGAGGTTGATAATAAGAAAACTGTAGATGGAGCCCATCATTTAAAGGGATTGTCAAAAACACCAAGAGAACTGAAATCCAAAAAATTATATATGATTGCCTCTCTAGACATGGAGGAGGGAATGGTCAGGATGAGGAGGGGCAGTAGTAATAATTGAGACACTCTTCCTTTAATCTTTTTGTCATTTTTGATTTTTCATTGTGTGAAACATTATATCACTATAAAAATTATTATATTGCTATGTTACCTGAATAAAATAGCAGAATAAATAATATTAAAAGAATTCATTGCTTTAAAGTATTTGATGTCCACTTAAAATAATTTTAACTTTTTAATTTTAATGGACAGATAATTAATTGGGATTTTCATAATCCTTATCATCATCTATGGTCTACGCCACTAAAAATAGTCCTTTAAAAAATGTTATTTCTGTTTTAAAGAACAGAATAGACATCGTCCCTCTGCTCAGGAGAAGCTCTTTGTTATAAGGAGAACAGAGAAATGCTTTATATGGTGGCAGAAATGCCAAGTCTGTTTAAATGGTTCAGGGAATAAATTGAAATTAAGGGCATGCTAAATTAAAAAAATGAATACAAAGGCAGGTAATAAGCTCAACTGAGCAGTATATCAGGCAGCCCTGGGTGCAGATCAGTTTCAAGGAATAATAAGCAAGTTGCGAAGGTTTAACCAGGAAGGAGCAAAAGATGTCATCCCAAAAAGCTGAGAAGCAGATACTGGATGAAGTTTCAAGACAGTGGAAACTCTGATGGGACAAAAAGGTCACTAAGATAAGTCATTTCTTTTTCCTTGGTATCTTTTTATTGTGCTATATTTCAAAAGCATTTTCAGGTATCTGACATCCCCGGTTCTCTGCCTTTCTTACCCAGTTTGCTTATGCTGCCTGGTTCACTGTCCACAGGACTGTGCACTCTTTGCTTTGTGTGTGAGGACCTGACCCAAGGGCATCTGTGCATTCCTGTCCCCAGGTATTTTCATTTTCATGATTCTATTTGCAAACGGAGCTATTGTTCACATGGGACAGAAGAGAGTGACAATCTTGAGATGTTCAAACGTCTCAGTGGTTCCTAATTCAGTTCTAATGCTTGGTGTTTGATGCAGTTTCCAAGGAGCGCTGTGACACAAGGGCATTAATCTACCTCATGACAGCATGGGGTTTTAATGCGTTTTCTGCATCCGCAGAAAGAGCCTCCTATGGAGGTGGTGAAGGGAGTTATGGTGAAATCAATATCTTCATTTCACTGGGGCACTGACAATTTGTAGCAATGATACGAGGGATCACTGCACAGGGAGAGCTTGTTGGACAGAATCTAATGTACAGTACATATATTTCTGAAAATTGACACAAAGACTTGCTTCAAGAGTAAAACAACAATAATAACAACAAAAAACAGGTGAGAGGGCTACATGGAGCCATTATCTTTCTAGGAATATGTAAACAGGCTGCTGTAACACCCATAGCATGATTTTGGAGCAATGTGGGGTTCATTATAATTCTGTTTCTGGGAAGAAAAATTAATTCCATAAAGCATATAAAGGCGTCAATGGAAAATATCCTGGCTGTACATTGAGATACACAAATCACAACTATGATGGCTGATTAGCTACTAAAGGTACAGACCAACCTAGAAAATCATGCAGTACAAGGCCCGAGAGCAAGGATAAGGCCATTCAGCTTTGTCAGGGAGATTGGCCAAGGAAGGTGAGCCCACCATCAGAGGTATTCTGAGATGCAGGATGAGTTGGAATACTGACTAGACTCTTCAATTCTTTTTCCTTTCTAATCCTTTTCTTAGATTTGATGTTAATACCAGTGCCACTTGAAAATAAAATTTAATAGCCAAATATTGATTTATTTTGGTTTCTTATTTTTCTGGGCACTATTGCTCAGTTTACCCTGATTTCTGTGATAATCCAGTGTTCTATCTATATTGCTGTAATTAATGGTAATACTTAAGAATATATCCCTGTATATCTATCTGCTATATTCCAAATAAATAAATAAGAATGATGGATGCAGATTTTTTAAAGATGATTATTCATTGTTTTGGTATCTTCATAGCTTCCATGAGATTTAAATACATACATGGAGAAGCTTATACCTTACATGGATATATAATTTTGTTATCCATCAGAATTATTTCTCTTATTCTATAATATATATTCCTAAAAATAAAATGGAAATGGTTAATTTTTCTCTACTTTCCACTAATTTTATTATTTCTTTTTTTTTCCTTTTGACAATCAATGTCAAAGAATAAAAATAAAAAGATCTTTAGTTTTGGGTGCTTTTAAGATGCTCTTTTCCTGAGTCATGAAAAAACAAAATCTTTTTTCTGTGTCTCTCAAATATGGTGGCTATTTCTAAAGTAGGGTAAAGAGAGGATGCATATGAGATGCAGATATTCAAGAAAATAGTCTGGTGCAAAATTTCCCAAATGCGTGTTCTGTGGAAAACTAGTCTCAAAAGACTTCCATCATCAAATAAGTTTGGAAGATGCTGTGTCTTATCTCCCTTTTCGGAGATTTACAGCACACTTCAGAATATTTAAAGCTTTGGTAAATTCTGCAAAAATGAAACTGGTTTAACAAAGCCCAGCATTTCTCAAACTTACTTGACAATGAAACTTGTCTTTAAAAATTTATGAAATACTCATTAACATTCTGCTTAATTGTGGGGAAATTAGAGTCTTCTATCCTTTGCAAAATTATCCCCTCCCCATGGGCAGGATATCTTGCACATAGACCCTTGAACTTTAACATATATTATCATTTCTGTGCAATACCCTTGGCAGAATAGGGTCGGAGCAACAATGTGAATCCCTCTATCCCTCACCTGCCTTAATGGCTTCATCCATTTTCATTATCTTCTCCATTATTTCATAAAATTGCTGTGAAAAATAACCAACTGAATGGTCATTTGGCTTGTCAAATTAAGTGCTATATGAATGTAATAATAATAGCGACCATTAATTGAGCACCCACTGTATGTCAGGCAATGGAGCACTAAGTCAGACACTTAACATAAACTTCCCTCTTCCACCAGCAGAGGAAGCATTGCTATCTTCACTTAAAACGTGAGGAAGCAGTCGTGGAGAGGTCATACATCTTGCCCAAATTCACTTGCTACTACAGGAGAAAGGCAGCATTGCATAATGATCCCTCTTTTGTCTCCCACGTCCCTGCACTTTTCACTATATCATGCTGTCTCTCTAAATAACGTGAATTCAGCTAGTCCCAGCAAGATAATAAAATATGAAGTGATAAGAATAATGATGCCAATAATGGTAATTAATAACAATCAGAATGGTATTAAAACTCTGCATATTGTCACTGTGTAAAATTTATGGTGGTGCAATGTTTTAATATTATAGAGCCCACTCCCTTTTCTCCCGCCCCCACAACCAATTAATCACTAACTCTGGTTGATTTTTTCTTTAATATCTCGGCAGTCTGTCTACTGTCACTAACTGTTGCTCAAGTCACCATCTTATCTGCTCTAGATTTTTACTGCAACCAACGCCTGTTATCCTTGCATCCTTCAATTCATTTTATGCACTGCAACCACAATGATCTTTCTAAAATACAAATCTGATTACTCCTCATAAGGTTTAAAACCTCTAAGCCTTCCCAGGACAATAGGTCAGACTGAATTTATAGACTTCTAGGATCCCTCATCATTCCCGGTTATCTTTCCACCTTCAAACTCCTCACTCCCCTACCTCATTCTGGGCCTTACCAACAGCCCACTAACAATTTCAATTCTAAGGTGCACTTTTATTTCATTTCATATCTGCACACTTCTGAAATTAAGGTATGTTTTATAATTAATCGTTCGCCATATGTAAGTGGCAGCAATTTTTGTTTCTTGTGGTGTATGAAATGAATGGCCATCCTACAACTGACAACTTCATAAATTCAGTAGGATGCCTTACCTACCTCAGTTTCTCTAATGCACCACACTTTCTTATTTGGAGAGGTATTTCCCTGACTCTTCTTTCTGCCTGGGGTGCTCTTTGAATTTCTCTCTACTTACCACTCTCAGTCTCAACTTTTCTGTGGGAAGGCTTTTCAGATTCTTCATGCCTGGTTTAACAATGCCACTTTTTGCCTCTGTAGCATTATTTTATAACATTTGTGGGTGGTGGTTTTAAAGGATGCCCATCATTCTCCGATACTCCTCCCTTCTCTAATGTGAAACCTAATTCCCTCCCCTGAGTTTGGGCTGTACTGAGTGCTCCCTTCTAAAGAATAGACTGTGGTAGATACCACTGTGTCATTTCCAAGGTTAGGTTATAAAAAGACATTGTGCTTTCCTCCTTGCTCTCTTTTGAATTTCTCTCTGAGTGTATTAGTCCATTTTATGCTGCTATAAAGGAATACCAGAGGCTGGATAATTTGTGATGAAAGGGGTTTATTTGGCTCATGGTTCTGCAGGCTGTACAAGAAGCATGGTGCCAGCATCAGCCTCTGCTGAGAGCTCCAGGGATCTTCCAATCAGGGTTGAAGATGAAGGGGGAGCAGGCGTGTCATGTGGCAAGAGAAGGAGCAAAAGAGGGAGGTGTTGGTGCCAGGCTCTTTAAAACAATCAGTTCTCACATGAACTAATAAAGCAAGAACTCACTCATTATAGTGGGGAGAGACACTGAGCCATTCATGAGGGATCCACCCTCTCATGACCCAAACATCTCTCACTGGGCTCCACGTTCAACAGTGGAGATCAATTTGATGAGATTTGGAGGGGCCAAACATTCAAACAATATCACTGAAGAAGCTAGCTGCATGACACTCAAACGCTTTCGTGACAAGAAACTGAGACCCCCAGCCAAGAGCAGTGGGAAAATGTCATCTTGAAAGCAGTTCCTAAGCTCCAGTCAAGCTTTCAGATGACTGCAGAGCTGGCCAACATCTTCCTTGCAATCTTTCGAGAGACCCTGGGCCAGACCACCTACCTAAGCTACAGACCCACAGAAATTGTGAGATGATAAATGTGTATTGTCTTTAGCCACTAAGTTTGGGATGATTTGTAACACAGCAACAGTTAAGTAACATAACACTGAATTGGAAATGTTTCTTTTCTTGCATCTTTTGGACTGAAAGTTCCTGGAGGACAGGCCGTGCACTCTGCATAGGTTACCTTTCCAGTGATTAACATATAATTTGGTGTGTACTGTAGACTCAAAAATTGTGTTGAAGTAATGTATACGCATAGAAGAATCTCATCTCATTCAGTACTTCAATTTAGACAGCAAGTTCTTCACCTTCTTTGCAAGCATTTGTAAGACTGATATACATGGAAATTTATTTGTTTATTTATTTTTCATTGTTTGTGGTGCAAGGAAAGAAGGAATAGGGATTTTTTGTTGATGCTAATCTCAAAGATTAGATTTTAGTTTCCTTATGGTAGCCAGAATCACCATTTAAAATGATTATGGTCTCTGCCCAAAAACCTTTAGTGGCTTCCCATTGCACTTAGAATAAAATTCCACTTTCTTCTTATAAGCTACAAACTCTCCATGATCTAACTCTTGTTTATTTCTCTGACTTTATTTTTATCCTTCTCTCAAGACTCTAGTCTTATTTCTCAAAGATACCAAGCTATTTCCTCTTTAAAGCCTTGGTACTCACTCTTTTCTTTCCCTAAAGTTTTCTGCCCTTCTCTTTGCAAGGACGATCTGTTTTATATAAATCAGATTTAGATTATGCCAGTTCTTCAAAAGGGGCCAATCTAAGCATGCCATTCAACTCACTAGTTATTAATAGTATCTACCCCAATACCCTGATGTATTTTCTATCTCTCTATCAGAAATTATTCTCTTTATTTGTTCATTTGTTTGTGTTCCTTCCCCCTCCCTTAACTGCTAATGAGCCCAATGAGAGGAGAAGCCTTGTCTCTTCAGCTGATCACTGTGTCTTAACACACAGCACACAGTAAGCACTAAATAAGTGTCTGCTGGATAAATGAATAAATGGAAGGATGAATGAATGAATGAAAAGGAAGTAGCACATGGGAGAGACAGAGAGGTACCAGGGATGTCCAGGATCATGTCCCCTGTCTATGTGTCCTCTTTGGCTTTGTTGGAGCTGCTATTAGGAGAGAGGTCAGAATTTGAAGAAGAAATTTGTATTTGATGTATTTTGTGAGACTTGGCTCTAAGAGAGCTTCATGGCCCAGGTGAACCACTGTGAGGACAGACAGGGAGGATTATTATCTCATTTCACAGGGATCTCAGCATGGCTCTGCAACTTCAAAGAAGGGCAGCTTTGGAAACATCAGAGACAGTTTCTTTGGTCAGAATATCAGCCTCCTGAAGATGGGCCCTGCCTTTACAGGTAACAGTGAGGGTCTTCAAGCCCCTTCAATGGCACTGGAAATTGATGGGGAAAGCAACAGCATAAAAAGTGGAACAAAGCAGACACTTCATGTTGAGTCTCGTTGATAAACTGTGAACACATATGGGGAAAACCATTAGAGGATTACATATATTTGGTCAGGGTATGGGAAGGGAAACCTTATCAGGGAAGAGACTAGAGGTCCTGTTTTAGGAAAAAAAATAAAGAACAAAAACGTGTTTTCAAGTTTTATTTATAGACTAACAAATTAGTAAACTATTCTTCCCATAGAACAAGAAGAAGAGTGCTGACTTTGGAATCAGAAAATCCAAGGTTTAGTTGTTGCTCTTTCACATGCTAGTTGTGTGACTTGGGGCAATTTACATAGTCTTTATAATTTCTATTTCCTCATCTGAAATACAAGAATAATGATATCTAATGAAAGGTGTTGTGAGGATCAAATGATGTAAAATTTGAAAATATATATGACAACATTTTTGTAAAATATAAAGTGTTATAAATTATTAGTTATTGGTCATTGTCACATTTGGGATGGTCTGCCTAGCTTATAATGATCTTCAACTCTTAACTGCTTCTGTTATTTACATGCCTGGCAACCTCAGGAGTCTTATTTGTTCCTCTGGATCTCACCCCCTTTGCCAAAGTTATTGGACTAGGAGTGGACATCTGACCTCAGCTTGACCAACCAGATTCTTCTTCCTGGGATTTTAGAATTGAGATCAAAAGACCCTTGCTCAGTCTAAGTTGGGTTTTTGAAAAAGGCCCAAACCCAAGAGCTATGGGGTGCCATCATAAATCCACATGTTGCTGGAAAGCAAAGAAAGACAGTCAACAGAGAGAAAATGATTAAGCAGATTTGTAGAGAGAAGCTTCTGGGATTCAGGGTGGATTTTCAGTTTCTGGCTCCAGTGTCCTAGGACATCTTTGTGTCTTAATTATCAATGCCCTTTTCTTTCTTAAGTTAAATAAAGTTGGTTCCTGTTCTGTTGCAGTGAAAGAGTCCTAATACATCATTATTTTAGACACACACACACACACACACACACACACGGAGATGGCTAGCTTTATTACTAAGTGACAGTGCTGGTTAAAGAAAAGAGATTTGTCGCAATCTTAAACACGTGGAACTTATTTCATAAGCATGTGGTGTATCGGCCTTGTCAAGCTGTGGATATTAACATCTGTATGGTGATTTAAAGTTTGTCAAAAGAAGCATTATATGAAGTGCAGTGATAACTACAGTAACACCAATAATAGTAATATAGTACTTAATAAAAATCAGAAAGGCTTAAAAACTCCACATATGGTGGGTGTGAAATGTTCCACAGTGGATTATTATAATACAAGCCATCATAGCTGGCTTCCTTGGCTGTTAGTCATATGATCTAGACAGTACTTTCATATGATAGTATTAGGAGTCCTTGCTCTTCTGTCTGTATGTCTCTTACTTTTCTTATTTAAATGAATTCCATCTGTTTGGAAAGAATTTTTCTTTCAGAAGCTCACAGTATCCACATTACTAATCAGACAAAAGAAATCTTCCCGTAAAGGAAAATAATAATGTTCGCTCCCATTATTTTGTCCAGTCATCTTTGGAAATACTTGCAAATGTCCACACTGATCTTTGACTACTATGAAAACCCTCAAGCAGGTTGTTGCTTTAATATTTCAAAAATCCATGTGTTAATTAGTTTCTAGGAACACATTACCAATACTATATTCAATTTCCATTCTCACGCCATATAATTCTGTTGCACAGTTAATGACCATGAACGGCTCTCTTGGAATGTCTATTGTTTCAGTACCAATAATCAAAATCAACAACATTTTCTAAAGCAAAGTAATACATGCATATTAAAACTCCAAATATGGACATATTTTCTGGCACAGAGTCTGACAATGAAGAAGAATAGCAGGAATTCAGGCTGTGTGGAAGGATCTGAGACCTTACTATTTTTAGGGTCAGTATGAATGCACATGAATATTATACATATGTGTGTGTAAATGCAGATGGACTGTCTTAGTCCATTTGGGCTACTACAGCAAAACACCTTCCTGGGTAATTTATAAACAGCAGAAATTTATTGCTTATAATTCTATAAGCTAAATAATCCAAGATCAAGTTGGCTGCATCATAAATGGTGACTTCTTGCTGCATCCGCACATGGTGGAAAGGCAAAAAAAACCCCAAAAACCCAATAAGCTCCTTCAGGACTCTTTTATAAAGGCACTAATCTCATTCATTAGGGCCTTACCTGCATGATCTAGTCACCTCCCCAAGTTCCTACTTCTTAACACCACTGCACTGGGGATAAAGTTTCAACATATGAATTTTGAGGGAGCATAAACATTCAGACGATTACACAGACCTTTTATAAGGGCGCTCTTAACTATACAATTCATTTGTTCCCAAATTATTTTTTAGTGATACTTACCATGACTTTCAAGAGCCTATTTTTATTAAGACCTTCTTTGATCAAAAATATTTACACACCTCCGTAGGCTGAGCCCACCTCACTGTTGCCTGAATTGAGAAACCAAGTATGTATTACAATCTCACTAATGTGAATGGAGGTAGACTTAATGAAAATTTTGAATATGTAATTTTGTACAATAAATAACAGTATGTAATTAAGAGAGCATTGTTTTCAGCTTTGCTTTAATGAATTATCAATTTAGCCGTTAGTAAGCCACATTTGTTGTCATACATGAAAATGATAAAATACTGTAAAACTTCCTTCCTGAAAGTATATGTTTCTACAGAAATGGTTATAATCATTTTTAAATGATACTCTTGGTTATATGCTGCAAAGGCAAGTAGCATAGTCCAGGCCAAAAAGAAAAAAAAATCACAGAAAATCTCCAGTCTCGTGTTCCCCATAATATTCTGGGCCTATTTCCATCATTTTGTGTAACATATTTTATTTTTCAGTTTGTGTGTATTTTTCTCTCAGTAGACTAAAAACCTCTTGAAGTTAGAAATGGGTCTTATTCTTTTGATCATTGATGCACAGTACAGGGACTTACAGGTAATATCTGTAACAATAATTGTTTGTTGAATGAATGAATGAATCAGGGTGTTTGGCTTTCACTGATCATTTTCACAGATTTCCTTGGTGGGGTAAAGAGTTATTTACACACTGCAGAACTCAGAGAATTAAGATTCAGCCAGATAATAAAGCCAGATAATGAATCATTTGAAATGACTGTCAACATAGATTCTTTACTATTTCCCCTCAAACAACTGGTTTTCTATCAACACATGTTTATTGGCTTAGAAAATACAGAGGCTAGTCCCATGAAGAATGCTAAAAATATTTCATCAGAAACTCCAAGTAAGGGAACAATTTTGGAAGTTGAAGCAAGATCTTATGATCATTCAGTGCTCTTGGAATTTCCACTCCAAAGAGCGCTTACAGCTTTCTCATGTCAAGTTTTCTGGCGAGGTTTAATGCCAGTAGGATTTTACTGGGCAGCAGCAACGTTGCAAAGGCTCATTCATTAGTGAGGCTACCCAAGAAGCCCCATATTTCCTTTCTTTGTTGTTCAAGGGGTCGGGGATCACCGTGGAATTTACAAACTTTATTTTCGGCAATGGTTAGTTTTGCAAGGATGTGCTCAACTTTCCCCCGAGAACACCTGCACTTATTAATATCTTTAAGGGTAACCATTAGTGGTTTCCTACAATGACTTTGCAAACCATTTTTTTTTCAAGATTTTATTTTCTTTACTCTAAGTATTTGGAATTAGAAAAGATTGGCTTAATGAGAAGAATCCATGAGCTTGTAGCAATTGTTTAACCCCCAAACACCTGTATCAATCACTAGTTTTGTCTACACAGTGATAATTTTCCAACAGATCTGGTGGCTTTGTGTCACCACCGGCACAAAGATCAGTTGAGCAAATGACCGATACCAGGGGTGGCCCTGTCTATGTGATGAATCTGTTCACTGAAGTCTCTTTCCACATGCAGCATCCACTTGCTCACTGGCCTGATAACATCCCAGATGATTGCATCGCTGTAAATCTCTGCTTCTGTAACCAAGAGATAGAAGGTTCCAGAGCTTTACCTTGAAATTTCAGGTTTTCATTTGACATTTGGAAAGAGCGATTGGTGTGTTCAGGGTCAAGCTGGATTCTCCAGGTCATTTTATGTGTTCACAAAAACAGCCTCTGAGTTTCAGCTTGTATCTCTCCATAAGATGACCCAAGTGTCTTTATTGTAGGTTCCTTGGGGATTTTGCCTTTGTAGCTCTCTGAAAGCACTTATCTGCTAGCAGTGAATAAGATAGCAGATCTCCTCAATTCCTTTCTGCCCTTTTAAGGCAGCTAATGAGATCACAGCCGCTCTGTGTTTTTATCTATCCTTCTAATGTATCACATAAGATAAGATATCAGGGTCTCCCCCAAAGCAAACCAAAAGGAAACACAAAGAAACACTGAAGGATGAGAAGACAACTTGGGGTGGGATAACTTGTGCCTGGAGCTTACCTATTAATGAACCAGAGCCACGATCCAATCATAAGTCATGAACAAGAGCAAGAAGCAAATAAATTGTAGTCACTTCAAATTAGCTCACTCAACAGGCCAGGAGCAAGTTAATTCTTAAGCATTTAATTCCATCAATTGGCACTCAAACGAGGAGAGGCAGAAACAAATGGTGTAGTCTTTGTAAGGTTGCTAACCTGACCTGAGCTCATAAGAGTGAATTAAATTTTTCGGTCTTTCCCAAATTCTTCAGTATTGTGCAGATACACATTTTCAAATGGAACTTCGCTGTCCTACTCGGTGATGAGTTTCAGGTCCACCACCACTTACTTGAACAATTAAACTTTCTGTGCCTCAGTTCTTTTATCTGTAAAATGGGGATAATAATAGTAGCAATCTTTATAAGGATTAAGAGTAATAATACATTCAAAGCATTTATTAAGTACTTGATTGACATACTAGCTATTATTATTTCTTAATATGCATACTTGAGATACCAAAGGATAGGAATTCTAACATATTTTCATTGTTTGCAGAATCTGGTCTTTAATCAGGGGTGGGAGTTCTTCCACGCTTACAACACAGCAATAAATTTTCCTGGGTTAATGTCAGTATCTAACTATATGACATTTGTTTTCTCTATTACATTAAAATTAGGTGTTTATTACAATTTTATATATTTTTTTCTCCCTTTCTTTTATATAATTGATACTGGTATTTTACCCTCTTGGTAAGGAAAGAAATGTTGATCCTCGCATTTCTGCACTTTGGTAATTCCTCTGAGAGCCCTGCCTCTGATTTCCCTTCTGCAAAGTGCCATCTGTGTGCAGGAGATCTTTTGTCAGCTCCTTCTGTGATTCACTGTGACTCCTTATTATTGCAACCGGGATGGCCTTTTTTTCTCTCTCTCTCTCTCCTAATAAGGAACAGAACCAACACGACTGGGATCACTTTGAACACTGGCATTTCTTCTGAATACAGTTCTAACTGGATTTGTATTTTTATGCTGTGGGTGGAAATGCCAGATAAGAAGAAACAGATGAAGACAGATGAAAGGGTGAGATGGAATGGGGAGGTCAGTTATTTGGATTTCCTTAGGTGGGACATTTGTTGCGGAAATGGCAACCAGCTCTTTTTAAAAATACATTGGAGTTCAGTACCATTAACAATAGATAAAGAAAGGAGGCAAGTAGCTGCGTGGCGTTAATCTCACCTCTCACAAATAATGGCACTGGTGACATTTGACCATGTGACAGATGAGTGAGTGGAGAGCCCTGGGACTGTGATAGTGACAGTTTTCTTTTTCTACCCTTGTAAATTATTCAACATTGGCACAGCACTGGGAAAACACAAACCTGAGAAAGGGTAAGAGAGAAAAGGAATTCTATTGCAAATGAGAATGGCTGCTGACAAGTCCATTAAAAAACAACAACCCAACATTCAAGCTGCGTCTGCTGCCTTCAAAATGTCCTTCAAAGGTTCGGTTCACTAACCTCTTTTAGACATGTAAGAAGATGGCAGAGAAGAGAGGAGAGTCCCTGTTAAAAGCATCCCATATTGGTCTCTCCGAGTGTGTCAGTGTCATTATCAAAGATCGGATGGTACTTCTCATAAGACCACGTGGTTATTAAAGCCCAATGTCCCGACCACACATTTCCATCTCAGTAATTACATTCCCCTGACTTGAATGCTCCCTGTTGTTTTGGTTAGATGTGATTGTCTTCAGCCCTTTCCCTCTATTGTGTTAAGGCTGCCACCCACCCCAGCAGAGGTTGTTTTTCTGAATGTGGTTACAGAATTTCACAGACAAGTTATAAAAATGCCATGGCACACATTTTCAAAAAAAAAAAAAATTGGAATATACTACTGTTTTCTGATGAGCTTTATTATTTCTCTTTCCTCTGCTTGGACAGGAGACAGGGTAATCTTCCCATCTAAATGCCCTCTGCTGAAATGAGGATGCAGTGGGATCTCTTGAAAGGAGGCCGAGAATGAGGACTGCGGAGGCTGAGCAGACCAGTCTGCACTGCCCAACCTTCTCCCCCACCAACATCTGCCGTGCAGCTGGAAGCCTGGGAAACTGCTGTCTTTACATTGATTGTCCAGCAAGGGGGGCTAGAAACTACAATTCCACTTCTGTTGGAGGTTATTCCCCTCTGGTATCTCCTGCTAGAGAAAAATCATTGGTAACATCTTGTATTTCTATAATAGATTTTATGTGACATTTTCAAAATATTTTATATTAATGTATGAAGCTTCCCTTGGTAAGGTATAATAAGAGAGCACTTCATCTCCATTTTCTGGAAGGGTAAAATGATACAACAGCAGGCTCAGTGAGGAATAAATCTGCTGCAGTGTCGTGTATGGCCCCCAGATGTTCTTTCCTCCGCCCCCTCCTCCCCGCTGCTCTAACGTTTCTTGCCCACAGTTTTCTCTCTATGACAATGGTACAGTTTTCAAAGCATGTCCCATATCAGCCCTTCCTGCCAGGAAACAACACTAGAGGGTGGTAAGAACATCACAGAAGGTTGCATGGTTTCATTTATGCAGTGGTGGTGACTAGATGGTAGCATTTCCACCCTTCCTGAGTGGCCTACGTCTTATTTTAGGCTACTGTGGCTTTCCCGAGTCCCATTACAGCTGAGCGTCACTAATCTGGTATAGCACGGGTCTGAAATGGAAACCTCCTGAGGTTCCAACATTTTCAATTTTATTTTGCAGTGCCTATGTCCCATTCCCTCCTGGCTCACCCCCACACCTCCACATACCTCAATTTTGTCCCTAAACAGACAAGAGGGCTTTCAATTTGATCTAATTAAAAACTCTATTATTATTATTGTGAATGGTTAAGCAGGAGGATGTAAAAATCACTTTTCTGATATGCTAGACCCACACAAAGCAAGCTACTGAGCAAGTGACCAGGACATAGAGATAAGGTACCCTAGAACCTTAATCTAAATGTCTATGACCACGATTTGAGTCCTTTAAAGGAGGCATTTTCTCTAGGTTTATGTAGGAAAATATCTCTGCCCCAGATCACTTCCAAAAAAATAAAAGCTAATCTTATGATTTCTATCCTCTTATTTGGCTTTCTTTTAGGTTTTTTTTATATGACTATCATTTGCCAACCTCACGCCTTAGTGAGCCTGGAAGACAGATTACGGTTATAGGAGAACTGTATCTGCTTTTTGCAGCATAGCAAGTAAGGCTTAAGAATATCAATAGCTAATGAGAGTCTAGTCATTGCTTATTAGAAGTCAGAAGCTTTGTTTATCCAGGGTTTATGCCTCAGTTAAAAATTAAATGCTCAAAATGGTAACAAATGGCTAATTGCATTTTTTGTTCTGAACATTTTAAGACATAACAGCTCTCACAGGCTAGGTTTTAAATTGGGTGCATTTTTGTAAGTCTGGTTTTTACTTTTTGATGGGTATAGATAAGAGCATGAAAGGAAGATCGCGGGTGAGGGAAGGCATCACGTTCTTTCCTGGTTCCAAAATGGCCGTTGTCAGACTCTTTGCCATCTGAGTAGGATGGAGAAGACGCTGGCTGCTCCAGTGTTTGCCAGAAAAGAGCCAGACACGTCTCCCTCCTGCCCTCGCACAACGAAAAGTATCTTTTACAATCCCTCTTTTGGCAAGGGTGAAGAACCATCCATTCTATCTTCTTTCTTTTGCAGCCTAAAATTCCTCACGTCACACCAGTGTTAGATAAAATTAGAGCTACTTTAACAGGAACAAGTGACTGCTTTTATGGGGCCTCGAGCCTGGGATTCTCCCCAACTGATTCCTAGGCTTGCCTCTGCACACAGGTTTCATCAGTGCCTTCTGGAGTGCTTCATTGAGAATATACCCTTAGCAGGTCCTTCATATCCACCTAGACACATCAGACTTCTGCTGCTCAACTATTCAACAAGCATTTGCTGAATACCTACTGTATGTCAGGAACTATGCTATGCTTAGGAAATCTCCTTGTGACTATGACATGCAGAATAATCTCCATTCTTTGTCATACTTTGAAACCCCACTTTTTTACTTTGGAGGTACCTACTGTTTAAAGAAACTGGAAAATTTTATTTTAATGTATTGGCTATGATGGTAGAGGGTAGTCATGTACATAAATAGATAGCAACAATTAGGCCACAAAACCAAGCTTTTGCTGCCTGCCTGTTCATACACTTGCCAAGTCTACCAAACAGTCGTAGGTGAGAAGATGCTTTAGTTTCACTCAGGGCAAGCTGATACTCCAATTTTTCTAATCAAAAATGAGAAAAAGAAAGTGTTTCAGAGAATATCAATTGTATAACTTCTTGATAAAGAAAAAAAGAAAGGTGTGATCTCCTCATTTGACAGGTTACATAATGACTTTGGGATTTAACCTTGTAAATCGGTGAACTACATTTGAATTTTCATTACCTGCTGCTGACTTAATTGAAGTTTTAAAAAATTTCTCCAACTCTGCAAACATAATTGACTATTTCCCAAGCCGGATGACAAACCCCTTGAGTGAATGTCAGACCTGAGGCTCCTGAGAGCCCTCCCCTTTGTTCCTTCTCCGGTGACTGTGCAAATCACAAAGGAACTTCGTTGCTGGGGAGAGTGACACAGGGGAATTACTACCAAAAATATTCCTCAAACTTCAGAAAAATATTTCCCCCTGAATTATAAATGGGGGATAAACAGTTTCATACGCATACAGATCTAAATTGCACTTCATTTTTCATTTTAGATTATATCTGTATGGAGGAAAAATAGTTCTTCAAGGTGATTCATGGCAATGGATCTTAAAGAGAAATATAGACTTGAGGCATTGTCAAAGCTTCAGAAATTAACCTCAGGGAGAGCTCAGTATCCAATCTGCTTGAGCAGGTTCAAGTTTGCTATCAGCTTTATATTTTTATGAGACTGGAGAATTGGGAATCTGTTCCTGGGCTGAATGGGTGGTGTCTCTTGTCAGAGCTTGTGCCCAAGAGATGACAGTCAAAACTGCAATGGAAATTGTGGTTCTGCTTCCTTATTTTGTGTAGGGCAGAGGCTGTTTGGTAGAAATAAATAGTGTGTATATATGTGTGTGTGTGTGTTTATGTGAGAGAGATGCTGTTAAAAATTTTATTATCAGTAATTTTGTCATAATTTTTTCTTTATTCAGGATATATTTTCTGAATGATTTTATCATGCCATATAGTACCCTAATGCAACCTAAAGTTGCACTTTTAAAATTTAGTTTAAAGATATGCTTTGAATGATATTGAATGCACAAGATTAACAGGACATTTTGATTTGCACTTGGGTCCCTGTGCTGTACAGAATTTGGGACTTAACCAAGTCTTCCAGCTACCGGGACTTTTAGGGAATAGTGGACCCAGCACTTCTTAGAGGTGGCGGAGAGCCTGAGGGAAGGATGGGTGGTTGGGGGGGTCTAGATTCTGCTGAGAGTTGTCTGAGATACCAAAGAGCAAGGGGCACTGCAAAGCCTGCTAACAGGAAAAGGTCTGGCCAGGGGAGGGCTCTGGGACAGGTGGCCGCCTCCACTGCCAGGAAGGTAATTAATTCCTCAGCATTATTGTCAGTTCAAGTGGCAGCTGCCTCAGCAATACCATTCCAGAGGCCATATAGGAAGCTTCCACTTGCCACAGCTTACATAGTATCTGCCTGCAACTAGGGCTCTGCACTTCTCTGACAGGCCAGTAGGTCCCACTTGACCCCCTGGTACTGATATTTGCTTCTAGTTATATTTTCACTGAGAGAAGCAGGAGTGATAATTTCCCACCAGAAAAACTTTGTAGACTTGGACCCAGTCCTATAAGTCCATTTCCCAACAATTACAAAGACCCAAACCTATGATTCCTGTTTAGAAGTATACTGTCCAGAAAGACTGGATTCAGAGTTCGATAAGAAATGTATATATATATATATATTTTTATTCCAGCATATGTGCATGAAGCCAACCATTTCAGTTCTACTGTCCCTACAGCCGTATATCATTTGAACCACTTTTTCACGTGGAGATTCAGGAAGTCTAACTTCGCTCTTTGGTTTTCTGTCCCTCATCGTACTCTTGCCTAAGTCAGTGTCAATGTTATGATCCAATTCTGACGTTTAGGCTTTGTCAGCACACCCGGCCTCACCAGGCACACCACTTTACTTCACTAGACCCTTGCCTTGAGCCCTTCGAAGTAACCTACCGCAAGTACCCTGTTCTTCTTAGGACCAAGGCCTTCTGTCCTCAACTACCGTCTCCTCTTTTGCCCTCCAATTCTGTGTTTCTAAAAGTATATTTTGAATTTTGGAATATTGGCTATTCCTAATTTTTCTTTGGATGAATTTTGTCCAATTATAGGAACACCTCACATATTATTCATATATTTCTGCTTTTTGGAAGTAAAATGAATGCAGAAAACCCACTTTGCAATATAGCTTATCAAAATTGACATTTATGAGTTTTTTCTTCCTAGCTAACTAATATTTCCCCTTTCTTCCTCTTGAAAATGGTACCCTCACTTTCTTTTAGAAGACCCTGGCCAAAGTGATTGGTTCAGGTTTGGGAATGTGATCCAACTTAGTCCAATAAGAGAAAGGCTTGGTATTTTTGTTCAAATAATTGCTGGGGGTGTGTGAGGGGGAACTCTCTTTTTCACTGGCCTTGGCACTGGGAGGCGTCAGGCAGGAGACGCGGGCAGCCATCTTGCCTCCAATGGCCTGTGGGGCTTGGCTGAGGATGGAGCTGACAGAGGAGTATGGGACAAAGAGATATAGTGATTTTGAGTCCTGGTGACATTTTCAAGTTCCCCTATCCCAACTATGACTGAACCATGCTACCTCTATTCTTTTCAGTTATATTTGCTAATAAGCAATTTTTTATCCTTGTCAATTTGAGTTGAGTTTTCAGATACCTAAAGATTATCGACTATTTCAGTTCTATTTTCCTCCTGACTGAGGATATGCTGAGAGTCCCTTCTTACAGCCATTATGCTGTGCTTGGACTTACTATTTCATCACCTGAACGCTATAGATAACAGGGCAGAAATGCAAGTCACAGGTTGGCCGCAGAAATTGCAGGATGAATGATCCTAGGAACTAAAGTTCCAGACAGTCTGCTAGAGTAAAACTAAGCAGAGGATTGTTTTCCTTTGTGTGTTGAGAAACCAGAGTCACTTCTTATTCTGCTTCCACTTCCCATAAATGGTTTTTCTGGAATAATGGACAGGGGATGGCAGAAAGTATGAGACACGGGGCTGCTTTTCCCATTAGACTGTAAAAGCTCCTTCAGGAAAAGCACTCTATCTAGTTTCCTGTAGTATCCCCAGAAACCAGACTGGTACCTGGCACAGGGCAGGTATTCAATAAATGTTGGCAGACTGAATAAGTAGAAAATTCTTACAATAGTGCTTCCCGTAGACATACATTGCTCCATTTTTTTTCCTCTGTCATCTGGACAGAGACTTACTACCCTCAGAGTTGCCCCAGGACCTGTGTGGCTTTTGTGTGATATGCTCATCAGTCACCATCACAACCACAAGCAAGATCGGAGGAGCCACAATAGCAAGATTCCAATAAAGCTCAGAATCCACAGAAAAGAACTTTCCAAGCTACCCCTCTTCACGGGATCCCAGGGTGCTGTTGATCTGGGAGGCCCCCTCTCACTGTGTCCAACGCTGAAATAATGAACAGTTATCAGAGGCACGGCCTGAAGCTAAATGGTGTTTAACTCTCTGTTGTCTATGTGGCCAGGGGGGTCTAAAGGTTTCTTTCTTTCAGGATCTTGGAAGGCTCTCAGATATAGTGCTTGTTCCAAATTTAGCCAGCTGCAGGCCACAGAGGCTTAGCATAACGGAGAAAAGATGAGGAATTGCTTATATTTTGCGGAACAGAGAAGCTCAAGGCCTCTGCGGAAGGGATTACTGTGCAAGGCCCAAGAAGTGTGAGACGAAGTGCAGAGAGGCTGTAGCAGGGGCTCAGCCTCCAGCTGGAGCTGCGGCTGCTCCTCAGCGATCAAGCTTTCAAGACAGATCATCCATTAACTTTGCCAAACCAATCATGATGCCCCCTGGGTTAGCCACACGGAGAGTGGGGCAGGACTAATTAGGCAAACACAATCTCCAGGCATGCTAAAGACCACAGACCCTGTGAGGTCTATTAGCTCCTCCTTATCCCACGCACCCTCTTCTGTTCAGATGGTTATATTTAAATAAAGGAGGACAGAGATCAGGACACGTGCAGCTGTGAGTTGTGCCAGGGCTGGGACTGGGCCCAGAATTGCTGGGGCTGGGCCCAGGTGTTCAACAAGAAGCCTTTCTTACTGGGAGGTCAGATGGAATGAAAAACTAGCTTGAGTTGCTCAGGAAAACATGCTGGGCCTTTTTGTGACTGGCGGTCAAGTTAAATGAAAGCAAAGTCTTCCCCCTCTGTTCTCTCTTTTCCTCCTGAGTCCTGGCAGCTAGAGTCTAAGTAGGGAAAACTTCAGATTATCAGCGACAACGTAAACAATGGCATCTCTCCAAATCATGATAAAACCCTAGGGAATCTTCAAAGCGCACATCTTTTCTAGGACTCAAGTAGTTCCAAGGGCTGGGAAAAAGGGCATGGACACAGCAGCTCTGTTTTCTCTAACTTATAGGTACTCTTTGACACAGGGATGGTCACAGGAGTTTTGCTGAGACTACACTGTCTAGACACAGATGCTTAGGACGTGGCGGACACTGCACTGCACTGGTTCTGCTTAGTGTGCAGCGAGGCAAGTTCCAAACCAAGGCAGGGCAAGGCTGGGATCTTGGCTACTCCGTTTGCCACCATGCCACTTGTCATAGGATTTAAGACACTCATAAGGAGGAAAAAAAAAAAACCATGGCATTTAAAGTCCAGACAGAATGTAAAAATTAAAGAGAGAGAAAGGGAATACTTTTTGTTTTAAGAATGGTTCCAGGAAACCCCATTGCCATAGCTGAAATATTCTGGATATACTATACTCATGTGAACAAATAAACGCTATGTATAAGGGTATGAGAGTAAGAGGCAGTGGAAGCATTGCACTGTATCATTCGCACCACGTGGATTGTCCACAGAAGTTCTGTGTTATGAACTATCATTTCGGTGGCCACCGTGACACATGGCGTTCTCTGGCCTCTTTGAGTCCTTTCTTAATGCGTTTCTCTGAATTCTTCTTGCAGCCCATGAGGTTTTAGTACTTGGTCTCTGTTCTCTTATTAAACTCTTTCCCCGATGAAGATATATACTTACACATATTTAACTGTGTATACCTTTGACAGCTAGCTTTATTTCTGGCTGTGATCTCTTTTTAAAATTATTATCTTTTATTTCTCCTACTGCCTAATGGGCATTTCTACTGAAATATTTGTTATCATCTGCAACTCAATATGTCTATGATAAAGCTAGTATCTCCCACCTCCCAATCCTAGCTTCTTTTCTGATTTCTATTAATGATTTCTTAATATTCCCAGGTACCCAGCTTCCAAGCAAACAAACAAACAAAAAAACCTTTGACTTAGTTCTCTTTATCTCCTATCGTCAGTTGTTATTTCCCATCAGTTCTTCTTTTTATCATATCTTTTTTCTCTTTCTTCCCCTTTCTACTGCCACTCCACAATTCATCTGACAATTGAGTTATTAAATTGAACCATATGAAATTGCTATTCTTTTATGTCAAATATGGCCAAATAGCAGCAATTCCAAATGGTTCATTCTAATATAGTAGCCACTCAGTGCTGTCTCCCTGGATTTATGGAAAATAAATGAAGTTTAGATTCTGTTTCCTTTAGGAAATGGCTCAATCTTATCTTAACTCTCAACATTTGAAGCATTTTCTCGTGCTCCAGAGTGCATAGAAGGATCTCGGCTTTCCAGTTGCACCTACGTAGTTAATTCAGGCATTCCTGTGGCCAGATATCTTACCACCCCTTCCCAACATTTACACTCCCAGATTTGGGGCAGGAGAACTTGGGAATAAATATCTGTGCCACCACTTCAAAGTCTTTTTGGAAGTAGCAATTGAATAAATATTTAATCAGTCAACCAGGCTTTAACACCCGTACTTTGCTTACTTGCTTCTGCCAAAAAGAAAAGATCTTGCAAGAAGGGCATATGACTTCATTTGTTTTGCCCTCTGCTCTGACACAATCGGCTGGCCTTCAGGGCACAGCTTAAGGCCCATCTGTTCAATCAAGCTTCTGCCTGATTGACATGGGAGAATCATCCAGGTGAGGGGGTCCCTTAGATTATTATCTTCTGCTCTTTGTACATGCAACCAGAGACCTCTGGTGCTGCAGCCTCCTCCAAGTGACCTAAATGAACGAATGCATAAACAATGTTTTCTGTAGCAATTATATCTGTTCCAAAAACTTCCTCCTCAAATCCTTTGTGGAAGAAATCAGCATGTAAATATATACATAAATAATAAATTCAAAATATTCCAAATGGAAGCTTTAAAAAATTCTCACTACTTTAAAAGCAAATTTTTTTTTATAATTAAGATAAGCATTTCTATTCTTCCATTTCAAAAGATGAGTATGAAGTATTTTTCAGAAAAGACTAGTTTTTTTTTGCCTAAGTATTTTTAAGTTTTGATTATTCAAACATATACAACAGTGGAGAGACTAGTGTCATAAACCCCCATGAAGGCATTAAAAATATCATCTCCCTACCATTTTCATACCTAAAAGTTAAAATAGTAACTTCATTTCATTTAAATGTCCAGTCCACATTCAAATTTTCCTGATTGTCTCAAAGTTGCACAGTCATGTCTCTAATGCCCATTTATTGGCTTACAATGACCCGTCCCCTTCTTTTTTCAATGTCATAGTGTGATCATTTGTGCAGCAACATTTCCCACCCTGAATTTGACTGATGGCTTTGGATGGTGGTGCTTAACTTATTACTCCATCTTCTATCTGTTCTGAAAACTGGTAGTTAGATCTAGAGACTTTATATTCAGGTTCAAAGTTTTAAGCAAGAATATTTAGTAGGTGATACCATGGATTTACTATTTACTATGTCTCCATATCAGGAGACATATGATATCTGACTGTCTTACCTGATATTGGTAAGATTAATCAGACTAAATTTCAAGACCTCTTGCAAAGAAAGCCTGAATTGGGGTCCACACCTACTCATTCAATAGATTCTTCCAGAAAATAAACTTCAAAGTTCTGTGCTGAATACTTGAGGACAATTGAGAAGTGTAAGTGTAAGTGTAAGTGCCCTAAAATAGGGCATTTGCCTTTAAGAGATTTATATCCCCATGAGAAAGGTGGAGAGACAAGAGACTAGCAGGGGACATGAGCAAGTAACAATATAAGCTTTAGAGAACATTGCAAACAAGGTACAGCAATGATTAATAGCCAGGGGACTTTTACAGATGCTATTTGTTGTAGGAATACAAAAATGGGAGAGAGGAATGTGGTCAGGCAGTTTTCTCTGAGGATGTGGGCTCTGAGCTAGATTTGAAGGATTAGTAGCATTTACCAGGCAGAGAAAGAAACAGACATGGGTACATAAAATGACCTAGCGAAAGACCAGTGAGAGAAAAACACACAGGGGGTTCTGAGCACAGTATACACTTTAGTAGGGTTTGTTCCATTAACACTGCTTCCTCATTAACTCTGTACCTGAATAAGTACCTATATAAGAAGGGACTCAGCAGGGATCCGTAATGACTGTAGCTGTCTGAAGCAAGTGAGCTTTGTGTCAGGGTCAAATGCTTTGGAGGATGGGCTGAGAGTTGACCTCATTAAGGGCAGTGGTTTTCAGATTCCCAACCCGATTCCTAGAGATTCTGGTGTCTGGGGTGGGGCCCAGAAATTTGCTCTTGTTACAAATACTCTAAGAGAGTCAGCTGCAGGTATTCCAAGAACTACATTTGGAGAAACACTAGCTAGGGGAATGCATGGGGTAACAGCAGACAGTCTGCTTCAGGGGACCAAGGGAATTTTCTCACCTTGCTCTATTAATGATGATATTGAACATTGAACATATTGAACATTTATATGCCAAGAGCCATGCTAAGGTTTTTGCATGTTTTTTCACATTGAATTCCTGCCATACCACGCCCACAAAATAGACACTATTTTTATCCCCATTTTAGAAATGAGGAAACTGAGGCTGAGAGGAGCTAAGGTTACACAGCAACAGGGAAAGCAAAAATTTAAATTTAGGCATATTTGGTTCCAGAAAACAGGCCCCTAGCTATAATTTTAGTTTGATGTTGAAACATACACACTCCTTTGCAAATAGTAACAATGTTTCTCCTCTCAAATAGTCACATATACAGTATTCTATGCCACAATTTTAAGGAGACGTACCAGCTCTTGGCATCACAAGTTTTGCTGTCACCTCTGACAAAGGGTCATGTTTTAGTTTACTTCTTTGCACATTAGAAAAATAAGACTCTGTTGTATGACAGAGATTTTAATTCTCAGGTGAAAAGAGTAAAATGAAGCAAAGTATTAAACTGTTGTTTGTTTACAGGTAAAGAATTCTCCAATTGCATCAGTTCTTGCTTATTCTCTAGTAGACATGAAAGTCTGTTCTCATTCTATTTGCAACAGGAGAAAAACCATGATTTCTGTAGGGTCTCAGTCAATAGCCCAAAATAGAGTGTTTCCAAAGATTAAACTTGCTTTTCTCACACATGGCTTCAGTTAAAGAGATGGAGCTGGGGTTGAAAACCGTAACTATTTCAGGAAATGAAATACAATTTTATATTTTCATGGTGTCTGTAAAATGCTTTATGGCATACTAATGTTTGTGTGTGTATGTGTGTGTATTTATACATATTAGTTTCCTTTGTAATTTATAATATCCTTTCATTGGATGGAAACAGCAGCGGGGAAGGAGAACTCTGCACCTTTGCAAACATCTTAGTTACAAATAAATGTTTAACAAGACTTTGATGCAATGTCAAAATCTGGGAGGTTGGGTGGAGGGTTGGATAAGTCATGATAAATTCGGCCCATAATTGGTTTTAAAATGTACCTCCTAGAAAGACAGTTGGGGGACAAAAGAAATATTTAAAATTTGCTGAGTTGCTTGTCTTGAGTGAAATGCTATTATATTTAATTAAAGCGTTTCATTCATTTGTTTGTTGTATTTAGTGAGATGAATAGGAGTTTGGGGGAAGTCAATGATTTCACAAGATAGGTTGGATTTGCTGTTTATATAAAATAGGAAGCTGCCATTGAACCACCCGATTCTGGCATCCCCATGCAGAGACATACACTTTAACTACAAAACAGCATGTTCTGAGTCTGTGTTTTCTCTGGATAGTAGTAGCAGGAACACAGTGTTCATTTAAATTAAACCAGTTCCTTGGATAATAACAAAGTAATTAAAGAAACCACCAAGGAAAAAGAGCCAATTTATTTGAATCCTGTTCATAAAAACTACATCAAGAGCCTGAAGGTACAAAATAATGTGGATAAGATGGCAGATTGATGATTTTTTAAAATTCTGCGTGGGATGCATCTTGATATTAATTCAAATGAGTATCCCTCATCTGAAAATAATACAAGATGCAAAATTTTTATCCTTCTTAAGGGAAAAGAAATTCTATTAAAATACCCAGATAAGAAATTGCCACATAGCTTGAAGTCCACTTGACCTCTAGTAGTACCTTAAGATCAGAACATTATGATTTATTCATATTTTCTACATTCCCATTGGAATAGAAGGGCCTTTGTCTTTAATGCTTTCAAGAGTTTGAAATTCATGCTGATTTATTCTACACAATATTACCTGAATCATAAAGAGATATTTTTGGGCATCAATGAATTTCCTATTTTTGTAGGTAACAAAAATCTAAATGGAGTCAAAAATGTGTATTATATTTTCACATTACCATTAAACACTAAAAGTTGTTTTAAAGGAAAAACACATCAGTAAAATAACTCTCACCTTTATACCCCATCAATGCAGCAGTAAGAAATTAAATCATATCCACCAAACAAAATTTCACAATTGCCCTTTGTGCATTTTAGCAAAATGACTGCTTCTTTTGAAGCCACATTCTGCTTCTCCCCTTGAAATACAGGGCCACTTGGATTGCATATGTGTCAGTGAAGCAAGTGAAGAAAAGTGGGCACAGGAGAGGGTCTGTTGACTCCAGGATGGCAACCCTGTCTTTGAAGAACAAGTTACAGAAAAATATCATTTAAGAAGAACTTAAAATGAACTAACTTCAGAGAGGAAAAAGATTCGTAAAATATCCTGCTTGCCCATTAACAAAATGAAAAGCAAAGAACTTAAGACCTATTCCATAAATATAAAGTAATAAAAATATGCTTCAGCTCATTGCTCAGCCAGTTCAATAGGAATAAAGAAGCGGACAGGAAAGTTATGCATGGACATGAAGAAAAATGAGAAAGGTGAAAAGCAAGAGGAGTGGATTAGGAAAGTAGAACAAAAGAAGAAAGACAATAGGATCCAAATTGAAAGAGAAAATCCAGGAGGGAACAGGAGAATACCAAGGGGCAGGAAGAATGAAGTGGGCCTTCATCATCTTTAACCTGCAGTCCCCTTTTTTGAATCTGGGTTACCATCCCTCAGTGCAATTGACTGATTCCCTTTAGGATACCAAGCTCTCCATCTGAAGGGTCTCTCACGCCCACTGGTTCACTCAGCCTTTGCCCTGGGTCCACTCTGTGGCAGAGACTCCTTCCTGTGGACACAAGGAAGACTCTTCAGAGATTGTACATAAGATCTATGTGTAATCTGTGGAAGTTTTTCTTTTCCAGCAGTTTACGTAGGTTGCTTTTGTTGACCTTAAAGCCAGGGATAGATAATAGACATTGATTTCTAGAAAATTTGTCTCAGTTGACATAAATTCATCTAAGAGCAGGATCTGGTATAGTCGCCTGTTCATTCTCCAGTACTTTTTTAGTTGGTTAGGGTTTGAATGTTGTGGATATTTTTATCTAAAAGAAGTTTCATATTAAAGATCTTTGTTAACTTTCTGTAATTTTTATTGATTTGCAAATGTTTGTAAGAAAGAGCTTATATTTTAGAGGGACATTCTTCTAGTCATTTCTGGTTCAGAATCCTGCTGCTGTTTTGTTTTTCTGAATCCTGTGACAGTGCTTATATCTATCATGGATCATAATTTTTCCTAATTTATTTATTACTCCTTTAAAAAACAAGTTGAACAGTCTGCTATGTTCTAGAAGATTCTGAGGGTGCAACATTAAGCTCTGCAGACATGCCAACATTCTGCATTGTTAATAAGAAAGAAAATGTCAAAAGTAGATTGCCAAACTTCAAACTGTTGGATGAGAGAGTCATAGATCTATATTTTCAAGACTAGTGGGAAGAAATCCCAGAGCCTCCAGAAGAGTCTCCCTAGCAATGAAACAATATTCATGAGACATTTTTATGGATGATATTGCCAATCAATGAACACTTAATAAACTTCTCCTAAGTTTAAACAACTGTACTAGCTTCTAGGGACTAAAAATGGAATTTAAGCTTAGTCCCTACTGTGAAGGATCTTATAATCAAGTGAAGAATTAATTTAAAGCCCATTCTTATTCCTTTAACATATTGTTTTTGTTTGTTTTTAAATGTTTGATATGTTCTAACTCAGATTTGTGTCTGCAACCTAATTTTGTGCCCACTACTTTTGCTTCAGTAACTAGGCAACCGGCCTTCTACCCAACCGGAATTAGGACTTTACTAAGTCATTCTTGGTGTGACAGACTGTAGCAAGCATTTCATAGTATATGGACACGACAGAACCATGATTCTGCCCCCTATATTTTCTGCATGCTGAGTGGGGTTGTGGAGGTACCATCTCTGACACAGTCATTAAAAACAAGAGGGACCATCAGCAATGGGAAAGTTTCAGGGGGACAACGGTGACAGAAGAAGAAACTTTACAAAAGAGCAAGCAACCCACATGCCATGCAAATATTAACAGGTTTTAATTGATGGGCCACACCTGATAAAGAATGTTAGCACAATGGGTCATATGTCATATATAAGAGGTTAATGTATGACAGGTTAAAAATGTCATAGTCATTTAACCCCACTATGTCTTGCTTCTTTTACCTGTAAAATGGGTATGATATTTAGAGTCAAGAGGGTTAATGCCAGTGAAGGGCTTATTTTGTGCCACAGAGTAATTACTACAAATATTAGTATTTCCTCCATTCTCTAATTCTTATTGTATTTAACTGGCCTGACCTTACAGTAGATGATGATCAATTGAATTATTTTCATGATAGAGATCTTAGACTGTTATATGTGAATTGTATTAGTGTTCTATTGCTGCTGTAAACAATTGTCACAAATTTAGTGGCTTAAAACAACACATATATATTATCCTATAGTTCTGGAGGTTCGAAGTCTGAAATAGGTCTCACTGTGCTAAAATCAAGGTGTTAGCAAAACTGTGTTCCTTCTGGAACCTCTAGGGGAGAATTGGTTTCTTTTCCAGTTTCTAGAGACTGCCTACATTCCTTGGCTCATGGCCCCTTCCTCCATCTGAAAGCCAGAGCATAGCACCTTCAAATTTTTCTGACCCTTATTCACCTGTCTCCCTCTTCCACTTATAAGGACCCTTATGATTAATCGATCCCACCCAGATAATCTAAAATAATCTCCTCATATCAATATTTTTAAATTAATCACATTTGCAAGGTCCCCATTATCATTTAAGGTAACACATTTACAGTTTCTGGGGATTAGGACATCAGCATCTTTGGGGGACCACTATTCTGTCCACCATAAATATGGGAAAGTTTCTAGAAGAATGCACATATACTCAAAAAATGATAACTGTTACAAATGCTACTTCTATAGGATAGAAAAATGGGAATTAGTTATAATAGTACTCATTTGAATTTGTATGATTAGAATATTTATTATGTGCATGCATCATTGTCATTTATTCATTCATTTATTTATTCTTTCAATAAACTTTTGTTTAGCAACTTGACCTTATTAATTAACCAAACTAGCTTCCTTCTCAATTATGCTGAAAGAATCAATACAAAAAATCAGCAAATCAGTATTATAATGACTCAAAGATTTAGTTCCTTAAAATACTTCAAGGGCTTGAATATGGTGCTTGTATGCTGTGCATTTCTGTTGCTAGTAAATAAAATTGAGCCAAAGAAATTTGAGCCAATGATCAGACCCTCTGTCTTAAAAAAACAGACAGTTTTCTTGAGATGTGAAAGTAGAAGAAATTTGATAATATTTGTTTAACAGGCGAAAAGGTTTTTACTTTGGTGTTTCCAAATCAAGCAAGTATTATCACCTCAGGGAAAAAAATAGCAGATTTAACCTGCCTACTTGGATATGAACATGTAGAATGGGAATTAAGTTGGTGCTAGCATGGCTTGGAGAATGAGGCCGGGAAACAAGCTATCATTATTACATGAACCTCAGGAGGCTGAAGGCCTTGCTGTAGGTTGGTTGTAGTTTGTATCATGTTAGTTGTACTTTAAGTACCAGCTAGCCAGTTTTTCCTCCCCAAAAATACAGCAATTTCTTCTACCATGCTGCCACCTTAGTTTGCATGGTGCTTTAAGAATTCATATATTCTGCAATATAATTTCAATATCTGAATTAATTTGAATAGAAAGAACAGTTAAACATGGGTTGTTCTCAGATTATTTCAAAAGGCAAGACCTTATTATTTCCAGCCCACATGTCACTAGCTGCTGAATGACACCACACATCACATTTCATGGAAATAAAAGGAGAGTTCCTTTGTTGTAAATTCATTCATACACTCTTGGGAAATTAGGACACATAACAGATGTAAATCAGCCTTTAATCCAAGTCCCAGTGTGGATGAGGCAGAAGAGAGGTGGCAGGAGTCAGGGGGAAAGGAGGCCATAACACTGCAAAAGAACAGAAGAGAACATCCTGTTTCTTCGGTCAGGTGGACCATTTATACATACTCCTGGACACTACTTTATCTCTATGTTGTGCAGTGCTCTCCCCCCTTTCTTACTCACTGGAGTAAGTTGGAGTGGAGGGTGACCTTAGTTAGAGAAACCCTCACCCCCCACCCCATGCAGGGCCCTGGCTTAAAATAATAAGTCTTCATCTCACACAGGTGATTTGTTTCTAAGCTGTTCCTCCATAAGTCTCTGTCTACTAGGCACAGGATTCCTACAGACACTTGGCAGGTTATAGAAGAATAATTAGTAGACTCCCTTAAAAATCTCTCTAAATATCAAACATCCAGAGGTACATAATTCCCACGAGACTAAGTACCCATTGGGACCTAGGTCTTGAAGTTAGCTTCTTTTCCTAAGCACCTTGGGAATCCTCTATTCCCCCTCTAGAGCTGCCTCTGCACAAGCTTGTTTCTGCATGAACATCTCATAGGCCAGGTAAGGTGGAGATAGTGATGCTTTACTGCTTCTGTTCAGCTGCTTGCTAGATAGTGAGTCTCCAATGCAATGCCTACAGATTTCCAATGCCATTCTATTAGCCTAATCACTGTATAATTCTACTTGGATGCAAAATTAGCAGCAGAATCATATTTTACTTTTAGCTTCTAATTGGCAGCAGTCACATGCTTTTATTAAACTATTCCAATCAAGTCTCCCCAGCATCATACATTCTGCTTATCACTGGGCCCACCTGCAGCCAGCTCTCTTCCTAGCCTCTTATCAGTAAAGCCAATTACTTTCTCATGTGCTTGCTTTGTGGTTTTGCTTATAGACTCCACCACACCTCCACAACTAAGCCCACAGGGTATTAGGTAAATTCTATTTCTGATCCTCCCTCCCCACCCTACATGAGTTCATACCTTGAAGTGCTATATGAGTTCTGGTCTGTCTTCCTTTCTACAAAGGAGTGTTCACGGTATTTCTTTTATTTAAACATTTTTCTTGCTTTTCTGGGTTGATTTATTGTTTTCCTCTCTTTTTCCTTCATTGCTGTTTTCTCTTACTGTTTTTTTTTTCCTCCTTGGTCAAGTTTCCAAAGCCTTTTAAAAAACTCAATTAAGAATGATATTTAAAAGATGTAATATTTCACTATAAATTCTTGTCCCAAACAACTCCATCTTTTTACTAATTAGTGCAAGTTTCTAGGGAGGTAGTATTAAGTAATGAGAAAAAGTAGGCACTTTAGCATCACATAGAGTTGAGTCCATATCCACTAGGTGGGTAAATTTAGTGCCCTAGTTAGTCTGACTTAGTGTCAGTTTCTTCATCTATCAAATGGGCCCATTATTCTTGCTTGCCTATGAGGGTATAAGGATTGCCCGAGCTGTGAGGCGGGAAGGCTGAGACATGTGAACATTCACTGTGTTAGCTTTCTTCCCCTTCAAGGTTTAGCAAGTATTTTTTTAAGCAGTCTATTAGGGCAAGGGACTGAGAAACTTTGGAGGAATGCAAAGATGAATAAAAACCATGTGACTTGGAGAAGTCTGTAATCTAGTAAACAGGATCAGCAGAAGTAAAGTAAAAACCAGATTTAAGAGAAAACAGAACCCTACAAACCAGGCAACTAATTGACTTAAATCTCAAACACTGTCACAGAGAAGAATATTCTCTTCCAGTAATAAAGTTGTATAACTCATTAGTCACCTCTTTTTCCTCTTTCCTCTTTACCTGGGATATTCCCCTCAAGAAACCATACAATTAACAGCAATAATATCAACAGTAATATAATTAATATCAGCCAAGCACTCTGAGGCAATAAAGTGGCAAAGGAAATCAAAATGGTATCTATGTAATATTCATATTAAATTTAATAACTGTTTAAATATTTATAAATTATCTGGCATTTTATATTTGCAAAATGCTTCACAACCACTTTTTATTAATTATTAGATACTACTTATCCCTTGGCACTCAAGTTTCCAGATGCAGCAGTACTGATTTTTTATTATTATTAATCTTAAAGAAATATTTAGCTTTATCAAGCATTTTTCCAAGTTTTCATATCTAAAGTATTGTGCCTCGTGGAAAAATCAAGAAATCATATCGACAAAAAACATTATTGTTGCAGTGTCTAATCTATTACCATCATTTCAGAGTTCAGAAAAGTGAAAGAATCACCCACATTCACAGAGCTAGTCCTTTTAATGCCTGGGCATGTAGAAGTCCTGGATAGCCTGATCGCTGGCTAATCTAGGATATAAGGAAATCAGAAAATTGTGACCTTGCTAACTGGATTAGGTTAGAACCATAATTTGGTGACCAAATCTAAGCAATATGCTTGCATTTTCCTGGGTCTGTATAAATCAATCCTGCATGAGTAGAATAGTACCTGGAACACATGAAATCCAAGTTCCCCTAAAGCCATGAATGTTTTCATACTGAATGTGCTTCCCAAAATAAGTCATGATCACTTGAAAGCAGCCTCATTCATAACTTTCCCCCTACTGCCTGTTTTTCCAAATGCCTTTGTACCTGCTCTTTAAGAATATGTGTCACATGGTAGAAGTGTGTTTCATGTCCTTTAGAAGAGTACAGTACCTCATCTATAGTAAGAATTCAATGGATATTAACTTTACGAATGAAAAAAAATATGTGCAAATTTTTATTTATTGGTCACGATACATATAAGTATCAGTTTTATAATATTAACTGATATAAACCAAGAAAACAATGATAAATAGTTAAGTAACCTTTCCACCACACAAAGGCCAAGCTGGAAGCCATCAAAAGCCATCAGAAACGGATACCAACTTATCTTTTACACGCCTGAATGTAGCACAATTTTTTAAATAAATACATTTTATTATGGTAAAATACACAAAAGACTACCAAATTTAACCACTATAAAGTATACAATTCAGTGGCATCAAGTGTACTCACCCTGTTGTACAGCCATCACCACTATCTAGTTCCAGAATAGCACAATGTTTCTGTGGTCTATAATATAATCGTTCTATTATATTTAAGGGGATGAATGATTAAGTGTACAATAAATATAGTTTGGATTTTAAGAAATATGTAGAAACTAATCAAGCCACAAAACTCAATAAATTTGATCAAAATATTTCTTTTATGGTATCCTCGTACTAAATTGTAGCCTGATGAGACATCTTAGCAAAACGACAGTATAGGGAGCAATGATACTGGTGAGGGCACTGTCCTTTCGGGATGCTGATGACCTAATCTGCCTGCTTGAACCTCAGGACCTGGATTACTGCTGTCAGTTGGAAATTATAATAACTGGCCCATTCATCTTCATCATGACCAGGTAAAGCCATCTCTAACAATGGACTTTATGTAGGTGACAAAAAGGATTGTGAATGACCATGTCCACACTGGAATAAGAACTGCATACAATTTTGTAAACATTTAACTTCAGCACAATTATACACAGCAAATAAAAAAAATAGTGTGGATCTGGAATTTACTTCTGCACTTTAACATAAGAAATGGGTGGAAACTTTACTTAGCTATGCTGAAGGGAACTACCTGAACACTATGATTGTCTGTGTTTCATACCAGTTGATGAAAGAGTCGTAGTTTTCATATATCTTTAATTTTAAATCAAGAGTAGCCAATATTTGCCCAAAGATCTGATACCAATGGAAAGATCTCAATGGAAAGTGTCTCCATTAACACTATTTCAATGCTCTCTGTAAAAATCCAATTCTGATCTCCTTCTGAGTGGCAAAGTTGCTGTCTTTGTATTTTTCTCCTGAACACTGACATAGCAATAAGAATAAACTTTGGAATGGAAGGAAGTCTTTCAGATTGTGTCTGATACTAAAAACGACTACAACCAACAATCTTCCACTGCTTCAGTGTGTGGACGTTATAATGTTTTCTTGAAACTTTCCCTCTTTATAGCAGCTGTTTAGAGTTTTACTGTTTAACAATTTTATTGCCATTTTTGTGCATGCTAGTAGTTCTCAAATTTCAGCTTGCATAAGAACAACCCAGGAAACTTGCTCAATATGCAGATTCTTAGGCATTACCCCTAGAGCTTCTGCTTTAGTAAGTCTGGGGCAGAACCTCAGAGTCTGCATGTTCCTGGTTCCCTCAGATAATTCTAATGCAGGTGTTCTGAAGACCACAGTTTGAGAAGCAACGTGTTGGATTTGTTGTGAACAGTACCAGCACTTTCGATGCTACCTCAGTCTTAGGTAACAGAGTTACGTGAAAGCTCCACTAAGAATGTTTCTTTATTTCCAGCATCCCATAACTCTCCAATATTAATAGCCTAGTTTATCTATAAACTTTTTCTCCTGTAAAATGGGAATATAGAACCCACTTCACAGGGTTCTTATAAGGACACAGTTGGGTAATTTAATCAATTGAATAAGCAAGTGCTTAGCATTCTGTAAGCCCTCGGCAGTAGCTTTAAAATGTTTTTCATTAAAATATCTTATCACTGTCATCATAAACAGCAATAGCACATCAGCATGGATCACCAAAATGCATTTAGGAAACTGATTGTCTCCATCTAGACTTTCCATTCGTTTTATTCTCATGGGGAGTTAAGGTTACCTGAGTTCAAATTAGAAGGCATTAATCCTGGCTTCCGCCCAACACACGACATGCTATTTGATTCTGTGATAATTACTCAGGCACTTCTGACTTCTTACATCCAAGGTGGCAAGTAGATGTGACCTAAATATTTAAGAAAGATGAATTAAGAAAGGTAATTTTAGTCATAGGAGAGAGTTGGAGTATAGGGTTCTCTTGGATTGTTGAGGGTGGCTTTCTGGGGCAGAGAAAATTTGTTCTTGGATAATGTTGAATCAACAACCCTAAAGTCTTATTCTAGTCTTGTCTTTTAATTTTTATTATTTTATTCAGTTGTTGATATCATCTCATATCTTCTTTTTGTAACAAGAATGCAATAGCAGATTGTTAGCCTTCCATTGGAAACTATGCTAACTAATTAGTACCCTTCTCTACAGAGGTGGCTCAGTTATTAGTGCACAGAAAGTAGTAACTGTTGTAAGACAAAAAAGATGCTGATGGAGAATGACCACTTCTATTTATATAGTTTACAACTTTCTAAGTGTCATTGCCTCTATTACTCTTTGAGGAAGGGACCTGAAATTTACCTGTCTAATGTGTGAAGGTGCTTTATTTCCTCCTTGCTGCTATAGCCTGGTCATGCATAGAGAGACCACAGATTCTTCAAAAGCAGTTTTGTGAAAAAGTAAATTTGTCTGGATCTAAGTTTTGAACCCACTGTCCTTACAACAACCAAAAATAACTTATTCCTTTTCAGTTGGACAAAAGTAATGTGAGATTTATATCAATGCAAATATTCATTAGCTATAATCAAGTAAAAGAAATAGAACATTCCAGCACCCCAGACTCCCTCTCTCACACCTGAGGTGGCTCTTCTCAATCACCATCCTGTCCTTTCCCCTTCATCACAGGAAGCCACAATTTTGCCTTTCATGGTAGCCATATTTTGTGTTTCTTTATGGTTTTAACACCTAACAGGTATTCCTTTGGAATAAGAGAAAGATTTTTTTACTGATTTTTGACTTTTACATAAATAAAATAATAAATATATATTTTCTGTATTTTTTCACTCAATATTAAATTTTTGAGATTATTCATATTGTTTTATGAAGCTGCAGTTAATTCATTTTTATTGCTTTTTAATATTTCATTATTTTAATATATTGAATATTATATTGAATATTTTAAATAATATATTGAATATTTAATTATTATATGATTATATGATTATTATATATTAATATAAATATTAACACATTAATATTTAATATATTTTAACATACCACAATTTATTTATCAATTCTCCTGATAGGCATTTCTTTTTCATACTATTTTATGTTTTTTACTATTTAGATATCCTCTTTTTAAAAGTGCCTATGCTAAAATTCAAATGAAAAAAATCTTCTTTTTCCTACACACTATGTTACAAAGTTAATTGTGACCCCTACTCCAGTGGTTGGTTACTGTTGGTCCTATTATCCAGGTCTGGGCCTAGTTGTAGTCAGACAGTTCTAGTTATTTAAGATATCACTTTAAGAATTTTTGACAACTAATAGATGTCTCAAAAAAAATCTAATCTCTGAAATGCTCAATGAAAAGAAGAAGAAGAAGAAGAAGAAGAAGAAGCAGAAGAAGAAGAAGAAGAAGAAGAAGAAGAAGAAGAAGAAGAAGAAGCAGCAGCAGCAGAAGAAGTAGTTCCATGACTGATATTCTTGGAAAACATCACACAAAGTATTTGCCTCTTGGACATTCACACTGAGCATTTATAAATAATGAAAATTCTAAAGAGTGATAGAGTAAAGGAACCTATTCAACATTATTTAATCCAGTTTCTCTGGAATATATTTGAATTCAAAACATCTAATACCATTTTGTGGAGCCAATGCTCTAAGGAGCACATTTTGGGAAGACTGCTTTAGAAGGGTCCACTCTTGTTGGATTTTAACCCCATATGTCAGTGAATGAAGTATCATGACAAAAAAGGCTTCAAAGAGGATATCATCATCTCAGAAATGAATGTACAAAGGATTGGGGTGAAAAATGATTGTTTAGATTGGTTTTCTATAGTTTCTTTAAATTTTTGAGTTATTAAAAATAATACTAAAGAATTTGATATAGAAATGATTATAAAGGTCAGATTCATATATGAGAAATCAGACAAATGCAATTGTATTTCCAAAATCTAATACTGGCTGAATAAGTTCACAGATGAGGGTAATTAGATGTTATTCATTAATGTGTGCGTGTGTGTGTATGTGTGTGATAGAAAAAAATCACAGCTTTTTAATGTTTAAAAGTAGAGACTTAGGATGAAGTAGAGTTGAGTGTACTTTTTGCTTTAACATTTTAAAATGGATTTTTCATGTTGGGAATGTACAGTAATTTGGCTTTTCCAAATTTCTCACTTGTAAATAACAACATTTCCTGAAGTGTAAAAGTTAACACTCAACTTAAAAAATCTTCAGCTTCTTCTTTACTCTTATTCTTAAGAAAAAAACTTTAGAAAGATTAACTGCCTAGTTATATCATTATTAAATAAAATTGTCAATAAAATGGAAGTGGAGCTTTGTTTATAATCACTGAATTTCTCCTATCATGGAGAAATTTGCCACTATGTCAATAAAGTAGATTATTTATTATTGTTAGATTTTAGTTGCTATTTTGATATATAACAAAAAAAATAAATGAGGGCACTAAATTTGCCATCATTTCATAGCTACTATGTCTCTATAATGTATCTACTATGCCTGATAATGCATCTGCACAAATTGCACACATCGATTGGCCTCTGATGTAGAAAACATTAGAATGAACCTATGAGGAATCCTTTTTGGCTGAGTGTATGATTGGAGATCACATTCACTTATCTCTTTTAGCTTCAAGGCTCTTGGCTTTCTCTACTCGTCACTCAGGGCAATGGTTAGTTACTGTCAGAATGCAGCTATAATTGGGAAAGGCACTTGTTAAACACAGAAGTTTGGGGGAGGTGAGAATTCATATCCAGCCTAGCGAGTCTGGGAAGTTTTCCAATCTCCAATGCTGTACTAAAGCACAAAAGCAAATTGAATTTTATTACTTAGGTGACATCAAACCACATTTATACATGGAGGTTCATTGAGAACATCCTTCTTAAGAAACTCATTGCATTAAAGCTTCTTTTTTACTCCCAAGATAATCTTAAAGTTTGCATTCATTTTGAAGTTTCTTCTATTTAAGTTCCTTATTTTTTCACAGAAAACTATAACAAAATAATAACAAGCTCATATTATTATTAAGAGAAAAACTTTCATGATATAAATATTCTACAACCATCTGGAAAAATAAGTGCAAAATTAGAAAGTGTAACTAAACTGAATGTTGTTAATGATGTTAGTTACTAAAATTGATGAGCCTGTGCTCTTGGATTTGAAAACAGTGTTTTTCTTACTAAAATGGGGAGCATTTTGAAATTTTGAGGCTAGGATTTATGATTAAAAGTTAGTCACAAACTCTCTATTATTATCAGTGCACTCTAATCTATTATTGGACTTTATGTCCAATGGACAATGGACTTTATGTCCAATAATAACATCCAAATTCATTTGTTAATGAATGGTATTATAAAGACATTTTTCTAGCCATCTAGAAAATTAAATTGAGGGGTTCCTTACTTTATTTATCAAAGCTACTTGTTTCTTTCAGATAAAATTTTCATTAAAATTATTTTAGATCAAATTAATTTTTCTCTTCAAAATATTTTGCATTAAGACTTGCTGCAGTTTTGGGAGTGTGAGTTATATGTGCTCCTCCTCCTCCTTCCTCAAGTAATTTACCTTCTCTCTTTATTTCTGTAGTAAAATTTTATATGATTATTTTCTATAATCTTAGACAATTTGGATTTTTGTCTTACAATTACATGATATTTAACACAAGATCTTATTTTTCCTATACATTTTGATATTTTTCTCTTCTTCCTCCTTATACCTTCTTGTAATTTTATAGCTTTTACCTAAATATTTCAGCCTCAACTTTCCCATGCTCTATTGTCCCTATACAACTCATTTTAACTGGTCTGGAATGCATTACATTCCCTGGTATTCCTCCTACCTATTTGCTCAGCTCTTGAGATCAGTTCATCAAAATGTGCTTATTAAATATCGACAATAAATTTAACAATGTTTAGATAAGACACAATTCCTGATAAAATCTTGCTTAGTGAGATAAGAAAAATACACATTGAATAATTAAACAGCATCAATTAATCAAACACTAAACTATAGTGGAAATTTAACTATATATAGTTTCATTGTGTATTGTGCCCAATACCCCTTTCTAGTAAAGTTATTCAAAGTGATTTCTTATCCATAATGCACCATTCTTAATGTCATGATAAAACTGCCTATATTAAAGTAATGTAGGGCCATAAGGTGATAACTGTGGTAGAAGTCTGATTTCTAGAGAAGTATAAAGCATAGGTAAAAGTTAACCAGCCATTGTTTCATCTCTTGCCTTCCTGTAATTGTTTATTGCTTAGGGGTCATGGATCCCTGGTTGGAATAAGATTTGTAACTTCCCTAATTGCTTCTATAGATAACATTGCTATTGTAAAACCTAAGAATGGTCCTTGAGATATTTTCCAGACTCTGCATTTGGGGGAACCAACTGATGCCAATTGGACCAGATGCCATGCATGGGAACTGACTCAACAGGTCCTGCAACCCTATACCCAGAAACTGTCTCAGTGCAAAAAGACAATTTCTGCTTCCCAATGCTATGAGTTCATCCCCAGCCAATCAGCAGACCCAACTCCCTAGCCCTTTGTCCACTAACTACCTTTAAAAATCCTGGTTCCAAAATTCTCAGGGAGATAGATTTGAGAAATTCTTCCTGTCTCCTCACTCAGTACCCTGTGATATTAAACTCTTTCTCCACTGCAACTTCTGCTGTCCCAGTGTATTGGCTTCCTCCTGTGTAGTTGGCAAAGAAGCTGGTTGGGCAGTAATAATGAAGTCTGCTTACCCTGGCTTACAACTGATTCCCCAGAAATCTTTACCTGAGCCAAAGCCTTTAGACTAAAATGAAATATTTATAAAAGGTCAGCAGGTTATGAGGTAGCCTGGCATGAACTCTGCATCAGAGAACATTCTATATTGAACAGGGTGCAACAGAATTACGTCCTTCTTTTTGGGATAACTGGACACAAACTATATGGAAACATTCTGGAAGTTATAACAACAATAAAAGCAGAGAAACAGAAAGAAAAATTTAGTTGCCAAGAAGACAAAATGAGTAGAGTTTTGGTTGATTATAATCTGAAAAAACTCCTGATACAAGCAATTAGAAATGGTAGAAATGTTAGATAAACATAATAAATATCTGTTTAAACAGAAAGCAAAAGAAATCCTTAGGGACTAATATGCAAAGAGTGATCTGGAATCCAGAGTTGAGCTATGGCTGCAGGGCTGGAGTAGTCGGGTGCTAAAGCTTGTCTGATTTTTAGGTACCCAGAGACTTAGAGTTTGATGTTCATGGGAATTGTTATGGACTAAAAGTTTGTGTGCTCCCGAAACTCATTTGTTAAAATTCTAATCTCCACTAAAATGGTATTTGGAGGTAAGGTCTTTGGAAGGTAATCAGGTCATGAGGATGAAGCCTTTAAGAATGGAAATTAGCATCCTTATAAGAAGAGACACAAGAAGTTGCTTCTCTGATACCTATGCATAAAACTTGAATGCTAAAATGGCAGAGGAAGCAAAACCCAGAAAGGATCTGTCTATAACCATAGAGGTGAAAAAGATGCTAGTCTTTCTTGATCTGGACTCTGGTTGGAAAATAAAAGTCTATTATGAGAAAGTTTAAACTTTGGGTTTCAAATTTGCAGTCACTACAAGGTTAGATATCCTCCAAACTGATATATCAAAATAAAAATAGATTCCAAGGCAATGATAAATCTAGAGCATCTTGGAGAATAAATGCCATATCTTTCTGGAGCAATACTCCATTACTCTAAGAAATAGAGTTCACAATCCAAAATTAAAAAGAGACAAACAAAAAACTCAATAAATTAGATACCCTGAGTGAAAGAGAGGCCACACACAAAAAAATTTCCAAGACCTCCGAAGAAGTCAAGGAAGTGGAAATGACCTTCCCTCTTCTCTAATCGGGGAAGTCCTATTTAAACTTCAAAGTTCAGCTCCAATGTTGCCTATGCTCTGGGGTCATTTCTAATTCCTCTAGGCACACTCTGTGGTTCACAACTTATTATTCCTCTTTTTTCTGTAGCACTTCCAAATCTCCTTGTTTATCTACTCACAATTCTGTCTGTCCACTCAGTGTTTGCTTCTTGAAAGGAAAGTAAGAAGTTTGATTAAGGATTTTAGAAGGAACAACATACACTCTATAAATATATACAACTACTATGTATCTATAATAATAAGGTAATAGAACATTACAAAAAAAGAATTTCAGAAGAAGAGAGTAGAGGGAATAGAGAGAATTAGAGGAAAATATTTAAAAAGATAATGACTAAGAAATTTCTGTAACTATTGAAAAATATGAATCCTCAGATCCAGAAAGCACACAAATCCTGGGCATCATAAACATTGGGTAAGTCCCCACATTATACAGAAATTGTGGAATCCCAAAAAAGAAAATGAGAAGAACTTATAAAAGAAATAATATGCTACTTTGCAAGGGAATGATAATTATTTGTACAGCAGATTTCTCATCACAGTAATATATACCAGAAGACAATGGAACATCATCCAAATATGGATAGAAAATGACTGTAACTGATACAGTTTGAATTATATGTTTGGCACACCATCATTCAATGATGAGAGAAAAGTAAAGACATTTTTAGACATGCAAAGACTGTTGCTATCAGTAGAACTTAATAAAAGATTTACTGAAGAACAAACTTTAGAAAGAAGAAAATTAAACCACAAAGTCAGGAAAGTCAAAAGAGTGAACAGAAATGTTCAGAAATATGTATCTGGATATAAGTGCACCATATTGTGTAAAATAAATAATAATATAAACAAAAATTATAACAGATACTGGTAATAATATCTAATTTAGGAGGTATGCAACAAGGACAAATCAAAACAGCAATAGCATAGTCTATGGGATAAACATTTTCAGAATGCTCATGCATTTATCCTAAAACCACCTACCCTAGCCCATCTCACACCACACTTTTAAATCTCTTGTCTTTCTGGCATCAGGATTTATGTTCCTCTTTGCAACCTGGAAAACGACACCATTCCAACATTTTGCTTCTCATATGTACCTTGACCTGCACTCTCCCTTAAGCTGTGTTGTCCCTTCATGTTTTGAGTAAACAGTCTACTTGAGTTGAACTGCCCATCCCCCAGAATTCTATGTCTTAAAGCCCCCGTCCCTTAAAGGGCAGCTCTCTATCCAGTTGGTGCAGGATTGATTGGCAGGTCCTAGACACTTCAGAATGCTTGAGTTCCTCACTTAAGGTTTGGTGAATATTAAGCAGATAAAGATACATAGATTATATAGGTCTATTAGATTACATAGGTCTATTGCATTTATAGAAATGTTACCAAATGGATAAAGGACAGTTTTCTGGTACCTTGTAGTAGGAAATGGGGGTATCTAGATGGAAACCTTGCTACTCTCTGGTGTTTAGATGGCTGTTTATTCTGCCCTTCCCTACTCCTACCCCAGGCACGTCTCTAAAATAAGCTTATTGGGAAATTAAAGCTTTTAGTTCCTTAGTAAAGAAGTTAGGAGTACAGTTTGGGCTCATAGTCAGAGCCCATAGCCCCTACCTGATTCTACTCTTTTGGGTTACTTCAGTGGGACTTTAGGGAAGGAAAACCCTGGAGATTGCCCATTCTGACATAGTGTGGTATGAGTGGAACAATAAGGACTATAACATTTTAATTAACTTGTGTTGGACAACAAATGAGTTTTGAAGGCAAAAAATCTTCATGAGAGCAGAAGGGATTTCTATTTTGTAGATCCTCTTATTTTAACAACTTATGCCTAAAAGGAAGATCTATGTGGATTTAATACTGTTATTATTTGCATATTGGGGAATGAGAATTCGAAGACTGGTTTAGGTACACTAAGTGGGATGTCAATGAGTATAAATAAAAACAGGAGGGCCAGAGACTGCTTTCCACCAGATAGATCTGGAATGGTCTTTGGAGTCATCTGAACTAAAGATTAAAAAATGAGTAGGTTTCTAACATGAGTTAAATGAAAGAGAAATGTATTTTCAGGGAATATTTGCCAAGTCCTGACAATACTAGGAGTTTAAGATACTGACTTGAAGACTTTGAAGTACTTACAGCTTCCTTTGAAGTGCTGTGGCCTATGTGTACTAAAACATCTCATCATTTGTCCACTCTGATGACTTACTACTGTCCTTTGGGACTCTGGTTTGTTATGTATTTCCACTCTCTTCTCGGTATGGATCCTTGATGTCAGATGTCAGATATTGGTATTGTAATGAAGACAGTACTACAAAGAACCATGCTGATCTGTGCGGGAAATGTGGGAGTAAACAGGAGGGGTGGTCCCAGACTCACTGTGGTAAATAAGTGATCATCCCATTTGCTGCTGGATATTCTTGATTCTGTGATAGTGAAAGTAATCTGTAATTGGTTTTATTTTCTTCTTTTTAACAGTTGATATTTTCTTTACTCATCGTTCAGCTACCCTTGACGACAGTTATGCTCATATTGGGAGAGTGAGTCCTAAGTGTAATAATGTGAAACTGGGAAGAGGATTCAGAGATCTTCATTGTCAAAAAAATACCTTCCTCCCTTCTTTACCACTGTTGTTCTTGGTCATAATAGGATGAATACTGCACCCCCACCCAAGATATCTAGCCTCTAATGCCCCAATCCTGTGAATTTTTTTCTTGCATGAGATGTTAAAGATGTGATTAAGTTAGGGACCTTGAGGACATTGTCCTGGGTTATATGCATGGGCTCTAACTGTAAGCACAAGTATCTTCAGCAGAGGGAGACAGAGGGAGATTTGACACAGAAGAGGGCAATGTGTCCATAGAAGCCAGATGCCATGCGGTTGGTTTGAAGATGAGGAGCCAAGGAACAGAAAGAATGCAACTATAAAAGGCAGAAAAGAAAAAGAAAAAGAAAAGGATTCTTCCCTAGAGCTCCCAGAGGGAGTATAGTCCTATCACTACCTTGATTGTGGACCAGTGAAATTTGCTTCAGGTTTCTGATGTTCACAACAGTTAGAGAATCAATGTGCGCTGTGTCAAGCCACTAAGTTTGTGACAATGTGTTGTGGCAGACAGAGAAACTAATATGCTAATCAAGAGTTTATCAAATACCAACTTCGCTCAAGAACTACTTTCAGTGTTTTAGGAAAATGGGAAGAAATATAAAACCAGGACTCTACGTGTAAGCATTGCCTTTATAGACTGATTAAAAAGACATAACTGGCAAACAGAATATTACTATTTTAAACTAGAATGCACACTAAGTACCACTCACCATGTTGGAAAGTAAAAAATGAGGAACATTACAGTGGTTAGACATCAGAAGGTACATGAAGGGGAAAACAGGTCGGCTTCCAGGGTGGAGGCAAAATGTAGAGGTGGATGTGGGGAGAACATTCCACATGCTGGCCTGACCGTGGTGGATGTGAGAGAGTAGTGCCAAATGAGACTGATTAGAGAAAAAGGAAACCACAGTGTGAGAACCTCAAACATCAAGCAAGGGATGTGGCACTCAATATAGTGGATAAAACAGTAATTTAGTGTAGGCGCCTCCTAAGTAGGAGTATCACTTCTTCCAGTGTTGCTTGTGCTGGGTGTTCAGGTTTGGGGTACTTGGTAGGCTGCTTCTATTAATAAAATGGATCCCAGTGATCCTGCTTTCTGGTATTCACCCTCTTGTACATTCCCTTGTGTTCCAATCCTCTTGTGTGGGCTGGACCTAGTCACTTGTTTCTAACAAACAGAATGTGTTTAAAAGCAATAGGATGTCACTTCTGAGTTATAAAAGACTTGACTTGTGTCTTGCTTGGGTGTCCTTTCTCTCTCTCTCTGTTTCTCTTTCTCTCTTTTCCTCTCTCTCTCCATCTGATGAAGCCAGCTGTCATATTGGGGGCTGCTCTATGGAGATGCTCATGGAGCAAGGTCAGTAGTCAGCACCGTACTGAAGTTCTCAGTCCAACAAATGGCAAAGAGGTCAATTCTGCCAACAACCACATGAGTGAGCTTGCAAATGGATCATCCCCTAGTCAAGCTTTGAAATGACTGAAGCCCTGATTGACACCTGAATTCCACCCTTAAGAGAAGCCTGGAGCCAGATGCACCCAGCTAAGTTGGGCTCTCTGATTCATGACTCACAGACATTGTGAAAATATAAATGTTTATCATTTAAGCTATTAAGTTTTTGGAGTAATCTGTTATACAATGAGACTTACCTAATACAGGGTAAATCACTGTTTTTAGGAGGTACTGCTTTCTTTTTGGTCTCTCTCCATCATGCTAACAAAAATTCACATCCCTTATCTATGGAATAGTCAATGTGTCCACAAGTAAAAATCATCTGGAATTTTGAGGACAAACAATAAGACAGACAGGGTAGGTAGCAGCAGAGTATAGAAACGCAACACAGAGAAGTCAGGAAATCTTACTTTTCAGGAAGGGCAGTTCCAAAGCGGAATAGTTCTGATTATCCTCTCTGCCTCCCTCATATTTTCTTAATATTTCCTGTCTTGTATATAGTGGACATTTTTATTTGTTAGTTTTTTGTCCTGTTCTGTTTATTTTTCTTATTTTCATATTTGGCCACTAAGCCCTTTTTATTTTGAGTGACTCTCCATTGTTTAGACAACCTTGTCTATTCTGCTGAGGGAAATACTGATATATTTCTGTCAATGATTAAGATTTTGTATTATCAATGCAGCCTGAGGCTTTTTTTTAATTTCAGCATATTATAGGGATACAAATGTTTAGGATATATATATATTGCCTTTGCTCCACCCAAGTCAGTGCTTCAAGTGTGTCCATCCCCCAGACGGTGCGCACCGCACCCATTAGGTGTGAATATCCCCATCCTCCTCCCCAACCTGCCTGGCACCTGATGAATGTTACTATTATATGTGCAGCCTGAGGTTTTTGAACAATGACAATAAATGTTACTTTAAATGAACTAATAACCAACAACAAAAAATCAACCCTGGGTATAATAAGGAAGTTTAAAAGAACTCAATAATATACACACATACACAACATATGTATTATGTATATTAAGTAATCTTAGGATATGGAAAAATAAAATGCAGATAATAATAAAAAATTAGACAAATTGGAGGACTTGTAAAATATGCAGACTACACTCGTATCTACAGAAATAAATTGACTTGGGAAACTGACTTTCTAAATGTCAATGTAATCAAGGCCTAAAGGGATTTCATTCATCAAAGATGGATCAATTGATTTGGTCAAAAGTACAGGATACTATGTGCCAAAAATGACATCATAGTTTTTTGTTTAGTTATTCATTCTTACCCTTTGTTTTTTAAAGAACAGACATTTTACCACTATACAAAATGACTTGTTTTAGTAAATAAAGCAAATAAATCCAAATCTTGAATTAGTTCTATGCTTTGAAATATTATTTAAAAATAAAAAGCTCAGAGTCTAGTGCTCTAAGTACATGTTATAACAGACCACAGTGTCTTGTCTAGTGGCATTGGGACCACTTAGCTCAGTCCATTCTGAACAATAAAGAACACTCCATCCTCAGCCCCACAGATCACATTTGTAAAGTGATACATATTTTTAAATGTTTTAAAAATGACTGGTTTTAGAACATTATTTTTGAAGCCAAATTTAAATTTAAAGTCTTTACATTAAAGGTCGATATATCCTGAGACCTTTTAGATCAACAACTTTCCTTATCTCATAGGTCCTGAGTGAAAGACTGAGTATATCATTTATTAGGTACAGTTCTATGGAATTTCTGTCTACTGTCTCTCTCTCTCTTTCCCTTTTCTTCTATCCTTCCTTCCTTCCTTCCTTCTACCTACCCTCCTTTCCTGTTGTTTTCCCTCCCTTCTTTACTCCATTTTGTTCATCTTTCTTAAAGCTGCTCTGTCTACACTGAGTAAAGCCAAAAGTTGCACATTCACTACATTGAATAGAGCCCAAATTACAAATTTTGATATAATCTAAGTATTTCTGTTTTCTCAGCCATTCAGAGCCATCTTTGCACTAATATCCAAATACATTAATAAATAACAAAAGTAATTTAGTCCTCTGTCCCATTTAATTACAAAAGTTAGATTTTCCCCTCATATGTTGAAGATACTCAAAGAATGAATATAGGTTATTGGCCACTGTGTGTTGCCTTCACCTATTTGTCCTCTGGGCTGCTTCTGAGATTTTCTTGAAAGATGCTGCCACCACTACAAAGGCCTTAGAGAAGGAGCCAGGGCAGGGAGCCCTCCTCCCCTCACTGTGCCATCCCATCTCTTAATCTCCATAGCAAAACTTTTTAAAGCACTTTTATTTTGAAACAGTTCTAGATGTACAGAAGAGTTGCAAAGATAGAGCCTGCATACCCTTTATCCAGCTTCTTCTAGTTTAACATTTTACCCAACCATGGGAAATCGCCATAGTTTTGAAACAAGAAAGGTTAACTGGATCTGATGTGAATATTTTCACATACTAATTGAACAAGTAGATCTTAAGCACCACTGTCCTAAGTACTGGGGACACAGTGATAGATAAGACAGAGTTCCTGCCTCACATAGTTTACGTTTTCACCCCACACATCTCCCTATTACTATGGGCACTACCATTACTGTGCTTGTTGAGCCATTTTATCACAGCTAATCTTCCTAAAAGTGTCATCTTTCTTTGAATTTTATTGTTAGGAACACTATTGTTACAAGCTGTGCATGTTATTTGGTAATGCACACCTTATTTTCACAATTTTCGTTTTCATATTGTCTTGCTTTTTTACTTGTGTGATTGAAATATATTAAGATGAGTCTAGTTTGTAGAAAGTTTAGCATGACATTTGTCACCTAATTCCTATGACAATATTGTCCACTTATCCAAGTCAAAATTTATCTTGAATGATACAGCTAAGGGAGATTTTGAGAGTCAAATTCAGAAATTTGTGTATTGTGACCATGTATCTCTTTTTGATTGGTGTTTGTGCATCTGATGCAAGTATTATTGACACAACTACTGTTACATATCAACAGCTACGGGAGTCCATTCTATATATCACTTCCAAATTTTTTTAAAGTTTAAAATACCTATGGCTATATATAAATTCTTTGGACAACTTTATTTTGCCAGTGATGAGAAAATGACTTCTTTCCATGTCTCAGAATACATATGTAGTCAAGTGAGATTTAAAAATGAAGATCTCAGATTTCCGAAGCAGATGATAATTGTAGCCTGCAACATCAAGAATTACTTAAATGATTTATTTTTATTAGCATAAGACTTGACTAAAAATGTATTGATTTAATATATATATAAGATACACTCAATTTAATATTTTATAGATCTCATTTAATCTAATACAGATCTCATTTTATTTTGGGCCTTTGGTGGTCTTTAAAAATATATTTTCTTTGCAAAATTTTATAATTTTCTCATTTTGCTTTTTAAAAATTATCTTGAATTATATATTACATATAAAGTCACATATTAAATATATTTTTATGTAATATGTAAGTATTATAATGTAATTAGATATATGACATGTATATAATCATCTCACAGATTTGTTTTATTAACCCTGAGTCATAATTATGAATATGATTTCTTTGAATGGTTTCTGCTAATAAGTGAAATAAGATATAATTAGAAATGATCTCAAATATTTCCCTTTAATTACTCTTAACATTAGAGAGAACTAATACTTCAAAAATAGTAAAGGCAGATAGAGTTGGTCTAAGTAGGTACCTCTACCATGGGTTAGAAATTGTGTTATTATTTTCATAGATAAGGAGACATCGTTCTAACCAAAGGAAGTCACAGCAGTCTTGGCAGAAGACTCTATTCTCTTTTAACAATTTTCCGATTGCAGTCCCTGAAGTCTTGCCTCAATTTCTTGCTATCTGAAGGATTATTGCCATCTTTTGGTCGGCATTCTCCCTTTCTTGCGTCAAAGTAGTACAGAGAAGTTCAAGTAAGTAAGAGCGCACCACATGAAAATTAAGGCAGAGGAAAATGTTCAGGTTTCACATGAGATCAGAAAACAAATGTTCAAGGGTATAAAAATAGAATCATGGCATACAGCCATGATGATGTTGCATATGGCCCATTATGGGAGGTATCTTGTGTTCTTCGGTCAAGCATATGCATTTAGTTCTTGCAAACTTTCAAGAAGACAACACTATGATAGAAAATTGGGTAGGGCAAAGACTTGGCTCATCAGATCATAATCTTAAATCTCTGTGATGACATTTCCAGTATCTGTGATTCTCTGAATGCATAATTCATTTGTGAAAATACTCAATAAACTTGCTAGTAGAGATTCAAATTTCCTATGTTACTGAAGTTCTTTTCTTGGTCTGTTAAAATCACTTTGTTCTTTTCGTACTTTTCTTCACAAGAAAATCTTTTCTTTATTTTAATGTATATCCTGTGGCATTGGGGCTTGCAAATTGCAAGTTGTTATCATTTTTAACTGTAGACTTGACCAAATTTTAACTGTAGACTTGCAGAGCATTTTTAACAATGGTACACTGGGTTTGGAGGAAAGTTGTTTTTCTCTTCTTTGTTGCAATAACAGAGAGAGATTTAGGGTCGTGGGTGTATACTGAATAAACGTGTGTGGAAGTGGAGGTAAAGAGTGGGTGTGAAAGAGAATGAGAGATTTTTTTGAACGTAAAACACACTGAATACCAAATGCAATGTAGATGACTGAAATTTATCTGTTTTTACAATTTATCTGAAAAATGTATACAAGTATGCTTTTTCAAATCTTAAATTCAGATTAGTCTGATGTATAGAATTGCTTGTTTGTTCCTTTTTGCCTGTAAGTTTAACTGTATGATTATCTCAAAAAGGAATATTAGTTTTTAAATAAATCCATTCAGTGAAATGATATCTAAATTTTAAAGGAAATCTCATTGTCTAAGAGAGAGTTAAAATTAGAATCTGGCTTCCACATTGGGCACAGAGGAAACTGACCAACTGACTTCTCAACCTCCTGCCACGAGGAACCACCCACACCAGTACACCTGGACCATGCAGCCCTCCCCTTTGTTCGATTTGCTCATGATCTCACACATTTAAATAACCTGAACCTTGGAATTAATGCCAACATCATCCCTGTTCCTGTAACTTTTATAAATATTGTAATTTCTCTGTTTTTTAAAAAACTATTTATGATAACCAGTGAAATAAGGTGCTAATTAAAGAGAAAGAGAGAGAGAAAATGAAAATCCTTAATTCTTATTGCTAAATTGCAGACCAAAACAGCAGCAAATGCGTAGACTGAAACTTAAAGACTAAAGAAAGAAAAGATGTAAGATCAAGCAGTGTTCCCAACTGGATGGAACATTTCCCTGCGGTGCCAGCATGTTTGAACCAACAATTATTCGGAAAGAATGGGAACTATTAACAGGAAGAAATCATCCCTCTTAGGTCTTCCAGGACGGACATAATAATAAAAAAAATAATTATCAGCTCTCTAAAACATCTTTCATTTATGGATCTCATGGTATTTATTTAATATTACTAAATTAAAATTCATACTACTTCTCTATTTGAGAGAGAGAATTACTATATTTTATAGATTGAAAAATTGCTTTCCAAGAAGACTAAGCATCTTGACCACATTCAAGTTATGGTTAAAAATTGAAATAGACACCATTGCCCTCTTTCTATTTCTGAACAAGGCTTGTAAAACTATAAAATTAAAATATAAAGTGAAACAAATGATTTTTTTTTCAATCTAAGTGATACAAAATTAGCAGCATTGGATTCGGGAAAGGTATTGTTCCTCCTCCTTTACTGAATTGACTGCATTATTTTTACATAGCGTGAATATTTGCCATTTATGCTCAGTCTTTTGGACAGTTAGTAAATATCAGCAAACCCTTTCACATTTCTGGGTTTGCTGAGTAAGTATCCAGTTTTTTGCTCTATCTTGATCACTTTGCAATTCATTCCTTACCTGCTCTAAGCCACTTTTTTCCCTATGAAAGTGCTAATAGGACAAAAATGCCTCCAAACAGGAAGGTAAAGTGGTGTTGAAGGAAAAGAACATTAAAAAAAAAAAAAGAAAATCAGCCTTTGAGACATTAATTAGTTTGTATTTGCTATAATTGCTAGAAACTAATGTCACTTTATTTATTATGAAGAATTTATTTACTGTGTGCTTAGTGAAGTCAATTGTATTATGGATACGTAACCAATTCTTTTTAATTTTCTTCTACATGTAAGTAGATTGGAGCATTAGTAATAATAATCATAGTAACATCAACAACAGAAATAGAAGTGATAATATTGGTAAATATATGTCAAGTTTCCAGTATTCACTCTGTGCCAAGCTCTGTGCTGAGCACTTGAGTGTGCTCATCTCATCTTCTTCTTTATCCTCATCTAGGTGGCAGGTACTATTGCTCACAGGTAAGCTGCTTTTGTTCAACTGCTAACTTTACCACGTCCCGGCTCTCATGCCTGGGATGAAGTATTTAAACTTAAGATGCCTCAGGTTCCTCCTCCACAAAATCCAGGTGATGAAAGGGATATTGTGAGGATTAAATGATTAATACACAGGTGATCCTTAGAAGAGTGTATGATATATGGTATAGGACTCAAAATATGTTAACTATGATACAAATGAGGGTGCTATGTTGCAGGGACATTAAGTCACTTGCTCATCCATTCAGTAAACAGAAGAGCCAGGGTTTAAAACTATTCTTTCCTTTCCAATTTCAAATTCTGGGCTATTTGCTACTATTATGCTAATATCACATTTAATTCTAATGGTTGGTAACTCCCAATAAAGTTTGAGTTTAAGAACATGGAACGTAACTTTTATATTTTTATGTCCCTAGGCCTCAGTGCCGTGCATAGCTACGATGCTGCACTGCTTAATCCAATTTAAAGTAAAAAGGCTGTCTTTATTGTTTTACTGAGAAAGGACACACAATTCACTGAAAGAGCAAAGATTGTATTTCATAACTATTATTCCCATTTTCTGTTCCTCTGTCTATAAAAGGCATGATTATGTACCTAGTGACTACTACATTAAATGCAAATATAGAGCTAGAAGAGTTAATTCACCTCCATGCCATTAGTTGCACTCCATCCCAATTCAGTGCAGGAAATGTTGCATGGGTGATTGTTCACTAATTCTTCCACACAGAGAACCTCAATGTTATTTTCATATGATAAGCTTTTTCCTGGATTATTTGAAAATAATATTGTGCTATTAACTCTTGATCCCAATCTCAACATCTTTCACCTATCAAGTCTTTTGGTATTGGCCAAAGAAAACAAAGGAGGTAGGAGTTTATAAAAATACTGAAACATTTATTATTCTAATTCCATTTTAAGAGAGAACCCAAGAAATCAAGCTCTTATCTTCTACCAGATAAGATTGTATATAAATCATGCTAGAAAGATGAGTATACCATTGATTAAGAGAGAAATTTCTACAAACTCTCTCAGACATTTGGTTTAACTCCAACTTTATGATAATAATCATTTGGATCTAACCTATAATTTCCATTTTCATGTTCCATGGAAGGCAAATGAATGTTGCCTGAATCATCTTTTGGATTTGAACAGCCATTAAAAATAGATCATTAACAACAATCCATACTTCCCATCTGGGTGCATCCCATAACATATTTTGTTTTAGAACTGTGATTTTTTAAAAATACAATGTCCACTATTTTGTGAGAGTTAAGAATGAATCTGGCAAAAACAACAATAACAAAACAGTAGTCGAGAAATTGAAAAGGAAGGAAGGATAACTGACAACGAAGATTAAGTGGTCAATATATGTATTTTTTATTTTGAGCGTTATAATGGTCTTTTGTGCAATTCAAAGGAGAAAATTATTGTTAATGTAGAAGAACATCCACTAGGAAAATCGGAAGTGACTGCATTCCCCACAGAGAAACCAGTAATGCTGCAAGTGAATTGCTTCCAAAAAGTGTGGTAATGGTTGGCCTGAAATCACTTCTCTAAGTTATGTGACTTGAGTTGCCATTGCTATTTGTTATTGCTAGAAATTAAGATTTTCTAACATTTTCTAATCACAATGCTCATTTTAAATGACTACTTAAATGATTTTCTAACAGATATGCATTTAAATTTAGCATCCTTCTTTAGCCTGACATAGAAATAGGTGTGATTTCATAAACAACCTTGGCTTTCTGAGATTGGATATTTCAATGGAAAAACTGCAAAAACTGAGGACACCTATGTTTTGCCTATGGTTCTGTGACCAATTAATGTTCTTAATATTCTTTCTCTTCTTTATGATTTTTTGTCCTTATTTTTATTCATAAAATCATAGACTTGTACTAGGTTACCTCTTTGGCCCTCTCCAAAAATGTTGTAATTTGTACGGAGAGGAATTCACACATTCCCAGCAATGGCCAACAAGGTAAAACAAAACTTTTTTTCTGTAGCTTCCATTTTGTTAATGTCATTGTGTTAAGCTACATCACTGCAAATGGATGCTTCCTCATCCCTTGAATTTGTCCCCTACTTTACCACTAACCATCTTTGCTTAGGCTGTGCCGTTAAACTTAAAGCAGCCTTTCTCCATGTAACTCTGGAATTCATATTTGTTATTTAAGATATGGGTCAAATGTACTCTCTTTTAAAATCCAGCATCTGAATTTTTCCCATTTACCAGACCATGAGGGACCCACCACAAAATGATTTTTGAATAGTGCCTTGGGGACTCCTCCAGCTATCCTGGTATCCTCAGAAAAAATCCAGAGGACTTTAGGACATAGAGACTCAAATCAGACAGGAAGTCAGCACACAAACAAAGCCCTTTAAAACTGCACTAAAGGAAAGAGAGATGATGGGAGATCTCAGCAATTAACCTCTTGTGGCACTGTGGTACTCACCTGAAGGGAAGTCTGTAGTCATGTATAATAAAATGATGCACACTTAGGGTCTGCATGCCTCGATTGGCCCTTTTACACATTTGATTCTGCTTTACAATGAATGATGTCATTTGTGAGTAATTCAGTCTTCCCACCCTTGCTGGCACCGTTTCCTGCTCTTAAATACTGCTCTGGTTACAAAAAGCTTTATACAGAAGTCTTCTTCATTATAACAACCATTGTTTCATGGGAGGAGTGAGATTGTCATGGGGATTCAGGAGCACATCTGTATTGTGGGTGGCTGCTGACCTAGTCAGTGGGCAAAAGGGGGCCTACACAAAGGAAATACAGTTTTGAAAAAGATTATTCCTCACTATGCTTATTATCTTGACTCCATGAAAAGATGTAGGAGTCAGTAAAGAGTTGAGTGGAGCCATATAGGAGTCGGAGGTTAGCTTTTTTCTCCTTACTTTTACTTTCCTGAAATCATAAATCTCACTAACGTCAGCCCATGCAAACATCTGAGGGTCTGAAATGTGCAAGGTGTCCTTGTGCTATAGATGCACATACCCACGTCCTGTGTGTCCTACTGAACTCTGTGTTTCAAGGCAAGGACCATTGTGTTCCCCTTGCTCTCTTGCATATGAAAGTATCTCAATAAATACTGGTTAACTAAATAGATATTGGGGCCTTCTCCCTCTCAGGTATTAGAAGCTAAATACAATAGTGCTTAAATAAATCCTCCCACTACTTGTTTTCACAATTAAACAATTTTAAATAATTTTATAAATATCTATTACTACATAGTTCTTAGAGTTCCATGGGACCACACATGACAGTTACCTGGTAAGCTTTTAAAACCACTGATGTTGGGGTCCCCACCAGCCTCACAGTTTCTGATTTAGTTGACCTGGGTTCAGCCTGAGTATCGTTGTTGGTGTTGTTGCCATTGTTTTTGTTTTTAGCCTTCACAGATGACTAATGGCCAGCCACGGTTGTGAACCAATGTAGAAGAGCAGCACTAGAAATAGTTCCAGGATAAATGAACAAGGAAAGTCAGTATTATGAACTACTTATGGGCAAAATCCCGTGGAGAACAAAATATAAAAACTTGTTATCTGGGACATATATTGGACATGATTCACTACACAGAATCTAGCTGTCTACTTTTACCTTATCAGTTCTTGAGTTAGAAAGATAGAGACTTGGTCATTTTGCATCTTTTAGTGAATATTTTAAGACATTGGTTATTGTCCATCATATGGTAAAACATACAGAGTTTCTTCAGTGAAATGGAGGTGGGAAAGACCAAAGTATTCACTGAATCCCCCACCAATAAATTTATGTAAAAAGAGCCAGCCAGCCACCTCTCAGACCTGAAATGTCAAGCTTGTAAAAATAGTATTCTTGGGAGTTATATTTGATCATTTGTTAAATATGGGGATATAAAATGTAGAAATCCATGTGTAATGCTTCAAATCCCTAATCTGGTTTAAAAGGTCAGTCGAAGCCTAAAAGGACTTGACATTTTACCTTTAAAAGTCTGACTTTTGGACTTAAGACTTAACAACATTTCAGCCTGAATGACCCGAAGGATAAATACAAAGCTGGTTTCAATTGAACAATTTAGAAAGCAGGGGATCTTCTAATTTGTAAGATAGCATTCAGAGAGCTTTTTCCATTAAGAACTCAATCGACTGAAAAATGATTTCCTTGGGTATTCCACAATCTTTCAATGCTTGTGTAAATTTTACGCAGGAGGTGGGCAGTGTGTGAGGCTCAAGATATAAAACACCATGGTACAAAGGAAGAAAACCATCTTATGAGCCACAGAAAACTGGTGCTCACCTGTAAGCAATGCACATTGCCTCTGATTACCAGTTTCTCCCTCAGGTGAAACACAATTCACACACCAGATATTCATTATAGTTTCATTTCTTGAAGTAGGTTCAATGGCTTTTTCAAATGATCATTACCATCAATTAATATTTATTGAGCACCCACCGAGTACATATTATAGAAAGGCTAGTAGGCTATTAGACAACAAATGTCTTACTGTAAATTATATTTTATGTACTTTTATTATATTTTCATAGGATGAAATGACTGCCTCTACCTTTTGTGCGGTTTGTGCTAAAATGTCACTCACGTGAAAGCAACCCAGGATTAGAATTAGAATTCTAGAAACATGTTTGTGTATGGTTTGCGTGTGTGTGTGTGTATGTGTAAAACATAAAGCTTAGGTCAAGATTTATTGGGGAAATGGTAGTTTTGTTATATCATTTAAAATAAATTCTTTTTATTTTACCTCAATGATAAGGTTATCAAACATTCTTTCAACAAACGAAAATGCAGAGAGAATGAATGACATATAATGATGAGCTAGCTAATATGTTTAGAATGTTGCCTTTTATAACATAAAAATAAAATTCTTCCGAAGTGTTTAGGATTTCTCTTGTTTACAAAGTCCACTTTAAATTGGAGATGCCATGAGAGATTTCTAAGAATTATCCCAGTACAGATCAGACCTATTGATATATTTCTGTCCTAGAGATACTCCTAGGCTAGATTCTAAAACTGAAGAAACATTTCTTCCTTCTTACTTAGCACTATGACCACGTCTGGATTCGAGAGTCTAGGATGGTCACGATCCTAGGTAGCTTGTTCACATTTCATATAAAATGATAGAATTTTCATATTTTGCGAGCATGATTCTTTTAGCAACTCATTTAATGACTATGTATTGAAAATATACAATATATAAATTTCTGTGATGGTCTTTGTGGGAATACAAAGAACTCAAACACCTGTCCTACCTTGAATGTGATTTCCTAAAAATTACCATGCTTTATAATTTCCACATTTTTTTGTATTTTTAAACTCTATTAACCTGGCAGCTGTTTATATAAAAATACTTATAGACATATATAATCTTTCAAGTGTGGAAACTGCTAACTATTAATTTGTAGAAAAGACAAATTGTGGATGCTTGAGCTGGCCAATGTGAGGCTGTCCTAATTTTTCATGTTTAAATGTTATATTTTTGGTCGTACAGTACAATAGGGGTAAGAGTGAAAGTGAGAAGTATTGTGCTTTCTCTAGACTCCAAGGCCACAACCATGAATGGTGTTGGGACTTTTGTGATCCTCTCCAAGAGCTCATTCAATGGAAATTGAGCTCTGTCTCTAAGAGTAGAGGAAATGCCTAGTCTGGTGTCTTTACTGGAAAGCATGACTCTTCCAGCTCTCCTCAGCATAACTTAGTCATGTGTATAAATTGAGATTAGAATTCAGATGCTGGGATGGGAGGAAGAGTAGTAGATGTGTAGAAGTGCTGTGTTCTTATCTCATTCAAGGTTTAGAAGATGTGAGTCAAAGTGATAAAGGGAAGCTCAGGTTGGTAAATAAGTCCCTAAGAAAGGAATTGGACCACAGCATATCAAATTCTATTTTAAAAATAATTATGTCAAAATCAGTCAATTGAGGTAATAGAAAGAAAGTCATTTTAATAGAACATTATCACAGGATCAATGTCTCTCACTTTGAAAAAATAACCGTTTCCCCTTCACTTCGACACTTATTTTTGATAAATGCTTCGGCTTTACCTCAGTATTAATTTCTCAGCCAGGTACTATTATACTGTGACAACCTTCTATTCCATTGTCATTGTGTCAGGTTATTGAAAAGGATAATAGGTAGATATATTTGCCTCTAGACTGTTAAAAAATAAAATGGCATTCCTATTCCTTATTTATCTACAGTACTTCTTAATTTCAGAGAATAGTTCTAGTGATAATTACTAGATTTGTACATTGGTAGAAAAATGGAGCATATGTTAATAATAATAGTACAATTTTATATTTATGAATTGTTTTCTTCTACAAATTTAGAAATTCAGTAATAATCATTAAGCTTGCCTTGTTTATGAAAATTTGAAGACAATCCATCATTCCTTTGAATAATCTGGTCAGTTATCTCCTAACTAAATAATATAAAGAGATGCTAAAAACTTGTCTCATGATCATATAGCAAAAAGTCAATTTTTGTTATCTGTGGTCTATAGTTTCCATGTATAAAGTTCTCCCATTTTATTTGTAACAATCTCAACAAAGAACAGTATCAAGACAGTATAAAACAACCCTTAAATTACTATTGAGTATCTATGTAAAAGTTGTTAAAATCAAGCAACTAAATAGTTGAGGGATGTGACAAGTGTTACAATCCACAAATAGTGTTAGGGATATTTTTCTGTTGTGTAATTGAGAAAAATGAGCAAGAATATCATGGAGTCATGCTGTCAAAATCTACCCATTTTATAAAACAACTTAAAACAGTAAAGAAAAAAAATTTGTATTCTCATTAGATTTGCAAAAATTTTAAAATCTGACAATAATAAATGATGAAGATATGAGAAAATAGAAGCTCATATATATGTATGGAATTTAAACTTAAGAAGCATTTTGGAGAATAATCTGACAATGCATAACACATTAATGATATGCATGCTGTCAAATACTCTATAGAGGTTAAAATAAATTAACTAGATTTACGGATTTCCACATTAATAGATTTTAATGGGCATAAAAACAAGTTACAGAAGGATAACAATAGAAATTCTACTTAGTTAATTTTTTAAAGCATGCAAAGTAGTACTATGTATTATTTATGGATACATATTTTTTAAATAACTTGGAATGATGCATACCTGGTATGATACATCCTAATTTCAGAAAAAATGATTAGTTCTCAAGAGGAAGGAGATACTGCAATTGGTGAGAATAAAGGAGTTTCAACATCATTTTCATGTTTATTGATTAAAGAAAAAAATTGTCAAGGAAATAAGGCAAAATATTAACATTTGCAATTCTTGTGGTAAGTACATGAGTGTTTATTAAATCACTGCCTATATTTTCCTTTATGTTTTAAATATTTTAATAATACAAAGGAACTTCGTGAAATGTACAAGTTGCATCTTTTTCTATGCATCTACCACCAGTGCATTCTCTAGGTTGAAGTATCTTTCATGAATGAACATTCATTGAATAACTGCACTTCTCCAGCCACAGGGCTACATTCTAGATATTCAAAGACAGTAAGTTGCCCTTAATTCCTTACAGTCTAGTTAATGAATTACATAAAACCCTTTACCATTCCTCCAAAGCCCAACAGTTGTAGTTTAACTTGCTTAGGAAATGCACCACCCTCTACTAAAAATGTCTTCCTTATCTTTTTTATCTTTGCTAATTTAATTTGGGGTACAATGCACACTACTCAGGTGATGGACACACCAAAAGCCCAGACTCCACCACTATCCATATATACATGTAAAGAAATTCAACTTCTACCCCTTGAACCTATTAAAATTTTTAAAAATGTTGAATTAGAGATTTGCTGATGACTAGAAGTTATAGAAAGTTAGGCTCCTTTTAGTTTATAAGGGTACATTTAGAACATTGCAGCTTCAGAGCCCTGAATCAGTGGTTCTTAGGCTTCTGGGGTTCAAACATCAGAAAAAGCTTCAAAGAATGTGGAACACTAAAAAGAGGGTGGTTAACATATATTTTGCTCTAATAATATTACCACCTACTAACACTGTCATTTCATAGAAGAAATGATATTTTAATACAAAAAGTGTAGAAATATGGTCCTTTAAACTAAATGAACTAAGTTTCTTGATAAATTTGCTACATTGTCCTTACTTTTTACTTTTGTTGTGAGGCAACAAAAATTTTATCATGGGCCAGCCTTTGAAAACTGCTGTCTTAAATAAGCTCCATGCTCCTGGCTTTGTGTAAACTGTACCACATGTGTGAAATTCTGGTAAATAAACACATTTTCAAAAAGTCTGTAGCTGGTATCTTCTCCTAGACACTGACAAAATTGCTATTAGATTATTAAGTATGAAATGTCAATTTCCTTAAGTACTAAGTTTGACAGTTGATATCTCTGACATTTCACTTTGACATTTCTTGTTTTATTTTTATTGTGAAGGTACACCCTCAGTCTTTCAAATGCAAAAAAAATGCATGTTTTGGCTTGTGATTATCTTTTAATCTTTTTGGAGCAATTTTTATGAAATCATGAATAAGTCAAAAATTCTTGTTATTTTCAAATATGAGTTCCGTTGTGGAACCAATGCAGTACAGACAGCTCTAAATATCAATGATATGTTTGAGAAGAATGTGGCTAATGAACACATAGTACTTTGATGATTTGAGAAGTTCTTGAAAATGAGCCATGTGACCTGAGTCCAAGGTGGATAATGATGAGCTGAAAGCTGTAGTGGAAATGAATCCATTTCCACCTATGCGTGAATTAGCAGCGAGGTTTGACGTTACTATTCCAACAATATTGAACCATTTGAAACAAAACAGCAAGGTAAAGAAGCTGGGTTCCACATGAATTAAATGAGTGTCAGAAGAGAAATCATCTCGAAGCTTGCCTCTCTTTGCTGTCATGACATAAAGGTGAACTATTTCTAAACCATATTGTTACATATGATGAAAAATGGATTCTTTTTGACAATTCCAAGTGTTCAGCACAATGGTGAAATAAAGATGAAATGCCAAAACACAGTCCAAAACCGAATATTCACCAAAAATTTTAATGGTGTCTGTTTGGTGGTCCAGAGGGGGTATTATCCACTACAGCTTCGTGAAACCTGTCAGTCGATTACAGTGGATGTCTACTACAACCAGTTGGACAAAATGATGAGGATGCTTGCAATGAAGCAGCTGAGATTGGTCAATAGAGACAGGCCAATCCTCTTGCAAGACAACACCCTACTACATGTCACACAAACAACGCTGTTCAAAGTACAGCACTTGACTTGGAAACTCTCTGTCATTCACCTTATTCACCGGACCTTGCATCAACTGACTACCACTTCTTCCAGGCTTTGGACCACTTCTTGAAAAGTAACATATTCCATTCTCAACAAGCTGTGCATGGAAAACGCCTTTTGCGATTTCATTGCCGCTAGCTCTCTTTTACGATTTCATCGCCAGGCTTCTTTGCTGCTGGCATAAACAAGCTACTATTAAGATGGCAAAACTGTGTCAATAGTTTAGGTTCACACTTTAATTAAATGTACTGCTCTTGTATGAGATATAATAAACTACACTTTTGATTCGAGATTGGACATTTCATATTTAATAATCTTATATAATGCACACATACATGCTTATCAGGGAGGGAGATGAACTTAAGGAGAACAATTATTTCAAAAGATAAATTAACATTGAAGCTGATAATCACACTTTGAATTTGTACAAGGCTTTCACTGTTTCTATGACACCTATACATTTTCTCTTTCTAATGCACAATACTGATGATACAATCAAAGAGGGAAAGAGAAAAGCACGTGAAATCCTCATAAGTCTTGTGATTCAATGTAGCCTGGTATCTACATGGAGCTGTATTCAGAGTCCAGGATCCACAAGAAATCCATTTTTTAAAAAGCTATTCCAATCTTTACTTACATTTGCTTAAAATCATCATGTACATTTCACGATCATAGCAATGTTTCTCAAACTACTTCCCTTTCTCCCCAATTCTGCTACACATCATAGCTTCTCCTGAGCCTCACACCTGGGACCCTCTTGCCAATTTCCCTTGCACACCTTGCCATGGTTATCTCTCTCCCTACTCTACCTCTTTCTTAGGTAGAGCATCTTAGCCTCCCTCAATTCTTTAACATTTCCTTTCTACTTTCCAATGGTCCAATTCTCCTCAATAGAGGAAAGTCTGCACTAGATCCAGTAATCTAGAAACTTTTCTTTTTTCTTCCTATTTCTGTATCTTTCTCCCCATTCTTGCAATTTAGCATCACAAAATGCCTGAACATCAGGCCAGCAAATCCCCAGTTCTTCTTAGAGGGAAGGTAGGAACAGAGATGTTGAATAGCACAAGACAAAATTTTCTGTAACTGGGACTGGGAGGGGGAACTACTGGGGAAGGCTGGTAGCATGTTAGTAAAAGTTGTCCAGATCACAAAAGAGATGACAGATAAAAACAAAACAAAGGCAGCACTGGTATTTTAAGAGACATGCTTATCAAGGTGGAACATCAGCCTGCTCTGTCAGGAGGGTGATACTGGATGGATGCTCCATAAATTGGTACAAGTAGTCAGACCTGTGGCTGGGTAGATGAGCTTGTTCCCAGCATAAAGTTTTGCCATCTCTGCAATTAGAGGACAGAACACTGCCTTCCCCACCCTTACCAGTTAAATCAAACTTCAGTTAGGAATATCATAGTGGCCTGGTCTCTGATACATTCCTGTTTGTTTCCTATTCTATAGGTGACGAAAACACCCATGAAAAGCTATAGGATGTGAATAATTAATATGTAAAACAACAATGCAGGTAGACCCTTGTTTATTCTGATGATTATTGGGGTCATGGCTCCATTTAAAAGTCAAATAGAAAGCTGTAGAATTTCATGGGCATAACACACCATATATAGAGTACAGCGAATGGTTTCAGTTTCATTATTTCCCAATCTATCAGAATGCCATGTATCATCAAGATTTTTATCCCTCCTGGACTTCGGTTGCCTCATATACAGATGAGGGAGTGTGACTGGGTGATTTCTGAGGTCTTGTCAGATACTGGTGTTTAATGACTAGGATCTTAATGGTTAGTTTTTCATTATTAACCACAAAGATGCAAGTAAATGGATATAACTCTAAAGTTAGTCATAGTCCTAACTGCAAATGATGCAAACAATGTTAAAAAGAGAAGAGAAAAGAATCCCAAAAATTTTCATCCAAAAAAAAAATGAGATAATTATAACATGTAAATTTTACTTTGGTCAACTGTCTTTGTACAGGGTCCTTCACTAAAGCAGCCACCCAAGGGTTTCATCCTGTTTCTTCTAGATGTGGTAGGTTGAGATGCTATAAGGCGCTTCCTCCAGATGCATTACATTTTAAAGCACTTATTCTCAAGAACTTTTTGAAGTTCGTCTGGTACTACTTTACTCATTGACTCATGTTTAGATTACAGTAACAAATGATCAAGCTGAAACTCATTCTGAAACAAAATTCCTTTCCCCCCACAATATAGTACATAAACTGAGCTGCAGCCTTTGCATTTTTCACCATCTGGCCCACAGTGTGAGATGATATTAGTAGCATGTCAGGGAATTTTTCCCCCTCTTCTTTAAAAAAAAAAGGAAAAGAAAAAAAAATAATCCTAATCTATAGTATGAAGAGTATTAAATGAAACATCTGCCTCGCTGAATGAGTAGATGAACTTTGTAGTCTGCAAGCTGCTGGTGTTTGTCAAGTACATGTTTACATTGCTGACTGCTGTAAATTTTCAAGATGGTGACATGAAATTGGCTTACTAAAATATCTTATTCAAATCTCTTAAAACACATGTTTCATTTTATTTTTTTTTGTCATTTTTTCCCTTTAATGTTCTTATTCTTGATGAAAGGCATTGCCGAATGAGACAGTGAGAGGTTGCTGAGATTCTAGTCAAGCTGAAGCCCCTGAGTAGTTAAAGAAAAATTACATAATAAAATCTGCCAAGAGCTAGCCCTAAAGTCTTGTTAATGTAGAACTATAGTCCTACATGCTCAAAGATATCAATGAATCAGAGAATTTAGGCAAATTCCATGAAAAAATAGACAAGAGGATACTTTAAATATTTTAAAGAAAATTTTTTAATTTAATTTTTCATTGATACGTAATAGTGGTACACATTTTGGGGGTATGTGTGATACTTGTATACAATGTGTAATGATGAAATCAGGGTAATTGGGATATTTGTCAATCAAACACTTATTTTTAATTTATGTTGGCAAAATTACAAATCTTCTCTTCTAGCAATTTTGAAATAAACAATAACTTATTGTTCACTATAATTTCTCCGGTATATTAGCAAATTCTAGAATTTGTTCCTTCTATTTAAACTGTATTGTCATGTGATATTTGTCATTCTGTGTCTGGCTTATTTCACTTAATGTAATGACCTCCAGTTCCATCCATGTTGCTGTAAATGGCAGCATTTCATTCTTTTTTTTAATGACTGAATAATATTCCATTGTGTATATATAGCACACTTTTAATATATTCATCCATTGATGGACACTTAGGTTGATTCCATGAAAGTTACTTTTAGAAATAATAATATCTGTTTGATGGCTTATTATAAACTTTATTAAATTCAGTCCTACCAAGTGAATAAAGATCAGTAAGGCAATATTTCTCAAAAATTTCCTAAAATATAATAACTTCAGACAAAATGCCACATAGCCCAATTAGGGATTTGAATCTCATTGAGAAGATCCTAAGTTTCAAGTTTCTTTCTTTCTGTAGCATAAATACTGCCTTTTCACTATCAACTCTACTGTCAACATGCTTACCAAAAAGAAAGATTTTTTTTAACCTGTACAATATTGAGAATCCAGAAATGCTTATCCAGTTTTCCCCCTAGAATAGTTGATAAAACTATATTAGCCTTGGGGAAAAAAGGTATTGTGTTATGATATAATGTCTAAAGAATAAGTTAAAAGCACAATTTTAATATCATAAATAGAAATTTACTCACACTAATTACACTCTCCACCCTTTAATATAGAGAAGACTGACCTACCAATTAATTTTCAATTAAATATAATTCTCTGCAAAACACCTTTTTAAAAATTAGATGTCTATTCTAAGGGACTACCACTGCCATGTTATTCTTGCATTGCCTTCTAGACAAGGAGAGGTGGGTCTAATTTTTACTGCATTAACTTCCTTCAATCCTTCTCCCTTCTTCCTTCCTTCCTTTCTCTTTCCCTTGTTTCCTTCCCTCTTTCTCTTTTTGCTTCCTTCTTTTCTTCAAAAAACACAATCCAGTCTTATAAATAATATAAATAAATAATCAAATATAATGTGGACCAATATGGGCTGCAATGAGGATAATTATCAGGGACTGTGGGGGTCCATAGGAGAGGAATTTAATCTAGATGTGGAGGTCAGTGAAGGCTTCTAGGAAAAAGCAACATCTAAACAGGGACACAAGAGATGAATGAATTAGACAGTTGAATGGGTGGAGTGAAAAAGAAAAGGTCCCAGGCAAAGGTTTAATTTAAAGGAACAGAGTTAAGAAAGAGCATGAATCATTGAGAGACCGTCAGTGCAGTTACAGCATATGGTTATAAGTGGAGGAATTGCAAGGGATACATTTGGAGAGCTACCCAGGCACTGGGTAAAACCCCAGACAAGCTGTGCCCTCCAGAGTTTGTGATTTTTTACAAAGGGATGTTTAAAGCCATTGAGAAGTTTTAATCTGAGGAATAATACAATCTGATTTTCAGTATTGTAAACTGCCTTGTTGGCTCTTCCCTGGGAAGAATAGTTTAAGAAGTAAGTAGCAAGACCTGGAAGTCGTGAGAACAGCTATTTAATAGGATGCTATTATAGGGATTCAAATTGGAAGGAATGTGGACATAAGGTTGGAAGAGATATAGCTGGAGGAAGAGGGAGTAGTACTGAGCCATCTGAAGGGGTCTGCATTTATAGGAATGATTCGATTGGTACATGAGAGAAAGGGAAGAAACAAAGATGTGGAGTCACACTTATCCTGTGGCTACTCCAATGTCATTTCTACTTATTTATCCCTTGAGTATTGATTGACTTCCTGAAGCTTCTAAGAGGCACATCAAAAGCAAGATTTAAAATTAGATAGCACTGCAATGAAAACAAAGGCAATAGCCAAACTTACTCAGACCAAAATGCCTAATAACCATGAATCCTCAGGTACTCTTTCCATATTTCATCTGCCTTTCAGGTCCAGCTTCAATGTCTTCCCTGATTCTGCCATTGAGAGCTGATCACTCTCTCAGTCTCATATCTAATAATCTTTGGCATGCACTTTGAATATTTATTTATATATAATTTGGCTATGGTGGCATGTTTGTATTTCCCACAAGATTGAGAGGTCCCCTGAGAGCAGAGATCCTGTCTTTGTATCTCCACCCCCCAGCAAGCCCCTAGAATAGGGATTGCACATAATAGATGCTCAGTATATATGTGCTGAATTGAATTTTTCATGTTCCCTTAGACCACATGTTTCCGCAGCTGTTTTCAGAAGCAGCTTGCTCTTTGCCTTTTTTTTTCCATCCAAGAGGCTAACAAGCAGAGAACTAAAATTCAGGACTATGACAGATGTGATGTTGCCGAAGACAATAGCAGGAACAGGATAAATTGTAAATAAACTATGGAATTTCGTCTGCTGACTCGGGTTTAATTTTTTATATTCTTGAAAAGTGATGTTAGTGGCAAACAGGAATCTAAGTGATGCAATGAAACAGGAGATACAAATTATTTGCCAATGATCAAATATTGATATTTAAATACACTATATCTTTTCCTTCAAGAATTAGGTTTGATATTTATGTTTCTTCTGTTCTAAGATGTTACTGTTAAAATAATTGCTTAGTCTCTCCATATGTTTGGAAATGCATTAAAAACTCTGTATCCTCTCAACAGAGGAGATCAAAGAAAGACAGAATAGCCAAGCAGACTGCTTCTTAAGTTAACTTGTTGCCAGCTTTAATAAAAATGCATGTGTTTCTTCACTTACTCAGTAACTTCTAGAGCTGGAAAATATTTTAAAAGTAGCCTAAGTATCTGGCATTTTCAAATAATGTCCCATGGAGTCCTGTGTTCTAGGGAGCTATCTCATGAGCACCATGGGAAGGGAGAGCTGTGGCTGACAAGGAATACTTTGGGACCTCCACCTCTGCTTCAACCAGAGTGTTTGGCTTTTATCTTATGTTTTTGTTCCTTTGAAATAATAATTTTGGGGCTAAACAAAACCTAGACAATAACTGAAACAGATCTTCTTATTTATTGATGAGATATTGAGTTCCAGAAAGGGTAACATAGCTAAGTATCATGTTAAGACTTGAGTCTGTAGCAGAAAAAACTAAATTCAATTCCAGTACTACTGCTTGCCAGGTGTCTTAGTATATTTGGGCTACTATGGTAACATCCCATAAACTGAGTGATGTATAAAAAACAAACATTTATTTTTCACAGTTCTGGAGTCTGGGAAGTCCAAGATCAAGGCACCAGCAGATTCAGTGTTTGGTGAGGGCTTGGTACTTTCTTGCTGTGTCCTCACATGGTGAGAGGGGCAAGGCAGCTCTCCATGGCTTCCTTTATGAAGGCACTAATCCCATTCATGAGAGGTCCACCCTCATGACCTAATCACTTCCCAAAGGCTCCTAAGATCATCACATTGGTGATTAGGTTTCAACTTATGAATTTTTAGGAGATACAAACATTCAGACCATAGCACCAGAAGAGACCCGGAAAAGGTTACTTAATCTCTTGAGGCTTCAGGGATTTTATCTGTACAATGGGTTTCTGAAAGGATTAGAATCTAGGAATGTAAAGAAAGCCTTTGCCACAGTGACTGGCATATGGCAAATGTAGATATGTACAAATATAGATATTGGTAGTAGTGGTAGTAATAACAGCAGAACTTTAGCTAGAATCCAGATCTTTCTACTCTGCTCCCCATGTTTTGAAAGATTTGGAAACTCAAAGTTTATACTTGTTTTTCTTCTGGATTATGAGTATGACTTTGGTTCATTTTAACAAGAGGTGCCTAATATTACTTGCAAAAATGGATTAATTTTGTCATATAGACATAGAGTCCTTTAGCAATTTGATCAAGAAATATTCATTTTACCTCATCTTTCTAAGGCTTAGTGATGTTTTGCATATAATATTTAAAAAGAGAATATTTTACAGAAACTACCTTAATACTTTGAATGAAATATATGTAATTTTTCATTCTCCTAGGGAGGGAAAAAAGCCCACAAATTTGTTGAGTTTATGTACAGTTAGGAATAAAATTGTTATAATTAGGATTTAATCATATAATTAAGTTTTAATTGGTATAATTAAGTTATTTTTACACAAAATTTAAAAATTCTTTTTGAAGCACCAAAATATTTTTTAAGAGTGTTGTTTTTAAAGACTCTAATGCGGGTAACATTTGACATGTAAAATATATGACTCTCACTAGAAATTTAAAGTGAGAAGTAAAGATGAATGGTTCTATGGTTTTTTCCACAAGATTATTTGTTTTCTTATGTTCTTTTGTCAGTAATATGAATGATTGAAGTTGCCAAATAAAACTAAGGCCTGTTTCAGTGTTAACTCTGAGTTCAAATGTGCCTGATCGGCCCTCCTTTCCTCATTTGGTCACCTCATCTGCAAAATGGGATTATTATCAATTCTGATGATTTGAGTCATGCTAATGAAAAATTACTTTCAAAAGCTTGTTCAAAATCAACTATGATAAACATGTATGATTAAATTTTGGTTTTGGTGGGAAATTTCAGTTATATGTGGAATATATAAATGTTGAACTCATAGGAACAGAGAGTAGAATAGTTGTTACTGGTGGTTGAATTGAGGGGTGTAGGGAATGGGGTACAAACTTTCAGTTACATGATGAATGAATGTACCTAGTGTACAGCACAACATGGTGACTATAGTTCATAAGAATGCACTGTATACCTGAAGTTTGCCAAGAGAGTAGATCGTAAGTATCCTCTCCACTAACTGTCCCCACCAATGGTAACTATGTAAGCTGATGTGTATGTTAATTAGCTTGATTGAGGTAATCATTTTACAATGTAAACATATATCAAAACATCATGTTGTATATTTTAAATACATACAATTTTAATTTATCTGTTATACCTCAATTAATCTGGGGGAACAAACAACAAACAAAACAAAACAAACAAAAAAATTTAAAATCCGAGTCACTGGAATTTAGCATTTGACAAAAAGACTCTACTTCCAGCATGAAACATCCTGGTAGCAGAAAGAGAAAATGAATAATGTAATAGTAGCCAGTAATAAGCACTCTTAGGAAAAATCAAGCAGGGTAAAGTGAAGGAGTGACAGACTTCATTTCACAAAACCAAAATTAATTCCAAATGAATTAAACAATTAAATATTACAAATACAAAGTTGTAAAAGAAAATCTATAAAACACAGGTAAATATTTCTTTGATCTTTGAATGTGTGATGTCTTTACAAGTATAATAACAAATAAAAAATGCACAAATAAAGATATCAACACATTGGACTATATAAACATTAACCACTTCTCTCCACCAAACAAATTCATAGAACTAAAATGCAAATGGAAAAATGAGAAATATTTGCCACCATTATAAAAATAAATAGCATTAAAATATAAAGAACACATAAAGCAATGAGGAAAATCTTCAGTATAACATAGCTATTAAACTAACCATATGACAAAAACTAACTTCCTAGTAAACATGATATAAAAATTAAAATAACTTCATATACAGAAGAAAAATTTAAAAGTATTAACTACTGGCAAGGCTGCAAAGATATGGGCAATTTTATGCGAGACAGAAGTGGGAGCCAGTGATTATGTCTGAAAAAAATGGTATGTGTTAAGAATCCTAAACAAGCTCACTCTCTTTGGCCCTGAAAGGCTACTTAAGTAATACAGATGATATAAATATCACATGAAAATACCAGGAAAAAACACATCAAAATTTAGGAGTATTTTAGTACATTAGTACATTATAGGATTATTGGGGATTTTAATTATCTTCTTTATACATTTTTGCACTTTTTAATATTTTCTACAAAAAGTATATTATTATCTGAAAGAACAATACAAAATAAGGAAAAGTAATGAAGAAGTAGAAGGCAGAATAAAAGAACATTAGAAAGAAGATTTTCTTGACTGGTCTTTGAGTATATAATGAAACTTCATCCATTTTCTTCACAAATTAGAGACATACTAATTATGGAAAAGAAAAAAATGGTAAAATTTCTGAGAAAAAGTAATACCCAGACAAGAAATCAGACTTTCAAAAGAAATTAACAGTACAAAGATCACAGCACACTCCCTTGAGCTAATTTTGTGGATTACTCCTGAGAGTATAACTATACATCATAGAAGAGTCATTCTGAAGAAGGGGTAATGAAAGAAATCTCTTTGTAAGATTTCAGCTTTGTTTTTCTCATTGTTTAAACCTTAAGGTCTCTGGAAAAATATTCAAACAGCTGCCCTTGCATTCAGGTACTAGAGACCTAGAAAAATCAGGCATTTGTTAATGTGTGTGTGTTAATGGTGATGATGATTTATTATTTTTATTTTTTTAAATCCTACCTGAATTCCCATATGAGCCTTGGGACACAGCTGGTATGTCTTGGGTATTTGTCAGGTCAATGAGTGGTCTGGATTTCCTGACCGACACTTCGTTTAAATAGGTCAGCTAGGAGTGCATAGCCCTTTGAATTGGCTGCTCCCAGAACTAAGGTATGGGCACAAAATGAAAAACTTTCTGCTTATTCATTTGTTCTCTTTCACCACATTGAAGATAATTTTTTGTTTGTTCATTTTGTTTTAGAATTAGCAGGGAATGTCTGGTAATTAACCATGGAAACATCCTGAATGTGCCCAAGAATAAAGACAACTTTGAACTAAAGTATTGATTTGGTTTGTGTAGAGCTTAAGCTGCTATGCAAAAATGAATAAATACAAGTTTCAACCTAACGTACTAAGAAAAACCAGAGGTGGATTGTAGTAAAAGCAGTAAAAACAGATTTTATTCAGGACTACTGCAATAGGGAGAAATAGACCTCACCATAGAATCAGACTCCGAATACAGCATGGGCAAATAGGAAGTTATAGCCAAGGAGCAGGGTAGGGATCAGTGGATTGAAAATTACTAAGAGGAAACACCAGGGGTAAGAGGAATTATGGCTGAACTGAACTAACAAGATTATTGCTGAAGACAAGTTGGGGTGATCAGATATCATGATGGTACAGAGTAAGGAACCCAGTGAAATATAGAGGGTTATCAGAAATAGAAGATGAGAGGGTTCTTGCTAAACTGATTTAGCAGGGTTTTTGCTAAAACTGTATTTCACAAGGAAGTGCATAGATGGACCTAAGGGAAGGTTTCAGGAGCCTGACTACAGTTGGTCAAGCAAAGAAATTTTGTCAATACTAAGGTACTTAAATCAAGACTTCTAAAAAGCTTAGAACTTTTTTTTTATAATTTAAATGAAGTATTGCTTTAATGCTTATCATTATCATGCACTCCATAATACATACTTTTGTGCTATTAAACAATAAAACATTGTTAGAAATATATTGTATACCACAAAGTATCTTAGCATGCTAAAACCTGTATTTGTCTTGCAGAACGTTTAGGATCGATGCTGTCTCATTTGTGTGAGATTTTTGAGATTATACCTGCGGTACCTGCACTAGACATGGTCCTTAGTATTAGAGGAAGCTTTTCCTTTCCTACTTGGCCTCTATTTGGAAATATCAGACAAGGCCAAGGATACTGAGTTGGGTAGTATTTATCTATCCCAAACTAGTTTAACTTTGAGACTATTCTATGGTTGCCTTATTTTAGGAAAAATTGAAATTTCGCTTCTTGTGTCCATTTCAGGTTAATCAAGGGAAATTAGTGATGAAGAATAAACTGATTTTCCCTGAGCAAACTTTTTAAACTAAAAACTTTGGGTCAAACTCTCCTTTTGTCACTGCTACTTCATCAGCCACCATACCTTCTTGAAATGATTCACATTTCTGACTCAATTTTCCTAATTTTCCAATAGTTCCCACCATTAACTTCTAAACATTCTTCTGAAAGCATATTTGTTCTTCAAGTGTAAGAGTTTTTGTCTGTTTGCTCTGTATCCTCAGTGCATAATAAGTGCCTGGAATATCATAAGAGATATTGAATGAATGTGTAAAATTTAATATAAACATTGGAATGGGGGATAAATCAACTCTTTTCTCTACATTATCTACAAAGAACTTCTGACTTCAATAGAGTAAATTGCACAATATAAAAATACTGTTGATTTTTGTTATTATAGAAAATCAATCCAAAGTAATACTCTTAAGTATAATTTTATAGATATATGTGACTTTTCAAATATAACATTCTTAATTACTTCTTAATAATAATAAAAAAGAATTTATATTTTACAATTAGGTATTTGGGAAAATAACCTATACAATGGGGCTGAAACTAAAATAGAATACTAAACTGTTAAGGAAAAATGCTCTATTTTATGAATCCCTCTGCCAGCCATTATTCCCTTCAAATTACCAGAGTTAGATAAAGTGCCTGATAGTTGCTCCCCTGCAAACTTAACGCTTCTCCAGCAGCTTGCACACATAATATTAGATGGTAAATATTTCACTAAGGGCATAGTTTCCTTAGCAGGCTCCAATCAAGTGGCTCCTGCTTTAATAGTTTATCTCAAAGACACATTATGAGAAACTTCTTCCTTGTACAGGAATTTTTCTGTATTGTTTACATAAGTATCACAGAGCAATGTGCTGGATACAAGTTGTTTCAGTTGGAAAGAGCTCTGCCAAAGAAAACAGACAGGCAGCTGTTTGCACAGTGCATAAAATTTTTTTTTGTTAAATATGGCCGCACCTGTGTAAACACAAACTTTATTTCCAAGAAGTACCCCTGCAGCTGCAAAGACTTTCCGACATAGCCAGAGTAGTTATTTTTATTATACCATATAATGTATGTAATAGGTTTTGGTTAGTTGTCAATTTCAAAAAAAAAAAATCATATAAGAAGGTTCATTTATTTTAATATAGACATTTTATTGTATTTTCCCCAAACATTTAATATGAGATTGAATTTATTTCCTATTTATGCTTCATATTGACTTAATTATAAAAGTTTAAATTAATCAGAAAATAATGCTCTAATTATGCAAAGCACATGAGAAAGAGCAGTTTTCTTAATTCATTCACTTATACCTTCTTTTGTTTTCCTCAAAGTAAAGTCAAGAAATACTGGAATTTTTTATTGATCCATAAGAATTATACACATTTATGGGGTACATGTGATATTTTGAAAAATGAATACAATGTATAATGATAAAATCGGGGTAATTGGAATATATGTGAACTCAAATATTTAATATTTCTTTGTGTTGGGAACATTTCAAATATTCTCTTCTAGCTGTTTTGAAACATATGATAAATTATTGTTAACTATAGTCGCTGTACTGTGCAACAGAACACCAGAGTTATTTTTTCTCTTTAATTGTAACTTTGTACCTGTTGACCAATCTTTCCCTATTTCTCCTTCTCTTCCTCCCTTCCCAGCCTCTGGTAACCACCAATCAACTATCTCCAAGAGATTTACTTTCGTAGCTTCTAAATATGAGTGAGAACATGCAATAATTGCCTTTCTGTGCCTGACTTATTTCACTTAATACGATGACTTCTGGTTCTGTCTTTGTTTCGGCAAATGACAGGATTTCATTCTTTCTAATGGCTGAATAACATTCCACTGTGCATGTATACCACATTTTCTTTGTCCATTCCTCCATTGATGGACACTTAGGTTGATTTTATATCTTGGCTATTGTGAATAGTGCTATGATAAACATCGGAGTACAGATAGCTCTTTAATATATTGATTTTCTATCTTTTGGATAAATACCCAGCAGTGAGATTGCTGGATCATCTGATAGTTCTATTTTTAGATTTTTTAGGAACTTCTGTACTGATTTCTATAATAAAAGCATTAATTTACATTCTCACTAAAGGTGTATGAGAGTTCTGCTTTCTCTGTGTCCTCAAAAGCATGTGTTATCTTTTGTCTTTTTGATAATAGCCATTTTAATTGGGGTGAGATGATATTGTGGTTTTGATTTGCATTTCCCTGATGAATAGTGATGTTGAACATTTTTTTCAGGTATTTGCAGGCCATTTGTATGTCTTATTTTCATAAATGTTTATTCAGATTATTCACCTATTTTTTAATTGAATTATTTGTCTTTTTGTTGTTGCTTGAATTCCTTATGGTTATTAGTCCTTTCTTGGATGAATAGTTTACAAATATTTTCTCCCATTCTATAGGTTGTCTCTTCACTCTGTTGAGTGTAAGAAATACAATAATCTTATACATGAATTTTTAATGCACACTTTGTTATTGTTGCAAAAAGTTTTGCTTTTATTGTGAGAGGTAACCTTAATCACATGGCAGGATTATAATCAAGAGACGGGCCAACAGAAGAGAGACATTTCCTTCTCCCACAGCACTGCTGAAGGACTCCTCAGAATTTCCTCAAGCTTCACTTAAATGCAGTGAGTTGTGCATCAACATTAAATTATATTAACATATTAGCAAATAACCTTTCACTTTCAGCCTATGATTATGATTGTCTTCAAAGCTAAATTGAGTTTCTTGTAGGCAGAATATTGTCAGGTTTTTTATAAATCAATTCAGATACTCTATCTTTTGATTGAAAGATTTAATCCATTCACATTTAAAGTTATTGATAGTTAAGAATGCACTATTGCCATTTTGCTAATTTTATTATGACTGTTTTATAGTTACTCTGTTCCTTTCTTTCTCTCTTGTTGTCTTCATTTGTAATTTGAAGATTTTTTATTTTCAGTGATATGCATTGATTTTTTTTGTGGGTGTGTATCTACAAAAGTTTTTTTTTTTTTGGTGTGGTTACCATGAAGCTAACAAAAAATCTTATAGTCATACAGTATGTCACAAGTTAACAACAATTTAAATTTAATTGCATACAAAAACTGAACACTTTGACTTCTCCTTCCCCCTACATTTTGTGTTATGGATGTATCAATTTACATATTTTATAATGTTTATTAATTAACAAACATTATAGCTAAAGTTATTTGTAATATTATTGTCTTTTAACTTTTAGGCTAAAGTTAAAAATGATTTATGCACCACCAGTATTACAGTATTCTGAATTTGATTGTATACTTACTTTTATCAGTGAGTTTTATACTTTCATATGTTTTTATGTTACTAATTATTGTTCTTTAATTTCAACTTGAAGAACTACTTTTAGCATTTCTTGTAAGTCAGTTCTAGTGGTAATGAATTCTCTCAGCTTTTGTTTGTATGGGAAAGTCTTTATCTTCCTTTATTTCCAAAGACTGATTTTCCAGACATAGTATTCTTTGTTGACAGGGTTTTTCTTTTTCTTTCAGCACTTTCAAAATATCATCCCACTCTCTCTTGGCCTGCAAGGTTTTTGCTGAGAAGTGTTTTGATAGTATTATAGAGTTTCCTTGTATGTGATGAGTTGTGTTTCTTTTGCTATTTTTAAAATTATCTCTTTGTCTTTGACTTTTGGTAATTTAATTATGATATGTCTCTGTCTAATCTTCTTTAGGTTGATCTTATTTGGTGACTTTTGCACATCATAAATCTGGATGTTGATATCCCTGCCAAGATTTAGGAAGTTTTCAGCTATAAATTTTAAAAATAATCTTCTACCTCTTTTTCATTATCTTCTTTTTCTGGAACTCTCATCATGAATATATTGGTTTACTTACTGGTATCCCATACATCCAGTTAAGATTTCTTCACTCTTTTTCTTTTTATAATTTTTCTTTTTTTCCTCTGCCTGAATAATTTCAAATGACCTATCTTTGAGTTCAAAGATTGTTTTTTCTTGTTTACTCTGCTTTTGAAGCCTCTATTACATTTTTTATTTTTTGGATTATATTCTATATTTCCAGAATTTTTATCTGGTTCTTTGTTATGTTTTCTAACTCTTTGCTAAACTTCTCATTTTGCTTATGTATTGCTTTCCTGATTTCATTGAGTTGTCTACCTATGTGCTCTTTTATAATTTTTAAAAAAATTTCAGAACACTATTGGGGGTACTAATGCTTTGGTCACATAAATTGCCTCGCCTTTGCATCACCCAAGTCAAAGTTACAAGCATACCCATCCCCCAGACAGCATGTGCCACACCCAATAGGTGTGAATTTACTGTCCTCTGCCCCCTCCCATCTGCCCAAAACTTGATGGATGTTACTTCCATATGCACACATAAGTGTTGATCAATCAGTATCAATTTGATGGTGAGTATATGTGGTGCTTGTTTTTCCATTCTTGTGATACTTCACTTAGTAAATGGGTTCCAGCTCTATCCAGGATAATACAAGAGGTGCTATATTACCATTGTTTTTTGTGGCTGAGTAGAACTCTATGGTTTATATACCATATTTTATTTTATTAATAAAATACCACATTTTATTAATCCACTCATGAATTGATGAACACTTGGGTTATTTCCACATCTTTGCAATTGTGAATTGTGTTGCTATAAACATTCTAGTGCAGATGTCTTTTTTATAGAAAGTCTTTTTTTCCTTTGAGTAAATACCCAGCAGTGGAATTGCTGTATCAAAAGGTAGTTTTACTTGTTGAGGTATCTCTATTCTACTTTCCACAGAGGCTGTACTAGTTTGCAGTCACACCAGCAGTGTTTCTATCTCTTTGCATCCACACCAATATTTGTTGTTTTGGGACTTTTTGATAAAAGCCATTCTCACTGGAGTTAAGTATTACCTCATTGTGGTTTTGATTTGCATTTTCCTGATGATTAAAGATGTTGAACATTTTTTCATATGTTTGTTGGCCATTAGTCTATCTTCTTTTGAAAAGTTTTTGTTCATGTCTTTTGCCCACTTTTTAATGGGGTTGTTGATTTTTTCTTGCTGATTTGCCTGAGTTCTTAATAGGTTCTAGTTATCATCCCTTTATTGGATGTAAAGCATACAAATATTTTCTCCCATTCTGTAGGTTGTCTATTCACTCTAATAGACATAGCTTCTTGGCTATGCAGAAGCTTTCTAATTTGATCAGGTCCCATTTATTTATTTTTGTTGTTGTTGTGATTGCTTTTGGGGTATTTTCCATAAATTCTTTGCCTAGGCCAATGTCTATAAGATTTTTCCAACATTTTCTTTTAGAATTCTTATAGTTTTAGGCCTTAGGTTTAAGTGTGTTATACATTGTGAGTTGATTTTTGTGAGAGGTGAGAAGTGGAGATCCTGTTTCAGTCTTCTGCATGTGGTTATCCAATTTTCCCAGCACCACTTATTGAATAAGGCTTCTTTTCCCCAGTGTATATTGTTGTCTGCTTTGTCAAAGATCAGTTGGCTGTATGTGGATGGTTTTATATCATTTTTTTTGTTTTGTTTTGTTCCATTGGTCTGTCTCTGTTCTTGTGCAAATGCCATGCTGTTTCAGTTACTATAGTCTTGTAGTGTAGCTTGAAATCTGATAAATTGATGCCTCCCAATTGTTCTTTTTGCTTAAGGTTGTTTTGGCTATATATGGTCCTCTCTGGTTTCATATAAAACATAGAATTATTTTTTTTAGTTTGCAAAAAATGATGTTGGTATTTTAATAGGCATTTCACTGAATCTGTAGATCACACCAAATTTTACCAGACCTACAAAAAATAACTGGCACCTATTCTGCAGAAATTATTCCATAACATCAAAAAGGAAAGAATCCTTCCAAATATGTTTTACAAAGCCAAAATCACCTTGATAGCAAAGCCAGGAAAGGGCTCAACAGAAAAAGAAAACTACAGACCAATATCTGTTATGAATATAGATGTAAAACTATGCAATAAAATCCTAGCAAACTGAATTCAGCTGCTCATCAAAAAAAAAAAAAATAAAAAAAGATCCTTCATGACCAAGTGGGCTTCATCCCAGATATGCAGGGAATTTTCAACATACATAAGTCTATAAATGTAATTCACCATATAAGTAGAAGTAAAAACAAAGACCATATGATCCTCTCAATACACACAGAAAAAGCATTTGATAAAATTCAGTATCTTTTTATGATAACAACATTTAACATAGTAGGCACAGACAGGACTTACCTAAAAATGATAAAAGCCATATACAACAAACCCACAGCGAACATCATACTGAATGGGGAAAAATTGAAAGCATTCCTGCTCAGAACTGGAACCAGGCAAGGTTGCCCTCTATCACCACTTCTATTTAACATAGTGCTGTAAGTCCTAGTCAGAGCGATCAGACAAGAGAATGAAATCAAGAGTATCCAAATGGGGGCAGAAGAGGTCAAACTATAGCTCTTTGCTGATGATATGATCTGATATCTAGAAAACCCCAAAGATGTTGCCAAGAGACTACTGGAATTGATAAGTAAATTCAGCAAAGTCTCAAGCTACAAAACCAATGTACACAAATCAGTAGCATTCATATACACCGATAACAGTCAAGCTGAGAACGAAATCAAAGACTCAATACCTTTCATAATAGCAACAAAGAAAATAAAATACCTAGGAATATATTTAACTAAGGAGGTGAAAGACCTCTACAGGGAGAACTATGAAACACTGAAGAAGGAAATAGCAGAGGACATAAACAGATGGAAAACCATACCATGTTCATGGATTGGCAAAATCAACATTGTTAAAATGTGTATACTACCTTGTGTCCTCTTAATGTTTGCTGTGCTTCCTTAAAATACTTATTCAAAATTCTTTTTCAGCAATTCATAGATCTCTACTTCTTTGCAGTTAGTTACTAGATATTGTGTTCATTTAGTGGTGTCACGTTTCCATGATTGTACTTGTTTCTTGACTTCTTGCATTGCTATTTTCACATTTGAACAAGCAGTCACATGCTTCAGGCTTTACTGACTCATTTCATGAGAGAAAGACCACCAATCATTCTTTCTTGGGATTCTGTGGGCCTTTCACACCTTTATATGGATGTGCTCACTCCTCTTCTCTTGTTCCTTCTTGTGGGGGGTGTCCTAGGATTTTATGCCTTCTTTTGATCCTGCAATGTTAGGCCACATGATAAGAGTGTCACATTTATTTTCTCCAGGGCAGTGCCCTTGAGGTGTTTTAGGTTATGCACCTTCTCCTAATTCAGCAGAGTTGAGCCAATTGTCTGGTGCACAATTTGCAGTAGTTTGTTCACACTGACTGCAGGGAGTGCACAGGGTACTGGCTATGGGAGTGGATGAGGGGTATATAGAGTGCTGGGGGCACACATGGGCTAGTTGGAGGGTCCACAGGTGATTTGTTTTATGAAGTTCATTGGTGGGCCTCTTGGTGGAACCATGGAAATGGTTAGAAGAAATTGTGGCCTTTGGTTGACTTTTGTGCCCCAGGTGCTATAAGCCCCCAACCCTTTTCCTTATTCCTATTTTCCTCCAGACTGATCAGCAATGAAGGTCCCTTTGGTGTTCTAGGTCGGGCAAGAAAGAAGTAGGGCTCTTGGGTAGGTGGGGAAACCAGCCAATCACTATGCTTTCACTTTCCCTCATGGGAGAATTACCAACCCGGGGGTTCTCTATGCTGCCTTGGAGGAGAGGTGACTTGGGTAAAGTGAAATTGTTTCTCTTATGCTCTTCAATGCACCTATTCTCAGATTTCTTTTCTCTAACAGGGTTCTGGGACCTATCTGCTAGACTCTCAGGCTCCCACAAAAATATTCTTGTCTATAAGTGGTTATCAAAATTGGTGTTTCCAAGGGGAGTGAGTATGTGAATGAGAGCTAAAAACCCCTATTCTATTATCTTATTTTCATCATTTCTCCACTTTGTCCCTTCATAAACTTTTAATTTTCAAATAAATTAAAATTTAATATAATGGATCTTTGAAATAATCAAGAAAAAGCTTTTTTTTAAAAAATATTTACAGTGAACTTCTCTATAGAAATATTCAAAGCATTTTATAAGAACTGCAAACATTCTATGGGAAGTACCTCCTCTGCCTGAGAGCCCAGAATAGACCTATGGCCCCTGTTGGCAATCAAAGGAATCATATTCTGCTTTTTTAGAGAAGCAATTTGCTTCTCCCTCCTCAAGAATAGATATGAATTTATGTTTACAGCAATTTCATCAGGACCTCAAAAGGAAACTATAGATCAGTGTCATCCAGGTAAACTTTAGGGGTTCTGCAAGGTGAAAACTATGTTTGTAACAATACAAAGGTATTACTTTCCTTTTAAACTCATTCTTTCATGAGTTTACTGTGGAGTTTTCTAAAGGCTACATGACATATAATGACATTTTAAAAGAAAATGTTAATATTTGGAAGCTAGTAAACCAATATTTTCCAAATTACTAATGCAGGATGTTATAAAGTCATCTACGGGATAAAAAAAAAATCATTCATCTAAAAAAGGAACCAAAGAATTGTAATGTACCAGGGTACAAAAGGAATCCATGGATAGGCTTTTATATTCCATGTGACAATTAACCTTTAAGAAATTACCAGTTGTTGACTTTCAGTATATTACCAAAGAAGTATATCCACGATTTTATAAAAAGACTATTAAAATACTTCTCCCTTTTCTAATGTTTGTGTGAGGCAAGATTTACTTCATATGCTTCAACTAAATAACAGCACAACAGATTGAATGCAGACACATAGGTATAGGAATTCATTTATCTTCTATTTTTCCAGATACTAATGAAATTGTTTTAATAACCTTTTTTGTCTACCTATTTAGAAAAATATAGTCATTTTAACCATAACAACAATATATATTGGACACATTCTTCTTCTTCTTATTATTATTTTTTTAGAGACAGGGTCTCACTATGTTGCCCAGCCTGAAATGCAGTGGATATTCAGAGACACAATCATAGTACATTGTGCTCATGAACTCCTGGGCTCAAGTGATTCTCCCAGCTCAGCCTCCCAAGTAGCTGGGACTACAGGTGTATGCCACTCTGCTCAGCTTATTATTTTTTAAAAATAAATAAAGTGAAGATTTTTAATAAATAATGATTTTAAGAATCTAACAGTAATTATCAACAGAGGTATAGCCACATAGAAAATATTTCATTAGTATCCATGAGGACTTTTAAGTGTGTACAGGATTCTAGAGACCAAAAGAGTTTGAAAGCTATAGATACATCATGCTTATATGCTCAAAACAAGTATGAAATGAATATATTAAAAGATAGAATACTAAGTTGACTCTTTCCTTATGAAAAATAGAGGTAGAACCCATGAACACATGCTAAAATTTGAGTTGTAAAGAATGGCCTCTTTTGCATACCCACAGCCCTTTTCCGTTCATCATAGGGTTTTCTCATATAGAATTGTATAAGAGGATGGTCACATATCCATGGCTTTATTTCCCCGTTGATGGCTGTATATTCAGGGAACATAATGGAAATTAAGTTTTGTATCATATTGCATCACAGTTTTGACTAAGCAGTAATAGTAGGTAACTATCTCTATGATATAAACGTGAATGTTTCTAATGTTACCAAAAAAATTATACAGAGTACCTAATTCAAATCAACCTCTGCTTATCTTAACATTTTATTCAGTCCAACATTCATGGATCCAAGTTCTGTGTTAAACGCAAAGATCACACTGTGAATTATTCACCCAATGTTGAAGAAACATTTCTTTTTACCAACAAAGCATCAGGGAATCCTTGCCATAAAGACTTATATGTTCTCTATCTATACCTGCCAAAACAAACGTATTTCAGTAGACCTAGAAGTTATTATTAAAATTTTAACATGTTTTATATATTTACTCATATATTTCTCTGTAAGCACAATTAACAATATTGTTCTCAGGTACAGAGTCCAACAAGCATACTCCTGAGAGGACAATACATGGTCACTCATAAATGATTACTGGTGGAAATGTACTCTTGGTTTTCATGGATGGGAAGATCAATGCTGGCTCTGAAGTATGCATTCTCTGTAATTTGTTGGCTTCGCTTTTACACTCTAAAATCAGATTTCCCAATAGGGAAGCTGTCACAGCCTGTGTGGGGTCAAGAAAAACCTTTCTGTGATGAGAGCATGCTCCATATGTTTAAGTGTTATTATACCCAACATCTTGCCTTGTGATACTCACATTATTTCATATGTTAGTCTTTTCCACATTGATTACAGTTTACCAGTTTTACCCAGTAGTTTTCATGTTTTCATTATTCCCTCTGTGATTATCTTTTCTCTTCATTTCCAGATGTTTTTCTCTTTCTTCAATGTTTTCTGTTAGTTTTCATTTTTATGAACTTTCTTTTCATTCTGGCAGAATATTTTAGGGACATCCAAAAGGGAGTGATTGCATTCTAAGAGAGTATGCAGATAATTCCTTAAGATACAGAAAGAAAATAGCAGTGTTATTATTCAGATTTATTTTTGCTTCATTTTAAAAATGCATTTTAATATGTGTATTATAATGGTCATAGTATACCAGTTCAGAAGGGCAGGTGTGTAATTTGTATATACATATCCATATATTGTGAACGTGTAAGGAGTTCTTTTCAATGGTTTATACTATTAAAATATTTTGATATGCCTGATTATATTTCATGTGTTTTTCTTAAATCCCTTTCCCATACTTTCTTGGAATGCTCAAACAAATTTTATTTTTATTCTTCCCCCAAACTTGAAATCTTTGATACATTATTCGTGTTCAAAATAGGTGATACATATTTAACAATAAATTTGGCTGGAATTTCAAAATTACAAAAATATTAAGAAAAAAATCAGAAATGCCCAAATTATTGTAAATGGCCACTAGTTTGTCACCTGGGTCACTACTAGTAATTTACTGGTGTAGTTTTGTATGGCCTTTAATGACCATCCATCCCTTGGCTCTAGTAATTATATAGAAATTGCTCATTACCACTCCCCAACTGAAACATAAATAAGATAACTAATCACATATCTAATACTGTATTTCTTAGCTCTGATAATCTTTGTACCATAGACACTAAATTCCTGGAAATCTGTTTTCTTCTGAAGAGGATAGGAATGTCTAGTATCTTTGAAAGTTATAAGTATAATTTTTATTAAACATATTTTTAATATCAAAGGCTTCATAATAACCTAGTCATGATTTCTTTCTTTCTTTCTTTTTTTTTTTTGCTTGAGACAGAGTTTCAGTCTGTCACCTGGACTAGAGTGCCATGGCATCAGCCTGACTCACAGCAACCTCAAACTCCTGGGCTTAAGCAATCCTCCTCCTGCCTCAGCCTTCCAAGTAGCTGGGACCACAGGCACAGGTCACCAGGCCAGCTATTTTTTTCTATTTTTAGTAGATATGAGGTCTCGCTCTTGCTCAGGCTGGTCTTGAACTCCTGAGCTCAAGCAATCCTCCTACTTCAGCCTCCCATAGTGCTAGGATTACAGGTGTGAGTCACCATGCCCAGCCATGATTTCTTATAAACAAAATGGTAGCATAACATGCAACCTCAATGATGATCTAATTTCAACTCCTGGTTTTACTAATATAGAAAATGTTCCTCAAAAGGGTAACTTATTAAAGATTACATAGTTACTCAATAGGAAGGCTAGACTTGAATCTAACTATCAATTCCTAATATAACATACTTCCACTAAACTAGGTGGAATCCAAGCATTTTGAGGATAGTGTTTGAGTATTTCTTGCATAGTATGTTTCATTCTTAGTTTATTTATTTATTCTCTGAATTACTCAGTTACATGACGTTTATCTTTCCTACACTGTTAGAGGTTAGAAGGCATCTGCTTATTTTACATTATAATATGGACACTTAAAGCTCCATAATCAAAATGGACCTCATATTATTTTTAAAGAGATGAATGAGACATATCATAATTATGAAACTTTTTAAATTCTAAAATAGATCCAGAACGTTTGGTATATTTTTGCTGCAAGTGAATACGTCTGCTTATGGGAAAAAATTGATAAAATTTGGGAAGCAGATCTCTTCACCATCACTGTCATTAGTCTTTACAGCCCAACATAAGCTTAGAAGAAGAGAACACTGGAGTGGGACAGGAATGTGTCTGTTCTTCCCTCCAAAGGGGGTTTACAGACATCCTCAGCCCTGAGAGAAGGATAGGAATTGTTATTGAATATCACATCTCCTTCAACAGACATTTTGCAATACTAAGCTTTATAATTCTATTAAGTACTAATAATGGTCTCATTGCTTGTGGAATAAAATTGATTTTAATGGGTTCCTAGTCTTTTTTTAAAAAAATAAATTTACTGGAAATTCAACTTATAGTAAATGCAGTTTCATTTCCTTTTATAGTTTTTAAAAAAATACAAAGGTGTGTCCCTGAGCTCACATTTCAGAAGTTTTAAATGAGTTTTTGTATCTGATTTTTATTGCACTGTGAATGTTACAGCAATTTTGGTTTTAATATATAATCTAGAGCCTGTTTTATGCATAAAATCAAGTAGCTCAATCTCCAAATACATTGCCCACCCATGCAGGATAATTAATTTTTTATTGAACAAAGCCCTAAAATATAAGGCATTAGTTGATTATGTGTAACCAAATGATGTTAGATGTCCAAGGGCAATTATGATAAAATATTAAAACAATTTTATATCAAGAGAAGGATAAAAATATACAGCCACATACTTTTGATTCTGTTACTTCAACTTTTTGCACATTAAAAATGTATACAAGAGCTGCCAACTCAATTACTTCAAATATGAAGTTACTTTATTTTTGAGAAACTCCAAGTTTGCTGAAGTGCATTTCAGACACTAGTAGTCACAAAAAGTTGCTACCATCAAGCCTCCCCTAAGCCAAGGCAAGCTCATGATCTTTTCTTTAATAATAAATTTAGAATCCTTATTAGAAAATGTGCCACAGTGTAGCACTCAGAGATAAACTATGTTGCAGTAGTCTCTTGAAAAAAAGAGAGAAATAAGTCGCTTAATAAAGTCTAAATCATTCCTTAGGTTAGCTAATAGAAGCACCCATGGTTATAAAATTAATCAGTCCCTGCTATTACAGCAAATTGGTGAAGATTGTATTGACACATCTTCATCTGCATGTCTCATCAGAGGTGTCCGTGCCATTTAGCTACGAAACCCTGGAGGCTTCCTCCGCACAGAATCTTATAACACTTCAATTAAGGGACACCAAGCTGCCAAACAGACAGCGGCGCATTTATTTCTTGATGACTCCTTAAGTTGTGCCACAGGCCTATCATTAAGAGAATATTTTTCACAGCAGGTTGCAAAGATCCTCGTGCCATTAAAAGGAATTGAAAAAGCATCAATTTGTTGTTTCCACCTAACACAGATATTTTTCATTGCTGGAACAGCCATTAAAAACAATCTGTTTTATTGCATTCTGAAAAGATCACATGAAGTACACATAATGATTTATTTTAAGGATGACATTAGGATTAAAACCACTGTGAAAATGTAGGATTTGAAATAAATATTTAGGAAAACAAAGTCTCAAATATGATTTTCTTTTTTACACCAAATTATTGGTAGACATTTATTGATACCTGTATCAGAGTTTGAAAATGCTCCAAAGGAATGCCTTTTAGAAGAGGATGAGGAGGAGCTTCTCTGGAGAAGTATGTCTCAGAAGAATGACATGCCTCAAAATTTTAAGTGGAAATTCTTTGAAAAGTAGTAAACCAGAACAGAATGCTTTGAAAACATAATGGATCAATGCTTCTTTGGGGGCAATTGTGTGGGGATTTTCTTGAGGGGAGTTTAATGCCATTGCTATATTATTGAGTATTGACTTAAAATACTATTTTTCAGTCACCAGAGTGAGAAAAAAACACCCAGTTCAAATTTCCATGACAAATCTAGTCCCAAAGAATCAATCTAAGACAATTATGCTGTGCCACCTGCTTAATGTATAGGATTTGATTAGTCTGAATAGGTTATTCATACAACGAGAAAAATTAGAGAATTGTAGAAGCATGAGGTCATCCATTTAAAAACAAACAACACTAGATACATTTGAAATGTTCAAGACATTCAAAACTTAGTTTTGCTAAAATATATCTCATGAATTCTCACTGATGCCATCTTCATAATTTTTCCCAGTCACCATCTAGGTTTTTATTGTTTTCTAATTCCAGCTCATTTATTCTCTTCATGGCTACCAGGATTATCTTTCTGAAACTCAAATCTGATGATGTAATTCTGCTGTTTAAAAAAACTTCTGATGCTTACACATTGTTACAGGATAAAACATAGGGGTTTAGCCATGAAAACCCTCTTCCTGGAATTCACTGCCTGCAGCATCCTCCTCTGGTGATCTCAACTCCAGTAACTATGTACAGATTGAATGTTTCACTGTTTCTAACAAATGCCATGTCTTTCTGTGATTCAATGTGTGTTTTTGAACCAGTGGGGCCTCCATACCTTTTCTCTACCCCTTTGTCTTGCAAATAAACTTCTGTTGATCCTTCAAAAGACCCCTCAAATAGCATCTTTGTTATCGGTTCAGTTGTCCCTGGTTCTCTCACCAACATAATAGCTTCATATTTTATTTTCCAATTTTATTTATGTATTTTTATATCACAAAGTTTATCTTATAATTTATAATTTTTATATTCCTATGTCTTCCCACTAAGCAGTGAATTTCTCAAGGGTAAGGGCATGCCATTTAATCTGTACTCTAGTACCCAGTTGTGCCTATACTAAATACTGAAACAAATGAATAAATTATGTCTTCATTTTTATTCCCCCCAAAACAGAGCCTAAAGCAAGGACTGGAGTGCATTAGTCTATTTAGGAAGTAAATTCAAGAAGCAATAGGAGTAATGAGACAAGGAAAGAAAGAAATACAATAATGGATTGATCAGTTATTGAGATGGCTGCCACTGAAGATGGTGGGTCAGAACCTCCGGGAACCTTATAAGGCCAGTATAGAAAGCACCTCCATATTGCCCCTTGAAAGACAATCATTTGTCCACTGACTCCATCATGCATTGGTTGATGGGTGCCCCAGCAGCAGTAATTCCTCTCCAATTCCAGACTGTACCTACACTGGGGCTGGGCTTTGGAAAATGTCTTGAAGGGAAAATCCGAGAGAGGAGACTGACTGTGTCACAAAACTGTCCACCATAGTTGCAGCTGAAATCACAGGTAGGCTTAGCAGCTGTGAGCCAGGGCACAGAAACATTGCAACAAGGGATCATTAAACTAAAGGTCTGGGATTATTAGTTTTGAGGTAACAGTGTTGGATCTAATCAGGAACTCTGATTTAAAGTGGAAAATGTAACTAAACACATTTTCTGTTATATTAATGACATGGACTTATTCCCTACAAAGATTTCCTTGGTTTTACCTCTCTTTGTGTCTTTGTTGTCTTCTTTATCTCTTCTACAAATAGTAGAGCATGTATTAACTTGGCAATTCAAACTTTCTGAGGCTCAAGTTTGTCATAGGTAATGAGGGGATAAGAGTTTATTTCATAGGATCATTTTCCATCTATCCATTAATTTATTCACCCATTAAACAAATATCTTTTGAACACCTACTATGTGCCAGTCACCACTGTACTAAGAGCTATGAATATAATGAAGAGTAACAGATAAATTAAAAATAAAAACGAAGAGTCAAAGTAACAAAAATTAATTACCAGTCCTTGACATAATGGGTCTGGGGAAGAAGAGACACTGAACAAATAGTTATACAAATAAATATATATATATATAAATATAAAAATTTGGTCAATGCCAGACTGAAAAGGTACAATTTACAATTTTCACAAGAGTGTATCAGAGGGGTATATAAATTAGACTGGTACTTCCTCAAACGACTCATGGAAATGCTGATCCATCAGAGGAATCTGGAGTTGGCCACGTTGGGAGTTGGAGTGGTTAGGGGAGCGCTATACCCGAAGGATATGAAGCAGAGAGGGAAAGCATGGCATATTTTAATGAAAGTGAGCATTCTTAGAATGAAGCAAAAGAAGGGAGAGGGAGTCAGTACAAAATAAGGCTGGAGAGGTAAGCGGGGACTAGAATATCTTAGCACATGTAGAACCTAGTAGTTGGCATGTGTGGGAAGCAATAGGAAGCCTTTAAAAGATTTTAAGCTGCAGAAGTGTGTGATCTGACATGTTTCTAGAAGATTGCTCTTATAGCTATGTGTGGATTGGATGAATGCCAGATGCAGGAAGGGTAAACAGGACCATAGCACTGTTCAAAGATACCAATTTCATAAAGCAATTCATGCGCTAGGCTTATTTAGTACTTACCTAGAGTTGATAGAATTTGGTAAATTTCCCTTCATTTATCTTCTCTCCTTTACTTTCCTTCCTTCTGTTATTTGCCTCATATTTTCCCTCTATCTTAATAACTTACTGTTAGCATCTCTTAAGAAAACTTCATTAAGAGAATGAAATTATGTTATTCATAACCAATGGTCCATCACACATCCCCTGTCACGCTCCTGGATGATTTGTGCTGTTGGGAAAGGGAAGATACTGAGCCGTTCTGCTCAGGATTTATGGGGAAAGAAGGAATCATGGTCTTTGTGGTGTTGTTAGAGGTGAAGAAGCAGAGGTTAGGAATCATTTGGCAGATGAAATTACATGTAGAGAGAGGTCAAGGGTGTTGGGGAAACTAGAAGAGGTGAATTAGAGATGAGAGTGACAATGATTTATGAAAGAAATTTCTGAATATCAGAGAAGCAGGCTAGGAACTGAACATAAAGAAGCATAAGACAATCTTTTTATGATAGGAAAAGGAAAACATGAAGAAATATAGGTAACAAGTATGATGATAATATTGGTATATTAAAGTGGAATATCTACATATACACATATAATATAAATTTTAATTCTTATATAGAATTATGATAGTTAATTAGAATATTTTAAAAGCCCCCAATAAAAATTGATAAATGAATTTATTTTTGGAGAGAAAGAGCACAGAAGCAAAGACTTTCCTAGATACAATATATACAGGAATCACCATCCTGATTCTTCATGGAAAGATCAAAGAACATTTTTACTTTTGGATATTAGATCTGAGTTTATTAATAATGATATCACTTTATATTTCTAATTTGTTTCTTTTAACATTATTGAAGTACATTAAGTTGCACATATGTAAAATGTATACTTTTATGATCTTAACATATGTACACCTGTGCAACTATCACCATAATAGGGGTAACATATAATTTCATCACCCCCAAAAGTTTGCTTGTGTCCGCTTGTACTCCTTTCCTCCCTCCACTCCCATTTCCTGGCAGGCACTAATATTCTCTCTGTCACTATACAATATTTTGCATTTACTAGAATTTTATAAAAATGGAATCATAGCATTATTCTGCCTTCTTCTACTCAGCATAATTATCTTAAGATTTATCATGTCAGTGCATGTGTCATTAGTTAATTTCACTTTATTTCTTAGTAATAGTACATTGCATGAATATACCACAAGTTGTTCATCAATTCAGCTATTAATGGACACTGACTGTTTTCTGTGTCTTATCTGTTACCAACAAAAATACTATGAACATTGGTGTACAAGTCTTAGTAGGAACAAATGTTTTTTTTTTTCTCTCTTGGGCAAATACTTAGAAATGGAATGTTGATGTAATATGATTGGTGTATATTTAACTTTAAATAAACTTTCAAAATGTTTCCCAAAGTCATTGTACAATTTTACATTCCCACTAGGAATTTTACATAAAAATTCCATAAGCTGGCCATGTCTACATAAACTTAACAACAACACACCTGTAAGCTAGGTATTATTTCCCCCATTATATAGAAGAAAACAAATTTCAGGAATATCAAGTAAACTATTTTAGTGGTCACAGAAAAAATGAATAGGAGAGTTAGGATTCAAACCTGAAGTTTGAGTGCTTTTTCAGAAAGCCGAGGAAAAGTTTTTATAAATGGGAGACTAACTCTTGCTTTTAATAGATGTGATTCTCGTCCACTGAGTTGCTACCTCCTGTCTGACTTAGATAACTGGATAGAATAGGAAATTATTTTAGTCAGAGTGATGGCCCATTGGCCATACAAAGTCATGGCAGAGCTTTACGTGGTTGACTGGAATTCAAACTTGTGACCTGCTATCAGTTGGAGAAGAGACATATAAGACCCTCTGATAAACCAACAATCTCCCTATTTTAAGAGAGCCGCTCCCATTCAGATGAAGAGTTACTTAAATCAGCAACCATAGCCATGCTTTCATTGGTTTAATGGCTTTTCTTTTTATTGTTGATTTTGATTCAAAGAACAGATAAAGACGGAAGGACTGGAAAACAAAACACAAATAAAAAAATACAAAACCATCTGGGGGCAAGGGGGACAGGATAAAGCACCTGGGGGAGATTAATGGATGGAGGTGCTTTCTCTGTTTCCATTTTTAATAAGACAAAGGCATTATGTAACATTGAAAATGTGAGAACTGTCCATAGATGTATGAAAGGCAGCCTACAAAAGGCTCTTGTGGTTTTTGATGCTGCTGTTGGCACTGTTTCTTCTAACTACTGACCAGCTCTTTGGTTTCTATAATGGTTACTTCCAATGCAAGCCTCTCAACAGTAACCAAAGATCAAGCAGAGACAATGATGAAATAACTGCTTCTATCTTGGGGACATAACCTTTTAACACCGAAATTAAAACAAACAGAAGACTTTAAGTCTTTTCTGTTTAGAGAAGAGTCAGGTGTAAGAGTGGTTTTTGTTTAGCAGGAGTTAGTGACTGAAAGTCCAAAAAGTCAACAACAAAATCACTTTCTCCAAGCCTTTCATTCCTCTCCATCTCTACTGCCATCAGCTTCCATTGCCTCCTGAATAGATTTAGCAAATAAAAAGTATGGGACACAAGGTTAAATTTGATTTTCAGATTAAAAAAATAAAACTACTGTAGTGTAAGAATACCCCCATGCAATATTTGGGAAATACTTATTCAAAAAGGTATTCAATGCATATCTAAAAGTTAGATTAAATTGGGTATCTTGCATTTTTATCTGGCAACCCTACTGGTAACAGACTTTCCCTCCTCTTTCACTCTGATCTTCCTCACTGCAGTGGTAGCAAAATGGAATATTAAAATTTACTGAAGTTGAAGTGGAACACCTAAATTTAACAGGAGCAATTGAAAATGGAAACATTTTGATGAGTTCTTTTGAATGTTTGAAAACAGTCAATTACAGGGTCATTTATTCATACACACATAGCATCTGTAGAGTGATAATTGCAATAAATGCTGAAAAGTCATTTTGTAAAATTTAACACTCTCATTGTTGATAAATACATTGAAACAACACAAAGGGAGGACAATATTAGCATAATAAAGACCCTAATAGTTAATAACTAATATTCTTGACCTCCTTCTATGTGTCAATATATATAATTTTCAATAATATACCCTGCAGTAAGGGTACATTATCTTACTTAATCCTCACAGTAATGAAACACAAAACCTTATGATTCTCATCTTACAGGTGAGGAAACTGAAAAATAGAGAAGTTAAGCCATTTTCTCAAAGCACACAGCTAGTGATATATGGAGCTAAACCATTCAACTTCAGAGCCTGTGGTCCCTAACCACTGGGGCCACTGGTCAGTGGCCTATTGGGAACCAGCCTGCACAGCAGAATGTGAGCAGCTTGCAAGGGAGCAAAGCTTCCTCTGTATTTACAGCCACTCCCCACATCTCTGCATCACCACCTGAGCTCCGCCTTCTGTCAGATCAGCGGAGGCATTTGATTCTCATAGGAGCATTAACTTTACTGTAAACTGCACATGCGAGGGATCTAGGCTGCACTCCTTATAGGAATCTAATGCTTGATGGATGACCTGAGGTGGAGCTGAGGCAGTGATCCTAGCGCTGGGGAGCGGCTGCAAACACAGACTATTATTAGCAGAGAGGTTTGACTGCACAATAAATGTAATGCTTGTAATGCGCTTGAATCATCTCGAAACCATCCTCACCGCCTTCCTCACCCCCTCCGTCCCGTCCTCCCTCCCCCGTCCCCATTTGTGGAGAAATTGTCTTCCATGAAACTGGTCCCTGGTGCCAAAAAGGTTGGGGACTGCTGCTCTAAGCCACTATGCTCTACTGCCATTCTCCATAGCAACTGTAATAAATATCCATTGCTTAGGAATCATGCAAATAAAAAACATGCAGGGTTTCTATCATTAAAAAGATGATGGGCTAGATACATATAGTTCATGTTTTTAAATGAAAGACAATATTTATTCTTCCCAAATTAATATACAGCTAAAATGAAATTTCAATCCTCCAATCATATATGTGAGGAAGTTGGAAAAATTGTTCCCAAGTTAATCTGAAAGAATGTATTAGAAAAAGTAGATAACAATATTTGAGTGAAAAAGAATAAGTAGAGGGAGGTTTGTGCTACAAAATAGATAAGATAGAAAAAGTAAATATTATAAAGATACCATTTCTCCCAAATTAATCTTTAAACTCAATGTAATTTCAATAAAATCCACAGTTTTTTGTGCATGTATATAACATTATAAGTCTATTTATATGACTGAGATTACCCAATGCAATTTTTAAAATTTCATTCAATAATACTTTGCATGTCTAAAAGATAAGGGCTCACTTTTTTAAAAAACATAACTAATTACCATTACATTATCATACCTAGATATTTGAATATTTTCACTTAGTATTCAAATTCCAAATTGTTTCATAAATGTAAAAATTATTTTACAATTTCAGGATTCAAAAAAGGCCCATGTGTTGCAATTTCTGGAAAGTCTACAAATTCTGCCACCCCCAAACAATTATTTTTCTTTCCTGTAATTTATTTATTAAAGAAACCAAGTTGTTTGTCTAATAGCTACTCACAGCCTGTACTTTGCTAAAGTGTAGTTTAACATCTTCCCGTGCCCTCTGAATTTCCTGAAAGTTGCTGGTTTATATGGAGACTTGATAAAATTCAGGTACAATTTTTTTTTTTTTTGTCAAGACTATTTTGCAGGTGGTGGTCTTCCATTTGGAAACACGTAATGTCTCATTGCATTTCTCTTTGAAATTCAAGCAGTCATTGGTGATCAATGTGTAGATCCATTAATACAGAAGAGGTTGCAAAATAGTGACACTCTAATGCTACAATAATAATTCTTCTTTATTATTAGCTAAAATGCTTCTATAAGAAGAAACATTTATCTACCATTTAATTGTCTATAGTATAGGTTGTATAAAATAGGCAGAATAAATGCTTGACTACTTTAGCTAATATAAACTTAATAAAAAATAACAAGATGGAAAACTCATCCAGTTGGGTATACAGACTTACTTTAAAGTTTAGTAATTAATGCATTCTGGTACTGGTATAGATGTAGACAAAGCAAGGGAATGGAATAAGGATCCTGAAAGCAAATATTTATTAAACTTTTGAAATTTTTATTGAATTAATTAGCAACCAGATGAATCAGAACATTATTAGCATCCCAAATATGTCCCTCTTGTTTCCTTTCAGTTACTACTCTATCCAAAAGTACTACTATCTGACATCTAAGGGCATATAATAGTCATATATTAATTTTTCCCACTTTGTACTTTAAATAATTGAAATCATATGATATATACTCTTTAGTATTTGGCTTTTTAAAATTCAATATTTGTGAAATTCTTTCATGTTGCTGCATGAAATTACAGGTAATTTTTTGTTTTTTTATGTGTAATATTCCATTGTGATAAGCATAGTTCTAAGCACTGTGGATAAAGCAGATAACAAAAGAGAGTCCGTGCTTTCATGAAGCTTAAATTCTAGTGAATACAATATATGACAGTATGTATACATAGGGAAGCTCCATTCTAGTTGTTGGGTTATTAAATAAATGGTGTTGGGACAATTTGTTATCCAGTTGGAAAAGATTAAAGTAGAATACTACCTTATTCCATATACATAAAAAAATTAATTCTAAGAAATTTAAGAATCTAAATGTAAAAGGTAAAGCTTTAAAACTTTTAGAATATACATTTATTAATGACAAATATTTATTAGATATCTATTGGTATCAAGCACTCATACATCAATGAAAATGACATACAAATATTCTTGCTATTATGAAATGCACATATAATGCAGTGAGACACAATAAAAACATAAACAAGTAAATTAGATAGTATATTGGAAAGTTATAAGTACTTTCAAGAAAAATAAAGCCAATGGGGATAGGGAAGTAAAGAGTATCTGCAGAGGTGGGGACAGACTAGCAATTCTAGGTAAGATGGTCAGGAAATTTAGGAAAAAATTCACTGTGACCTTAGAGTATGGAAAGATTCTGAAATAAGACTTAAAAATCACAAACCATAAAGAAAATGTTCAATTAATTTGATTGCATCAGAGTAAATACTTTTATACATTAAAAGACACCAGAAAGTGGAAAAAAAACAAAACTGAGAAGATATTTGCAATCTATAAATCATTCAAGGATTAGTGTTTAGAATAGTCAAAGAACTTCTACAAATTAGTAAGAAAAATACATATAACAAATAGAAAAAAAATAGACAAAGGCTGTGAACATGCAATTCACAGAAGAGGAAACTCACATTATTACTAAACCTATGAAAAAATGTTCAATATCAAGGAAAATATGAATTTTATCCACACTGATTTTTATTTAGTATTTGATCTATCTTTCCAAATTAGCTAAGATTCAAAAAGAAGGATTTTATTGAGATGGGCACACCTATGAATGATTGCTGGGAACAGAGAGATAGTATTAGCATAGGTAGGAAAGCGAGACCTAAGCAGAGAAGGTATGTGACAGGCTGTGGAAACAAACGGGATACTGAGTAAGAAAACGCACCACAAGATAAGGGTAACAACCATAAGTGTCACAAAATACTAGCATGAGAAAAATGAGACATGAGCTGAGAAAATACAAAAGCAAGCAGTGTAAAAAAATGGAATGCTGAGTAAGAGAACATACTTTAACAGTAACAAGATAACGGTAATCACAACTGTCACAAGAAACATAACAGAAACAACACAGGGCACATTATACATTATAGTTTCTCATCCCACACCACCACCGCCTACTGCCCCTGCAATGGACTTTGGATACCACAACAGGTTCCGGCCTAAGGTGGAAAACATCTCTCTGCCCAGCAACAGGGAGGAGACAACATCCCATTGGTCAAGAAAAAAAGGAGAAGAGACAATGTCATGAAGGAGAGACCAGGAAGCAGAAAAAGGGATGACACAGAAACCCCACTGCCACTGTCCCCAGGGACATGTGCCCGCTCCTACCCCTTTTGGTGTGTACTATTGTTTGCTGATTAGAAACCTAAAGAAACCTCTGGGCCACAGTCCGCTAGGACATGTGCTTCCTCTTAACCCCTTTAAGAGCAAACCTTTGCTTTAATAAACTTTGCTGCTTGCTACTTCAAAGCTGTCTCTTGCTTTCATTCTTCCATCATGAGAAGACAAGAACCGAGTTCAACAGCCGGTAACAGCAGCACTATTCTGAATTTGACTGACTGCTGTTTCACTTGCTGTCAGAATCATGATATATATTTTTGGGTTACATTAGCGATAAGAACTACAGATTTAGGGGGCAACTGAGGTCTGGCGCTACTTGTCCTTTTGAGCAATGCATAAGGTTAACCGTATCTTCTTTAGCTTTAACTTCTGTAGTAAATACAAACCTCTCCTCCAAGTTTCAAAGTCCTAGGAGATGAAAAAAGGAGGAAAATGGTACTCAAGAATCAAGGGCATTTGAAATGTACACAGCCAAGTTGATGTCTAGTTATTTATGAAAAAAATCAATTTGTGGATTACTCAAGACCCTTGTTTCTTATTTTCCTTCCTGATGCTCAATTAATGTCCATTTCAATTTAATGCTTATTGAAGTCCCGTCAAAAGTGATATCATTAAGACTTGTCAAAAAATGGGGCTCATTAAAACTGATGTAAAGATGAGTTATCCTGTGCATGATGCCAAAATGAACTTTCTAAAATGAAAATCTGATCACTACACTCCCATATGCACTATGTATTCCAAACTTAATAAATTACTTGCTTTTCTAAAAACAGAAGATGCCTTTGTAACTAACACATTCTATTCCCTCTATTTTTTTTTATTCTACAAATATTTTATTGAGCACTCGTGGTATGCCAGGCACTGTCAGAGGCCCTGGAGTTTTAGCTATGACTAAATAATAAACTTTCTATTTTCATGAGACTTAAAGTGGAAGAACATAGAGAATAACATTAAAAAATGAATAATATGTCTAGTGTCCTGAGAGCAATTTTTAAAAAAGAATATGGGGATAGAGTGATGGAGAAGTGCTACTTTACGTAGATCGGTGAAAAAAGTCTTTTGGATAGGAAGAAATCTGAGCAAATACTTGAGGGAAGTGAGGGAGAAAGCCATGCAGTTACCAAAAAATAAATGCTCTGTATTTGTCAACAATGTCATTGAAATAGAAGGTTAGCGTTATGTCAGTTCAAAGTCTACAAATATAAGGGGGAAGATGCCAGCATTTGAAAAAAATATGTTTTAAATATTCACACTCTGCCAAAGAAGAATTTTCTCTTACATCAAAAGAAAATAATATAGCCTTTTGAAATTCTGCACAGACTCTCTTCTTAGTTGAATTATCAATTCTGTAAGCCTTAAACCACAGAAATATTTAACTTTTGAAATTCAATACAGATATTTTTTATTCTTAACCTTATAAAATATTTTCTAAAGAAAAATGAAAGGGTCTAATGTTTGACTTAAGGCATAAATGTGAGTCACTTATTTTTACCTAAGATAGCTCTTTCTTTTTTTAGAACAGGTTTCTTTCTTTATTGATTCATATTCTTCATGTGTACAGAAGTTGAGTATTGCTCTTTATACTGTATTTTTCCTGTTATCCCTTCCTCAAGTCCAGATACTGAGATCTAGAATATTACCGAGAAATACCTGGAAAATCTTGCAAAACACTTTAGAAAGGAATAAGTATATCTGAACTTTACTGGGGATGTTTATAATAAAAGCAGTAATTTGAATATTGGTTGTTACCATTTTCCAGGTGGCTCAACCAGTCTTTCCAATAACCCTGCTTTCTCAAGGGCTCATCACCAGGCAGATCTAGGCTACAGGCATAACCGTCACTCCAACCACTGGCAGCTGTCTCTATGCCTCCTACCCAGCTACCTAAACACATAGTTCCCTCTTGAACTGCTCTGTCTTTCTGAGTTTCTAAATGTGCTAGATGTACTAACACCAAGCAATCTTCATCCACCAAGTCCTTCCTGGTGGGACGTGTAGGCAGATGAAAGGATATCAAAGTAAACATTTCTGGCAATATGAAAAATATGATTAAAGACAAGGGCTAAAAGGTATTTTTTAAAGGCATCCTGATCACAAAACAAACATAAAAATAACCATAAAGCACTGGGGAAATAAAATGGCAAATTGGCTATTTGGAGACCCATCTATTTTTTATTCATTCATTAATTATTCATTCAATGAGCATTTCTTAAACATTTACTGTACACCCAACATTATGACAGGATCTGGGTTTAAACAGTTGTTTCAAAATATAACTGCTGTCCTTGAAGAACTAGTAGGTCACATAAATGCTTACAACAACTTTTACAGTATTATTTGGAGAGTGCTCTGTTAAAGGTTTATGCAATCAATTTAGGAATGTGGGGAGAGAGAGACCCAAGATCCACTCTGAGTTGGAGGGGAGAGGGGGTCAAGAAAAAGTTCCTGGAAACATCTTTTTCTTTGAATTTGAATAATAATTCTAGTAAATTAGACTTTCAAAGCCCAGAACATTTCTTGTCCATAAATACTACATGGATTAACAATTTACCATTATTTGCACATTCTTATATGCCTTTCCTTTATGTCATGAGTTACATCAAAACAATTGGGGTTACCACCTTTTCAGACCATTCCCAGAAATGCTCACCTCCTCCTCTCTCTCGGCCAGTGGTTTTTCCAGGAATAAGTGACGACATGGTCTCAACTACTTAACAATATATGAAACTGTTCAGCCATTCCTGGAAATACTACATTCAGGGATTGACACTTGATCAAAAGCTTGAACAGGCAAAGATTTCATTTGTTCTGCTTGGACCCCTACTAATTATCTTTCAAAGCAGAGACATTACTCTATGGAGTGAACTTGACCAGAGTTCCATGGTAAAGAAATATTTCAAGTAGTTTATACGATACAGTTGATTTCTACAGCAATTTCCTTCTTAAGAGTGGATGAGCATCAATAAAAGTTCATTCACACTGAACTTTCAGTAATCGACTCATGAGGAACTTTAATGTAATTTGTTTTTACATAATGCAGGCTCATAAAATGCATCATTTTTCTTATTCAATACATAGTTGGAAGATTTATCATTAAGAGGTTTTATTCATGGCCAGACCCTTTACAAAAATCTGATTTTTTTTTTTTCATTTTAGCAAAATCCTCCTGTTAAAGAACTGAAGTGCTTCAAACACCCTAGTAATGGTACAGTAAATTACATTTTCTCATTTGGAACATTGTAATAGATTTCTCTACAGAGTGATTTATCATGCAACAATTAGGAACCCAAGGGAATTAGATGACCATTTTAAATTTTATCAGCTTGTTTCAATAAACTGTTAATGTGACCCTAATGTTTGGGAAGCACTTTAATATAATCAGATTTTGGTTGTTCAATCTACTGACATTAATGGCTACCTCATTAATCATAGCATTCTCGCTGAGACCTTGGAGGCTGAGCTAAGTTCAGTGGACCAATTCTTACAATAATAAAAACAGGCAATTTTCGACAGGGAAATATTCTCACTTTAACTACAAAATGCGTTTTGTTATTTCTTTTAGAAATTGACAGGGGTAACTGGAAACTCTAAAAGCTTACAAAATAACAATTAAAAACCCTTTAGGCTTAATTCCCAAATTGGTCAATTAAATTAAGACCTCTTATAATCATTACCTGTAATAATTTTCTATTACTTAAAAGTATAGAGCCATACAGCAAGACCTAAAATAGGCCAGACCAGGAGCACATAATAAATGTCTTTCTCCCAAGTCTGGGTAGCATCTGATGATTTGCACAAATCCTGCAGAGCTGAAACATGCCTTCAACTTTTAAAACCCTATAGTTAATTCCTCAGTGGTCTTTCAGGAGGGATATGGAAAAATAATACTACAGGCTGATTTATAAGATTTCAGGAAATTGTTTGTAAATGTAGAGGTTGATTTTAGTACTTCTGATTTTTTTTTCATTTTGATAACAGATACTCTCCCAGTCTCTTAAATGTCTATAGAGCTGAAAGAAACAAGACTTTTAAAAAAAATCACAATATCTCTATAGTTTCCTGCTTGTGTTACTGCTATAAAATGCCTTTGTATTATATGTCATGACTGGAAAAAAGGACATAATACCATCTGTTTCTAAAATCATGGTTTTATTTTATTAATTTTTCTTGTTAAACTTAATAGAATATGATCCTATTGGAAACAGAGTTTATAAAGCCACATAGTTAGCTGAAAACAGAAAAATCAGATGTTTTCAAGTCAAGCTAAAATGCTCAGTACTTTAAAATATGTCATTTTTGGTTTCAAGGAAATCTCATCATTAAGTGTATGGTTTGTATTCTGGGTTTTATATTATCCTTGAAGATTAAGCTATAGAAAATGCAGCCTGAAAAGAGTCACATACAAAAATTCATAAAAATTCAATCCAATAAATCTTCCCAAAGAAAAAAATTTTTTGAAAATGTAACATGACTGAATCACCAGTCATAATGTTTTCAGTTCTCAACTTTTTATTAACTTGAAATACATTATTTTGAATAAAGATTGTAAGGTAGAGATGTTTAAGAGGGATATGAGCCCCCTCAAAATGGTCTAGTGCAATATGTTATCTCAAGATGACTGTGAATCCCATTGCACAAAATGGTGCCTATCAGTCCATTCATTCCCCAAATATTCAGCATATTCTATTTTGTAGCTGCTGTGCATCCTAAACTTTGGATTCTGAAAATCACTTGCTGAGCTAAGCGAATGCCCTGTGCATTAATAATACTATAAGGATTAGAAAGAAATATTTGTTTTTCCTGGCATTGAGTAGGCACTTCATTACTTCATGCTTGTTAAATAGATAAACGTATCCATAAAAATAACAAATTTTATAAACTGTGAAAATGTAGCTAGAAGTCCTTCATTTGAAGACTTTCTGTTTTAGGACAGATTATTTGTAGGGAGAGGTTTTTCTGTGAAAGCAAAGATAAAAGTTAATTGGTTTTCAGATTGATTAAAAGGCATAGGTGGATTTATTGTTTGCCACGTTGGAATTTTTAACAGTTCTTCAGAACCAAAGAGTTTTCCTATTTCCTTTCCATGAAGACCAAAGAAGCTCACTGCTCATCTCTCCTGCCGCGGGGAGTGTGATTGACTGAGGGACTCAGCGGCCACCCCTGTGGATCCACAACCGGTGCTTGTCCGGGGGTACATTTCACCCACGCTGCTTCAGTTGGAGCAGTGTGCAGGTATTAACAGGAAACAGGACTCCTCTGAAGAGCAGTTTTGTCTTGGGAACTCTACCACCTGCCCAAAATTTTCTTAGGACTGTGCTGCAGTGTGAGACTCTTTCTACCTTAGTCTCCTTCCTTCCTCTCCTCCTTTCAGAGATGTCAGACTCAGACAGTGGGCGGAAGGCTCTCTCTGCCTGCTCCGCCTTCCTCCCTTTTACCCTTCACTTGAGTTTCCCTCAGTAAATCTCTTGAACATCAAATCCTACCTTAGCCTCTAACTTCTCAGAGAACACCAACATGGCAAATTTGTTTGGTAATCCTTGCATGCTCTCTTAACAAACATAGTAGGAAAATGGACTCTTTTATTTTTATTTTTGGAAAGAGCAGTAACTGCTATTGGAAGGTAACAATCATAATTATTATTCTCTCTCCAGACATTTAGAATAAAAAAAATCTACCCTTCACCTTATACTTTTTTATCCCATTTTTATTAGTGTGAGACATTTTTTACTAGAAGCAATTTGTAACTATTATAGACCACCATTAACAGCTATTAGGCAAAAAAGTAATACCATTTTGTGTTACATCACAAGCTTTAACTCTGTGTCTTGGTTTCAAGTTGTGCATGGCTGATATGCACAGATGACATGTTGCAAAATCATGTACATTTGCCCAGTTGATGGCCCCACATTATGACTTACATTATATCATCTTGAAGAATATTGTAAGTAGATGAAAGTTTATTGCCACTAAACATTATCTTATCTTCTACTAATGCTTTATGCCACAGAATTTTTTTGAGTGATGTTTTTCTGATTATTCCTCCAGTTTATTTAGTCCAGTTATTTTAAAACCTTTTTTTTCTTTAAGCATGAATTTCTCTCCCAAACAAATACATATCTATTAAGCAAATAAAAGTGTTAGAGCCCAGAGATTTAACCTCTCAACCTCACTTCTCAGGACTACTAGAATTCTACCTTGAAGTTTGAAAACGACCATTTAGATTATTACAATCTTTTGGATCACAAACTAAATTTATACCCCCACATGCTGTAGGAAGGTATTTACGGACCTTGTTCCATATGGTGTCTTTTTTCAACTGTGACAGAACTTTCTATGAATGACAGTGGAAATTACATATCTGAAGTGGGTGAAAAATTAATCTCAGTTGGCACCAAAATTTTTCTTGGGAGACAATTGTCTTTGTTTAGAAAAATAGTTAGATAAATCTTTTAAAGAGTGGCATCTGATACCCTCAAGCCATGAACTTTAAAGACAAATTCAAAAGTAGTAACTAAACTGCTGTATAAAAGAAATGTGTATAAATAGAGGGTTGGAAAAGAAAAAAGGGGAAGGATTAGAACAAAGAAGGGGCTGGAGAGAATCAGACAAGATAGAGGGACAGAAGTCCAAGTTATATTTGTAAAAGCCAAACTGTAAAATATGCTCTATTATAATTTCAATTACATATTATAACTATATATAATTATAATTATTATATATCTACTATATGAGGCTACCTGTGTGCTGCATATGTTTTATTTAATTCACTTCTAACCCCATAATCTACAATATTGTCCCATACTACTGGTAAGGAAAAGTAAGACCAGGGCTCTCCATCTATATATTCATGCCCTAAAACACATACTGACATCTTACTGACACACACTTTGTTAGATACTGGGGGTATGTATAGTAGAGAACAAAGGAGGTGATATCCAGGTCTCAGGGAGTTCACATTTATCCACTTTATACTGGTGGTAAAAGATTCAATTTTAAGTATGTATTTTTTTTTAAAGAAAACACACTCTAATAAGTCAAACTGTTTAAACAAGGCCACTCTTTAAGAAGTTGGAAATCTTGGCTTTTCTACTTCTTCGTGTCTTATAATAGACCTGAGGTGGGTGGATAACCTACTAGAACTGCACACCTTACCATGTGTTATTGATTACTTCAGGCACCTTTCATAGCTACTCACAGGACTTGGAACAGTGCTTTGAATTTAAAATGTCTTCTTCTGTGCTTGATGTGCCTAATTATGTCAGCACCAGCTGGAAGGAGATATTGACAAGACAGTACAACACGGCTATGTTCCCTACATAATTCAAATTCAGTGGCAGGCTTCCACCTCCGTCTCCCCCTTCCACCTCCATCAGCATGAAGTGGAGCGAGTCTAGTGCTCCATATTAAATGCACAAAGAGAAAGGGCACACAAAGACAGGTTTTGCTATGCTTTCAATCCTTCAATATCAAAGGTCTCTAATATCAAAATTATCAGCAATAATTAAATTAGTTAATAGCCACAGGAAGTGTACATCTTGGTAGGTTTCAAATGATGTTATAATGCCTTATTAATTTGTACTTTTGATGACAAATTTTGATCACTTTCCTTCCTCTTCCTGGGGTAAAGCCGTGAAATATTCCATCTGCTTTCATCATCTTTGGAGCATAACGACCAGTAGTCTAACAGTGACTTAAGAAGTACATACACAATGGAAGCATTTGGTTACTGCAATAAGCATATTGCTATAAATGTATCATTTATAGTCCTTTAAAAAGTGGTTGTATATACTTTGTTTATTTTTTTTACTTGTATAATTTAACAAATATTTATTAGATGCCTACTATGTTCATGATGCTGGGGATATAACATATTTAATACAAAGGCATGCCTCTACTCTTCTAGAACTTACAAGCAAGGGAGGGATACCAACAAGCAGACAAAGGAGCTAATAGAGTAGTTAGAATTTACCTCATTGCTTACTCAGCTGCTCACGGCCCATCCCTCCTCAGTCAACATCTGATTCTGACCTGTTTGGGCCTCCTTTGGTATGTTTTGACTTCGACTTTCACCACCACCAAGCTACCTCTCTGTGTGTCCCCATTCAATCCCACCCAGGAGGAAGAACTGATTAGTTCAGAGGTCAGTGTCTTTGGGAGATAACACTCTCATATTGTGCCATCTCAGAGGTCTTTGGCTACCCTGGAGTTGGATGCCCACTTAAATAGAAAGTTGTAGAATGCTAGGAGAGCACTTGGGAGAACACATAGTCTTATAGTATGTTTTTGTTTTTCTATTTAAAATTTCTTTAACAATGAACTGCTTATATACATCCCATATAGCAAAGTAAAAACACTAGCTATCTAAATAGAATAATATCTAGAGAATAATTTAAAGTAAATAAACAAAAATTGAACTGTGACTGCCTGATATAATTTGTCAAATATGTACATATACTTTTAATAGCTGAGAAGACTAATCACTTCTTATCTTATAAGTTAAAGCACAATATTATTTTTAGAAATTCTACATTTTTCAACTTCTGCAATGTAAACAATACAAACAAGAATATTATTTTTAAAAGCTATAATATTAATTATAATAACACTATGTGGAATTAGAATAAAATGGCTAATGAGTTGTATCCATATAAGTGCATAAAATGTGGACTATTTATGGAAATATACTCAGAGGTCCCCCATAGATTAGGCATGGAAAGCAAATATAAAAGATCTTACCATAGAATGTAAAAGATTGCTCACTATTAAAATACTGTAAATGTGATTTTTTTTTCATTACTGAGCATAGGTACACCAATAAACTGCATTAATGTGGTGCATATTTTAAGTCCAAAAATAATCAATTTTTGTGTTAGTTTGGTTTTTACATAGGTTCTTTTGTCTGCAAGGAACAGAGATTCATTCAGGTCACCTCATGCAGGCAATCTTGTAAAATAAGAAAAACAGAAATCTTAGCCAATCTTCAGGGAAATCCATTAAAAAAAGAAAAAAACTGTTTTAAGCAAGAATAGGAACCAAAGAACAGCTAGGTCTTGTGGTGACTAGAATGCAGCCTTTGAAAGACAGTGTGACTATCAATTTACCTCATTGCTTCCTGAGCTGCTCACAGCCCATCCCTCCTCAGTCAACATCTGATTCTGACCTGTTTGTGCTTCCTTTGGTATGTTTTCACTTCGACTTGCACCACCACCAAGCTATTAATACCCATCTATGTGTCCCTATTCAACCCCACCCAGGAGGAAGCTCTAATTAGTTCAGAGGTCAGTGTTTTAGGAGGTAAGACTCTTATGTTGTGCCATCTCAGAAGCTTTTGGCTGCCCTGGAGTTAGGTGCCCACCCCAATTAAATCACTGTGGCCAAGATGGCAGGGTTAGGTGGTAGCGAACACAAATACCCACGATGAAGCTGCTGCCTGGGCTTCTCTCTACAGGACATTTATTAAATTACTAATATTTACTTCTAACACCTATTTGCAGAATCTGACATGGCTTCTTTGACACATGATGACATGAATACTCTTTATACAAGTAAAATGGTGGGTTATTCTAAAAAAACCTCAATTTTCTCAGGAAACATGAGCAGCATGTAGGCAAAATTGAAACCAGAACATGTAAGTACATTACCTTTTGCACACCCCCAATTTTTTAAAAATAGTAGTTAATATCTGGCATTATGTAAAGTAGATGAAATAAAACCAAGACTTTAGGCTCTAGGGATTTACTAGATGAAGCTTTATCAACACAGAGTAAAATAATTAGTTGCTTCACTGAATTAACTAAATGAGGTCAAGAACCATGCACTCAAATCAATTTGTTAGTTATTCAATGTTTTCATTGTTACTCCTGCGTTTTGGTGTGACATACTTATCGTTTAGATTGGACATGCTATAAATATGCAAAGTCATATAAGTTATTATTAATAATTTACAGTGTCAATAAACCATTTACTAACATGTATTGACTGTTTCCCATGTATTACATACTCTGCTAAGTGATTTTTGAAACATTAACTTATTAGTGTTCCAGCCCAATGAGTTAGTGACTATTAATTAGCCCCATTTACAGATGAAGAAACTAAGTCATAGATTCAATTTCCTGCTCAAGGGCAAATGATAGCTGGTAAGTGTTGGGGCCAGGGTTTTGTTACAGGCACCCTGAGTTCAGAGCCCATTCTCTTTATCACTGTGCCATACTAGCTCCTAGAGAGAAATGTTTAAAGGACTAGTTCACCCTAACTTTGGAGGACAATTTTGCTTCTTTGTGTGATCCTCCTGAGAAAATAATCTAAAAATCTTTTAAATATCTAGATAATCAAAAATTTAAGAAGGAAAGGAGCTAATAAGCAGCAGGAAACACCTTGGGAAGTTGATCCTGAAGATAGATTTTTAGGAAGATTGGGTTGGTCTGCTAGTACTCTGACTCTTCCTAGTTCCCGTACTCTAGACACATGTACACACATCATACCATCCAAAGTACTTCCCGTCCATCTTTGTAACTGCCCAAGAGTCCACTAACTTTTTTTTTAAAAAACACCATCTTTAATAAACGTCAATGCCTCTGTCCCATCTGGTCTTACACTATAGAATTCTGTGTTCCCCAGTTTGCTTAAGGGAAGCTGACCCTGGCTAAACTCATGCTAGACCCATTTGAGGGGTAGGGTTTAGAGGAAGTAGGAATGAGCAAGGCTTTGCACGTATGACTGCGTGAGTGTGAGTGCGTGTGTGTCTATGTAGTGTCGTGACTCTCTGAAAACCAGCTATTTAAACAGTGAGGCTTGATTTGAGCAACCTTAGCCTTATTTGTAAGCTTTTAAAAGAAATTGTCAAAATTATACATTTTATGTGACTCATTTCACTATAAAAACACACCTTCCTTGTCCCTGGGGTAAAAGAACTCTCTTTAATGGCCAGATTATTACTCCCACCACTGCTGGCACATTGGCTAATGGAAGAGAGTCTCCAGCAAAACGAAATGACACACAGACTGGGCTGTGGGTATTTTGACAGAATTTTTGTCCCAACACCTATCTGAAATCAGATGCTATGAAGGGGCGACATCTTTTCTCCACTCATGGTTTCCATGACGAAGGATTTTCCGTAAGTACATGCCAAGAAACAGAATGGGAAGAGTGCAAAAATAGCACCAGAGTTGGTGCCAAAATTTTTTCTTCACCAGTTTTCCTTTTAATTTCTTCTCATTCCTGTCCCAAATGGTCTTTAACCTAGGAAGTGGACCTCAGGCTCATAAATTCAGCAGTGGTGTGGCTTCAAAAAATTTTTATCTTCTGTTCTTAGAACCTAATGCACCTACAAGGCATTCAAGTGCCTTCAAAATCTGTTCTTAACCCACCTTTACTGCTAAGATTTGGCCAGCTTCATACTTTTTGTATGGAAATATTTCGAACTCAGAGAAAAATGCAGCAAGTATTACAATGCCCATGTACCATTCATCAAAAACAAATGAGGTGAGACAGAGGATCGCTTGAAACCAGGAGTTGAGTGAGGTTGCAGTGAGCTGTGATGATGCCACTGCACTTTACCTGGGGCAACAGAGCAAGACTCCGTCTCAAAAAACAAACAAATAAACAAACAAATGAGAACTAACATTCTATAATGTTTTCTTCAGATAATTTAAATTTTTTTTTATTTTTAATTGACTAATAATCGTATATATTTATGGGGTACAATGTGATATTAGGTGTATGTATATATTGTGGAATGATAGAGTCAACTAATTAACATATCCATCACCTTACATATTTATCATTTTTTGTGGTGAGGACATGAAAAACCTAATCTTTTAGCAATTTTGTAATATATAATAGAATATATTATTATTAACTATAATCTCCATGCTGTGCAAGAGATCTCAAAAAGTTATTGTTCTGGTCTAACTGAAACTTTGTACATTTTGACCAACGTCTTCCCATTTTCCACTTCACCTTGTCCTCCTTCACCCTCTGGTAGTCACCATTCTACTCTTTGTTTCTACCCATGCAACTTTTTCAGATTCCACACATAAGTGAGATCACAAGGTATTTGTTCTTCTGTGCCTGGCTTATTTCACTTAACATAGTGTCCTCCAGGTTTATACATGTTAGTGAACATGACACACTTTTTTTTAAGGCTGAATATTATTCCATTGTGCATGTAGACACCACATTTTCTTTATTCATAAGAAATAAGATCTTTATTCATTCAACAAATATGTTTTGAACACCTCATGTGAGCTAGCCACTCTTTGTGGTGTTTGGGATATATCAGTAAGAAAAACAGGTCCCAATTATCTCTCTGGACAGCTTGAATTCTTTGTAAATTATTTTTAAACCTTTTAGAGGAGAAACAAATTTCTGCCCACTCCTGCTATTTGCTCTTCTGTGGAGGTGACTCCCATCCCAGCCTCCCCAGCCTCCTGCCTGTCCTCAGCGGAGGAGCCTTTTACCTTGCTGGTGAGTTTGAGTGAAGAAAATGCATCTGGGCATGCACGTGGGAATCACAGTGCTGCTCCCCAGTACACAACATTCATTTCACAGGGAGAATCTCTGCCCCTACAAGAGGGGGTCTGTGTGTAACGCTAGAACCGTGTGTGACAGTGTGGACAACCGCATCTATTTTCAATATTAAGAAGCCTATTTTGTTACAGTCCTAAGTCACATCCCTCAACCTAGACTTGATCATCAGAGGTGATATTTTGATCTCCAGTTGCTGTATTTTATTTTTGCTTGTTTGTTTATTTGTCACTTAGTCCTGAAGTGAGGGAAGGACAGAGTCATTTATCAGGACTTGTCAGATACCTGGAATCTTATTCTTCCTGAGAGCAATAGCCTCCTGATGGTAGTATATATTCTTTTGGCCCCCATTTGTATTTTCTACTACATTTCTATTTAGCCATAAAAAAATCAGTATTATTTTATGTATTTTTTTAACTTTACATAAATGTTCAAAATGATATATATATTATTCTGCAGCCTGGTTTTTTTTTTTCACTGAATGTTAAGTTATTAAATTCTATCCAAACTAATCTGTGGATAGCCAGTTTGTTTGTAATTGTTGTATAATATTACATCATATAAATATACTGTAAATTTTTTCCCATTTCCTCTGTGATGGGACTTCTTTTGCTAGCCTCACATCTTTGCTCTAGCTATATTTCATCTCCTGATGTGCCACATGCCCAACTCTGGACCTCTGCCCCTGCTGCTGCTTTTGCTGTGAATACCTCCCTCCACTCTCCTCATCCCTCATCCATGTTCCCAGCGTCCGCTGCCTGGCTCACTGCAACATTTAGGACTCAGCACAGACCTTTCTTCCCTCATAGTGCCTTGCCTTTCCCAGATTTTTGTAAGGATTCGCATTTCAAAATTAAGACCTGAATTTAAAAGTGTTTTATAAACTCAACTGAGTTCCATACAAAAGTGAAATACTGGTGAGGCACATTTTGTAAGTCCTTTGCATTAGATCTCAGCAAAATGAAAAGTAAAAGTAAACTTTGCCCAGTTGTTAGTAGATCTGTTTCCTCAACACTAGATTAAAAAACTAGTTGCTAATAAAGCTAAATGTGCATTTTATATTCCCTTTTCTACACATTGCACTGAACCATTTCTTATTAGAATAGAAAAAATGTCCCCTGATTTAAAAATTTGGTGATAATGCTCCAGAATGCATGGAAAAGAGAAAATTTGTCTTTTTTGAATTAGCAAGTGGAAAACATTTTTTTAAATTAGGGGCATTGCTTTGCAAAATGTACTTTGTTCATTTGTTGTGATGACTGTACTCTAGTATAAATTATTTATGATGAGACTTTATACTATATTTTATAGTCTGAGTAATATGAGTCCTTACTGAAGCTCTTTGCTAGTAAATCTTTGCTTAGAAGCATTCAAGATCATCAGTTTTGAGTAAGGATTTCCAGAATTAGTAGAAGAATTAGTACATTTTTAGCATACCTGATACATATTAAGTTCAGTTCTGAGAAATATAAATCTCTATGAATAGCCCAGGGAAGTTTTGTTTTATTTTATTATTTGTAAAAAAGATGTTTTTGTTTCTGATGCACAAGATGTTTTATGGGTAACACTCATTAGGGTTAATGGGAGTAAGATGCAAAAATCTCTCCTGCTTTGTGAAAAGTACAGGCCCCATAATGTTTCCAGGAGGAATACTCTGAAACCTTCATAAAACATTTATATCAGTTGAATAGAAAAAAAAAAAGGAAAAGAAAAAAACCTCCTTTAATAAAACATTTGCCCCTATTACACTATGCTGCTTTAGAATTTTATTTATTCAAGATTCATGTGCAATAAATTTGCATTACATGTAGATTTTGCACAGAATGAGAGCATGCCAATCCCCTCATGTTATAAAGAAAGATAGCATCCTACACAACAAAAGTGAGGATTTTGATGGAAACTTGCCTGTTTCTCCACTGTCCTGGGTTTATGTGTATGTCATTCCTAATTTGGATTCAAGATATCAGTCTTAATAAGATAAAGAAGTAGATAAAGCTTATGCTTATTTAACTTTCTGAATAAGGAGTTAGTAAACTGTAAAACCAAAACTTTATAATGGGGAAAATAAATAGCCCATTCTTTAAAAAAAAAAGTGAAACATACCTGCAGAAAAATGACACACTAAATTTATTTTGTAGTATTATCTTACTTTAATTATATGTTAAATCCCATAATTTAGCAGGAATTTTAGAAATATGCTAGAATTTTTATAAAGGAATTACAACATAATATAAAGGTTTTTTTTGAAAAGCCTCTAAGTAAAAAAATAATAAAAAATCACCAAAAGAAAAGCTACCTTTATATATTATTTCATATACAGATATGTATAACTTTATAAATTCTAACAATATATCATTATTTCTGGTCAGCATTTTAAAAAGATTGTGGATATTTTGATAGCGTTTAAAAGGTAGAGCAGTATACAGTTAATGTTTAAATATCTTGAGTAAAATATGTCATTCTTGAGGAAATGTTAAAGTGTTGAACATCTATGTTCTCCACAAGTAAATAACACATTATATGGCTACATTATGACCAGATTATATCTATTAGTTACTGCTGTGCACCATGTAAATCTCTAGATTCCCCTGGGAAATGAGAAAATCATTTCAGACTTCAATAACTAACAATCAGTTATTGCTCTGGGCAATAATAAAGCTGAATGCAATTACCTAAAGTGAAGTTAGCAGTGTAACAAATGAAATACAGATTTTTTTTCCTCTCTCTTAAAATAAATGTAGCATCTCCTCATCCCACACTACTGCGTATTATAATAGGGTCTTCCAAACAGTGCATTGTCTAACTAGTCTATTTGAGATTTGAAATATATGTGATTGAAAGTTATAAAGTTACTTTATATAATGTCACTTAGTTGGTGCTCAAAACAACAACAAAACAACAAAATGACCCAGAACAACAAACAAACAAGAAAACAAAACCAGTAAGACCCACAAAATTGGAAGCAAAAAACAATTATTTTATTTAAAAGATTTACTAGACAGATTTGTATCTTTAAAACTATTGAATTTTCTCAAGGAAGATGATAAGACATTTTTTCCTAGTCTTTGTTCATATAGCAAAATGACCAGAATGAAAAATGACAAAATCACATTCAGAGTTAGTAATAATGAGTTTACATATATATATATCATTACCTACATTATGAATGTATTTATTGAAATGAATATTAAAGAGAAAGAAGTGTTTCATAATAATGGCTAATTTACAAATTTTACTCTTAGAATTTCTTTTTTCTATAACATTATTTATCCAAAATTGATTTCTAATTCATTATTTGCATATATTTCCTATTTGTCACAACAGAATGCAATTATACTGAAACAGATTTCCCAGTAGAAAGTTAATCCTGCTGTTTCACATTTTGTTTAACCATTTTTTATGTATAATTGTAGTCTGTGTTTTGGCATAGACCACTCCTGAAACAGTAGATTTTCTGGCAATTTGGCTGTTAGCATACATTTGGTGGTGAATATAGCCTTTCATTAGCTCTGTATTCAAATAGCACTGCCAAAGTATTTTTCATGTTCTTTACTCATTTCTGTTTATAATAAATCCTTGGAAGCTTGAAGCTGACATCTGTTTTCTGAAGTAATCCTTTCTCTTTCCTCTGTATGGGCACATACTGACTTATTATTGTAGGGTTGTTTATTAGAATAGGGCTGCTAGCAATTATTCTTATTTAAAGAAAATGGATTGTTTTGTGGGGAAAAACACATAGGAAAATTGCATGAATAATGTTACCAAAGGATATGTAAAAATTGGCACCTACAAACATTGATGGCATCTGCTTAACTGCATATTTATATTCTGTAATTTTATTATATGTTGAGTAATTTGAGGGATGCTTCTATTTCTCAGACCACACTATATGAAAATAAAATTCATGTACCAGAATAAAATCATTATTGAATTTGCTTGTTTAAAAGCCCTAGTTTAATTCCTTTATCTCATTCAAGTTGACTCTTCATTTTTTCCTTCTTCCCAACTTCCCTTCCTCATTATCCTCTTTTCTCTCATTAGCAATTATTGACCACATGCTGTGTTCCAGGCCCTGCAGCTTACCTAGGCCAAGCAAAGTTCAGTAAGATATGTTTCCTAACCACAAGAAGTGCACTGTCTAATAAGAAAGAGAGACACAGAAATGGACAATTACAATTATTTTTTTAAATTGGATGAGAGTCACTCTAAATAGTCAATGTGTTACTCAAAAGAGTCTTACTTAATAAGCATATTTACTCTTTAATTAGGTATTTTCTGAAGGTAGAATGTTGAGGAGACTGTGCATTTCCCTTCCCTCTCCATTACCACTGAGCGTTCAAAAGTTTTCATAATGTTAAAGTATTAGAATTACTCTGTTAGTGTACCCCGGACAATTCTGAAAAGATTTAGCAATACCGGTGTGGTTGATTTCTCTTGTGTAAAATGTCACATGTCTCAGACACTCCTTTCACTCTATGTACACATACACAAAGATTTCACTATGTCAGTGGTTTCCGACTTCAGCATGCATCCGAATCACCTAGCAGGCGTCTCCAACTTATGGTGGATTGTATAATTATTTCATTACATATCGCAACTTAATAATAATAGAAATAAAGTGCACAATAAATGTAATGCACTTGAATCATTCCTAAACCATCCTCCCCCTCCCTGGTCTGTGGAAAAATTGTCTTCCATGAAAACGGTCACTGGTGCCAGAAAAGTTGGGGACTGCTCACTAGAGTGCTTGTGAAAAGGGACTGCTGAGACCCACCCACCATTGTTTCTGATTCAATAGGTCTTCACTGAGGTCTGAAAATTCACATTTCTGAAGATTTTTCAAGTGATACTGATGTTGCTGGTGCCTGTACTACACTTTGAGAACTACTCCATTATATTATTTAGGCATATTTTTATTCTTTGATTTAGAGGGCGTAGTAAAGAAACCAAATTTTAGTGACAAAATGTTATTAGAGTTCAAGATTTAAGCAGATGCATCTTCGTCTCAGGAGATGGTTAATTATTGATGATTTACTGTCTGTTTTGGTATCAATGTACAATTATTGGCAAGATTTGAAATATATCTAATTTTTGGTTTAAAATTAAAGAACAAAAAAAAAAGCATAATTAAACACCAGGGCAATTTTTCAATAGTTTTCTAGTCAGTCTTCCTTAACCATTTCTGAGGGTGAACACCAAATTTGGCACCAGATATTCTCCACTATAATGAAGAAATTGCTTTCCTGAAACCACAGTGTCCACCTGTGACTGCAACCACTAATTCTCTTTCCAATTTATGCATTCTTGAGATTTTGGTATGCAGACTGAATCTCAGACACTGTGTTTTATGTGATTGTCAGCTAAGATATTTCCTGTATGTTTGGCTGGACTTAGGATGTTTTCTAGCACAAAGAAAAGATAGAACAGTAATTATTTTTAATGCAAAAAGAATAGTTTTAAAAACCTGCCTTACAACAAAGTTCCTGACTTAAGACTTACAGAAGTATGATTGATCTATCCAATTTCGAGTCCAAAATTAGCCCATAATTCTCTCCCAGACATTTCTACTTTCTTTCTTATTTCCTGGTTTTCCATTTTTAAATTTTTTATTTCTTATCTTCACGTTTCATTGTCTGGAATCTGCTACATACCTCAACTAGATATCTTTCTCTGGTTTACAAATATTTCCCCTCTCTCCCAACTCTCCATCACCCATTTCTATCTTCTGTTCTCAATATCTGCATAAATCTTGGTTTTGATATATCTACAGTAGAAGGATGGTAGGTAAGAAAATGGGTTTTAGATTTAGGCAAGGTATGAATCCCATCCTTGCCAATTAGTAGTTGTTTTACTTGGATCAAGTTTCCTAACCTCTCTGGTCCTTAGTTACCTCTATAAAATAGGGTTAATGCTCTTCTCACAGTTTTATGGTCATGGTTGAATGATAAAACGTTTGTAAATTACAGCCCAGTTTTTGGCACACAGTAAACGTTTACTTGATGAAGTTCTTCCTACTTCTCCTCTTCTCCATTACCCACAAGTTTTGTCCCCATAAGATTTACATTGCTAGGATCTTCATTTTTCAATTCCTTCTACCACCTCCCTGACCAGAGAGGGGGATCTGAAAATGCTGATGTTGTTCTATGATGATATGTTTCTATAAAGAAATAAACTGTGTTTCACCTAAAGCTTATCATTGAGTTGCAGCTTTAAATGTTACCCAAAACCACCATCAGCTTTTCTCATTTGCATCTTTCCTAGTGAAGAAATTATTTTTTGCCTGTGAGTTTTATAGTTAAAATAGTAAATATTGTGGTAAACAGGTTTACATTTACTTTCACTGCTTTAGATCACACAGTGCTGCCATTAGATCTGGATAAGAGGGACTCCTGTAATTATAGGGGTGACAAGATACACACACACATAGACACACAAACACACATGGGCATCTATGACACTCAAAATCCTGCACTTTGCATTGGCACAGAATGACTACTAATCCAAAACATCCATCCTTATAAGTAACACCATCCTGGTGCCAGTAAAATTGTGTGCTAAGATGCATTGTGGGTTATGCCATAGCTGACACGCTTCAAAGTGCACGGGGGATTTGAGTGGCAAAAGCACTTAGTTAAGAGAAATGGCAAATTAATTGTCAAATTTGTCTTTTCAAATAGCATGAATGTGGCAGAGACTTACACAATTAGGTGTTATTTTCTGGGAGTCCAAGCATACATTTTCTCTCTTTATGTTCCAATTTGTGTTTCTAAAGATTTTTATGAATTAATGCAGTATTTACAATTGTTGCACATGGTGGCTGAGAAATATTTTGCTATATTAAACTATTTATATTACTCATAAATTTCTATATATGTAGTTGTAAAGTATGACATTGATACTCTACATTAAATGGGTGTTAAACTAGAATTACAAAGTTTTATCCTTAGAAAATTATTTAATGAGATTTAATAACATTTTAAAAAATACATTTTAAATTCTACTTTATTTAAATGATTTTAATTTAAAATATATACATTAATTATAATTTGCACTTATTTTTAATGTTAATGATTTTGAATAGGTTAGAAGAAAAATATTCTTTTGAACATACATTAAAATGATTGTAGTGCTTTAACTACCTTTGTTTATATAGTTTTTATTTTTAAATAACAAATAAAAATTGTACATATTTTTGGGATACAATGTGATGTTTCAATACATATATATTAATACATTGAGTAATGATCCAAACAGGATAATTAGCATATGCATCCACCTCAAACATTCATCATTTCTTTGTGGTGAGAAAATTCAAACTACTCTTTTATGGCTCTTTTGAAATGTACAATACATTTTTGTTAACTACAATCACCCTACTACACAATAGAACACCAGAACGTATTCCTCCTATCTAATTCTGTACCCATGGACTAATCTTCCCCCATCCCCCCTCCCTCCCACCATCCCCAGTATCTGGTAACTGGTAACCACTTTTCTAGTCTTCCCTTATTTGTGGTGAACTTTTTTAGATTCCACATCTAAGTGAGATCATGTGGCATTTGTCTTTCTGTGTTTGGCTTATTTCACTTAACATAATATCATCCAGGTTCATCCACGTTGTTGCAAATGACAGGATTTCATTCTTTTTTATGGCTGAATGGTAGAATTCCATTGTATAGATTTATCATCTAACAACACTTAGATTGATTCTGTATCTTGGCTATTGTGAATAGTGCTATGATAAACTGAGAGAGTGGATATCTCTTTGACATACTGATTGCATTTCCTTTGGATATATACTCAGCAGTGGGATTCTGGATCATATGGTAGTTCTATTTTTATTTTCTTGAGGAACCTCCATACTGTTTTCCATAATAGCTGTACTAATTTGCATTCTGACCAACAGTATGTATAAGTTTGCTTTTGTCCAAATTCTTACCAATGCTTGTTATCTATTGTCTTGTTGATAATAATCATTCTAATTGGAGTAAGGTGATATCTCATTGTGGTCTTAATATGCATTTCTCTGATGATTGGTGAAGTTGAGCATTTTTTTTTCATATACCTGCTGGCCATGTGTATGTCTTCTTTTGAGAAATATCTATTAAGACCTTTTGAACATTTTTTTTTAATTTTTTTTTTT
>VBSM01001124.1:37729471-37769825 GCA_008086735.1 Cheirogaleus medius | reverse complement strand
AGACAGGAACTCTCTTACACTGCTGGTGGGACTGCAAATTAGTGCAACCTTTTGAACATTTTTAATAGGATTATTTGTTTTTTGCTATTGAGTTGTTAGAATCCTTAGTATATTCTGAATATTAATCCCTTGTCATATGTACAGTTTACAAATATTTTCTCCCATTCTATAGGCTGTCTCTTCATTCTGTTTTTTCCTTTGCTGTGCAGAAGCTTTTTAGTATGATATAATTCCATTTGTCTATTTCTGCTTTTGTTGCCTGTGCTTTTGAGGTCATATCCAAAAAATCCTTGTCATGTCCAATGTTATGAAGCAATTCCCCTATGTTTTCTTTTAGTATTAATAGTTTCATAGTTTCAGGTCTTACACTTAAATATTTAATCCATTTTGAGTCAATTTTTGTATGTGGTGAGAGACAGACATTTAGTTTCATTCTTCTGCATGTGGATAAACAATTTTCTCAGCACTGTGAAAAGACTGTCCTATTCCCACTGTGTGTTCTTGGCATCCTTATTGAAGATCAGTTGGCTGCAGATGCATAGATTTACTTTTGAATTGAGCTCTCTATTCTGTTCCATTGGTCTATATGTCTGATTTCATGCCAACACCATGCTATTTTCATTACTATAGCTTTGTAATATATTTTGAAATCAGGTGTTGTGATGCCTCCATCTTTGTTCCTTTCTCTCATGACTGCTATGACTATTTGGGGTCTTTTCTGGTTCCAAGATTAGTAGTGTTTTTCCATTTCTGTGAAAGCTATCATTGATATTTTCACAGGGACTTCAGTGAATTTGTAGATCACTTTGGGAAATATGAACATTTTAGCAACATTAATTCTTCAAATCCATGAGCATGGGATATCTTTCCATTTATTTGTGTCCTCTTCAATTTCCTTTGTCAATGTTTTATAGTTTTCAGTATATATACCTTTCAATCCCTTGGTTAAATTTATTCTGAGGTATTTTTTCATAGCTATTGTAAATAGGATTGTTTCCTTGATTTCTTTTTCACATAGTCCACAAATGGCATACAAAAATGCCACTAATTTTTGCATGTTAATTTTTTATCCTGAAACTTTACTAAATCCATTTATTGTTCTAAAAGGTTTTTGGTAGTCTTCAGGATTTTATGTTGATAAGATCATGTCATTTGCAAACAGGAACAATTTGACTCTCTCTTTTCCAATTTAGATGCTTTCATTTCTTTCTATTCCCTAATTGCTCTAGGTGGGATTTCCAACATTATGTTGACTAGAAGTGATGAAAGTGGACATCCTTGTCTTTTCCAGATCTTAGAGGAAAAACTTTCAAATTTTTCTCATTGAGTATGATGTTAGCTGTGGGTTTGTCATATATGGCCTTTATCGTGTTGAGGTTTGTACCCTCTGTACCTAATTTGTTGAATTTTTTCAAATGCTTTTTCTGTGTCTATTGATCATATGGATTTTGTTCTTTCTGTTAATGTGACATATCACACTTATTGACATGTATATATCGAACCATCCTTGCATCCTTGGGATGAATCCCACTTCGTCATAGTGAATTATATTTTTAATATGCTGATGAATTCAATTTGTTAGCATTTTGTTGAGGATTTCTGTATTATGTTCAATAGGGTTATTGGTCTGTAGTTTTCTTTTTTGTGTGTCCTTGTGTGGTTTTGGCATCAGGGTACTGTTGAATTGGTAGAATGAATTTCAGAGTATTTCTGTCTCTTCAACTTTCTGGAATAGTTTGAAAATAATTCATATTAAATTTTCTTTAAATGTTTGATTGAATTCAGCAGTGAAGCCATCAGCTCCTGGCCTTTTATTTGATTAGAAGCTTTTTATTACTGATTGAATTTCCTCACTTAATATTGGTCTGTTCAGAGTTTCTATTTCCTCATAATTCAATCTTGGCAGGTTGTATGTGTCCAGGAATTTATTAATTTCTTATAGGTTATCCATTTTTGGGGGTACAATTATTCATAATATTCTCTTATGATCCTTTGCATTTCTATGTCATCAATTTCAATTTCTTTTTTATCTCCTTTTATTTATTTGAGTCTTTTCTCTTTTATTCATAGTCAGTATAGCTAAAAATTTGTCAATTTTATCTTTTCATAAAACCAACTCTTTATTCTGTTGATATTTTGTATTGTTTTTCTAATCTTTGTTTCATCTATTTTTGCTCTGACATCATTTTTTCCTTCTATTAATTTTGGGCTTAATTTGTTCTTGTTTTTCTAGTTTTTTGAGGTGCAATGTTAGGTTGTTTATTTAAGATCTTACTTCTTTTTTGTTGTAGGCATTTATTGCTATAAACCTCCCTCTTGGAATGGCTTTTTCTGTATCACACAGGTTTTGGTACATTGTGTTTCTGTTTTAATATGTCTGAAGACTTTTTTTTAAATTTGTCTTTAATATCTTCATTGACCCATTAACCACTTTTACTTTCCCAAAATTTATATTTTTGTTGCTTTAATTTACATCTCTTTATTGTAGCTATTTTTGAGCATTTTGACTTTAAACTTCATTCTAGAGCTTTGAAAATTATCCTTTGAAAATATACTTTGGAATATATATTAAAGTAATTGTTATGTTTTTACTACCTCTTTTGTATTTTGATGTAAATTTTATCCTTTGAATACAAATATATTTTTAAAATATCTTTAATATTGGTTAGATCATTGAGAATGAGTACAAGTGGAGACCATGATAGAAACTGAAATTATAACGTAAAACTCAGAAAAGAAAAAAATACGTGTAATGATAAAGTCAAGGTTTGAGATGTCCATCATTTTGAGTATTTATCATTTCTGTGTGTTGGAACAAATCAAGTCCTCTCATCTAGCTACTGTGAAATATACATACATTGCTGTTAACTATAGTCACTCTACTCCACTGTCAAATGATAGAACTTTTACCTTTTATCTAAATATATGTTTGCACCCATTAACCTACCTCTCTTCATCCTCTCTCCCATCCACCCACTGTTTCCAGCCTCTAGTATCTCTCATTCTTCCCTACACCTTATGAGGTCAACTTTTTTAGCTCCCACATATTAGTGAAAATGTGCAATATTTGTCTTTCTGTGCCTGGATTATTTCACTTAATATAATGACCTCCAGTTCCATCCATATTGATGCAAATGAAATTATTTCATTCCTTTTTATGGCTGAATAGTATTTCCGCCACATTTTCTTTATCTATTTGTCTATTGATGGACACTTTCATCTTTGCTAATGTGAATGGTGCTATGATAGACATGCGAGTGCACATATCCCTTTGATATACTGATTTCTTTTCCTTTGGAAGGATACCCAGTAGTGAGATGGCTGGATTGCATGCTAGTTCTATTTTCAGTTCTTTGAGAAATCACACACACACACACATACACACACACACACACACACCCTTGAATTATATTAAATGTTACCAAACTCTTTTTAAATAGTAGCCTGTAGCCTGTAGCTATCTGAGTTGGAGACAATGTCCAGTTTGTTCTTCACTGTATATATAGCACTTCAGATATATGGAACCTAGTAGGCACTAAATAAATTTTTGTGTTTGGAAAAATCATGCTCTCTTATGCCTCTATCACTTTGAATCTGATAGTCTTAAAAGTCCATATCCCTCTATCAGAGAATTATTGTCTTTTCTACAAGATAGGTTTTCTAATAATCTTAAGAGACATTTTGTAAATCTTTCCCTTAATTCTTAACTGTTCTTTGCTTACTGTTTCCAATATCCCTTGGTCTTCACCTATTAGGTTTCTAATACCTTCATATGCTATGCTTTCCTGGAAATATTAACTTACTTGTCTGACTTTATCACTAAAGCATGAATACTTTAAAGTTGTCATTTCATTTTTGTAGCCTCAATGCCTAAAATAGCAACAAGAATGGACCCTTAATAACTATCTTGAAATGAATAAAAAATAATAAAATTAACATTTTTGAGATATTTAATAAAATTTATTTTCCAAAATGCTACATATTTACCTATAACTCATTTAATTTTATACATTAAATATTTCCTCTTTTCAACAAAATGGGAAAGTTTTATTTCTGTACAGAGTCTGATGAGATATAAAATGCATACTCTTGAAACTATTGATTTAATTTAATTTTATGCCTTTGCACTATGCTAATACTAATCTCTGAAGGTATTTCCGAATCTCTTTCAGTAAACTGTTTTATTATCAAACAATCTTCTCTGCTAAATTGTCTTTCTTAAACTGAATATAAATCCCCCACACTGAAGCTTAAACCCATTTCCATTTCTTTCTTTTTTATTATAATACTGAAAATTAATAGAAAGAATTAAAATAAATATGAAAGAGAATTAAAATATATCAAAATTAAGTAGGCTAAATATTTAATATTTAATTGCCTAATGTAATCATTAATTATTCATTCATTTATTCTACAAACATTTACTGAGGAATCACTAAGGGTCAAGCACTATGTTGGGGGCTTTATATAGGATTAAAATATGAATAAATTAAAGTTATTATTTATTGAAGTCCTAGCAGAAAAAGTTTTAGCTTTGGGGCTGCCTGAGCATTTATATTTTTTCATTTTATACTGATAATTGCTATTTTTTCTCATACTAATCATATGTGTGTAAAACACCTTATTTAGGTAAATGGAAAATAAATACTGTAATTAATTAGTCTGGTTTAATGAATATTATAACATTTCTGGACTTTACACTGGTTTCATTTTTGTAAGCATTGTCTTACCAAGCTTACAACATCAAGAAAATATTCTTCAATATTTCAAAATCTAAGAATAAATTTCACATAGTAGGTCTCACTACTGTTAACTATGTAAGGACAGAAACTGAGTGGCATTTAAGATGGCATAATGCAGTTCATTTTAAAAACCCCACACAAGTTTATAACCTAGTTATCCCAGAGTCCTCTGTAATCTAGTGTCCAGAGTCTTTTAGTCTTATGAGGTTGATAGGGCTTTGATTGACCTTTCTTTTAATACACAAATATCTCAAAGCCCTATTACGTGTACTGTGGAAAGTCCAGCAAGATCCATGTTTTTGGAAATTCCCTAAAGTATTTATTTCTTTGTTCCTTAGCACAATCTCAATCCCTAGTGCCAGTTTGTTTGTTGTTCCTGGTACCTGTAGTCTCACTTCCTGGGGACCTTCTCTCTCAGTTCCTTGCAACCCAATCATTCTTTAAAGTATTAGTAGCAAAAGGCTTTTAGTTTTAACACATCCTACTGAAGGCTTGGAGGAAATGAAGGGGAATTACCACCCTAGTACTGAAAGAGAAACAGTGTATAATTGAGTACTGGTCATTTTTAAATTGCCTAATCATCCTCCACACAAAGAATTTCTCAATGGACACCAATGTCTGAGGGCCCCACTCTACCTTCATGCTGATTATGCTCCCCCACCAGGAAAGTGATTCTTCCATTTCTCCATGCTTCCTCCACCTAACTGAGATTTCTGTCAATTTATTGTGAAGAATAATCTAGCTCTCAATATTCACTCTAGTCTTAATCCTAGGACTATCTATACAAATTTAAAAAGACTCCTTATTACAGGTTCTAAAAAAATAAAAAAAGAACAGTTTGCTCAAGGTCTAAACCCTTAGTATCAAAAGATCAGTAAAAGCTTTCTAGAATTTAGAAAGGGTCAGGATCTCACTTATTTCATTATTTAATATATAGACTACCATAGTATACAAATAAATAACCAGTGTTGAGATGATTCAAAGGAAAATTAATCATAGTTCCTAATATCAAGGTGATGACAGTCCGTGAGTCCATGTGACTTCCTTTATCAACCATTTTCTTATCGATCATTTAATTACCATACAAATAGCCACATGCTCATTAATGCTTGGCACTATTCCTCATACATTACTCTTATGGACACTATCAGACACTATACACAATTTTGCTTATATGTCTTAATTTCTGGTTCAAGGCAATAGACTGGACATTTGAATTGATCTTACCAAATGGATTGAAATAACTAAAAACATATAAAATAAAAATGTCATGAGCACATTGCAAAATAAAATAAAGTACAATCAACGGGCTAGAAAATTTAAACTATTTTGGAACAATACAAAATAGAATAGAGAGATGAAGTCAAGTGTGGTACTGGGGAAATAGTGCCCAAATCATGCAAACCTTGAATACCATAGAAAAGATTTAGATTTAATTCCAAGTACAATGGAAAGCCATTGAAGAATTTTAATTAAGGAAGTGATAATCATTTGATTTACATTGACAAACACTCTTTCAGGGAGGTTCTGGGGAAATGGGATACTGAACTAGAGAGAATGAAAATCAGAGAAGCCTCCTCCTGGTGCCTCAACAGAGACCTGACAGTTGGTAGGTTACACGCCTGCTCACAGGAAGCCAATAATGTATCTTCTATTACTTTTAGATTTCCCATCACATGAATAACCCAGGAAACCTATTGTAGCTACTAAGGTTGAATAAAGACATGAGTAGATGAAGATAAATATTGGTACTGCAATGGCAAATAGAAAAATCTCAGGATCTCTCAAACTCCTCATGCTAAAGGGATGGTCAAGCCTGGAGGCTGAGTCATGTAGCAGCCTCTTCCAAATGAATAGTTGTTATTGACATTGTGCATTAGCCAGATCCCCAAGGAAAGGTAAAAGGTCTTAGGCACCTACAAAAGACTCCAGCACAGATCATTCATAGGTAAATTCTTTGCTGGCTTCCCATAAACAAGGACAAGCTGGTTGTAACTTTAGCTCTGCAGTCTAAGTCTAAGCTCCTAAAAACTAAAGTCTGTTTAATTCCACACTGATAATGTTGATTCCAAGCTTATCTTCCCAGGTACAAAACAGAGACAAGATCAGTCATTCTTCCACCTACTCAGAGATATCTGTATATTTGGTTGTTCCTTTACTCCCCTTTTCTCTTTAAACACTCACTTTATGTAAAATGTAGATTTCATGGGCACTAACTAAAGGCTCACAAGAATGTAACCATTTGCCTTACCACCTACCTGCCCATATTCCTACATGACTTACCTTCCTCTCCTTTAAGGAAATGTATACATACTAAACCTCCTGAAAACATCTTTTGAAAAACAGTCACAGATATGTCTGTGGCTCATGTTTTTCCCAGATGTGCCCTAAAGTTGGCTTAATAGACCTCAATTGGTTGAAATCCTTGCCTTAGTCCCTCATTTTAGTTGTCAGTACTCCTAAAGGAATGAAGCAGAACCCTTGGAAGAGATGACCCCATGAGCTAGAACTGTAAGGTGTGACACGTAACAATGTTCACCTTCAACCAAAAAATAGTGAATCCTTCTAAATAGAGTCAGTTGTAACATATATATATGACTTCCTGGAACAAACATAAATAATTTTTGAATTAAAACATTATTAGTAGATGAATTAAGGAAAGATGATCACTACCGAGAACCAAATCAATGATATGAAGATTAGGGGAAAACTACACAGAGTGAAAATAAGATGTGGAAGCAATAAGGAAAAAGATAAAAATCTCATAGGATAGACCCAGAAGACCTAACCTAATGTAATAGGAAAAAATGGAAAATCACCTTTGCTTTAATAAGGAGGATCCTAAAGATTGAAGGGGCTTACCAAATACAGGCAGAGTGGATGGCAAAAAATGACACACTTCCTGACAAGATTCCTGAAGTCTAAAGATAAGGAGAAAATGTAGAAACTCCTACTCAAAAAAAAAAAAAAATAATAATAATTTGAAAACAAAGGAAAAAGAATCAGATTGTCACTGAACTTCATATTCATAGCACTGAAAATAAGGAAATAATGGTATAGCACACTCTAAGACAATAAGAAAGTAATCTGAAAATTCTATATCTAGCAAAGATACTATTCTGAAATCAAGATATATAAAATGATATATGGATGATATATGGAGTATGGATACGCAAGGACCTAGGAAGTATAGGTAATCTTTTTCAGAAAAACTCTACTTTAACCAAATAAAGAATGAATCACAAGCCAGATCCCCACATAAGGGTAGGAGGGAGATTAACAAGGAAAAATACAGTGAGCAATAAACCTTTTAATGAAAATAGTTTAGTGGATGTATTTAATATTATTGTGACTATGAATTAGTAACATAAATAATAAATATGGATGTCTGAAAGAGAAGGAACAACAGTTCTCTAGAATAAAAGTTCTAAATTGTCCAACTAAGGAGTTTGGAGGTGGAAACAGCAAAAGTTAAAAGCATTCTGAGGATTCATTTTGATAGGGATTGGAACAGTGACACAGTGAGTAAATACAGTGCTGTGTAGCAGGTTGGAGATAGTATCTGGTTTGATGTAATAATATAGAAAATATGGATTGAGTGTCAAGAATGGGAAGAAAGAGAAGCATTAGGACTTCTAAATTAACAAGGATTGAAAAGTGAATAAATAATCTAATAGAAAATAAGGAAAAGGAAAAAGAAGAAACAACAAAGTAAAATAAATGGTACATTTAAATGTTTTATTTTTATTTTTTTTAAGAGACAGGGTTTGCTATCTTGCCCACACTGGGGTATAGTGACTGTTAACAGGTGTGAGCATAGTGCACTATAGCCTCAAACTCCTGGCCTCAAGCGATCCACCATCCACCCACCTCTACCTCCTGGGTAGCTGGGATTCAGGCACATACCACCATGCCTGGACAGTAAACATGAATTAAAGGGGAAATAATAAAAACAAATATATCAATTACTCCTCTAAATATGAATGAACTAGATTCCTCCTGTTAAAGCCTTGGAGGAAACATTTATTTTGTGATTTTTTTTTTTTTTTGTGTGTGTGTGTGTGTAAAACACACTTGAAAGAAAGAGATAAAAAAAAAGTTGAAAACAAAGGAGTGGGCAAATAGAACCCAGGAAAATATAGATAAAAGGAAAGCAGTCATGGAAGTATAAATATAGATAATGGAATTTAAACTCAGTAAAACAAAACAGAAAGATACTGTGCAACAGTAAAAGGTATAATTTATGAAAATTATAAACCTGTGTGCATAGATACAATATCAGCTAAAACTATTAGAAATGAAGGGAATGTACTAAACTAAAATTTTATGGAGGATTTTAATATATCTCTCTCAAAACTGGGCAGAGTTGGTGTTTAAAAACAAGGGCTCTCAAGTCGGTTGACACCTTCTGCTCATTTGAGAAACAGGAACAGCCTTTGTTCGTGGTGCCCTTCTGATTCTTTCTGCCTTTGATTCCAATGATGTTCCAAGTGCCCAAGGAAGCACACATGGAGAGGAGTAGGCGGTGAAATTTGCTTCCAGGCATAGATCATGTCTTTTATCATCAGTATCTTTTAATCCAACAAGGAAAGGAGCAAATCTCTAATGTTTCTGGTGTCCCAGACAAGATTTGCTGTGAGAGCCTAATACAGACAATTCCAAGTTAAACAGTAAATAAAGAGCAAAAGTAGACATCATCCCCAAACCCCCAAATAGATCCTAACACTGGTAGACACAGGAATTGGCATGATCAAGGCTCATACTATCAATAATTTGGAAATTATTGCCAAGATTTCAGGAAGTCTTTGTAGACTTTTACAAATAACTCCATGATTGGATAGGTTGGTGCTGGCTTTTACTCTGCCTACCTGGTGGCAGAAAGTTATGCTCATTATGTACACTAAAGAGGAGCAGCACACCTGGGAGTTTTCTTCTGCTGGAGATTCATTCATGGTCTCACATAATACTCTGACATGACTCAGCTGGGCTTTGTCATTAGTGAAGATGAAGTGACTGCAGAGAAACCCATTAGTGTTTTTCCTGATCAAACGCTCCCCTCAAGGATAATGATGAAGCATCTCTCAAGGAAGTAGATTAGAAGTTACCAATTCACAAACTTGTCTTCTGTGTCGTGTCTGATGGCACTACAGCATCCTTTAGTAGCCCTGCTGTTCCACCTGCTTCCATCTGTTTATGTCTGTTGGTTTCTTTTCTTTAGTTCTCCAGTTTCTACTGCAAGGTTCAAGGGGCTTGAACACCCCACCCTTGCTTCACATGAATTGGATGTCGTAAATTACGGAATTCCCCTTGTTTGTATTGTTTAAAATTAAAATATGTTTCATGAGGATGGGGGTTTTTGTTTTGTTCTCTGCTATGTCCTCCCAGACTTTAACAGTGCCTGACATAAAAATTAAGTAAGCAGAAGAATTAAACAAATTAAGAAGAATTAAGTAATTTATTCCATAACACTTTTGAGGTAATAACTGATGCAATAAGATAAGAAAATTGGGTTAGAAAAGACAAAATTGCTTCTTTATTCTGATGATTGCATACATCAAGAAAATCTAAGGATTCTAATTAAAGATAAATAAAATTACTGGAATTAATGAACAATTTGTAAGGAGTTAGATTCTTTTCCACAAGCATTGAAATCTGCAGGAGAATTTAAATCTCCTGAGTAGTGGATGCAACTGGTGTCGAGTCATTCTGTTAACAGTGTCCTAAAAAATTATTCATGGGCCTTGCTCCCAAGGTCCCTGGAGCTCCTCTAATCATTTTTCTCAAGTATATGACTTCAGCAATAAATTTACTTTTTTCTGGCTTAAGCTAATCAAAGTCAGTGTTCTGTTACTTGATATCAACATATCTTACCTGGTACAGCAAGTAAAACTTTGTGTTTATGCTTTTCTTTAATTTAAACTTCAGTTATATAGACAAATCTTTGGCAAGTTTGACCAAAAAAATAGAGCGAAAGTACAAAAATAAAACACAGGAAATTAAAAAGGAGCATCACAGCAAAAATAGCATCCACATTAGTACCATAAATTGACTGGAATTCTTAGAGAAGCAGGTGTTCTGTTTAATTTTCTTATTAATTGATAAATACAAAAGAATCTCCCAACACCTGAGAAAACCCCTATGAAATGTATTTCTTCATTTTGTTTTGTTTTAATAAGCAATGTAAAGAGTATAATATGCTATTTCTTTGGTAATTCCAGCTTTCTGTTTCCATCTTACCTCATTCTGAGCATTATGGAATGTGGTTATAAGAATATTCTATTTTTTAATCTATGGTTTTATGAATTACACTTCTATGATCTCAGTTATGGAGGTGTTAGCATTTTTTAAATCACTCATTACAGACTCTTTATTAAAGTCATTAATATTTGTAGCACTTTCACTATTTATTGTTTGCCTTTAAATTCTCTGATTTTTTTCCACAAAGTTTTTTTTTCCAAAAAATCTTTTACATAGTAAAATGTATCAATATATTCTTTGATGATTTTTCCATTTACTTTTACATTTAAATGGTTTTGATAATTCAGATATTTTGCCATATTTTGCTCTAGTCATAATTTCTTCCATGTTTTAGTTTTAACTTTTGGTACACCTGGAATTTATTTTGATTTCTGTGATGAGCTGTGGTTCTAAATTGATTATTTTAAAACAGAAATATATTTTATAGACTAACTCTTCCATTCCTGATATATAGTATTATCTTTATCACATATTAAATTAAATTCTTATGACTATAAGGTCGGTTTATGGCTATCTGTTCTTTTTCACTGATTTGTCCATGTATTCTTGCATCTGTAATACACTAATTTTCTTAGGTCCTCTTGTTCTTTTCCAAATAAAATTTAGAATGGTTTTTGCATGCCTGCTACCAAAAATAAATAAATCACTGCCATGTTTTTTTGGAATGGAACTAAAACTACAAATTTGGGGAAAGGAATGGACATTTTTATAATACTCACTTCAATATAAATATATTATATATTTATAATATAACATTTAAAGGTATAAGAAGTTAAATAAGATGTAATCCCTAATATTGAGAAACTTATGGTCAATAAAATTTGCTAAGTATTAAGAGAACAGTATCCTTTGGTGTAATGAAAACACAGAGAAGTAATATATAGGCCAAACTAGGGATCTTGGAAATCTTCTGGGAACAGATAATGTTTGAGTTGGCCGATTTCTTATGTGTAAATGTTACCCAAGTTCATGTTGAGGATTAAGTAGAACAGAGATAATTTGAAAGAGAATAATTTTATAAGATGAGTTAAAAATCACTGATCAAATTATAACAGTTGCAAATAAAATCGGGTTTATGTTTTCTAGAATGAAAGTAAAGAACAAATGTACCAAATCAATATAGTGCCCCTTTATATTTATATGTCAGAAAAAGTGGCATAAAATTTAAACACACACTATGTACACAAACATACATAATTTATGTCTCTTCTGCTTGCTTTTTTTACAACAAAAAATATGATTTCACCTTTTATATCTAAGAATTTTAGAAAATATAAACAAGGATGAAATAAAAATCACAATTATGTTATCCAAAGATAATGTAACTGCATACCCTATCTGTATTTGTGCCTTTTCTGTGTATATCTCTATCCATTGATCTATCAGTATTAATATTGAGATCATCATAAATAAACCGTTAGCTTGATTTTCACTTGAGAAGTTATACCTATGCTTTAAAATATTCTTCAAAAACAAGATTTTAATAGGTACAAAGTACCATAGAATATTAATGTATTGTGAAGGTTTTTGCATTAAAATTAGTATAGATTATTTTTCTAATCATTGTTTTCAGAAAATTATAATTTTTATTTATTTTGATGAATCATATATTCATCCACTATAATTTTGATTATTATTAACTATGCTAAGCAATTACTTCTGGTAATAGCTCACCAATAGACTAAGCTGCTTCTTATGACTGCTAGTATTCAAAGACAATAATAGTAGCCATTCAATCTATGTTTTTGCTAATTATGTAGGAGAAACTCAAATACTTATCATGTAAAACCAAATGACATAAACACACACATAAGACTATCCATTAAATAAATCTCTGTAGAGTTCTCATTCTCTGGAGGAAAACAAATTCTTTTAGCTAGTTTTTAAGAAACTGATGAATAAATTCTTTAAAGACTCCAGAAGGCTTCTGACATCTACTTATAACTTTAGATTTATAGAGGCATCCCTTGAAAGCATCGGTCACTATACTATAAGGTAGAGGAGGCAGAAGTGGACTTTCTGATACAGTGTCAGTGAAGTAAGCCAGGTGCTGATGCTTCAAAAGGCCTATGTGAAGACATTATATTCTTGAATTTGTGATATTTCATACTCTTGCAGTAAAAACAACAACAACAACAAAAACACTTTAGTGAGTGTTCCAGACTTGATTAGACTCAGGGAGGTTGATCCTTTTATGTTAAAGTATAAGAAATGGACAGTTCTAAAAGACAATTCACATTTCATTAAAATGAGAAATAAGACATACTAGCTGATCATCCCATTCTCTCTTGATAGGAAGAATCTGGGGAACCAGGTCTATTATCTGAGTATCTTGTTATATGTCACCTCCAGATTTATGCTTCCAAGGTACAATTTCATTACTTTCAGTGCCAGATTATTAGAGGACTAATCTTAACTATCATCCTTAGATAGTTACAACTAGCTTATCTTATAGATAAGCTACAACTATCTTAACTATTATCCATAGATGGTACTCAGTTATTTCCTGTCACAGATGTTTAAGTCTCTGCATGTTCACATTTCGCCTCCAATTTCTGCATTTGGAAAAGAACCACTATAGAACACAATTTTTGCCTTCTTTAGCATGAATACTCATGCAAATATCATTGCTTGATTTACGACAAAGTATCCACTGCAATTCAGTCTGGAAAGAATGGTCAACTACCAGAAAAGAAAGAAAAAGAAGGAAAAAGTGGTTGGTAGGGCACTATTCCACATTTCTCCTAAAAATAATTCATAAAGTATTTGGAAAACTACAACAAAACAACCTTTATTCCTACTCTTTCCTTCTGCCATGTATAAAATAGGAGTTAGAACTAAATGGGAGAGTAAGCCCTGAGAAATAATGCCTGTTAAGGATAATTGAAAAGACTTCTAGTCTTCATATATTCTGTATTATGGAATTACTTAAGTTGTTGTGGGACTCACAGAAGGTGAGTTATAAAGGCATATTCTAATCAAATCTGAGTAAAATTCTCATGGCAAGTTAAATTATGATTATTAACAGTTAAAGATTTGTTGAGAAAAGATATTCCATAAATACAGCTGCTAAGTTTACTAATTTCTGGGTTCAACTATTTCCCTCAAGTAGTTGTATTTTGTCTGTAGAAGAAAAATCTTTAAAATAAAAGGCTTTAATGTAAATTTCAGATAAAACACATGTCTGGTAGTAGAGTCACAAAATTATATGAAACAAGATAATTATTGCAATTGATACTTGGGAAAATAGTGTGGTGTCTTTCAAGAAGTTGCAAAAAAAGCCGGGCGCGGTGGCTCACGCCTGTAATCCTAGCACTCTGGGAGGCCAAGGCGGGTGGATAGCTCAAGGTCAGGAGTTCGAAACCAGCCTGACCAAGAGCGAGACCCCATCTCTAAAAAAAAAAAAAAAAAGAAGTTGCAAAAAAAAGTTTCTCTGGTAAGTCATCCTATATAATATATGGTAATATGCATGAACATGTATTTGATTCTAGCAGAGATATGCAAAGTCACTTCAAAAGATCCAAAAGGATCCCAGCCAAATGTTATTGTACATTTAAATCACTCAACTAATGCCTCCCTGTGATTAAAAGCTATAAACACCTTCCTGGTAATCTGATGTTACATGTAACTCACATATAGGGAGAAAATGTGCTGGTTAAGTACAGAAAAGTATCTGGTACCCTTAACATTTTTTAAATTTTTATTTTTTTATTAATTTTTAAAAAAATTTTAGATTATGACGGGGGTATAAACATTTGATTACATAAGTTGCTTTTGTACAGTTTGAGTCAATGTTATAAGTGTGCCTATCCCCCAGATGGCATGCATTGTACCCACTAGGTGTGAATTTACCCATCCTCTCCACTCCTCTCCCTCCTGCTTGATTTCCAATGAATGTTATTTCCATATGTGCACATAAGTGTTGATCGATTAGTTCCAATTTAATGGTGAGTACATGTGGTGTTTGTTTCTCCATTCTTGTGATACTTCACTTAGAAGAATGGTCTCCAGTTGCATCCAGGTTAATACAAGAGGTATTAGTTCACTATCGTTTTTTTTCTGGCTGAGTAGTACTTCCTGGTAGACACATACTACATTTTATTAATCCACTCATGTACTGATGGGCATATGGGTTGTTTCTACATCTTTGCAATTGTGAATTGTGCTGCCATAAACATTAAGTGCAGGTGTCTTTTTTATAGAATGTCTTTTTTTCCGTTTCGGTAAATACCTATTTGGAGATAGGGTCTTGCTCTGTTGCCCGGCCTAGAGTGTAGTGGTGTCATCATAGCTCACTGCAACTCAAACTCCTGGGCTCAAGTGATCCTCCTACCTCAGCCTCCTGAGTAACTGGGATTACAGGCGGATGCCAGCCACTATGCCTGGCTAATTTTTAAAATTTTTTGTAGGAAGTGGGTCTTGCTATTGCCAAGCTATTCTTGAACTCCTGGCCTCAAGCAATCCTCCAGCCTCAGCCTCCCAAATCGCTAGGATTACAGATGTGAGCCACCATACCTAGCTAACAATTTAAGTGAGTCATTGTAAATTAAGTTCATGCTTTGGCTTTAAACGTCAGTATTTATGAGCTGTGGCAGTGTGTGGCAGAATATTGGATTCTTGCTAATATTGGTAAACTGACACTTCAAGTTTCTTAGCTTGTAAATATGAAGGGTTATAACCTGGCTACCTTATCTGGTCTCTTATTAGCCTGAGCCTGGGCACAGAATGCTTTTGGTCAAGTTTGCTAGAGTTTTTGCGACAACAAAGTCTGGTGAAAATTTGAAGTACTTTAGGACATGTCAGATATGTACAAACAGTAACAAGAGATTAAATGTTAGCTGTTAGCTTCCTACAGCAGATGGCAACAGAAAATACAGTGAAGCTAAATTTCCTCTAATGTCTCTAAATTAAGCAATCCCCTAGTATTTTTGTACTAGAAATAAATATGTTCATTAATTTCACCTACAACATAGTATATGATGGTAGTTGCTAAGTGGAAGAAGAAACAGTGGGTAGAATCTAGAAGCTATGAGGAATGCAGGTCATGAGGAACGGAGAAGTTTTCATGGCTACTAGCTAAATTCATTCTCTCTCTCTCTCTCTCTCTCTCTCTCTCACACACACACACAGAGCAAATCTCACTGTTAAGCCCAAAAAGCTATGTGTTCAAGAAATGGTCTCACACAAGCTTGAAGAACAGCAATGATCATTCAAAATCAATTACAGTGTCCGTTACCTTTGAAACAAAGAAAAGTAAAATGAAACAAATATATAGTAGTATCTGACTTGAGTCTAGGAAAAAAATTAAGAAAATGAATTTATTAGCCTTTGAACACATGACAGGCTGAAAGAAATTTGTCATGATAATTGCTAGAATAACAAATTTATTCTTAGATAGAATTTTAGCTCAGTTAGAGGTAACAAGTGCTGCATTATACATAAGAGCTGAATATTCTTTTTTGTGGTTTCCAGATTTTATGGAATATAAAATTATACAAAATGTGTACATAGCCAAGAAAACTTGTAGAAAAATAATGAAGAACATGGAGTAAAAAGAGAGGAAAAAGCAAAATGAGAGGAAATAAATAAAATAATAATTTCAGCCTACCTGAAAATTATAACTTGGACTTTCATAGAACTGGCACATCTTCTGTTTTACATGAAAAAATATTTGATCTTAGATTTCCATTTAGATAATTAAGAATAGGGTTATGAATGTTAAGTGATGATTTATTGCCAAGAAAATATGTTTTGAAAGGTAGACATATGTCTGTAACAAAATGAAAGGCAAACTAAGTAATTAAGTTCCTCTTTACAATTCTTTGATAAAGAATTAGCTTAAGTAAGATCACACACTTAGGTTTCTTTTTCATTCTCATATCTAAATAATGTTTATGACCAATTGGTCTCTCCACTTTTCAGATTCCTGACCAACTTGACCTCTAAAAACTTCTTTTCACCTTCACATAATCTGAATCTTTGTCTTCTAAATCCTTGGCTCATATGTATTAATAGGATCTTGTCCACTGTGATGACTTCTTTTTTATATCATAACCTACTTGGACACTTTCCGGATAAGAAAGTGTTAACTAAACATAGATTCCAGCTGCATAACACATGTGAAATTCAAATATACATCTGACATTTAAACAGCATTATTTGCACAGAGATGCTAATGGACTTGATGAAGACAAGACAGACTGGTAATGGGATGTCAAGTCAGTATTATAGTACTTTTTCAGCCAATCTTTCATTAGTAAAAATAATGCTTCATGCTTCCTAATTTATAAACACATTTTCATGTATTATCTCAATTTAACTTTTCATTTTTTTGATTTAGATGAATAGACATTTTTCAGATAACTGAAACTTGGAGAGGTCGAATGATTAGACCAACTATACAAAGAGCTAGGCATTGGAATCTAGTACCGAACTAAGATCTGCTGAGGTGAACTGATAGAAAATTGTAAACTATTCTCATGTTTATTCTTCAGTTTTAGCAAAAACTGTACATTTATTTTAAAGACCATAAGAGAGGAGAGTAATAAAACTTACGTCAGGAAACTGAAAAGTCCAGCAGACTCCCAGCCCTTTTCCTGGCATCTGATTAAACTGCATCTGTGGCAGAAACAATGCTATGTGTTTACCAAACTCTATATTTTCTTTTCACCTTGAGCACTCAGATTACATCTACAAGCCTCCTCTCTCCCAGTAGGCGAGACCATGTGACTGAGTTCTGGCCAATGCGGTACAGGAAATTTAGAAATGATACATACTGCTTCCATATATGAGTCCCTAAAATTATGCCCATGCCATTCTCTATTCTTACTTTCTTTTACTTCTCTTGCTTGCGAGCTGTGATAGATTCACCTGAGATTTTCAAGACCCTGGAATAGTGGAACCTCTAGATGAAAGAACACTGATTCCCTGAATGACTGCTTGGAGCAGAAGCTTCACTGCCTACCCGCATTCATCTGTGAAGTCAGCAGGAAATAAACCTTTACTATAGTAAATCATTGAAATTTGGCAGTTGTTTCTTATAACAGTTAATCTACTCTGTGAACGAGAACAGTTGCAAAATCATTTGTCTTGACTCACATTAAGATTAAGTTCTTCTGTCTCCTCTCTGCCTTTACCTTGTGTCTTCTGTGGCATTATTTCTAATGCAGCAGTTTGATGAGACTAGTAGTGTCCTAGCACATAGGCAGCAACCCTGCTCCTCTTCTTAGTCCAGCACTTCTAGAATAAATAAAGGTAATTTAGAATCAGTTTTAATTAAAATATTAAACCATTCACATCATGGGCCTCATTGCATTTATAACTTTTCAAAAATTATCTTATTTGGTTTTACAGCAACATTGTGAAATGGATATTATTATCTTAATTTCATAAATGTTTTATAATGAGACATTAACCTGTCCAAAGTGTCAAATATAGATTGGATAGACCCAGTATTAAATTCAATGCAGTAAGGCCCCAATGCTCTTCAAAATGGATTCCAGTGGATTCCAGCTTTCTTTAGACACCACCATCCCCTTCCTAGGAGGAGGAAGAGCCTCAGTATCACATCATAACTTCATCCTACTTTTGGGGTTTTGACGTGACCCTCTTTAGGAAGCATAATAGAAGACAGTTAGATATTGAAAAAAAGGACATAATAGTTCCCAATGATGTTAATATTTGGAGCATCTGATTCTACAGGAACATTTAAGAGACCAGTGTATCCTTAATCTATTCAACTACTTAGCAATAGCAAATTTATTTCTCTCTTATTTTTCAAATCTCTTTTGGCTGATGTTCCAACATAAGAAAATTTTCCAGAAAGCAGTCAATCATGACCTCTCCTTTATCCTGAACATTCCCTACCACTGAACAACATATAGTTAATTCAATGACTGTCAGGTTACTGAAAGAATTTTTTTTCTTGTCTGGTATACATGCATTTGTCTGACCGACAAAATATTTTACTGAGTTTTTAGAGTATGGCTATATTCTAATATTCCTTAACAAATATACAATATATAAAATCTTTATTTCGATTGAAATTCAAGGAATATACATTACTAAAATTAATAGTGGGCCACGTGCTTTCCTTCTTTAACTCTAGTTGAGCCTTGCAATTATATTTTCCATAGGAAAATACGTAGATGAGGTCATATAAAAAATTACTCAATTGATAATTTAGCAGATTTCAAACAAAACCTTCCCAAATAAAAGATTAACTTAGAAAATTAATAATGTCTTTTAATATCTATTGCTAATTTTAAGTATTTCCATTTTGTTTCCATCTATTTCCTTTTCTGAGGAAAAACAGAGAAGCTTATTATTTCTGGATATCTTGAAAATGGGGCTTCATTAAATTGTCCATGATAGACAATAAAAGTTGTTATTTTCATATGGAAATATGATACCCTTGATATGTCACAATAAGCTGCAGAGCCTAAAAATGCCACAATGCACTAGGATCAACATGGTACACTTGACATGCTGAATCCTCTCCCTTCTGTTTCAGTCTTCTGGAAGTGATATTAAAAATCTTTTAAATGTCCATGATTGCATTGGAAAATAGGGAAGATATCTCTTTTTGGTCTAGAAACTATGAGAAACTTTAAAGATCCAAATAAAACTGAATTAAATGGCAGTAGAAAAGCTTACCTGAAACAAAATGACACAGAAATATTGGAGTAGATAAAGAAATGAAAATATAAGCCAGAGATTATTTCAAAAAGTATAGTAATTATGTTTGTATTAGACCAAAAGAATTTATAGTAAGCAGCATTAAAAGGAGAGAAAGTGATATTTAATATAATTTTAATATCACATAGGAATTTTAGCAGTATATAACAGTAATGGTTCTTCATGTAAAAATCAACATAGTTACAACATATATAAAGTGAAACTGAAAAATACACAAAAAATGGATAAATCCACAATCACAATGAAAAACTTGAATATCTACTTTTAGAAACAGTTGATTTGTTGAATTTGAGATATAAAACAAATAATGGGATAAAATATTTGTATAAAACAAGCTTGATCTAATAAATGTACATAGACTTTTATAGAAGTTTATATTTAACTGAGAATTTAGCACAAATGGGACACCGGAAGAAAAGAAAAAAAAAACAATTGACTATGTACTAAACCACAAAGAAACTTCTAAAAGCTACCACAAACTGATCTCATACAGGCCATATTCACTGAGGGTGTGCAAGAAAATAAAAAATTAACCATAAAAATAAGTGCTGCTCCAGCTTCCCTTCAAATGTACAAACCTATCAATTAAAGAAAATGATTCTAAATAATAATTTATTAAAAGGGAAGAGAGACATTAATTACAAACTATATTAAAAGTATAAAAAGTGGCTGTATGTGGTGGCTCACACCTGTAATCCTAGCACTCTGGGAGGCCGAGGCAGGAGGATCACTTGAACTCAGGAGTTTGAGACTGGCCTAATCAAGAGCAAGACCCCATCTCTACCAAAAATAAAAAAAATTAGCTGGGTGTGGTGGTGCATGCCTGTAGTCCCAGCTACTTGGGAGGCTGAGGCAGGAGGATCGCTTGAGCCCAGGAGTTTGAGGTTGCTGTGAACTGTGATGATGCCATTGCACTCTACCCAGGACACGAGAGTGAGACTCTGTCTCAAAAAAAAAATGTATAAAAACACTATTTATCAAAATGTATACTCTGTGTTCATAATAGAACTCAAAGAAGGATTTATGAATCTAAAGGCATTATTAGAAAATAATAAAGACTAAAAATAAATTAAAATGTAAAACAAAAATAATGTAAACTTAGAAAAAATAGAAGAATTAAAAATGATTAAAGATATTAATGAAGCAAAAAATAAAACAACAACAAAAAAGATTTCTGAAGTTGTTCAACAGAAACCAAAATCTAGCTTTTTAGAGAGATTAATTAAAAAAAACCAAGAAGATATGGTCATGAAAAAAAAAAATGAAACACATTAGCAACCCAAAAGTTGATCATGATACTGATTAAAGTTATACTAAATCACAAAGAAACCTCAAAAAAGCTACCAAAAACTGATTTTATACAGGCCATATTCACAGAAGGTATTGCAAAAAAATTACATAAAATATATATGCCTCTAACAAAATGCGAATTGCCAAGTCTGCTCGAATGATAGTAGAACAACTGAATTTATCCTTTAACCCTGGAAAAAATTGAAGCAGTACTAGGCCCAGACACTTTTTATTCAGATAATGAATTCTGTCAACTTTTTACAAAATAAGTAATTTCTTATCTTGTGTAAGGATTTCCAGAACAAAGAAAATTAGATGAAGCTACCTAACTGATTTTATGAAGTTAGTATATTCAACAGGTATCCAAACTGGGCAATGTAAGCACACACACACACACAAACACACAAACACACACTAATATGCCTATTACACTTACAAAATACATGCAGGAACATAAAATATTAACAAGTCAAATTGAGTAGCATATTAACAAAAGTATTATTTCTCCAGGAAAAAGTACATCACATATCAGAATATTAATTTATATAATAATAACAATAAAACACTATGTTGAATTCAATGAGCAATGATAAACATTTAATAGATATAACTATTCACTAATAATAAAGACATTTAGCAAAATAGGTCTAGAATAGAACATCCTTAACTTAATAAAGTATCAGAGAATTAAGTGAACATCAGATCTAATGTTGAGACATTAGAAAATTTTTAAATTAGAGTTGATATCAAAACAAAAATACTCTCTATTGTTATTCTTCAACATTATACTAGAAGTCTTAGCTAATGAAATAAAGAGATAAATGATATATACATTTAGAAGGAAAAAGCAACTCTATCATTCACATATAATTCCAAGACAACCCGTTGTTATTTCTACACGATTCCAAATTTTAAGATAATCACCAAACAGACTTTTGAAACAGCTAAAAAATTAAAGCAAGTTGAATGGGTGAACACAAGATGAATATACAAAATTTCCCATAAACCAGTAGTAACCAATTAGAAAATATAGTAGAATGTAGTAGATGTCATTCAGGAACTATAAAAACTGTAATAACAAAAAAAGAAACATAAAAAGAAATATACATGACCTAAATGGAAAAAATTATAAACTTTAGTTAATGAGATATAGAAAGACTAGTAATACATGTATTCAAGAATAAGAACACTCAATGTTGCAAAAACATTTAAAAATCAATAACAAATACCAGTGCAATACCCACCAAAATACCAATAAGATTTTAATGAAAATTGACAAATTGATTCTAAAACATATATAAAAGTAGAGAGCTCCACATATGGTGATATTATTCAGCCTAAATATCCAGATTGATCTTAGGCATTCTGCACACTGAATTCTTCATGGTGAAGACAACTAAATATGCTTAATATATGAAAAAAATATGAGCAGGTATGGCAAATGGAATCTTTCAAAGATTGCCATAGCAATATCTGCTCCTCTGCAGATCTTCTATAATGTGACCTTACAATGCTGTGAGAATTCCAAGTCATACTGAGAAGTTATGTATAGGTCCTCCTATAAACAGTCCCAGCTAAGCACAACTAAGCTTTCAACTCATCATAACCAAGGTACCAGACATTTGTGTAGAAGAGCTTGAACATGGTTCCAATTCCCAGCCATTTGAGTCATTCCCCAGCAGTTCAGACTTCCCAGTTGAAACTGCAGACATTGTGGAACAGACAAGGTTGTTCTGTTGAGTCCTATCCAAATTCCTAACCCACAGGATTTTTTATCATAATAAAATTACTGTCTTTTATACCATTAGATTTGTGGTTGTGTGTTATGCAGTAATTGTTAATTGGAACAGCTGTATTTCAACAAGTAGCAGGAATACTGAAACTGTTTTTGCCCTGAGGGTGTATGTCAAAGCTAGAAACTTCAGTGGTTTATACAGCCTTTATGGGCCAGAGCCTCCTCAAGTTGGGAAATTTAGTAAGAAACTCTTAAGCATTGAGTTGGGAACACCAATGTAAGGAGAAAGTAAAAATTCAAAAATAAATATACTCATGCCTCTATCATTAAAGAACTATGGTTACTCTGACTCTGAGTAGAGAAAGGGAAAAAAATCCCTCAGAAGTTGTACTTGCAAGCTAGAGTTTGCAAATATTTGCAATCAAAATTTGAAGTCCTTACACTTCAACTAATTTCCAAGTGATTCTACATTCTTACTGCTGTCATGTGCTTATAGTGGCTATACAAATCTTCCAGATAAACATGAACCTTCCTCCTAGACCCCCCAAATTTGGATAAAAACTTTCAAGTAATATTGCGAAGCACAAACTTCTGCTCTCAGCCATGATGAAATAATAGAGATTAACCTTCACATGAAATCACTAAAAAATGAGACAACATTTATCAAACAATGTTTTTAAGACACTGGATATCAGGCAATATAGGAGAGTGAGCCCTGGAGGTGGTGAGGGGAAACAAATTAGGTGAGGGCTATGAATGCCTCATCTTAGAGCCTGGAGAAAGTTTCTTGGCCACAGTACATGGAGAGGAGACCTAGGCAGAACCTGCTGGTGTGCCAAAGTTAAGAAGTCATAATTGGGAGTCCAACAAGGTCAAGGCAGCTAAAATTTACATGGGAAGGTATCAGACAGGAGAGAACTGCAGAGTAAGAGCTCTGGATAGCTACAGAGCATCCTGCTTGAAATTTCAACAGAGCCCTGATGAGTGAATGAATGTGAGGAAACAATCTGAGTTCAAGAAATGGACCACTTGGAAGGAGCAGAAAGAAAACTCCTTGGGACTAACACAGAGTCAGGAATAAGTTTGTGTTCACACCAGCAAAAATGGAAATACATCATAATTCAAAGGGAATTGATTAGAATAATCATACATGTATTAGGTCAGTAGTGAGGAAAAATTAATAGACTAAAGGCTGCTCTGCATCTGCCTAACAAACCTTTTAAGGATCAAAAGGATTAAATTGTTTATATTAATAATTAACAACTGTATTCTAAAACAAAGCTCAACAATACTTGTGAGAACACAGAAATATCTAGTACCCAACAAGGTAAAATTCCAAATGTCTAGCATTCAATAAAAAATTGCCAGGCATGAAAAGAAATAGGAAAATATATCCTCCATGATGAAATCAAATTTTAGTCAGTAGTAACGGATCCAGAAGTGACAAAGATGATAGAATTAGTAGATAAGGATGACAAACAGTTATAACTATCTTCCAGATATTCAAGAAGGTAGAAAAAAGGATAGCATGTTAAGGAAAGACATGGATGATATTAAAAAGTATCAATTTAAACTTCTAAATATAGGAAAAATGCTTCATATAACAATACAATTGGTAGTTTAATAGTAGAAAATATAAGTGAACTTGAACATATAGCAATGAAGCAATAAAAACTATACAAAATTATATACCAAGGAAAAATAGAAAAATATGAATATTCCAAGTAGCCTAATGTATAAGTAATTAGAGTTCCTGAAATAGAAGAAAGGGGGATGGTAGAAAAAATACTTGAAGCAATACTGACTGAAAATTTTCCTAATTTGACCAAAATTATAAACCCGCAGATCCAAGAAGCTCAACAAACCCCAAACAGAAGAAATATGAAGAAATCTACACTATACTATATAATAATCAAATTACTTAAAGTGACTGATAAGGGAAAATCTTAAAAACAGCCAAAGAAAAAAGATTACTTACAGGGAAACAAAAATATGAAGATAACAGACATAGTGTTGAAAAAAATGCAAGGCAGAAAGGAGGTGGAGTACCTTCAAAGTACTGAAATGAAAATTGTCAACCTAGAATTATATACCCAGCAAAAAGATATTTCAAAAATAAAGGCAAAATAATGACTTATTCAGATATGCAAAAAGTGATGGAATTCATCGCCAGTAGACATACACTATAGAAAATGTTCAAGGAAGTCTTTTAAGCAGAAGAAAAATAATACCAGATGCCAACATGTATCTACACAAAGGAATAAAAAACAACAGATAATATATATGTGTGAATATTAAAGTTATTTTTACATAGTTTTAAAATCTCTTTAAAAGACAATTGAATTGTTAAAGCAAAAGTAACCACATATATTGTTGGGTTTATGACATACAGAAATAAAATGCATGAAAATAGCACAAAGGCTAGAGAAATGGAGAATGCTATGTCAAGCTATGAAATGTATATTATATTATATCATGAAATAATATAATATTGCTTAAAGATAGATGGTGGCAAACTGAATTCAATAGCACATCAAAAAATTATTCATCATGATCAGGTGGGCTTCATTCCAGAGATGCAAAGATGGTTCAACATATGTAAACCTATAAATGTAATTCACCATATAAATAAAAGCAAGAACAAAGACCACATGATCCTCTCAACAGACACAGAAAAGGCATTTGACAAAATTAAGCACCCTTTTATAAGAACTCTTAACAAAATAGGCATAGATGGTAAATATTTCAAAATTATTAAAGCCATATATGACAAATCAACAGCTGCCATCATCACACTAAATGGGGAAAAACCGAAAGCATTCCACTTAGAACTTGAACCAGACAAGGTTGCTCACTGTCTCCACTTCTATTCAGTGCAGTGCTGGAAGTCCTTGTCAGAACAATCAGACAAGAGAAGAAAATCAAGGGTATTCGAATGGGGGCAGAAGAGGTCAAACTATCACTCTTTGCTGATGGTATGATGCTATAACTAAAAACCTCCAAATATTCAACCAAGAGACTCCTGGAATTGATAAATGATGTCTCAGGATACAAAGTCAATGCACACAAATCAGCAGCTTTTATATATGCCAATAACAGTCAGGCTGAGAATCAAATCTAAGATGCAATACCTTTCACAGTAGCATCAAAGAAAATAAAATATTTAGGAATATATTTAACTAAGGAGGTAAGAATTGTATATAGGGAGAACTACAAAACACTAAGAAAAGAAATTACAGAGTACTTAAACAGATAGAAAACCATACCATGCTCATGGATCAGCAGAATCAATATTGTTAAAATGTCTATATTACCCAAAGTGATCTACAGATTAAAGCAATCCCTATGAAAATACCAATATTTTTTGCAGATCTAGAAAAAATAATTCTATGCTTCATATGAAACCAAAGAAGACCCCATATAGCTAAAGCACCCTTAAGCAAAAAGAACAAATTGGGAGGCATCAATCTACCAGACTTGAAGCTATGTTACAAGCCTATAGTAACAAAAACAGCATGGTATTGGCACAAGAACAGAGACATAGGCCAATAGAACAGGACTGAGAATGCAGATATAATGACAAAGGAGACAAAAACATATAATGTGGAAAAGAATCCCTATTCAATAAATGGTGCTGGGAAAACTGGATAAGCACACATAGAACACTGAAAAAGGATCTGCACCGATCTCCTTTCACAAAAATCAACTCATGATGTATAACAGACTTAAACCTAAGGCCTGAAACCATAACAATTCTAAAAGAAAATGTTGGAAAAATCTTATAGACATCGGTCTAGGCAAAGAATTTATGAAGAAGACCTCAAAAGGAATCCAGCAACAACAAAAATAAATAAATGGGACCTGATCCAATTAAATACCTTCTGCATAACCAAGGAAACTCTCATTAGAGCAAACAGACAACCTACAGAATGGGAGAAAATATTTGCATTCTACACATCCAATAAAGGGCTGATAACTAGAATTTATATAAAACTCAGGGAAATAAGCAAGAAAAAATTTAAACAACTCCATTAAAAAGTGGGCAAAGGGCATGAATGGAAACTTTTCAAAGGAAGACAGACTAATGGCCAAGAAACATATGAAAAATTGCTCAACATGTCTAATTATCAGGGAAATGCAAATCAAAACCACTTGAGATATCACTTAACTCCAGTGAGATTGGCTTTTATCAAAAAGTCCCAAAATGACAAATGTTGGCATGGATGCAGAGAGATAGGAACACTCATACACTGCTGGTGGGACTGCAGACTAGTACAACCTCTGTGGAAAATAATATGGAGATATCTTAAAGAAATAAAAGTAGAACTACCATTTGATCCAGCAATCCCACTACTGGGTATCTACCCATAAGAAAGAAAGACATTCTATAATAAAGACATTGGCACTCGAATGTTTATAGTGGCACAATTCACAATTGCAAAGATGTGGAAACAACCCAAGACTGAAAAAGGATCCGCACCTATCTCCTCTCACAAAAATCAACACATGATGTATAACAGACTTAAACCTAAGGCCTGAAACCATAACAATTCAAACGATCAAATTAAAAAGCTTCATCAATACATGAGTGGATTAATAAAATGTGGTATATGTATACCATGGAGTACGACACAGCCACAAAATACAATGGAGAACTAGCACCTCTTGTATTATCCTGGATGGAGCTGGAGCCCATTATCCTAAGTGAAGTATCACAAGAATAGAAAAACAAGCACCACATGTACTCACCATTAAATTGGTACTAATTGATCAACACTTAAGTGTATATACGGTAGTAACATTCATTGGGTGTCAGGCAGGTCAGAGACAGGAGGAGGGGATGGATAATTTCACATCTATTGGGTGCGGTGCACACTGTCTGGGGTATGGGAATGTTTGTAGCTTGGACTCGGGTGGGGCAAAGGCAATATCTGTGACCAAAGTGTTTGTACCCCTGTAATACTCTGAAATAAAAAAAAAGAAAGATGGTGGTAAGTTAACCATGTATACTGTCAGCCACAAAGCAACCATTAAAAAATTATAAGCACTAAGTCAGCAAAGGAAATAAAATAGATTCATAAACTATTCTATACTTCCCAAATAAGCGTAACAATAAAGATAGAGAACAAAGAAGAGACTGAACCTATAGAAAACAAATAGTAACATGGCACATGTAAACCTAACCATATGAATAATCATGTTAAGTAAATGGTCTAACATTCCAATCATAAGGCAGATATTGTCAAATTAGATTTTAAAAAGCAAGACTCAACTATATGTTGTCTACAAAAAAGAACACTTTAAAACACAAAGATAAAAAGTCATTAAAAGATTGGAAAATAAACCATGTTAATATTTACCAAAAGAAAGCTGACATGATTATATTAATATCAGACAAAGTAGATTTCAGAACAAAGAATATCACCAGGGATAAACTATGTCAATTCATAATGATAAAGGAGTCAGTTAATCTTAGAGGACATAACATATGTACATAATGACAGAGCAAAATGACAATGTGTGGCCCACTGTAAAAAACAAACAAACCAACCAAACAACAAACAAAAAACCAAGAAAAAAGTAGCATTGAAGGTACTAAAATATAAAACTTTTTGTTTTCTTCCACTGTTTCTCTTACAACTTGTCATGGTGTTTTATATTTGCTATTTCATATCATTCTAAGTAAAGAAAAAAAATTTCCAGTATTAGCAAAATGTTATCATTCACCTTCGTATTGTGTGATGCCAATTTTAAATGAAAATACAGAAGCATTTACTGATATGCAGAATCACTGAAATTACACAATTCATATTTCATAGCTCATATGTACATGTGTATATCAATCTTACTGAAACAGTGGAAATATTTCTAAGAATTAATTCAACTGTTTCTATTTCACTAATTGATATGAACACATTCTACCAATACTCTATGGAAGCTAGTGACTCCATAACACATTTACCTCACATTTGCTTTGAGTATCATTAAACTTCCACACATGATGAATCTGCCAGAATTCTGTGCTCATGGGGCATCGTGAACTCTACATGCAAGTGGGATAACAAGGAATGGTAGTGAGCATGCATATTGTGCATCTCTTTTCTCCTAATGCACATGCTCCATCATCCCATTGGACTTCCCTTAAAAAAGACAAGTTCAAAGATAAAATTATTAAAAATCTCAAGATGCCAACAGTATAATTTTAACCAAACATGGGGACTTTCTGAGCATGGAGTCCTGTGAGCCTGTATCATACCCTTGAGGGGCAGGTCTTGGGGTCTAGTAAAGATCAGGTAGAATTTTTTTTTATTTTGATAAGGGGTCAGCATTGTTTAGCATTCCACTTGCTGGGATTGGTCTTATCAGCTCTCATACTTCACTTCCACGTTTCCTTGACTCAAGTATAGAAGATGATGCTGTCACCCACCTGGTTGGTATCATGCCATGTGGCTTAATGCCCAGAATATAGAAATGTTTCTAGTTTCCAATGACCCATTGAAGCCCTGTGTACTTGGCAGCTGTTCATCTGAGCCACCAGTCAGGGCTTCAGCTGCACCTGGTGAGATAGTGGAAAAGCACCTGTGTTGCACTTAAACATTGGTAAATTATTAATCTAATTTATCATATTGATAGAATAAAGTAAAAAAAAGATCATTTCAAAACATGCAGAAAAAGATTTGATAAAGCTAACATCCCTTAAGATTTAAAAAAATCTTTGAAAGCTAAATACAAAATATATCTACCGTGTTTTCCCAAAAATAAGACAGAGTCTTATATTTATTTTTCCTCAAGAAGACACCCTAGGGCTTATTTTCAGGGGATGTGTTATTTTCCCCTCAAAGCCTCAGCTTGCAGCACGCACAGGATGGCCGGGACCTGACAGGAGGAGCCGACCTTGTTGGTGGGGCTGCCTGCACCTTTCCAGTCACCTCTGGGATAGTAGCTGTCACGATGGGGCAGATGAGAAAGTTGCTCATCTTCTTTACTGCTCCGCCACGAAATGCATGGGTTGTGTAGATACAATGCGTAGCCACGCCCATCACTAGTTCTTATTTTCGGGGTAGGGCTTTATATTGCACAAATGCTTAGAAATCCTGCTAGGGCTTATTTTATGGGTAGGTCTTATTTTCGGGGAAACACAGTACTAGATGCAAAGAATATCTACTAGATACTAGGTATTTTTAACTTAGTAAAGAACATCATCAAAAACTTCACAACCAAGAAATACTTAATGACAAATGTTTAAAGCTTTCCCTTTGAGAATAAAAGATAAAAATGCCTGCCATCTTCACTTCTATTCATCATTGTACTGAACGATGTAGCATGAAAATAAAATATTGAAAAGGAAAAACAAAATTGTCATTATTCATAGATGATATGATTGTATAGAACATAAAATAATATTTTAAAGAGTTTAGCAGAATTGTAAGACACAATACAAAAATTCAAATATCAATATGGACTTCTGCTTCATGCCATGATAAAGTAGTTGGCAAAAGACTAGCCCCTCTACTTAAACTACTGCACAAGATAAAAGAGGCAACATTTTTCAGGCATGGAATAAGAGTCAGCACATACCTGTCTGTAATCCCTGAGAGAAGGGAAACATTTGACATAAACCCCATGTTCACTGCAGCTCTCTGTCTGGGACCATTTCCTGGTCACAGCATAAAGAGCTGGAGAACAAGCAAAGTACATCAATCCCACTGATTTGTGGAGGCAGATTTCGGAACCTTGGGCTATCAAAACAGCTAGAATCTGCAGGGCAGGATATCAGAGAGAAGAAAAACGGACACAACAGGAAGTCCAAAATTCTGTTTAGGGGTGCCCTACAAATCCTTGGCCTAGGATTAGGCTGTGCACTTACAACAAAAGACTTTGCAAAGCTTACCAAAGACTGGTTGCAATAAGATCGGAAGAAGAATAAAGATATTAGGGATTAAGTAAGATTGAGAGATCAAATTCTAGCCCAGGCAGAGCAAAGAAACCAGAGAAATACTTCATACATAAAACTGAGACACCAGAAAAGATATATCTTCTGTGTAAGAGCCACACCCTAAAGTAAGACCTATTCTAGACTTACACTAACAAAGCTTAAAATCAAGAACAGAAGGGCAAACAGAGTTTGGAATTTGAGTACAGCCATATAAGGGGTCTTGGGGAACACTTTGACATTTTCACAAATCCACCTTAACAGAGCATAAAATCAAGCTTACAGAAATGCAAGGTGATTGACATAACTGAACTTGTCACTAGGAAAAGAAAAAAAGCCTACCAACACTTTTTGGAACAATATAGCGTAATCGAGTTCCTTCAATGTATCATTCACAATGTCCAATATATAACAAGAGATTATCAGATTTTTCTGTGTAAAAAAACCAGAAAACTATGATCGATAGCCAGGAAAAATAGAGTCATTGGAAACTGACTTCAAGAAAGCCTAGGTCTTTTAATCATCAAGTGAAATGTTTTTAATGGCTATTATAAACATGTTTAAAGAGTTAAAGAGAAATATGGCCTTGAGAAGTGAAGAATTTGTGAATCTCAGTGGAGAATGAGAAATAAACACTTACATGGAAATTCTAGAAATTCTATAGTAATTGAATTGAAACATTTACTGAATGAGGCTAAAAGCAGATTAAAGAGAGCTGAAATGGGCATCCAATCTGAAGAAAAGAGAGCAAAAGCTTGAAAAATAAACAGCCTCAGTGACCTGGGTGACACATTATCATTCATATAATAGGAATTCCAGAATGAGGTGAAAACTATGATGAGCCAGAAAAATTCTTTGAAAAAAATGTCATGAATAAAACTTTCCAAATGATATAAAGCATTGATTGATAAACTTAAGTAATTCAGCAAAATCAAAGTAAAATAAACACAAAAAGAAAAACACTTACACACTAGGCTCGTGATAGTCACACTGCTGAAAACTAAATATAAAATCCTGCAGATACTCAGATGTGGAAAGAATAGATAGAGTACAAACAGGAATAGCAAGATAAATGATGGCTAACTGCACATCAGAAACGTGGAGGCAAGAAGACAATTGCATGACATATTTAACGTGCTCAAAAAGAATAACTTTTAACCCAGAATTCTAAGTAATTTTCAAAGAGGATAAAGACATTTTCAAACAAATAGAAGCTAAGAGAAAATATCACCAACACACCTGGACTATAAAAAAATGCTAGCTTGACAATATGAAGGAAAGCGAGATCAGTGAAAATGCAGGCAAGAACAAAATGCATCAGAAATGGTAAATATAAGAGTAAATATAAAATATAATTCTCTTAATTTCCTATAAAAAAGCTGACCTTTGAAGCCAAAACTAATTGTATTTTAGTGGAAGTTTTATAATTTAAGACAAACATACATGACAAATAACACAAGACAAAGGAGCAAATAAATGGAATTATATATATAAGATTCTTACATTTGTGAAGCGTGACATATGAAAGGGAAGTTCAAAGTGATGTGTGCAAAATAAGAAACTCTGTGAATTCCAGCTTTGGATGTGGGAGTTGGGGAGAAAATTGCAGTATGAAGGAGCAGTATAGAGAGATTACTTTTAGCAATGTAATATTAAATGGATAAAACAGTGATGAATCTCAGGAATGATTTATGAATACAGGTTGTTAATCCTAGAATAACCACTAATAAAATAATAAAACAAATATAGCTAAAAGCCATTAAAATAAAAAAACTGGAAGGTTAAACATATTTGACTAAATAAAATGAAAGTAGGAAAGGAAAAGCAGAGGAGAAAATTAGAACTGAAAAATAGAAACTATATAGAAAGATGGTAGATTTAAACCCTCCATATTAATAATTGCATTAAATATAAATGGAATAAACATTTTGATAACAAATCAAAGATTGTCAGACTGGATTAAAAAAAGCAAACTCAACAATATGTAGTCTATAAAGATAGACTGAAAATATAAAGACACAGTTTAAAAGTAAAGGTATGGAAATGGATCTAGCAGAAACAATACGCACAAGAAATCTAGTCTCAATTTATTAATATCAGGCAAAGTTGACTTCAAGACAAAGAGTGTTATCAGAGATAAAAAAAGAAAGATTACATAATGATATTAATGAAAGTGTTGTTTCATCAGTAAGCCACAATAATCCTAAATGTGTATGAGCCTAACAACAGAGATTCAAAATACATGAAGCAAGAACTAACATAATTAAAGAAAAAAATAAACAAATGAAGAAGCATAGTTGGAAATTCAACACTTGTTTTTCAGTAAGTGATAGAGTACGTTAAAAACATCAGTAGGGATATAGACTATAATCAACACATTTATAGAACACTGCATCCAACAATTGCACAACACACTTTTTTTTTCAAGTACACTGGGAACAGTCATCAATATAAACCATATGCTGGGCTATAAAATAAGTCTCAATAATTTTCAGAAGTTTGAACTCTTACAGAGTATGTTTTCTAACAACAATGGAATTAAATTAAAAGTCAATAACAATATTAGAAAATCCTCAAGTACTTGGAAACTAAAAAACAGAATTCTAAATATATAACCGAATGATAAAAGAAGAAAGGAAAATTAAAACATATTTTCAAATGAATGCTAATTAAAATAACATTAAAATTTATGAGATAACTCCAAAGCAATTCTTAGAGGTAATTTTCTAGCTTTAAATGCCTATATTAGAAATGAATAAAAGTTTAAATCAACTATCTTAGTTTGCACCTTAAGGACATAGCAAAATAAGAAAATTAAGTTAGTAGAAAAAAAGGAATAATAAAGTGAGAGCAGAAATCAATGAAATAAAAAGCAACAAACTTAACATAGCCAAAGTTTGGTTTTCTGAAAAGATTAATACATATGTATCTCATAAACACTTCTGTTAGCAGGGTAAAATGATACAACACCTTGGCAAAACAATTTGGTACTATATTTTTATGTAAAATATTGACATGCTCTACAAATTTGTGACTCTAGCCCTAATTATAAATCAGAGGAAATCTTGCAAATCTATGCCAGGAAACTCATATGTTTATAACCACCTTGTTTGTTTTCGAGGAAACTTAGTAATAGCCTAAAAGCCCTCCAAAGGATTATGAATTGTAGCCCAAAAGCCCTATAGCAGAAGAGGTACATGAATAGTAGTATATTCAAGCACTAGAATATTATAAGGAATTAAAACAAATCAGTTATAACTATGCACAATTAATTCAACCAAAAACCCTTTCTTGAGTGTCTATTAGGTGCTAGGCACTGTTCTTGGCACTTGGAATACATCAGTTAATAAAATTGACAAGGATCTCTTCTCTAAAGCAACTTAGTAGATTCTTGAAGTGGAGATATATAATAAGCAATACACATAATAAATTATGTATAAAGCACACTAAAATGTGATGAATTATTATAAATAAAAGAACAAGTGAAGTATGGTAATGGGACTGCCATACTGGAGTTAGAGAGAAACTAGGGTGTAATATTAAAGGGAACATAGGGAGATTGCTCTTATCAATGTATAAAATGGATATAATGTTGGTGAATCTTAGCAATAATATTGAGTGACAAAAGTACATCTCTGATGATGTGCCTCAATTCTTGCCTGTGGCAGTGAAAAGACCTTATGAGATGCTGCAGTTGCTCTTTTCCCTGATGTGAGGAATGTGGAGGCTTCATTTTAAGAAGGATGAGGCACAAGATCCAAGCAGCTTGGATTACTGAGTCACCCACCACCTGGACATTAGGAGGCTATCAATTGTAAAACCCATTATTACTATGTGTACACTAAGAAGGAGGAAAATGCCATCTGTGAATTATTTGTAAACTGCATCATGATTTCAGAAATGTTTTAGAGTCACTGACATATATTAAATGTTCAATAAACTGAAAAAAAGGAAATGTGAATGTTTTTAATTGGTTGCAAGATATGCCTTTTATCTCTAAGTCATTTGTTAAAGGAATGGCTGGCAGCTACACATTTGAAATTATATCCTCAAAATATTTGCAGTATATGACTCCATCTTTCTTTCACTTATATGAAATAATTATATATGTTTTTATATCATGTGAAGAATATTTTGAGATAATTTTTTTCAGACACAATTTTGAATTCAATTATTCAAAAAGCAAATAAGCATTGAAATATGCATTTAATAATGTGGGTTCATTCTTTCCATGGAGCTCACTCTATACATGTGCTATATAACCATAAACTCAAATTTCAAATATTATACAAGTCAAAGAAAATATTTTTTATGGTTTATTAGTTTTCTGAGTTTTGAAAAGGAAATTTTTAAGAAAAATAAACCTATTTTCCAGTTTTTAAGTGGTTTAACTACTGTACTATAGTTAAAACTAAGACTTTCAAGCATAGACTTGGTGATTCTAGGGATTTCTTAAATGAATTCACATGAGAAACATTTCTTTAAATGTTTTAAACAAAATTCACCCTAAATGCCTCCCTAATGTCCTAGGATGATTGCACAGAAATAGCAATACATGTGTTTGACCTGTTAACCAATCAATTCTAGCTACTTAGAGAGGTAGGTTGGATAATTCCTTTGTCTTAAAATTTAAGGCAGAGGATTATTGAACAAGATTAAAAATTAATAATTTGATATTATATTTATCATTTAAAAATTTTCAATGTACTTCACAGATTTTTGACAGAGTCATAATTTTGTTAAGATATTTGAGCTTCATGACTACTAAAACAAATTTCTTCAAAGGATTCAAATTCATTCTTTCAATTTTTAAACAATGCATATTCATTCTAGGCCAAAGGTGTTATCCATATAATTATTAGATTCTAGTTTATATTTCAACTTACCACAAATAAAAATAAGTATGTCATGATATGCTAAAAAATAAGCATATTCATAACATATATCTTGAAGTTTTAATTTCACATTAAGCCATTTACTTCTTGTCCAAGATATATTTATTTGGAAAGTTATGTTTGTTCTTCACAATTTTTTCTAATATACATTTGTGTCTATGAGGGAATTTGAAATTATACATGTTCCAAGTTTTGGAGCAGAACATGAAGTGAAAAATTAATAATTGAGGTGTGAATAGTATGGGACTCTCCTACTCCAAAAGTTACCACATAATGCCTTTTATATACACATCATTTTTTTGAAGAAATAGCTGCCAGCTGTACATTTGAAGTTATATCCCACTTGGGAGATTAAAGTTAATTGAAAATACTATTTTTTTGGAGTTAATTATTTTGAAAAACACTCATAAGACTACTTTACAGTAGTCACATTCATACAGGGTAAATTGGCTAGTGCCCATTTTATAGATCAGTAAACTTCTCGCAGACCACTTATCTAGGACAAGCTTATTTCATAAGGATATGTTCATGATAGAAATGTAGTGGTAGAGATTCATTATTTGCTGTTCTAACCTTATTTCCTCACAGTGGATACAATTTTAAAATGTATTCCTATGCATATGTAGCACGGTATTTTTTACTGGTTGTTTAGATATCAAGGTGTAGAGTTCCAGGATTTGGATGTATGCTTCAAACATCTGGAGCTATACATATGGGGCATATACAGCTGTGTTTATTTCAATGATTACACATTTACATGCATACAATACATTTATTTGAATGTATAATATCTTATATATGTGAGAATATTCAAACAAATACATTTGCTGTACTTATTTGAATATGGAATTGAAAAAGGATTCAAATAAATATATTTGCCACTTTTATTTAAATATTACACTATTTATATAATGTACTTATTAATATACAATCATAACTCTTTAGTCTAAAATCAAATATTTTTAAAAGATCAAAGAAAATGGGGACTGTGAGTCATACAAATCAAGAAAGTTTTGTAGAGAGTTACTCACAGTTAGCAAGCTTTCAGAATAATTTAAAAATTCAGCGATCAAGAAAATAAAATCATTTGCAATTGGAATGTGTTTATTTTATTCCAACAATTGTATCACAGTATGGTGGACATTTTAATTGAATCTCAAAGCACTTGTCTTGAGATATTTTTTTTTTTTCTTACTACTACCGAATCTGACAAGATAAACACTTCTGGGTTTTGGTTTAATATAGAAGGAAAAAGAGTTTCACTATTTTAAAGCCACACACACACAAAATCTGGTTAAGAGTATTAATATAATCTCATTTAACTCTACCTTTATTTCTGGGAGAGGAACTGGAGACCAGAAAATGATTTAGGAGGACAGAAAATAAAATTACATTTTGGATTCAATTCCTGGCCATGATATCCTGGGAGACTTTAGAGAACCTTCTGGTTAGTCTATTTATACTTTTCTCAGTTTTTTTGTATGCTACTTTCTTTCGCAAGGGGTTTTTAAAAAAAGATATAATGGACTGGTTTAGAGGAAGGTGACTTATTCTTGAGCAAAGAAAAAGTTAATATGGAAGTGGCATAATTTTTTGAAGGATTTAACTGCACGAACTTAGATTTGTTTAATGATTGAAGAAACTTAACATCTCTTAAACTGTGTTTCATTGTTCATAGGCTGTGGATAATAACTCTCAGTGGGTTTTGTAAGGATTACATGAGTATAATGTATAAAACATTCAATAGTCAAATGCTTTCCAAATAACTAACATCTTAATATTTCATTGTCCATTTTGTGAAATAGATGTGAAAACTTGAGTATCTGAACATAGACCCTAAACCTTAGTTCTTGGTCATGTTTGAACAATCACCTTTCCTAAATTGATTGATCTCCTGTTAAAAGTTAAAATTAATATAAAAAGGTTTTTTTTTTTCATTTTTTGGTGCTTGAATAGGCAATGAGTACATTGTTTACACAGACCATTCTTTCTCCTAGGGATGCTCCCCTGAGAGTGTGGATTGGAAGTATGTGTGTGTGTGTCAGGTGGGAATGGTTCAATAATTAAAATAACATATATTAATATTTGCATTTTATATTTACAAGTGTACAGTCTTTATTTTTAATTTCTACAGTTACCTGTAATTTCTACAGTGAGACAGGAATTAGAGCTTGGGACTCACGTCAAAGGAAAGGAAAGGCCACAGGGCCCGCGCATTCGCGTCCAGGATCGGCGCCGAGGCGGGAGAGAGACCGACCAATCGGAGAGCGGGCTGGGGACCGGTCCCGCCCCTGCCCGCCGAGCCCCGCCTCTGCTCCGTCCCGCCGTGAGGCTGGTGTGCGACTGGCTCGTCCCGCCCCTGCCCGTGAGTGACAGGACCGTGGACAGCAACATTTTCAGCCGGACACGAAGTTTGTGGGCCCTTGCCTTGGCAGAGCTGAGGTGTGTGTGTGTCCGGCGAGTGCGAGGGGTTTGGGGAGATCCTGCCCAGGAAGCTTGGGGTCCGGGACTGAAAACGGGCGCACCTCCTTAGCGAGCCCCGAAAGCGCTTAGGAGAAGATGGTTCAGTCCCAGGGAGCGGCACTTGGGCGGGCTGGGCGGAGGGAGGCTCTGCAAGAGGAAACGGAGCTTGGGAGACCCAGTAGGTACGATTATCACTTAAGGACCCCATCCCGGGGAGCAGGGCGCTCGCGGTGGGGGCGACCGATGGCGGGCAGGGGTTCGCGTGAAGGGTGGGCGTGTCCGCCGTGGTTGCTGAGGAACGCGCGGTTCCCGCCCTGCCAGCGTGTCTTGCGCGGGCCGCTGGGCCCTGGAAGCGTTAGTCCCGCCCACCTCCTGAGGCCTTCCGCTTGGCTGGCGATTGGCTCCTTTGTGTAGTCAGATAATTCGTGGCCCTTTACTTCGCTGAGCAGCTCTGTGGGTTTTGCAGTCCCGGTTCCGGCCTCCGTTTCCCATATTACTCTTCACCCTTTCTCTTGCCTACCCTTATTAACGAACAGGCATCTGCAGTGCAAAACATTTGTAGACAAGAGCTTCAGACAGCACGGGGTGATTTTATTGGTGGTGGTGGGGAGGGCAGGGTTACTTTTTCTGGAGCTTGGTGAATCCCTAAACTCACCAGGTATTGGTGTCCACATGGATGAGTACGAAATGGGGGGTTGAAGATCCTGTTTCTTCTACCTGGAATTCTTTTTCTCACTGCTGCCTGTTTGGGCTTAATGAGTTTCCCATAATGTTGAAGCAGTCTGTTACTGGAGGGGCCCCAATAAATGATCCTCCTTTCAGTCCCTGCTGTGGAGAAGTGTGCTAAACTGTAAAGCTCTTTTTTTGCTTAATTGGGCCCATATTTAATGATCAACTAGGAGATGGTAACCATAGATAACCATTTCAAATCTGTTTGCTCATGTAATCTGGCCCCAAATGATTCAGCAGAACAAACATTCCAAAGAGAAAACACAAAGGAGCTAAATATCTGCTTTTACTTCCCTCTGCCAGGTTTACAGTGTAAATCCCCAGTAAGGAAGCTTGTACTGCTTGTTAACATTAGGAAGATCCTTGGCCAACAAGTCAGGAAACTGGCAGGGTTAGAAAATGTTTATCCTAAGGCAATACCCTTCACAACTTTTTCTTATCTGTAAATCAGGTATACTAGTATGTGCCATTTCTTCCTATAAAGGAAGAATAATTGACTGTGGAAATATTATTAAAATAATGATCTATGCAAATGCAAAGTGTTGTTGATTACATTTTTAATCTCTATGTGATCTGAATTTGTAAACATATTCAAGTATTATCATTCAGCTTAAACTATTTTAGAATTTCTCTTTTGATTTCTTTGGGTTATGTAGACATGGGAAGAAACCCACTCATCTATTCATTATTGATTCTGTGTTGGTTCTGGTTAGGTAGTGCCTGAAACGTCTTGCATGATACTTTCCCCTACTTAATAACACTAGATTTTTTTTCATTTATAGCCTGAAAGGATTGGGAAACATTACCTTTTAATTCAATGGTAACTAACCTTTTTGGTGTCATGTACCACTTTGAGAAGCCAAAGAAAGCTATTGACTTCCTGCCTCAGAAAGAGGCACAATTTGCAGCATAAGCGGACGGTAGATTAAGAACACCTGTTTTCATTCAACCTCTTTAAGGATAAGGAAACTATTCTCTCCTCTTGCCTCATCCCAAAGAGAGATTAAGTAAATTTTACCCAAAGGTACATAGCGGCGAGCAAAGCTAGGTCTTTTTCCTTTCTTCCACAATGCCTGCTACTATAGCTTACCTTAGTGCAGAGTCTTCAATCCATCCACTGCCCCTGACTCTTGATTTTTTTCTTTTTTTATTTCAGCATATTATGGGGGTACAAATTTTAAGGTTGCGTTTAATGCCCTTGCCCCCACCTCCCCACACAAGTCTGAGCTTCAAGCGTGACCATCCCCCAGACGTTGCGCATCTCACTCATTATGTATGTATATACCCGTCCCCTCCTCCCCCTCCCTCTCCTTCCCCCTCCCACCTGCCCAATACCCGATAAATGTAATTCCTATGTGTCCACTTAGGTGCTGATCAGTTAATACCAATTTGCTGGTGAGCATATGTGGTGCTTGTTTTTCCATTCTTGGGATACTTCACTTAGTAGTATGGGTTCCAGCTCTATCCAGGAAAATACAAAAATACATGGTATACGTATACCATATTTTATTAATCCACTCATGTATTGATGGGCACTTGGGTTGTTTCCACATTTTGGAATTGTGAATTGTGCTGCTATAAACATTAGAGTGCAGGTGTCTTTTTTGTAGAT
>VBSM01001124.1:37706166-37728207 GCA_008086735.1 Cheirogaleus medius | reverse complement strand
GACTTGCTTTGTGTCCTAGGATATGGTCAATCTTAGAGAATGTCCCATGAGCTGCTGAGAAGAATGCATATTCAGTGGATTTTGGGTAGAATGTCCTGTAAATGTCAGTTAGTCCCAGTTGTTCTAGAGTTTTGTTTAAGTCCATTATTTCTTTATTAATTTTCTATTTGGAGGATCTGTCCTGTGTAGTCAGTGTGGTGTTGAAATCTCCAGCTATTATGGGGTTGCTGTTTATCAATTTGCTTAGATCCAGTAAGGTTTGCTTTATGAATCTGGGTGCACCTAAGTTGGGTGCATGTGTATTTAAAATTGTTATGTCTTCTTGTTGAACTGTACTCTTCATCATTATATAATGACCCTCTTTGTCTTTCACTTATTTTGTGGGTTTAAAATTGATTTTTTTTAACAAACAGGAACTAACAATGTTTAATAAATTATTGCTGTCTTACAAAATCATGTAAGCAGTATTTTTCTCAAGATACCCTTTGATCATTATCTCTTAAAGCATATTCACATATTTAAACAAGTGAAAAGAGAATTTATTGTCATTTTGGGAAAATGTTAAATTGTAATTTTGAGATAAACATTAAATACATAAACTTTCTATCAAAGTCTGTTTTGGACAAAGAAAAGCTGACTTGTTTAGTACCTGCCACTGTAATATCATTATCTATCTGATTGCTAGAATTCTATTTTCAAACTAAGTTAATTAATTATCTTTTATGGCATTTTAATTTCCTATGGCTAAAAAATATTGTGGTTGGTTTCTTGGTAGCTCTTTTCCTGATTTATATTCAAATAGAAGGCTGTAAATAGAATATTTTCTTTGTTCAAATTCCTTATTTAGCTTCCCCAATACAAGTGGGTATCAGTAGTAGATATAAAACATTATCATTGCATAAGGAAAAAATTGGAGAGGGAAAGATCTATTGTTTTTGTAATAAACACGAGAGTATATAGGAGTACCTGTTATTTCTTTAGCACTGCTGATTTTATTCAAATTGTTTGGTATTTGACTATTCCTTTACTTACTCCACTCTTCACTTCTGATAGAGAGACAGGGATAAAGGAAAATGGATTAGAGAGGCCATTAAAATGGACTTAGAGATTTTCAGGGCTCAATAATAGTTCTTTCCTTACTCTTTTGAGTTTGTAAACAGACCTGTGGGGTTTGCAATATTAGCTTCTTTACTAATGAGTTGATTCGGGGTAGTGCTTTAGATGTGAGACCAAAAAATGAGTACTAGTACTTCTTATCCCCTTTTACCCCCACTCTTTCCCAGAACTTAGACTTTAATTCAGCTGAGAGAAAAATTTCAGTTTGCAGGATAGACACTCTTACCCAGAATTATTCCTTTGCATGGTCCAGGGCAGAGAGAGAAGTAAAAGAGGGCAAATCTCTAGTGTATACTGGCTTATAATAGGTTAGCTCTACCCATGGATTAATGTGGACTTATGGATTTTAGCCACCAATTAAATAATTCTGTTGGGAAGCTGTGAAAAAGGAGTGGGATCTGAGGCCAAGACTGTTAGTCTAGAGCTCTGTTTTTCCATTCTGAGTGACACCTTGGACCATTTGGAATATGTGGGGATGTTTTTAAATTATTACAATGTCTTTAAAGAAAGTACTACTGGCTTTTGGGACCCCGAAGTTCAGGGATAATAAATATTGTTTAATGTAGAGGTCCACCAGCTCAATGAAGAATTTCATTCTCTCCTGTGCCAAAAGCTGCTCTATTGCAGTTTTCTCCATGTGGAAACATGAAGCTTTAGGCCAGATTTCCCCCTAGTTTGCATTCACATGTATCTATGTTTTTGATATCAGTATTTGGCTCTAAGTGTGAAGGTCTTAAAAAGTACTGCTTAAAATATACAGTTCTTTTTGATATTCTTCCAGAATATCTAGAATGATACTAATGGAAAGTAGTGATACATATTTCATCATATTTGATATCCTAAATATCTTATTGAACAGATAAAGATCATACAGTCCTAAGGGCTAATTCTTTTTTATATCAATTGCATACGTTTATTCCTTTCTTATATGGCAGAAATGTTAAGTATCCTGGCAACAGTCAAGTGAGATAGGTATATATTTTCATGAAAAAGAAACGATTTTTTACTTACCTCATACTTTCGAAATGTTAAACAACAATAATAAAATTCTAAGTGCTAAAAAGATAAATACTGTATATTCAGTGATTTAACAAACTGTTTCATTGACTCAGAAGGTAAAGATAGTTCCATAAATGAGCAACTTTTGTTAATTGTTTGGCTTTTACGCCACTGAACATGGAGACTGATAGCAGGGGTAAAGTAGCTTAGCTCTTCTATACACATATTATGTAGTGACATCGTTGCAAAAATAGAAGACCTATCATACTGAACAACTTAAAATTTTCACAAAGACAAAAGAAAGATAGTTTAATTCAAAGAACACAAGTTTTACATACTTAGAATGTTAAAAATATTCAAATATTGCAGGGCATAGAATAAATTATATGGGTACCTGTGGCAAAGTCCTAATGGTAGATAATAGTATATAACCTATAGCAGATGGAAGGTGTACTGCACTGAAAACTTTAGACTTGGCATCAGCAGTAGACATATCCTTTGTTGCGTTTTATAACATTCCAGTTATCAAGTTCATTATCTATGTAGAAATGGTTGAAGTTTTGTGGTTCTCTACCAGTTTTGTGAGGAATATACTTGAATATTATAATATATTGACATTATTCACAGTGACTCAGTATAGCACTGACTTTCTCTAGGTAGAGGCATATCAGATTTTTTTTTCAGGATGGGAAGGTGTAATTTTAAAAAGAAACTCCCAGTTTATGATTCTCTTTTATCTGTGTTTCTAGGGACTCCATTCTCTGTCTCCTCTCCTACCCTCAATACCTGTCCCCCCTACTCATATTTGGAAAACACTGGACTGGGTAGAAATGATTTATACAGTTTCTCTCAGTGCCAAAATATTCTGGATTAATTCAGCATTTGAAAATGAATCAAGTAGAACAAACCACCCCACAAAATCAAGGCAAATAAAGCAAGCAGAAGACTAAGAGGCGTACCTATAAAATTCTAAAAAGAATTTTAAGCTAAGGAAGAACACTTCAGGGAATTCTTTGATATCTAAAGCCTTCAAGAATGCATGGCCTCTAAGGATAGGAGACATGCATATACAAAGAACAATGGTAAAGTGACAGAAAGAAGATAGTAAAGGGAAACAAAAAGATGACAAAGAAACTAGAAGTATAATATCTATTAAGGTCATTAAATATGACCAAAGTTTGGTTTATTATATTCCAAACAAGAAGCAGTACAATTAAACAAAGTATGTGCCTAGACTATCGACACAGTTTTGCCATCTTAATGGTAGCTTGTTTATGCCAGCAGTGAAGAAGCCTGGAGAGCCAGTGGAGATGAAATCGCTAAAGACATTTTCCATAGCTTGTTGAGAATTAAATATTTTTCCTTTCAAGAAGTGATCCAAAGCCTGGAAGAAGTGGTAGTCAGTTGGTATAAGGTCTGGTGAATATGGTAGATGACAGAGAGTTTCTAAGTCCAGCCTCTGTAGTTTGAGCAGCGTTGTTTGTGTGACACGTGGTTGAGTGTTGTCTTGTAAGAGGATTGGCCTGTCTCTATTGACCAACCTTGGCTGCTTAAACTCAAGTTTCCTCATCATTTCATCCAATTGGTTGCAGTAGACATCCGCTGTAATCAATTGACCAGGGTTCATGAAGCTGTAGTGGATAATACCCCTGCCAGACCACCAAACAGCCAGACACCATTAGCTTTTTTTGACTAATATTTGGTTTTCGACTGTGTTTGGCCACTTCATCTTTATCCAGCCATTGTGCTGAACCCTTGCGATTGTCAAAAATAATCCATTTTTCATCACACATAATAATACAGCGGAGAAATGGTTCAACTTTATGTTGTGACAGCAAAAAAGGCAAGCTTCGAGAGGCTTTCTCTTTTGACACTCTAAGTCATGTGGTACCCATCTACCCAGCTTCTTTACCTCCCAGATTTGTTTCAAATTGTCCAATATTGTTAGAATAGTAACGTCAAACGTTACTGCTAATTCATGCGTAGGTTGAGAAGGATTTGCTTTCACTACGGCTTTCAGTTCATCATTATTCACCTTGGTCTCAGGTCGCCACGTGGCTCATTTTCAATATTAAAATCACCAGAATGGATCTTCTCAAACCATCCATGTACTGTGCATTCATTAGCCACATCCTTCCCAAACACTTCATTGATATTTTGAGCTTTCTATGTTGCATTGGTTTCATGGCAGAACTCATTTGAAAATAACACAAATTTTTGACATATCCATGGTTTCACCACAATTGCCCCCCGCCCCCAGAAAAATTTGAAAAATAATCATAAGCCGAAACATGCATTTGAAAGACTGAGGACGTACCTTCATGATAAAAATAAAACAAGAAGTGTCAAAATGAAATGTCAGAAATATCAACTGTCAAACTTAGTACTTAAGGAAATCAGACATTTCATACTTGATTCATCTAATACATTGATTTTCTGTTACTGTCGTAACACATTACTTCAAATTTAGTAGCTTAAAACAACACAAATTTATTATCTTATACTTGCACAAATTTATTATCTTTATTATCTGTAGTTTTGAAGTTCACTATAGGTCACATTGGGCTAAAATCAAGGTAGGGATAGGGCTACATTATTTTCTGGAGGCTCTAGGAGAGAATCTTAATTTCTTTGTCTTTTCTGGTTTCTTGAGGCTGATTTCTGAGTTTACAGCCTCCTTCTTCTGCATTCAAAGCCAGGAATATTGCATCTCTCTGTTTTTCTGTAGTCAGATGTCCTTCTGACAACACCTTGGAGAAGTTATTCACTTTTAAAGATCCATCCAGATAATCCAGGATAATCTCTTCCTTTCAAAGTTTGTCATTTAATCATGTCTGCAAAGTCTCTTCTGCCATGGAAGATAACTTCTTTGTACATTCTGGGAATTAGGACTTGGTCATCTATGAGTTGAGGGAGTATTATTCTGGTGTACCAAAAAAACATAAAAAAATCCATGTTTGAGGCAGTAATAAGCAGAATTGATATTGTTGTAGAAAGTATAGTCAGTATGGAGAATAGATTTGAAAATTTATCCAAGCTAAAAAGTTGAAAATCATAAAAAGAAGATGATATATGGAGGATAAAGAATGAAGTCCACTGTATGAATATTCGGAGTTTCTGAAAAAGAGACAAGAATATATAGACGATTGTTCCTAAAGAAGAGAAATGACCATTTCAAAGAAAAGTAATAAAAATGTAACAGGAAATAAAACTTTTCCTGAGCTGAAACAGACAGATGAAGAGAGAAGGGGCCTTTTGTTAATATAAGACATGACAACTGAAAGAGACACAATATTACAAAATTATAATGATAAATAAAAAATGTTTCACATATCTAGGAAGAAAGGAAAAAAAGCATTTTACTGTCAGGAAATGAAAATTTGGCTGGCCTGAGACTTCTTTTCTGTGGTATTTCTACTTCCTATACTACTTTTCTGTAGTATTAAATGCCAGAAGCCAACAGAGCGATATTTTAGAGTTAAAAAAAAAATTCCCATGCAATTTGTATTTCTGATTTGATAGCAAGAGAAAACCACTCATGGATACAGACAGTCCCCAATTTATGATGGTTTGACTTATGATTTTTCAACTTTATGATGAGTTTATTGGTATGGAACCCCATGAGTCCACATAATGAGTTGATGTGAACTTATGATGGTTTGATTTATGATCTTTCAACTTTACTCTGGGCTTATCACTGTATTGAATGCATTTTTGACTTATGATATTTTGACTTACTATATTTTTGACTTACAATGGATTTATTGGCACACAGCCCTAGTGCAAGTTAAGGAACATCAGGATAAGGGACTCTCAACTACTCTGTGTTTGCTTTTGGGAAAAAAAAAAACCCTAGGATACCAGCTTACTATATAAGATAATGCAATATGAACACAAAAGCCATGATGTATGTGTGGGTGTATATGTGTGTATAAAATTGATGGTATACTCTACCTAGATTGCTAGAATATAGAAGTGGCTCTAAAGAGTTATGTTAAATCTAGTTAACGATTGACTGTTAATGTAAAATATTTTTGCATGAGAAGATATATATTATAAAATTTAATTCAATAACAATAACCTAGATTTTAAAAAATTTTGTGATTTTCTTATTTATTTATTCCAGAGATGAAATTTGGTAATACAAGAGTATGAATAGATGTTAAAATATATCTAAACTGTTGATCAGCAAACTATGACCAATGGGCCAAATCTTGCTCACTGTGTATATCATATGATCTGTGAGCTTAGAATGGTGTTTACATTTTTAAATGGTTGAAAAAATCAAGTATAATGGTGTTTTGTGACATGTGAAAATTATCTGAAATTCAAATTTTATTGTTTATAAATGAAGTTTTATTGGAACACAACCATGCTTGTTTGTTTACACATTGTTTATGGCTTCTTCTGCATTATAACAGCAGAGTTGACTAATTACCACAGAGATGCATGTGTGGTGCTTTCATTGCTTTGCCCTGCTTCTCATCACACTACAAATCAAAATGATACTATTATAATTTGATTTTGTCTCTGGACACTGAAAGCCTAAAATATTTGTACATGGAAGATAGAAAAAGTTTTCCAATCCCTGACCTGAACCATAAACTTTAGTGTATAAGGTGAAACTTCCCTTTTCAATTCAAATGACCCAAATTTTCTCCATTATTGCCCTTCAGTGTTCTACTTACCCCACCATCTGTTTGGGTATGTGAGTTGGGGTTACCATCAAGAATCTATTATTTGCATTTAATAATCCACCTATTCATATGTCTGTGCCTTACATGAAACACAATTTATGTAAATATTTTAGAAATTTATTTCTGAAGACAAATCATTTCATTAATATCTCAGTATAATAAGAAATAATGAATACTATTATATGTCAAAATTCTAAGTGATTATGGAGAGAAACATGTGTAATATTTAACAAATGAGTTATATGTCAAGCAGATAACCACAGATTTGCTTTTTAGGTATAGGTGAATTATATGGAGAAAGTACATAATTGAAACAGGGTCTTGAAGGATGCCTATGAATTCAAGGTAGATTATGGCTAGGGCTGAAATAGTGTCGAAGTAAGGAGAACAAGATTTGTAAACCTATTAAGCTATCAATGGGATCTCATGGTTGGGAAAGGGAAAGTTCAGTGGTTGAAAAGTAATTTGGAGAAGAGTGGCTAGAGTTGAGGCAATATGAATTTGCTGGCCCAAGTAGAGAAGGGTCTTATATGTCATGCAAACCTATTTTGATCTTATAGACAATTGAGAATCCATTTTAGACATATAGATGGTAGAACAACACGATCAAATTAGTATTTTAGAGTAGTGGTTCTCAAACTTTTTCAAAGACTGTACAATACATCCTCAAAGTCATTAATTCTATAACTATACTTTCATGGAATAAAAGTTATTTGGGGTATACCTACATATGTCTTATTTATAGCAAACTTTTCCTTGAAGGAGGTTATATAAATAATCCTCTAGTTGCTCTAGGAACTTATGTAGTATGCAAATTTATGTGAGTAGGCTGTTAAATAAGTTGAAATCATTTTACATTTTGAGAATATTAAGAAGTTACTTGTAAGGTAAGAAAGATAATCTGTTCTGGCTTCTCCTGGGTAGATAGAACTGCTTGAAGAGAAAACAAAGTATATGTTTACACACTATACCACTTTTATATATGGTTTCTAAAAACTTTATGATAAAGTTCAAGATGAGAGAAGTTTAGTTATGGGTTACTTGAACATATTTGGATTTTCTTTTCATAGATATTTATAAGACAATGCTTAAATTGATGCTTAGCATTTGTTTTAAAAAGATTTACATATTTGTTTTGAATTTGTATAGAATCTGACTGAAACCATATCCCATTTGAACCTTGATTTAGATATATAGTGAAAATAGTTTTTCAGATAGCGTTGTCTCATATTTATATAAACATTTATATTTGACACATTATTTTCATAAAAATGATCTCATTTCATTCTCAATATTTTACATATCCATTATATGGCCATACCACATTTTGTTTATATATTCATCATGAGTTATTCCCACTTTTTGACTATTAGAATAATACTGCTATGAATATCTATATACAAGTTTCGTGTGGAGATAAGTTTTCATTTCTCTCAGGTGTACCTAAGAATAGAATTGCTGGTTATATGGTAATGCTGTGTTTGGATTTTTGAAGGAGTACCAAGCTGTTTTCCAAAGTATGGCTGCACCATTTTACTTTCTCACCAGCAAATGTGTGAAGGCTCCCGTTTCTCCACATTTTCATCTTTACTTTGGTATTGTCTGTCCTTTGGTATAGCTGCCCTGGTGGAAGGAAGTGTGGTATATCACTGTGGTTTTGATTTGATTTTCCCTAATCATTGATGAGCAATTTTCATGTGCTTGTTAGCAATTTGTGTATTTTCTTTGGAAAAATGTCTGTTCAAATACTTTGCCCATTTGGATTATTTGAGTTTTTGTTGTTGAACTGTGAAAGTTCTTCATATATTCTGGGTACATGACAATTATCATATATATGGTTTGCAAATATTTTCTCCCATTCTGTAGATTGTCTTTCACCTTTTTGATCATGTTTTTGAAAGCACAGAAGTTTTTATTTTGATGAAGTCTAGTTTATATGTTTTTTGTTGCTTGTGTTTTTGGTGTTGTATCTGAGAAACTATTGTCTAACTCAAAGTCACAAAGTTTTACTCTTATGTTTTCTTCTAAGTGTTTTATAGTTTTAGCCTTTGCATTTAGTTCTGTGATTCATTTTAAGTTAATTTTTATCTATGGAGTGAGGTAAGGGTCCAACTTTATTCTTTTGTAGCACCATTTGTTAAAAAAAGAGACTATTCTTTTATATTATGACTGTTGACTTGGATTATTATCACTATTTAAAAATGGACTAAAATAGCAAGTTATTTTTGATGATCTTATTAGAATTAGTAAAGTTTGTGTTCTCAAATACTTGGGGTTAATTTTTGAGTTAGTATTATGACTAGATGGTGGTTTGGAATGATTTAAATTTGATAATGTTATCCATATGAGAGCAATTGCAATGAAAAACTACAGATCAATTCAGTGCCTGGCATATAATAGGTATTCAGTAAATATTGAACAAAAATGAATAAATTGTGCAATACTTGATTATTGTTCCTTATTGTTTTTTACACAGGCATTTAGAAGGTAACATGCTTAAAATTTATGATTGAATAAATATAATTGTTTTTATATGTCAACTGTATACAAATTAAAATAATAGAAAATAATTTCAAATAATCTTTTTATACTCATACTTGACTTTACAAAACAGTAGAAACATGGCCTGTTACTTTTTAGGTAATTGTTTGGGACACATTGAGTCAAGTAAATTTAAATAGGCTTTTCTGTGATAGGACTTCTCAGAGCCAATATTATGAAAATGTGCCTTGTTAAAATGGGGCATTATATTCAGTATTTCCCCAATATATTTGGTCATAGAAACTTATTTGTCTTGAGTAGGTAATAGAGTTAGCAAACTGAGAAACACCTTTTTGGAAATGCTTTCACTGCGATTTTAGTTTGTGGACAATTAGGGAACTTGAGATCATTCATTTACTATTTCTTTATGCTCTGTTTTGAATTCTAGTAAGAAAAATCAACCAGGAATATTATTTTTGGTATCTGGAATTGAATTTACCAGGAATGCGAGCACAGTTTCCTCGGTAAAGACTCTGCCTTTGGAAACATTCTGCCCCTTGGCAGCTCTCCAGAGTTCAGACTTGGCAGCATCAAGGACACAGCGCAAGGTGTGTTTATTTGATTTAACATTTGGCAAAAGGTATTTTGATCTGTGGTTTGTTTTCTTTCGCTTTGTTTTTCTTGTTTTGGGTTGTTTGCTTCTGACAATGAACCTGTGTTCTGAACATAGTTTTTTCTTATGGAAGGAGGAAATGTTTTTACTCGTATCTATCCAAGTAAATGAAGCAAGATTTATAGAGTTATAAATATATATCTGATTTATTTGTTAAATTATTTAGTATTAATTGTCTACTAAGATTTGTTGCTATATAAAATGCTTCGTGTCTCTTGGTGTTTGGTACATTATTATACTTTGGCACATTGCAATATTTTGGTAATTATATATTGGTTTTAATCATTAGCTCTGCATAGTTAGTAATGAATAGATTAAGATTATCTTAAAATATGAGTTATTCAACATTATTTTAAATAATTTTTGGTTAATTGATATATCCATGGAAATATGGCATAAAATGAGAGACTACGGACCCTCGTTATATCTCTGACCTCATCTTTTACTGTCCTTTCCCACTCCTTATTCTACTTAGAGCCCTTCAATGGCTCTCCATTTTACTCAAGATAAAAGCTGAATAAAGCTCTTAAATTGGCCTAAATGTCTCTGTAAGATTTGGCCCTTTGTTATCTCTCTAATTTCATCTTCAACTCTTCTCATTCTCATTCATTTGCTCTAGGTATACTGGCTCCCTTGTTCTTTGAACATGCCAGGCATTTTCCCACATCAGGATTTTTGTACTTGCTATTCTTTCTACTGAATTGCTCTTTCCCCCAATATCTGACTGGCCAATTTCCTTACATTGTTTTGGGTTTTTATTAAAAGGTCACCTTCTAAATGGGGTCTTACCTGACCATTATCCCACACTTTACATGCTTTCCCTGCTAGATAGAATTTATCACTAATAAGCTATATATTTTCTACTGATTTGTCTGGCTTATTGTCATTTTCTCTCACAAGAATATAAGGCATATGAGGTCAGGGATTTTTGTTTGCTCTGTTTTTACCCTATCTCTAGCAACTAGAGTAGCCCCTGGCTCTTGATGAGTGAATATATGAATGAATGGTTAATTCAGTAAACATTTTTTAAGCACTTACTATGAACTGGACAGTTTGCGAGGCAGTGAAAATATAGGGTTAAAGCACACAATTCCTGCTTTCAGGAGACCAGTTTAATAAGGGAAATGGATAATTACAGCAGCCATTTTACTACAGTATTGTGTTATAATAAGAGCGTGAATAGAATGCTATCATCACTGGGAGAAGCAGAATTTAATCAGACTATATTGATCTCATGAAAGGTTTCCTGAAAAAGTAACCCTCTGTATCAATTAGACTAGCCTAGGTTATGCTAGAGGAACAAACAAGCCCAAATCTTCATGTTAACCAGTGTTTATTTGTCACACAAACTATATGCCCAAAATGGGTTGGTAGGAAAGCTTATGGACCCAAGACATAGAAGACTTTTACTGAATATGATTCCATGATCACTTTAGCACTGGGAAGGGAGAGTGGCTCATTATGCACTGGCATTTAGAGCTTCATTGGTCAAAGCAAATTGCTTAATTTCAACTGATGGACTATGAAGTGCAATACTGCCTTCTACCCAGAGAGAAAGAGGAATTATAAGATTAATGAGTTGAATTAATGATTTCCATACTTCTCTACTGATTTAAATGGGGAGTATAAGGTATTCAGGTAAAGAAGTATTTAAAAGCATTTTCAGAGAAAGGAAGAGCATGGGCAAAGCTGTTACATAGAATGATACTTTCAGGGAATTGTGTGTAATTCAAAATAGTTGGGTTCCAGCTCTATCCAAGATAATACAAGAGGTGCTACTTCACCATTGTTTTTGTGGCTGAATAGAACTCCATGGTATTCATATACCACATTTTATTAATCCCCTCATGTATTGATGGGTACTTGGGTTGTTTCCACATCTTTGCAATTGTGAATTGTGCTGCTATAAACATTTGAGTGCAGGTGTCTTTTTTATAGAATGTCTTTTGTTCTTTTGGGTAGATGCCCAGTAATGGGATTGTTGGATCAAATGGTAGTTCTACTTGTAGCTCTTTGAGGTATCTGTATATCACCTTCCACAGAGGTTGTACTAGTGAGATATCACAAGAGTGAAAAAACAAGCACCATATGTACTCACCATCAAATTGGTATTAACTGATCAACACTTAAGTGCACATACAGTAATAACATTCATCGGGTGTTGGGCAGATTGGAGGGGGGTGGGGGGGTATATACACACCTAATGGGTGCAGTGCACACTGTCTGGGGGATGGACACGCTTGAAGCTCTGACTGGGTGGGGCAAAGGCAATATACATAACCTAAACATTTGTACCCCTGTAATATGCTGAAATAAAAAAAAATTAAAAATAAAAAATAAAAATAAAAAGTATAGGGCTAAAAAATAATAGTTGGAGCACAGTGTGTGTATGTGGGATAAAGACAGGTAAAAAAATTAGAGACAAAACAGGGGTTAGATTATACCAAAGTATGGGGTTAGATCCTAAAGGAGATAGGGAAACATTGAATGATATACTTCAGGGGAATTTCTTGATTAAATTTAAATTGTGAGAGATTATTTTTGAAGCACTATGGGAATGGATTTGAGGGGAGAAAGACTGGAAGTAACGAGATCTATTTTGATACTAATGCAGTAATGCAGGTGAGGCCCCAGATGGAGGCAATGACAGGTGAGATAGAAACGAGGGGAGCTGCATGTAAAAAGACAGGGAAACTGCATGTGGGTCTAGTCTTCTGAGTACAGAGGAACCCTTTGCAGGAGACAGGACACTTATTATACTGAGATCAAAGTAGAGGTACTGATGCAGACAGTGTTCATGTCTGTGGATGTGTGTGCGGATTTGTGTGTTTGGTGTGTGTAAGAGAAGGAGTTAGAGCAAGCTTGTAAAGGGAGTGATTCTTACCTGATGGCCTGTATTTTCTTGGTGATTTGGGAAATAAGCTCATGATCACAGACTAAAATAAAAGTGGATGGGGAACTCGAGGAGAGCTATGTAAATTGGAATGTCTACTGAGTCAAATGGGAGATATAGCAGATTTGAGGGACAGGGATTATTGGGCAGTGGTATGTGCTTGTAAAAAACTAGATTACACATTATACTGCAATAATTGCTCTGGGAAGCTCAGTTGCTTTTTCCTTATATTGTTTAGAATTCAGTAATAATCTGAAAATACATACCTTATAAGAATTTTTATATGCTGTTTCCATTAGAAGGGCTCATGAGATGCAATCTAGCCCCTGGCCAAGAATCTTGGTTAATGTGATAATAAAATCACCATCATTTCATAACAGAGGAAATTTTTCTAAAACTAGTAAAGTAATTATCTAGTACTTTTATAAAATCATTTTTTTATAATAGACTTTTTAAAAAGACTTTTTTAAGAACAGTTTTAAGTTCACAGTAAAATTTAGAGGAAAGTACAGATATTTCCCATATACCTCCTACCCCGACACATGCATAGCCTCCCCAATTATTAACCTCCCCTGCCAGAGGAGTACATTTATTACAACTGATGAAGCTACATTGCCATCATTAACACCCAAAGTCCATAGTTTACATTACATTAAAGTTCACTCTTGGTGTTGTGCATTCTATGGATTTGGACAAATGTATAATGACATGTATTATAGTGTCATATAGAGTATTTTCACTGCCCTAAAAATCTTTTGTGTTCTATTCATTGTTCTTCTGCCTCTCAAACCCCGGCAACCACTGATCTTTTTATTGTCTCCACAGTTTTGCCTTTTTCAAAGTGTCATATAGTTGGAATCATACAGTATGCAGCCTTTTCAGACTGGTTCTTTCACTTAGTAATATGCATTTAAGTTTCTACCATATGTTTTCACATCTTGATAGCTCATTTATTTTTAGCACTGAATTATATTCTGTTATTTGGAGGTACCATAGTTTATCCATTTATCTACTGATGGATATTTTGGTTACTTCCAGGTTTCAAAAATTATGAATAAAGCTTCCATAAACGCCCATGTACAGGTTTTTGTGTACACATAAGTTTTCAGCACCTTTGGGTAACTACCAAAGAGTGCAATTACTGGATCATATGGTAAGAATATGGTTCATTTTATAAGAAACTGCCAAACTGTCTTCCATAGTGGCTGTATAATTTTGCATTCCCACCAGCAGTGAGTGAAAGCTCCTGTTGCTCCACATCCTCACCAGCATTTGATGTTGTCAGTGTTCTGGATTTTGGCCATTCTATTAATAATAGGTGTGCAGTGCTATCTCAGTGGTATTTTCATTTCCCTGATGACATATGATATGGGACATTTTTTCATATGCTATTTTCCATTGGTATGTCTTAATATCTACCATATTTGTTACTGCTTTCTATTTGTCGACCTTGTCTTTGTTCCTATTTTTGTCTTCCATTCTTTTTCTGTGTTTTTAAATTTTAATCAAGCATTTATACGATTTCATTTTCTCACCCTTCTTAGAATATCAATTGTACTTCTTTTTTACTTTTTTAGTGATTGCCCTAGAATTTGCATTGTACATTTGCAACTAATCCAAGTCCACGTTCAAATAACACTATTTGATAACACTGGTAGTGTGAGGTCTCTTAGAGTAACACAATAACCCTCATTCCTCTCTTTTGTCCCTTGTATCATTGCAGTCACTTATTTCACTTCTACATAATTATACATAAGCTTATATATTAACATAATATACATAAATAAGCTTACAGAATTAAATACATTGTTGCTATTATTTTGAACAAACTATTAATCTGTTAGATCAATTACAAATAAGAAAAATAGATGTTTTTATTTTATCTTCACTTATTTTTTCTTTGATGCTCCTGCTTGCTTTATGTGGATCCAAGTGTCTGACTTACAGTATTTTCCTTTTCTCTAAAGAACTTCGTTTAATATTTCTTGTAAGTTATGACTATTGGTAACAAATTCTTTCAATTTTTGTTTTTCTGAGAAAGTATTTTTTATTCACTTTTGAAGGATAATTTTGCAGGGTACAGAATTCTAGGTTGGTAGGTTTTTTTCTCTCAATACTTTAAATATTTTACTTCACCCTCTTCTTATTTACATGGTTTCTGAGGAGAAGTCAGATGGAATTCTTATCTACGTTCCTCTATTGGTTCTCCTATTTTAGGACTTTTTCTTTATCTGAGATTTTCTGTAGTTTGAAAATGATATTACAGGTATAGTTTTTTTGGGCATTTATCCTCTTTGGTGTTCTCTGAGCTTCTTGGATCTCTGGTTTGGTGTCTGCCATTAATATAGGGAAATTCTTAGTCATTATTGTTTTCTTAATAAATATTTCTGTTCCTTTCTCTCTTATTCTTCTGATATTCATATTACACTTCTGTTATACTTTTTATAATTGTCCCCCAATCCTTGGATATTCTATTTTTTTTCTTTTTCAGTCTTTTTTCTCTCTGTTTTTTAGTTTCAGAAGCTTCTATTGATTTATCCTGAAGCTCAGAGAGTCTTTGCTTGGCCAGAGTTCAATTTACTAATAAGTTCATCCAAGGCATTCTTCATTTCTGATAACAGTGTTTTTGATCACTAACATTTCTTTTTAGTTCTCTCTCAGGATTTTCATCTCTCTGCTTATATTGTCCATCTGTTCTTGCATGCTGTCTACTTTATACATTAGAGTCCTTAGCCTCTTAATCATACTTGTTTTAAATTCCAAGTCTGATAATTCCAGCATCCCTGCTATGTCTGGTTCTGATGCTTGCTTGTCTCTTCAAATTTTGTTTTTCCTTTTTTTTTTTTTTTTTTTTTTTTTTGCCTTTTAATATGCCTTGTAATTTTTTCTTGTTAGCCAGATATGATGTACTAGGTAAAAAGAACTGCTATCAATGGGCCTTTAGTGATGGTGGTAAGGTGTGGAGATGGAGGTAGAATGTTCTATAGTTCTATTATTAGGTCTCTGTCTTTTATTGAACATTTGGTTTTGGAGTGTCAATTTCACAAGTGTTTGTCAGGTTTTTTTTTTTTCTTTTCCTTCCCCCTTAAAGTGGGACAGGATGGCAAGGGTGGCCTGGAGTTGGGCATTTCCCTTCTTTTATGTGGAAGGCTAGAGCTGATTGCAGTTGGATATTTCTCTTCCCCCAGATCGGTTATGCTCTGATAGTACCCGGCAGATTAGGCTCTGATTAACTAGTTTCTCTCTGAGGGCAGGCCTTGTTAAGAGTGCTCTAGTGTATTTCAAAATGTTTCCTTTTCCCTTCCTTCTTGTGGAAGCAAGAGGGGTTTTTTCTCAGATAACTACTGTGAGAACCTCCTTGAGCTCCTGGAAGAGAAACAAAAGTGTCAGGGTACCTCTCTGACTGGGTTCCCCTGGAGTTTTTAATCTTATACTTGCCCATGCTGAGCCTCCAGCAATTTGCCAATTACGGTTTGGGTTTTCCTACCCCAGAACTGGTTCCTATAGTGCTTTGTACTCATGCTCTGGTAAGCTGTGTCTTTCTGTATTTGCTGCTCTGTCTCTCCAGTCTTGGGGACAGCATTTTGCCTTGTGTCTCACCTTTCTTAATCCAAGAAGAGGTGTTGATTTTTCAGTGTGTTCAACTTTTTACTTGCTGTAAGGATGGAGTAGTGACTTCCAAGCTCTTCACATACAGAAATAGAAACCAGAAGTCTATGATAGACTTTTCAGTGAGGTAATACAGTTGGTCCTCCATATCAAAGGGTTCTATATCCATTAATTCAAACAACTGCAGATTGAAAATATTTGGGCAAAAAAACAGTAAAAATAAGAATACAACAATAAAAAATACAAATACAAACAATATAGTAAAACAATTATTTACATAGCTTTTACATTGTATTAGGTATTAATATTATAACCAGTCTAGTGATGATTTAAAATAAACAGGAGGATGTGCATAGGTTATATACAAATACTATGCCATTTTATTTAAGGGACTTGAGCATCTGTGGATTGTGGTATCCAAGGAGGTAATGTAACCAATCCCCCATGGATACCAAGGGAGGACTGAATAATGATATGATGAAGTTTAATTTTCAAAAAGAAAATAGAAAAGTATGGAATATTTATGATATTTTTCTTAAAGCACCATAATTTAAGGGATTTTCTAAAATTGTTTTTCTTGTCATTATGCATTAGACCAAGGGTTATTTTAAATATGTGAGATGCTAAATTTATCATTAGAAGTTAAAGGTTTGAGTCCTCAGAACCAGTTTTATCTAAATTCAGACTACTGCTCTAATAGGAGGAACGGTATTGACCTGCATAGTGCATGTGGTATATTATGAACAATTGTGACTTACGGACTTAGTAGAAATAACATTAAGAGTTTACAACTCCTAAAGAGAGAATAAGGAAGAATTGGTGAAAGTGTTTACCTGAGAAATTTCTTTTCTTAAATCAGAGGAGGATTTGGGACTTCACACAACAATTAGAGTTTAAGCTGACAGCTTTAAAAATGAGGACTAATGTATAAGCCTTTTTTTGTTCAGAAGCTTTCCATTTTAGATAGTAAATATTTTTGAGTACTCATTATATACATATACTGAGCATGTAACTGATACTCTATTAATGCATAATTTCTAACACTTATTAGCAATAAGAGAACATACATAATGTGGCATTTTTAAAGTTATCCAGATATACTTTTATGGAAGTTATTAATACTTAGCTGATAATAGAAGGTAGTTAGGAGATCAAATATTAGAAATTGTACAATTTATATGTCATTAAGTTGCTACAGGCTTAGTACATTCTGAAACCATTACTACATTCTAAGAACCTTAAATATAATGGAACTCATTGATTTTTAATGAATGTGAGATCATCAAGTTCAGGTTGTATTTTGGTCTAAAACACTCTTTGGGTTGTGCAGTGCCTCAACAGTAACTGAATAAACCAGCATGGTGTGATGATACTAATAACATTTATTGAGCACCTACTATGTGAGAAGCACTGTTATGAATTATTTACTTAATTTAACCATTACAACACAGCTATATGAGATAGGTATTCTTACTGTACCCATTTTAAGAATAGAAAATGTGCTCGCCTTGGTTAACAGCTATAAAGGGACAAAAACAGAAAGGAAACTAAGTAGGAAAGAGTTAATCTACACTTTCTCAGGCCAATAGTCTCATAAAAGAGAGATAGCTTATAATAATATTTTAAAACTCAAAGCATTTTTAATTAAGTTTAAAATAATTGAACATCAAATTGAATGTTTTAAGTTAACATAATTGAGAATATTTATTCAAAAATCTGTATTAAGTATGTGTTATACTATGCGCCAGACACTGCCTTTATTGTTTGAGGTTCTTCAGTGTACAAAACAAAGATCCCTGTTTTGGTGGTGCTGTATTCTAGTCGAGGGAAGTCACAAAATAAACAGTAGGCTAACTTTAATATGAAAAAAGCTTTCTAATATTTTTAAACTAACAGTTGATAGGTACAAGGTAAAATAACTTTTTGGTTGCAACACCAATAATATAATTGTTCATATCATTTTGTAGTGTCTATATCAAATCATGAAAATGATGAAATATTGATTGCTGTAAAATGGTTATTTATTTTAAATAATTAATTTGAGATTAAATATTGTTGACTATTACTGTGGAGAATCTCTCCTCCTCTCTCCTTACATACTGAAGATCCAGCATTCCAAAGAAGCAATAAAGTGTCCTTTATCAATTATAAAGGCATTTTGTTTTCTATAATCACGGGCCAAGGTGGTCTGTGGCTAAAATAGAATGAAAGTTCTATTTTAAAAAATAAAGGTTCTAGGATATATTTTACTTATGAAGGACACATGTAAGCAGTCTTTATACCTTAACTGCAAATGCTCATGATTAAAGATTCAATTTCATTTTTTTTTTGTTTGCAATATATGGGTGTATTTTTATGTGTGTATGAGAAAAAGAAGAGAGAGAGTGAATATGAAAATGAGAATGAATTATGTAAGGACCCCCTGTGTGCCTTTGTTTCAGTAGCTTTTCAGAATCCTACCACTGTAATTCAGAGAATTGACTAAACATTTATATATATTGTTAAAATAGAAGATACCATTTTTCTCTGTCTTATGTTTCTTCTACTGTCCCTCAAGCAATCTCAGTATTACTATACTGAGTATTCCTTTATGTAGGTGTATCCAGTATATCACTATGAACCGCTCTATTTGGTAGACCGTCTTACATTAATTCTTTCTTGTGAATTCTTTAAAGAGTTAAATAATGGATATGGTTTATGGACTTCATTATTGAAGTAGTAATGATGTGCTACAGTGAAAAATTAAAATGTTCAAGCACAAGGTCATTAACAAAGAGTGAAAAATAATTAAGGGCAAAAGAAGAAAGAAGGCTTTAAGATAAAATCCAAACTCAACTCAAGTATAAAAAGAGCACTGTATTGACAGAGGCATAGGAAGGATTTTTGCAGAGGATAGGATCTATGTTAAAGGAAAATTCTAGTTCTGTTGGTAACAAGATTTTTGTACTAGAAGAGATAACATGGAAGTCTTTAGAACAGGCTCTAAAAATATTTTAGGAAAAGTAGAGGTAACAAAAGTGACACACATAGTTAAAAAGTAAACAGTAGGGAGTCTGGCCCATTAAGGGGAAACATGGTCCAATCAGAGATTATTATGGCCAATAATGTACAAAGGTTGGAAAATGACAATTTTTTAAAAAATTAATTGCTATAGGCAGCTTATTCATGGAATAAAATTTGTTTATTTTCACAAAATCCCGTTTTCTGATCTGAGCTAAACAGGCAAGTTCAAAGACAGGGACTCAGAATAGTTCATAGCCTTTTTACTACATTCATTTTTAAATGCCTTATTTGAAAGGGAATGTCCTGGTTTATGATTTTCATATTTTTTCCCTTTTAGAAAGAGGCAGATGGTATGAAAACTGGACTCCCTTATTTAAAGGGAATGTTGATATTTATAACCAAGCTTATCTCCAGCAAGATTTGTTTTTTGCAGCTGTTCCAGGTTGGAAAAAAATATTATATTAAAGCTCTGGCTTGTTTTTCTTTCCATATTTAGGGGGGGAAATCTTCAAAATGTGAAAAAGTGATGTTTGATTTTATACATGAATGCAATGTAAACTGTGATTTTTTTTCATCTATATGTGAATTTTCTGTTTGTATGCTGTGATATTACTCTTTTTGTTTCACTGATCTATTTCCTAGACACATCACACTTGAAAAATAATTTACTCATCATTTTCTATAACTCATCAAAGTATTCTAGGAAATATAGTAGATTTTCATTAAGAGTTAGCCTATGTTATTAAGTAAGCTGCTTTCTAATTTTCCATTTTGATATTTTAGTCTGTTTTCTTTCTTCCCAAAGCATTTTTATCATTGGGGAATTAACTATTTTTTTTTAGTTCTTATATTATTTATTATAAGATATATTTATTCTTTTTATTTTCTATTCTTTGCTTCTGTTTTTAATTATAAATGCTGGTTTTTTTCTGGACATATTTTAGATACTTTCTTTTATAATTTATTTGAAAATTAACTATTTTATACCCTAAACTTAATACATAGAGCTATCTCTTTGGGCACATATTAATACTAGAATGAATATCCATGCCTGCACATGTATGTAATCTTTGAACAAATGTGTATCTGTATATGCCCCCACACATATATAATATTCCACAAAGAAAATGGGTTTTGTAATAAATATATTGATTTATTGTGAATAAATGCATTGATTATTGATTATTGTGGAGGTAATTTATCAAGTATACTTGTCAAATTAAAGCAATGCCCACTATTTATGTAGGGATTATTTTCTTGAATATAAAGCATTATGCAAATTGTTATTATGTCATACTTGTATATATTTTTTTAATATTGAAGCCAAAACATACTTAAAAGTTTCTGTTGCCTATCTATGCCTCTCTATCAATATTCATAGTTTAACCATTTACTATGACATTGTGAAGACCAGCATATTGCTTAAATCTATGAAAACAACCATTATTAGTAGCAAACAATTATCTCCAGAGAAATTTCTCGCTGTTTCCTGAATAAACCTTAAACTTCAGTCTTCAGCTCACAAAATAAAGGATCTTCTTTTTCTCTTTAATTACGCAGAACATGAATACTTTTAGTAGATTTTATTAGTTCAGTCTATTCACATCTTCTTTTATCCTTTCTTTATTCTTTAAAATGATATTCACAGTTAGATGTGTTAAGTGAAGAGTATGGGAGCTCTTTGTTGGTGTATCACCTCTCTCTTTTTTTTAAAAAAGTAATGCTTTTCACTCTAGTATAATACTTCATTACACAAATGCCATTCTTGCCTTGCATGAGTGTTTACCTCTGTGAATTTAAAAAAATCTAAATGGAATTCTTAAAATTCAAAAAGAAATTGACATGAAACAATTAGCGAAAGCTTCTAGCATTCTATTACTCTGTACACTCACCATATAACAAAGCAAGTCATTCTGCAGTAAGGTATGAAACCATGCAAATAAAAATGTCTCACATCCCTATTCCTGATTTTGTTATTGCTGCCTGTTTATTTTTTGTAGTGGATATCTGAGTGAGCCTTAAAAGACTATGTGACCTGGGGTGGTTTATATTCATTTTTCTACTTCTTTATCTAGGGGATCCAAATTATATATACTTTGGAAATAATAAATTCTTTGAAAATAATAAAGATGAAAAGGTGTTCTTTCAATCAGTATCTTTTATATCTGGATGGCACATGACTTCAGATAGAAAGAGCTAGAACACAAATAAAATATTTTTTTTTGTTATATGATATGGCTTAAGAAGATGCTATATTTAGTCATATAAATATAGAAGTAACATTGTGTTAGAAGACAGTGAAATAAAATATATTTATAAACTATATTAAAATAATTGAATTTTTGACTCAGAAAGCACTTATGTATTTCCTGCACTTGCAGCTTTTCATTATAAACATCAGTGATCATTATTGTGTTAGTTCATTGGGGTAAATAGCAAACTGCTAATAATCACTCTCTTGGAAATGTTCTTCTCTAGTGCCCAATTCAGAGGCAAAATGTTAGCTTATCTGCAAGAGGATTTGGGCCGGGCGCGGTGGCTCACGCCTGTAATCCTAGCACTCTGGGAGG
>VBSM01001124.1:37629379-37706066 GCA_008086735.1 Cheirogaleus medius | reverse complement strand
AAAAAAAAAAAATGCAAGAGGATTTGAACAACACTGGTCCTATCTAGCAATGGAGAATTTTTCAAGGGTCAAATCTCTTGCTTTGAATCTTTCTGACTTCTTTGACTTTGACCTCTAGACCAGGATTTAAAGTTCTCATGTCATTGGCTCATTCCCATTTGAATAATATACCTGTTTTAAAGTCAACTAATATCAGACCTTAATTATATATGTGAAGTCCCTTTTGCCATTAATGTAATAATCACAAAAATGATATCTCATCATATTCACAAGCTCTACCCATGCTCCAGGAGGGGAGATTATACAAGGGTGAGAGTCATTGGTGGTCATCTTAGAATTCTGCCTACCATATTTGATAGAGTGAATGCCTATCAATATGAATGTATGGATAACTTTTAATTGAATATGTGCTCCAGGATCATTTTGTTATTTTTGTAGTTAATTCCAGGTCTTTCTTGCTTTATTCACTCAATGTTTTTGTATTTGCATTGACATTCCACTCCCTATATTTCTACTGCTATTATCATACTTTTCTTTTCATGTGGGTTGAGAATAGGATAGACATTGGGAGCCCACAGTTTGAAGTTTCTATTCTTAATAAGCAGTTTAAGAATTCTTGGGAGAGTTATTTGGGTCCACATTGGACATTCAAAACTGTTTTTAGAAAGCACAAAGTATTTCAGTTAATTGGAAAAACAAAAACAAAAAACAGTGATATATTTTGGAATTGATGGAACAGAAATAGAGTAATGGATTATCTTATCATATATTCCCAAGACAACAGAGTCTGAAGCACAGCTTAAGCTTGTGTGCAATACCTAGGGGGACAAGAGTGAAGGAGAAATAGAAGAAAGGAAAATAGTGGGTAAGGAGGAAAACAAATATAACTGGTTACTAAGCTGGCCACAGCTGCATGAGAAAACATAGACTCTTGCTTAGTCATGTGGGACATCTCCAGATAGGCTGTACAAAACCAATCAGTTACATTGAGGAAGGGAAAGACATTTATCTGCCATCTTCCTATGTCTTGTTTCTCATTGGTTGAAGCTCATCTCATGGTATGTTATTATCTCTATACTTTTAGACTGTGACCCCTGACCCTTGTTGACACATGTTGCAGAAGTCAGATCCCATGGTGTATGCTGCAGGGCTTCACTGGAATGTGGAAGTGGTGGGAGAAACCGAGCTTCTGTGGGTCGAGGTATAGGTATTGCTGTAAATGTGGAGGTGGTAATGGAGCTGTGCCTTCACCTTCACTCCCAGGGAAAGGCATGTCAACAAGTGGTACTGGAAATGAGTTGAAGTTAGTAGTTGGTGCTGTCCATTAGACAAATGAGTGAGGAATCTGGGGAGTGAATCTGGGGAGATGCATAAATTGAGTTCAACATAGGATGATGTGTAATGATTGCATTGGCCAATTTCTTTAAAGATTATTTATTATATGTAAATATACTGTTAACATTACTTAGGCTACAGTTAGTATTCATTATCTGTTAAGTTTATTTATTTTAAGTTTGTTTTCATTGACATATAGTAATTTTACATCTTTATGGGGGTACAGAACAGTGTTTCAATACATGTATACATTGTGTAAAAATCAAATTAGGGTATTTAGTATATTCATCACCTCATACATCTATAATTTCTTTGTGGTGAAAACATTCAAAATCTTCTCTTCTAGCTATTTTGAAATTTATAATACAATATTGTTAACCTTAGTCATCCTACTGTGCAATAGGACACCAGAACTTATTCCTTTCTATTTAAGTTTAACTTTTTACCATTGGCAAAACACTCCCTATACCCTAACTTATAACCCTAACCCTAACATTAACATTAACCCTCTCCAGCCTCTGATGACCACTGTTCTACACTCTACTTCTATGAGATTAACTTCTCTGGATTCCACACATGAGTGAGATCATGTTGTGTTTGTCTTTGTGGTCTTGGCTTATTTCACTTGACACTATCTCCTCCATAATGTCCTTCATCTGTGTTGCTATGAATGGCAGGACTTCATTTTTTATGGCTGAATAGTATTCTGTTGTGTATATATACCACATTCTTTACCTATTCATCTGTTGATGGACACCTACGTTGATTCCATATCTTGGCTATTTTGAGTAGTGCTACAATTAACATTGGAATGCAGATATACCTTTGACATACTGATTTCATTTCCTTTGTGTACATACACCCAGAAGTGGAATTGCTGCATCATATAGTAGTTCTATTTTAATTTTTTGAAAAACTTCCGTGCTGTTTTCCATAATGGCTGTACTAATTCACATTTCCATAAACAGTGTATAATAGTACCCCTTTCTCCACATCCATGCCAGCATTTGTTTAATTATCTTTTTGATAATAGCCATTTTAACAGATGTGAGGCGATATTGTGGTTTTGTATTTCCCTAATGATTAGTGATGTTGAACATTTTTTATGTACCTGTTGGCCATTTATTTGTATGGCTTCCTTTGAGAAATGTCTATTCAGATCTTTTGCCCATTTTAAATCAGATTATTTATGTATTTATTTATTTGCTATTGAGTTGTACGACTTCCTTATATATTCCTAATATTAATGTCTTGTCACATGCATAGTTTGAAAATATTTTCTCCCATTCTATAGGTTATCTCTTCATTCTATTGATTGTTTCCTTTGCTATGAGGAAGCATTTTATTTTGATATAATTCCATTTGTCTAGTTTTTGCTTTTGTTCCCTGGGCTTTTAGAATCTTACATGAAAATTTCTTGCTCCATCCAATGTCATGTAGTGTTTTCTTCTGTTATTTTATCATTTCAGGTTTTACATGTAAGTCTTTAATCCATTTTAAATTGATTTTTATGTATGGTGAGAGATAGGAATCTAGCTTCATTCTTCTGCATGTGAATGTCAAGTTTCCCAGTATGATTTATTGAAGAGACTGTCCTTTTTCTGTTTTGTGTTCTTGGCACCTTTGTTGAAAATTAGTTGGCTCTAAGTGTGTAGATTTATTTCTGTGTTCTTTCTCTATTTCATTGGTCCCTATATCTTTTTAAAATGCCAATACCGTGTTGTTTTGGTTACTATAGCTTGTAATATATTTTGAAATCAGATAATATGATGGCTTGACTTTTTATTTTTGCTTAAGAATTATGTTGGCTATTAGGATCTTTTCTGGTTCCATATACAGTTCAGGATTTTTTTTTTATTTCTATGAAGAATGTCATTGGTATTTTGATAGACATTTCATTGACTCTATAGATCACTTTGGGTTATATAGATATTTTAACAATATTAAATATTCTAATCCGTGAACATGGACTATCTTTCCATTTATTTGTATCTTCTTCAATTTCTTTCATCAGTGTTTTATAGTTTTTTGTATGGAGATTTTTCACCTCTGTGCTTAATTTTATTACCAAGTTACTGTAAATAGGATTGTTTTCTTGATTACTGTTTTAGATAGTTTGCTATTAGTGTATAGAAACACTACCGATTTTTGTATGTTGATTTTGTATCCTGTAACTTACTGAATTTGTTTATTAGGTCTAAAGTATTTTGGGACATCTTTAGTGGTTTGTATATATAAGATCATGTCATCTGCAAACACGGACAGTTTAACTTCTTCCTTTCCATTTGGAGGCCTTTTAATTCTTTCTTTTGCCTAATTGATTTGGCTAGGAATTCTAGTACTATGTTGAATAGAAGTGGTGAAAGTAGGCATCCTTGCTTTTTCTATATCTTAGAGGAAAAACTGAAAGTTTTTCCTCATTCAGTATGACATTAGCTGTGGGTTTGTCGTATATGACTTTTATTGTGTTGAGGTATGTACCCTCTATACCTAATTTGTTGAAAATTGTTATCATGAAGGGATGTTGAATTTTGTCAAATGCTTTTTTTGTGTGTCTATTGAAGTGATCGTATTGTTATTATCCTTCATTCTGTTAATGTGATGTATCATGTTTATTGATTTGCATATGTTGAACCTTTCTTGCATCCCTGGATGAATTCCACTTGATCATTTCGAATGATCTTTATAATGTTCTGTTGAATTCAATTTGCTATTATTTTGTTGAGAACTTTTAACATCAATGTTCATTAGGCATATTGGCCTGTAGTTTTCTTTTTGTTGTGTCCTTGTCTGGTTTCACTATCAGGGTACTGCTGGCTTTGTAGAATGAATTTGGAAGTATTCCCTCCTTTTGAATTTCTTGGAATACTTCGAGTAGAATTGGTATTAGTTCTTCTTTAAATGCTTCATAGAATTTAGCAGTGAAGCCATAAAATATTGGGCTTTTCTTTGATGATTTTTTATTACTAATTTAATCTGGTTACTTATTATTGGTCTTTTCAGACTTTCTGTTTCTTCATGATTTAATCTTGATAAATTGTATCTTTCCAGGAATTCATCCATTTCTTCTTTGTTATCCAATTTGTTGTTGTATAATTGTTCATAATGGTCTCTTATGATAGTTTGTATTTCTCTGTTTTCAGTTGTAATGTCTCCTTTTTCATCATTAATTTTATTTAAATCTTTTCTCTTTTTATCTTAGTCTGGCTAAGAGTTTGTCAGTTTTACTTATCTTTTCAAATAAAAGCTCTTTATTTACTTGATCTTTTGTATTTGAGTTTTAGTGTCTATTTCATTTATTTCTGCTCTGATCTTTATTATTTCTTTCCTTCTATTAATTATGGGTTTAGTTTGTTCTTGTTTTTCTAGTTTCTTTTTCTTTCTTTCTCTCTCTTTCTTTTCTTTCTGTTTTTTGAGACAGAGTATCTCTCTGTTACCCAGGCTACAGTGCCATGGCATCAGCCAAGCTCACAGCAACCTCAAACTCAAGCAATCTTCCTGCTACAGCCTCCCGAATAGCTGGGACTAAAGGCACGGGTCACCACACTGGCTACTTTTTTCTATTTTTAGTAGAGACAGGGTTTCACTATTGCTCAGGCTGGTCGGGAACTCCTGAGCTCAAGGGATCCTCCTGCCTCAGCCTCCCAGAGTGTTAGGATTACAGGAGTGAACCACCATGTCCAGGCTTGTCTAGTTTCTTGAGGTGCAATTTTAAGTTGTTTATTTTACATCTTCATTTTTGATGTGGGCATTTATTGCTCTAAATTTCTCTCTTGGAACTGATCCTGTGTCCCATAGGTTTTGGTATGTTTTATTTCCATTTTTACTTGTCTCAAGAAATTTTTAAATTTCTCTTTTAATTTCTTCATTGACCCATTAGTTGTTCAGGAGCATGTTATTTAAATTCTATGTGTTTGTAAAGTTTTTGAAGTTCTTCCTCTGATTAAATTATAGTTTTATACCATATGACCAGAAGAATAGTTAATATGATTTCATTCTTCTTAAATTTGTTAAGATTTGCTTTGTGGCCTAACATATGATCTATCTTGAAGGATGTTCTATGTGTAATTGAAAAGAATGTATATTCTTCTGTTGTTGGATAGAATATTCTGTACTTGTCTGTTAGGTGTTAGGTGTATTGTAAACACCTGTTAAAGTCTTTTGGTCTAGAGGGCAGCTTAAATCCAATATTTCTTTTTTCCATCTGGATGATCTTTCCATTGGTGTAAGTGGTGTGTTGAAAGTGGTGTGTTGTGGCTGTTATTGTGCTGCAGTCAATTTCTCCCTTTATATCTATTAATATTTACTTTATATATTTAGGTGCTCCAATGTTGAGTGCATATGTAGTTATGTTTATTATATCTTCTTGCTGGATTGATCTCTTTGTCATCATGTAATGACCTTTATCTTTTTTATGGTTTTTAATTTAAAGTCTATTTGACCTGATATAAGTGTAGCTACTTCTCTCTCTTTTCATTTCCATTTGCATGGAATATCTTTTTCCATCCCTTCACTCTCAGTCTGTATGTTTCCTTAGCAATGAAGAGATTTTATTGCACACAGCATATAGTTGGTCTTTTTTTTTTTTTTAAATTCAGTTGGCAATTCTGTGTCTTTTAATTTTATTAGTTTCTTTTGGAGGTGTCATGATTCCCTGATTCTTTGTAATCCTTGTGTCCTTATGTTGTTGTCTTCACATCTGAAGATATAGCTCCCTCCTCTGGCCTCTACAGGTGTTCTTTGGCAAGGATAAAGCTTCACTATTTAGTATAGCCTGTGATTTTTGAAGGGCCAGCTGGTGATGATGGCCTTGAGGAGGCAGAACTTGTGTGTCCTCTAGTTGGCTGGGCTACTGCTTTTGTTCTGATGTCAGATGAGGCTACTACTGGCTGGGCTCTACTGACCAGTGAGACCACTGGCTGGGCTCTGCTGTCAGGCAGAGCTGCTGGCTGGGTACTCTGATGGCTTCTGATCAGGCTGATATAAGATGTATTCCCTAGTTGGGCAGCTCTACTATTTGGTATTTACAATTCCCCAGGGCTGCAGGTTGGACTCCAATGTTAGATGGAATTGCTTTTTCTATATGGGCAGGACCTGAGGCTATCCTCCTGAGAAATGAACAGTTGATGATTGCTTTCCTGTGTTCAGGCCTAGGGTCGATATTTGGCTGAGTTGAGGGCTGTTTGACCTCCTGGATCAAGCATGACTAGCCCCTACATTTCTTCAAAATACACAGAAATAGGAGTCCCCTTGCTTGAGTGAGGTCATTGGGTGGGCTTTGGGGTTGTTTTTAAAAACACTTGCAGTGAACATTCTTGCTCGTGCTTTTGTGCCCATATAGAATTGTTTCTATAATTCACATAACAAGCAGCTGAATTGATGGTTCTGGTATATGCATAATCTTCAGTTTTACTAGATATTACCACATTGTTCCCCCAATACTTTGTTAATTACTTTTCTTACCTTACTGCAATAATCTAAACTCCTTAAAAAGGTCCATAAGTGGTTACACATATATTTTTTAGAAGTATTCATAGTATTTATAGTTACTCTTTATAGATTTTGTTGCTATAGTATAAATTAGGACTTTTGTGTATGGACTTTATATATAGTCAACTTGCTGAACTCTTATAAATAATTTCATACAATTTCAAATAATTTTCCTGTAGTTTCTTTCCACCCCCAATCCTAGAGATATATTATTTGTGAGTAATAATGTTTTATTTTTTCCCTTCCAATCCCTATGTTCTTTCCCCTTTTGTTTCACTGTGCCACTTGAAGTTCTCACTACAATGTCTTTGCCTTGTTTATGATTTTAAAAGAAGTGTTTTGATTTTTCTCTGCTAAGAATAATCTTTCATTTATCCGTTTGCCTACCTATCAAGAGAATAAGAAAGATCTTTTCTATTTCTATTTATTAAATTTCTTCTCTTCCTCCTTCTTCCCGCTCTTCTTCCCTTTCTCCCTTCCTTCTTTCTTCCTTTAATAATGAATGAGTATTGAATATAACTTATTTTTTCTGTATCTTTTGAGGTCTTTCGATTTTTTGCCTCCTTTACTCAATTAACATGGAGAATATTATTAATATTTTATCTAATGTTAAATTATCCTTGCATATTTTTGTGATTAGCTCAGTTCCATCATGAACAATTTTATTGTTAATATTATACATACTGGATTTGGTTTTCTAATATTATATTCAGAATTTTTATATCTTTGTTCATAAGTAAGATTGGCTTGTGGTTTTTCATTCTCATAATGCTGCAGTCCCCAATCCCTGGGCTGCAGACCGGTACTGGTCTGTGGCCTGTTAAGAACAAGACTGCACAGCAGGAGGTGAGTGGCAGGTGAGCCAGCAAAGCTTCATATGTATTTACAGCTGCTCCCCATTGCTCGCATCACTGCCTGAGCTCTGCCTCCTGTCAACATCAGTCCCTGTCTCCCATCAGTCCCAGATGGGACTGTCGAGCTGTGGGAAAACAAGCTCAGGGCTCCCACTGATTCTGAATTATGGTGAGTTGTATAATGATTTCATTATATATTACAATGTAATAATAATAGAATTAAAGTGCACAATAAATGTAATGCACTTGAATCATCCCAAAACCATGCTCTGCACCCCAAGTCCATGGGAAAAAATTGTCTTTCTTGAAATTGTCCTGGTGCCGAAAAGGTTGGGGGCCACTGTCATAATGTCCTTCCCTTGTTTTCATTTCAAGATTCTGTTAGCCTCATTAAAGCGTTAAGAAGGGTAGTGCCTATAAATAGGCTTCAAAATAGCTTATTATTTTATATATCTGATATAGCTTATTACAGAGATTATCTGTTCTTCGAATGGTTAATAGAACTGAAGAACCATCTAATCTGGCCTATTTTGTTTAATGTGTTTGTGTTTGTATCTTTTATTTTGTACGCATAGATTTTTAAACATTGATTGACTTTTTAAATGGATATAGCTCTTTTAAATTTTATTAGACTTTTACCTTCTTGAACTGCTGTTGGTAAGTCCATTTTCTAAAAAATGTATATTTTATCTTAATTTTCAAACTTATTGACAGTATTTTATGGAATTCTCTTGTTACATATGTAATGTTGCTGTTTGCTGAATATTTATCCATGTTCCCCTTTTCATTCTTGATACTATTTGTATATTTTTTCTTGTCGTACATTTACAAGAGTTTGTTCCACGTTATTATTTTTCAAAGAATCAGCTTTTGTCTATGCTGATCATCTCTTTTGAATCTTTGTTTTCTATTTCATTAATTATTGCTTTCAGTTTATTGTATCACTCCTTATAATTTGAGGGACTTTACTCTTCTTTTTCTAGTGTTTTTTTTTAATTCATTATTTTTCAATCTTTTGTATTTTCTAATTTGTTTACCCTAAACACCACATTAGCTACATACTATTTTTTAAACTTTTCATTGATGCCTAATACTATCCATATAGCAATATGCACATAATATAATAGTGTAGTTGCTAAATTTTCACAAAATGAACACTCATTTAACCCAAACCCTAATAATTTTATTTTATCCATAATTTATAGACATTTGCAGTTGAAATGTTTTAATATCTATAGTCCACAACATTGACGAAGTTGTGGCCTTTTACTCCTTTTGGACAGTTTATTTCAAATCTGTATTTTTCATTATTTTCATTTGTTTGGCTTTTCTTTCTTTATTTCATTTTATTTTTTTTTGTAAAACTGAATACGCTTAAAAGGGTCAACAATAAGCTATCAAACAGCACTTTGACATCTTTTTAAGTGAATTGCCTTATGAAAGGCATTATACATTTGATAGAGTAGGAGTTAAGGAACAGGAGATGAAATATATTATATAAAACCTGATACAAAGTAGAATTTCTTTCTCATTTGCATTTTGGTTTATATCTGGGAAATCTTTTCTCTATCAATCCATTGTAATGGAAATATTTAATTATGCTTTTTAGCATTGTACTTTCCTCCTCTATTTTGTTTATTTGTTTCTACATCATAGAGTTATATTAGTTAATAACTCAGTGCTTCTCCCCATTAACCTTTTCCACATTGTTTTCTTAATTTTTTTAAAATTGCTACTCTTTATTATATTTCTCTTGTAGAATAATTTTGTGGTTTTATAAATGTGTAATTTGCATCATAGTTGGTAAATATAAGTTTTAATATCTCAATCTGTTTGAAAACTACCAGTCTGCAGAATTCTTATATGAGTAAAGTGGTAATGATATAATCACATTAGACGTCAATATAATGAATCCATTTAATGCAACTTCTATGAAATTGGATATATACTAGTTGTTTTTATACTTTTGAGATCCATTTACTAATAAAGCTACTTCAAATAAGTCATACAGAATTATGAAACTACTAGAAACAAAATAACCATAAAGGGCATTCAGATGGTTGCCTTGAGCTCTGTTTCCCCTTATATATTAAAACTTAGACTAAGCTTACTTCAGTGAACATATCTTTCATTGGCTTTAAAAGATAAATGTTTAAAAATTATGTTGTATGTATTCTTAAGCCTATCCTAGTACATAAGGATATATTTCTAGACATGAAAATAATTATCCTTAGTCTGAAACATATGCTGATGTGTACTATGTTTTTAAGTTTGGAAAGACTTTAGGAATTGTGTAAGAAGGGAAACCACATGAGTTTGTCAAGGTCATTCAGCTTTTAATTAAGAACAGACATAACTAAACTAAATTTTTATGCCTTCTTGTCTAGTATATTTCCCTACTACTCTTTATTTTGTTAAGCCATAAGCATTGACTGTCTTTTGGAAACTATTCATGTACCAAACTGAAACTTTCTTTTTCAGTTCACTATTCCTGAAGTAGTTAGCCATAGAGAGATAGTGAAGGAAAGAAAGAAAGAAAGACAAATCTATGTTATTTTTTCATTCTTTTTGTATGTACTTACATGCCTTTTCCTAGTATATTTTTGTTGAACTTAGAAACCTAATTACTTGAAATAGATAATACATGTGAAATGACTAACAATTAGCATAAGTGATACTTACCATTGAAATAGATCAGGGAAGTTTGGTGACTGATGTGTAATCTGTATATTTTACGGTAAAAAGTGTGAGAATCATTGTGTTTAAACCTTAGATTATGTGATGAATCAATATACATACACATAATTTTACTATATATATCTTGAATGTTAGCAATCTGATATATACAATCTTTTTTTAATGTATGGATACTTATGTTTACATAGTATATGGCTAGTTACACATTGAAATGACACTTTTAGTTTCTTCTTTAGGACCTTTATCCTGTATCTTCAAAGAACCCTGATTTTATTCTGTTATCTATCTCTTCTACAGACAGCTATATACTTAGGGGAAACAGTCCCTCTCCTCCATGGTCAGCTTCATTAGTAGGTGTAATTGGTTTAAGGGCCATCTCATTTTCCTTGCCATAGAGTGGAGCATATGTCTATAAAGTGTAAAATAAAGTGATAGACCTCTATGGTGTATTTAATATTTGATATTACCATTATCCCTAAGTTAGTCTCCATCAGCACAGGTTATTTATTTGGTAGATTTAGTTCAAATAGTATCTTATCCTTTGTTTCATAAGTGATCCACAAGATAAAAAATCTTAAGTATTTTATTTTTTACTAAATATTATATGCAAAAATTAAATATGAAGACTTTACATTGATAAAAATGTCTGACAGGTTTCCTAATGTCAGAGAAGAAAGCTACAAATATAAACATGGAAAAGGCAAAACTAGAATGAACTCTGTGATGTTGGATTGGAAATTGGAAGAATTGAGTTCACACCAGTACATATATTCCCTAGCTCTGTCCACTTAGAAGGCCTGAGAACAATATCATTCCAGCAGCAATGAGCATATCTCGTTCCCAGATCTTGATTTCTAAAAACCATTCCCCACTAAAAGGGAGCCAGGGGCCCTAAAGAAATGGCAGGTACCAAGAAGGAGCAGGGAAAGCACATGATGAACTTTGAATATTTGTTAGAAAATGAGGAGATGCTTATAGAAGGATAGTGATATGTCAAAAGGTCACAAACCACCTTGAAGGAACTTCCACCAGCCAAATTCAAGATAATTTGAACATCAAAATAAACAAATGATATAAGTGAATTCTAACTCATTAAATCAAACAGTAATTTATGTGTACATATTACTATAAACACAAATGAATATATGGGGAGAATAAAATGCTTTTTAATACAGTAGAATACCAACTAATAAATGTAGAAGAAATGGTGAAATTAGAATATCATCACTTGGCAACTGTCAGAGTATAATTAATTCAACCAAGAAACATCAATAGATGCTAAACTAGTAGTTGCAAATTTGATGAAAAACAGGTTATTTACATAGTTTCAAAACATCTCCACACCAAGTACTTATTAATTACAAAGGAGAAAAGACTAAATTCACACTGGAGAAATTAAGCAGGTACCACCTTAATCAGTGATGAAAGTTAATACCATCAGATGAGGACAGTATGCAATGAGAACACTGTATCTGTGAGTTTAGTTGAAACAAAAAAAATGAAGTAGAAAACAGGAAAAACAAGCTAGTGAAAAGGAGAAATGAGAAAATCAGATTGGTCATACTTGGTTAGAATGAGGGTGGATCTATGATTGAAGATGTTAGGGCTAGGGATATAGGCCCTTGGTATGCGTTTGAAGAAACGAGGGTACTCAAAGGAGGGCATAATATATTAAGTGAATCAGCTATGGAGAGCACCAAACGTAAGAGTTTCATAGGAACATAGAAAAAGAGTGCTTATGATGGAGATGAAGAAGAAATAGAGACATAGAGGGAGAATCAGAAGAGTGCTGCCTTGAAAACCAAGGACTTAAAGTTTGAGGGTGGAGTATTCAGTATTGCCACATATCAAAGTGGTTTTGTAAGTAAGGACAGTTTGTCTCACAGCACAACCTACTTTTGTGGTATTCTCATATCTGCTGCAGATATTATCTAAAATACTAACCTGTTTTCCTGAAATGTAAGTATTCCAAAAAAAGAATTGTGATTCTTACCTTTTACTACAACACCTTATGAATGGTAAAATTAGTTGAGCTATGGTGTGTCGTGAATTGTCTTTGTGTGCTTCATAGTCGGGGCGAGGGTATAGCCCATTTGTCCTGTATGGTCCTGGTTTACAGTTGTCTTGATGTAATGGGGCCTCCTTTCACTTTCACGAGTGTCTCCGTTTGAATGGTAAATTATGGTCACCCTATTATAGGTCTCTATTTATGGGATATTCTTTTCACTATCTGAAGCGGGGGAACTGATTGATAAGCATGTCTCTTAGCCAGTTAGTGATATCTTTTATTCATTAACCAAATGCTTATTCTCTTCTCTTAAAATCCTTCTAAATCAGCCTTCCAAGAATCTAGGCCTCTATTTCCCAAACTTTACATGAAACAGAGGTTTCATGGGATGATAATGTACATAATTTGAGAAGTTGGACAAGTAACATTTGGAAATGTGGCATATGCAAGTGATCTCCTAGAGACTGACTGTAGAGACTCAAAAAAGCTTTTGAGTAGACTTCTCAAACTTATTAATGTATTTTCTTAAGACTACCACATTTTGGCAACTTGGTCCATGTTTATTTCAATGTAAAATGTTTGTAAATTAAGAAAAATAAAAATTTTAACTTTGAATAAACCAAACTTGGGTATAAATAGTGATTTTGATAGATTTAGAGTATATTAGAATATTTTATCTGCACTGAACATAGATATATTATTTAGAAATTCCCAGTCATCAATGCATTTAAAATTTGGGCTAAACATTAAAAAAATGTATTTTTTGCTAGTAAACTTTTATTTCAGAGAAGTTTATTAAAAATTCTGAATCACAAGAATTCACTAATATTCTATTAGAATCAAGAAAAGGGAGGAATTAGGAATATAGAGGAATTATGATAAAATAAATATATGTCTGTTTACTCAGAAATTACAGAGGTAAGAGTAGATGTCATCTCAGATGTTTACATCTAGAGCTTATTGTTTTCCTTCATCTTTTAGCCACCAGTTTTTGGTACCAGATGGATGAAATAAATTTTTTATTATCAATGTGATAATTGAAACAATCATGGGTTTCATATAATTCCCTTAAAATAACCCAGTTAAAAGGAATTATAAGCATTTACAATTCAAGGTTCATTACCTTTATATCTATAACCCTATTTCTAATTACTCTTTGTCCCATCAGGATAAGCAGTCTGAGGGTGTGCTGGGTAACACAGTCCAAGTGGATATGAAACTGCCCTTTGTAACCTCAGAGTCCCTGAAGCCAAGTGTACCCTTGCTTCTGCTCATTTCTCTTATCTGTGTATGCTCTTAGTATACAGTGATACAAGCTGCCTGTCTTATTGGATTTATGCCAGAATTGTAGATATCCTGCTCCTTTTACATGTTTGGATATGTGTCTCTTCTTGTGTCAACATTTTGTAATAGTAAAAATAGGGTCTGTAGTTTTATTTGTTTGGTAACCTTATTATTGTAACCTTTAGAAACTTTTAGAAAGAAGCATTTACATTTAAAAAAACTTTATGTAAAGGATAGTGTAATATGTGACTAATAACTTTTGCATTCGACTACTAAAAGTTACATCATAGAACAATTCTAGCTTTACTAACCTATCTCCTTTTGCAAATATAATATAGGAAATTAATTGAAACGTATTTCCCATTTTGCTGAAGTTAAAACTTGGTGAATCATAACAATCATTTTCCTGTTTGGGAAAATAGTCACTTATGCAATAGAAATTCTCCCCCTTATGTGGCCTTTCAGATTTGAAGTGCCTATCCCTTTTATATTTGTGCAAAGTTAAGAATTTTAAAAAATAATTCCATTAGACCCAGCTAATTCCATGTAACACCCCCTACCACCACCACCAATGATGAGTGTTGTTGATGGTACTTGCAAGGCAGCTTTTTGTCTATTCTGGGCAGTATAAATTTAATGTGTTGTTTTCAAGTATGTCATGTGTCCAGATGCCACAACAATCTGTGCATTAAAAAGGCATTAAAATAAAAGTAAATAAAATATTTGTGGGTATTTTTTAGTGGGGGCCGGGGTATCTGTGATACAATTATGTTTGGATTAATTAATTCTACTAGGTTTTAGGAAAAACAAATGCATTGTTTTCTTATAGCACTTTAAAACATTTTATAATGTAGATTTCTAACACTCTCCCACCCTCATCACCCACCCCGTACTTACTTCTATATTACCTATTTTTGTTAATGATATCACCATCTGTCCAACTCAATATTTTGCCAAGTGTGGTCCATGAACCACCTGAGTTTGAAAACTCTGGCAGGGAGTTGGTGCTTGGTAAAAATTCTGCTTCCTTGGCCCCTCCCCAACCTTAATGATTGAGTATTTATGAAGGGTGAGGCCTGGGACTTTGTATTTTAATTAACTATCTCTCAAGTTGAAAAGCACTGTTATGTTTAATTTTTCTCTGCCCCGTGCCTTCTATCCAGGCTGTTCCCAAATTCTAAAAAGTCAAACACAAAATATCACTTCCTTTCTATTTGCCGATTTTCTCCCTTAGTGGATTGCTTTTGGAACTTAGCTCGATTTTATTTTTCTAGCCTATTAATTATCTTCAAACTTCCCAGTATTTCTAATCTTCTTAAAATGTATCTGATTTGGTTACTTCACTGCAAAAAGCCCTTTGATGGCTTCCTATTGAATTCAGAAAAAGTTTAAAGTTTCAGCTGATCATTAAAAGCTTCCATAATTTAGTCATGCTGCCCCAGTTAGACCTTGCTGTCCACCAAAGAGACTGAAGGATCTCACAGTCCCTACTCAAACCTCATGTGTGCTTCCAGTGTTTCTCAAATGCTATTAATAGCATAGAGAGAAGAATTGCCTGTGAGCTTGTTAAAAAGTCAAGTAATGGTTCTCAAACTTTCATGGTCATAGCCATCGCCTGGGAAATCTAAAAACAAAACAAAACAAAACAAACCTGGAGATCCATGGCCTTAGTCCCTGAGATTCTGATTTGGTAGGACTCTGATGGGGCCCAGGAACGTGTATTTTAATGAACATCTCAGATAACTCTAATGCTGGTGATGAACGGAACACATTTGACAAATACTGACCTAGAGCCTCAAGTTGCTCCCAGTGAGCAGGTGTGCTGAATATAGTCTTGGGAGCTGAGGTTTCTTCTGAGGTGCTGAAATTCTAACCAGCTAATTCTTCCTGGAGGGACTGAGATTTCCGCATTTTACCTAGGCCACTGCTGACTCCTGCTGACCACTCAACACACTTTTGTTATAAAGCTAGTTCAAGATACTACACATTCCTACACATGGACATAGAATGTGAAATAACAGACATTGGAGAAGCAGAGGGCGAGACAGCGAGAGGAGGGTGAGGGATGAGAAGACCTTAATGAGTATAATGTACATTCTTGAGGTGTTGATTGCACTAAAAGCCCAGACTTCACCACTACACAATATATACACATAACAAAACTGCACTTGTACCCCTTAAATTCATACAAATTTTTATTTTATTTATTTATTTATTTTTTATTTTTTGAGACAGAGTCTCACTCTGTTTCCTGGGCTAGAATGCCGTGGCATTACCCTAGCTAACAGCAACCTCAAACTCCTGGGCTCAAATGATCCTACTGTCTCAGCCTCCTGAGTAGCTGGGACTACAGGCATGCACCACCATGCCCAGCTAATTTTATATATATACATGTTTAGTTGTCCAGCTAATTTCTTTCTATGTTTTTAGTAGAGATGGGGTCTCGCTCTTGCTCAGGCTGGTCTCAAACTTCTGAGCTCAAACGATCCACCTACCTCGGCCTCCAAGAGTGCTAGGATTACAGGCGTGAGCCACCGTGCCCAACCAATACAAATTTTAAAAAACAGATAGATATTACACATTCCTGTTAACTTTACTCTCTGTCCAAAATAACCCATTTGGTAATGTGTCCTCCATTGATACCTATGCTCATATTATTCTGTGGTTGGTTTGTTTTTTCATGTACCAATGTCTTGCTATTCCCTTCCCTGCCTATATTTTTCTTTATATCCCCCTTGAATCCCATCCATCCTCAAACACTTAATTGATTGCTAATTGTACCCCTTGACATTAATCAAAACCTGATTCTTACAGACACCACTTCTCTGAAACCTTCTTAAATGGAGACTATTCTTCAACTCTCCACATACCTGCAGATCAAGGGGTTGGTTGTTATTTTTTATTTCTTCATTGCTACTTCTAGATCATTTATGTTTTCATGCATACAAAAAAGAAGAAGACAAATTGAACTAAAAGCCCAGCTCCTTTATGGTTCATTTCAATTGAGCATAGTGCCCTCCACTTCTCTCTTTTTGGTTAACTTAGTTATAAAGAAAAATATAGGCAGGGAAGGGAATAGCAAGACATTGGTCCATGAAAAAACAAATCAACCACAGAATAATATGAGCATAGGTATCAATGGAGGACATGCAGGTCCCTCCTTAGTTTTCCTAATCCAGAGTCTTTCTTTGCACACTCACCTAAATCCTGCTACCATCCTGGGGTGCCTTCGTTACTCACATGTCTGATGTATGCATTTTCCTGGTCTCTCAGTTCCTTAATACATAACTGCCATAATGTTTTCCTTTCACTTTAGTTATCCTTGCCAAAACATGCTCCATCTCAATAATAACATCTCTCACCTCACGCTATTTATTAATAACCTTTAAAAAACTTTTTTCCCTAATAAAAGAACCTCTATTTTTTTTCTTCCAATATTTGATTATTTGGCTATTTTTTACTCCCAAATTTGGTTATTTGACCACCTCCAAATCTTTAAGTCCCAAAATCGATCTACTTTCTGCTCAACTCTAAAGCCCTACTGTTGTCACTTCCTTTTCTAGCATTAGACACCATGGTGCGTCACATCACCAACTTTTTTAGTATCCTAAACTTTTTTGCCTTACTACCTTTCTGTCTTGCCTGTCTGGAAACATTTAAATTCTGCTTAATCTAGCTGACTGCCCTGCCCTATGCCAGCGCTGAATAGCCGAGCACTCAGAAAAAAAAATATTATTTGCATCATACAGCCCCATGTTATGAAAGATTCATGGTTCTCAAATTTATCTGGTCTCTTGGTGTTGCCCATCAATCCCATTTTCTTTAGACAGCTCTTTCCACTGTGCAGCATTAATTCCAGTCTCTGCACTCTCAAATCTTCAAACTTTCCACCTTCCCTTTCACCCTTAGGAGAGAATCTTGCCTCCTATTTCATAGTGAAAGCAGAGCTACCAGATAGAACTCCCTCTACTTTTTGATTCCCAAACTTCAAAGCTTACATGTATTTTTGCCCATTCATTTTCTTTTCCTGTTAAAGTGAAAGAGGTAGTCTGCTATGATTATTCCTTCAAATGTACACTGGATTCTGTCCCTTCCCCCCTACTTGGAATGGTTAATCATTTTTACTTTTTTCCTGTATCTTCACACTCTCCCTTTCTACTTGCTTCTTGCAGTTATTATTTAGACTAATTCAAATTTCCATGTTTATTCAGAAATGAGTCTTCAAGAGTAAAAACAAAGCATTAAAAAACTCCCTCAACCTCAGTTTCTCTTATTTATTATCCTATCTTTCTCTTTTCTTGCATTTATTTTGTAATAGTTTGATCTATATTTTCTGTCTCTGCTTTCTCACCTGTTACTTATTCCTTAGCCCATAGAAAGTATTTCACGTATTTTCAATGGAGCAGAGATCACCATTGTCAAATGATGCTACAAGAACAAATAAAACCGATGAATGCCCATGTAAGTCCAAAGCTTCTTTTACTCAGCAAAATATTTTTAAGATTTCTCTCTACTGTTGCATATTCTCAGTAGATTATTTTGCTGAGTTGTATTACACCATATGAATAAGCCACAGTTTATCAGTTCTTCTGTTGATCAACATTGAGGCTGTTTTTGATTTTTGACTATTATGAATAAAGCTGCTATGACCATTCTTGGACAAAGCATTTTTGTGGCCAAATGTATTTATCTCTCTTAGATAAATATCTAGGAGTAGAATTGCTAGTAGTTGACTTTGTAAGGAACTGCCAAATAATTTTCCAAAGTGGTTGTATGGTTTTATACTCCTACCAGCAGTTTTAGTTGCTCCACATTCTGTCCAATATTTATGTATGAAATATTTTTATTTGAGCCATTCTAGAGGGTATGTAATGGTGTCTCAGTTATGATTTTAATTTGCATTTTACTGATTACTAATGGTGTTAAGAACTTTTTCATGTGCTTATTTGTAATTTGTAGGTCTTCTTTGCTGGAGTCTCAGTGTTTCTGTTCAAGTGCTACCCTTTTTTAAATTGGGTTATATGCCTTATATTATTAAGTAATTCTTTATACATTCTGGATGTGAATTCTTTTGTTAGATACATGTATTATGAATACTTCCTGTCTATAATTTACTTATTTATTTTCTTAGTGGTGTCTTTTGATGAGCGAAATTTAATTTTGATGTAGTCTAGTTCATCATTTTTCTTCTTTTACGGTCCATGCTATCTGTGTTTTCTCCAAAAAATATTTGCCTTTCTGGGGTTATGAATATAATCTCTTTTTCCCTCTAGTAGCTTTATTGTGTTAACTCTTTTGTTTAGGTCTATGATCTATCTTCAGTTGATTTTTGTATATGGTGTGAGATGAGATCAAGTATTTTTGGTTGTTATGTTTTGTCTTTCATGAGGATATACAGTTTGTCTAGCACTATTTGTTGATACTATATTTGTTTTAGTTTCACAGTCTGTCTGAAAGGTGAGTCCCAACAACTAAGGTTTGTTTCCTGGAACATGACTTCTTGGATATACACATATAACTGTCCTGTAGTTAATTTTCTCATAAATTTTGTAACAGTGTTGGAAAATGATCAGGATTTTAGAAATCATTTTTTCACATATTTAAGTTTTTAGATACTTTTTATGTAGCTATGAAAAAAATTAATTTGGCAAAGTTAAGGTGAACTGGGCTCTCTGAGCTCTGAAAACTTTAGAAGGACCATTGTTTGGCTCTCCAGTTTTATACAGTAAGAATTGTTCCTCATTGAAATTACTTGTCTTAGTATTATATTTATTTATTATAATATTACTAATAAATATCAATAATAAATATAAGTATTTGATTGAAGCAATTCATATTATTTATTATAATGTTAATTTTTTGTACATTGTCTACTTCACATTTTGAATGTCTTTCAAATTACCTATTTTGTTTTTCATTTCCTTAAGTGTGAAGAATTATTTCTGGAGATCTGAAGTATGAATGATGCCTGTTAGGCATGCTCTGAATGATTACTCAGTGGAAATGACCCTAGTGTGCAATATTAAAATACAGGTTCCACAAGTGGGGATGTATTGAAAGGACATTTAAAGCAAATTGCAGAACATGACTAAATGCACGAAAATGTGAATGAGCTTGTCAAAATCACAGAACTAAAAGCTGAATTTGATAAACTCAGATCATTAATGGTTCTTTATACTAAGGATTTGGCTTTTCTAGGAAACATGTCATCATGTGGATGATTTAAGTATGTTAATTGCATGAACAACTTTGAATCTTTAGTACTGTGGAAACAGTGAATGTGCCATAAGATCAGGAACAAATGTCTTCTGTGTTTACTATTATATCCCTAGCATCTAGCATGAGGTAGTATTTTCATGATTGTTTCTCAATTTTGATCCAGCAATACATAAATATCTTTTCTGCCTAATTATAACTTCATGCTTAATTAAGACTTTTCTCAGGTAAAGCTCCTTCTTTTAGCCTTAAAAACTGAAATAATTTTTTTTTGTGGTCATAGGTTGAATTTTTTAATAACCTGTGTTTTGATATGTATTTAAATGTCACAGTCTGGATTTAATGCTTTTTCTGGAAGCAGAGACATATGTGAAGGCTTCAAGTTTCTTATTTCTTTACGTGTTCTTTCTGGATTTCATAAAAAAGGTCTAAATGAGCAATAAAATAACTTGGTCAGAATGTAATAGAATATAATACTACCTTTGTTTGTTTTTAAAGGTCACATATTATGCTTAAAAAAATACAGGTGGCAAAATTACTGTGCAAAATTCAGGTTAAGAATGCATATTAAAAAATGCTATCTTTAATCTTAAAAGTCCTAAAGAGTGTAAAGTTTTAATTAGATAAAAAATTAACTATGAATTATTTTAATATGCAATTTAGGTATTAAATAAAATTAGCATTTTTTCTTCCTTAAATATGTGTTATCAAGTTTCCAGAATGTTGAAAACTTCTCTGATGATTTAATCTGAAATCATTCCTGCAGCAAAATTCATAAATAATAAATATTATCTTATTAATCCATATTTTAGTTTAGCTGGGTCTCAGAGCAAGTTAGTTCCTCAGGGAATGCAGTGTTCTTTATAAAAGAAGGTGATGAGACATAATCTCCAAGGAATTAAATTGTGAAAACAATCTTGGTATTGTACATGCTAATATAAATCTGTTATTCCCTTTCCGCATCTATCACAACACATTTTAAATTGTAGCTGATCTTGTATGCAAATAGCTGTCTTATTAGAAATTGCGGCTGTATGTGCTAATGTCTCCCTGGATTTCTTGGGAGCTTGCTATCTAACCATCAAAGCAATAGAAATGAATGATGATTACTGCAAGGCTTTGAAGAACAAAGAAAAGTCAGAACATTTTAAAGGTTCTAGATGTCTGAGGCATTGACAATTTGCACCATGCAGATGAATGGGTATCTCTTTAGATTATTTGAAATAGGCTCAATGTGGTGTTCAGTAAGATAAAACATCTTTCACCTTTTTGTGTTTGTTGCAGCTAATATTAATAAAATGTAAGTAATTTGTGTAACTGTGTATTCTATAGGCATTTTTTTGTTTCATCATTTGGCAAAATGCTACTTTGCCTAAAGGATAGAATATAATAATTTCAAAGATAAGAATAAAGTTTAAATATTTGAAATTTTGATTAACTATTACTAAACCACTAAAATAATTAAGAAAACAAATTTAAAACCATTTTTTCTTTAATATATTTCTGTAGTTGAAATTCTATTAAGGTTTTCATATTCAGATATTTTTATATTAATACATATAAAATATGTTTATTCATAGTTAGACCCTTATAAAAATTTAGATTGTTTAGCTTTTCTTGGTATAATTTTGTTATGTAAACTACATGTACAAATAATTAATATTCATTTTACTTTGGTGCAAAGATATTCTTCATGGATCCCTTACTTTTTTATTTACTACAGATAGTGAATGAATAAAATATTGGCCTCTAACGTGTTACCTCTGTTGGGATTTTGGTTTAAATGACCAAGAAGGAATTAGGGGAAGTATAGTAACCATTTTGGCAGATAGACTTAGTGATTTGCTTTTTTACATCTTTAAGTATATTCCATAAAGGCAAAGAATAAAACTAAATTGAAGAGGGAATATCTTGTGTGTTTATTCATTTAAACTAACTTCTCTCCTAATATGAAGTGATATCTTTCCTAGCCCCACACAAGTGACATTAAAATAATTTGACTCCTCTTTACAATTTAGTAAATGCAAAACACTATATGAATGGAATTTCTATATGAATATATAGTAATATATCATTGAATTTTTTATGGTACTTGTCTTGACAGAATTATTTTTAATGTTTTGAATTATAGCAAGTAAGACTATAGAATTAGGTGATGTCTTGGCTTTATTTCTAAAATTTTAAAGATGTGTTATCCTACTTATTACTATCCCTGTAGTAATAACTATATGGTGTATTAGAGATGAATACTTAATTTGACTTTCTGTCTTAAGTTGTACATTACTAGATATTGCTATAATACTATAACTCTGAAGAATATTATGGTTAGAAAAATAGGTTTTGAGCTGAACTTGTAATTTTATTACACATAAGTAAAAATTGAGTTGGGGATGCCTTTTATTGTATTGAGTGGGATCATTGCTAGCTATCTGTGTGAGGACATATAGATATAATCAATACAATTTGATCTGGACAGATTTCAAATGCATTTGGCATTTGAGAACCTTAATAAGACTCATTAGAGGCTGGGCGCTGTGGCTCGCGCCTGTAATCCTAGCACTCTGGGAGGCCGAGGCGGGAGTTCGAAACCAGCCTGAGCAAGAGCGAGACCCCGTTCCTACCAAAAATAGAAAGAAATTAATTGGCCAACTAAAAATATATAGAAAAAAAATTAGCCGGGCATGGTGGTGCATGCCTGTAGTCCCAGCTACTCGGGAGGCTGAGGCAGGAGGATCGTTTGAGTCCAGGAGTTTGAGGTTGCTGTGAGCTAGACTGACGCCACGGCACTCTGGCACGGGCTACAGAGTGAGACCCTGTTTCAAAAAAATAAATAAATAAGACTCATTAGAAAAATCACAGTTTGATAATTGCATTTATACATATTTGTTTTAGTTGCAATGATAACTACTATAGCAAATAGGTGCAAAAAAATGTATAGTACCACAAATGCTACAAGTTTATTTCTTGTTCTCACAGCAGTATGAAAGAGAAAAACAACTTGGTTAGATAGCTCTCCTCTATGCAGTCATTCAGGATCCAGGCTGTCATAGGGTCTGATATCTTCATCACTTTATTTTCAAAAGTTACCCTGGAGGTCATCTCCATTTCAGCCAAATGAATGAGTACATGTGGAAAGTTTTGACAGATCAGTTCTAGAAGTAGCAAGCATTAATTTACTCACATTCTGTTGGTTGAAAATCAGTGTTGTGCCCACAACTACTATCAAAGGAGGATGGGAAATATAGTCAAGTATATCCAGGAAAAAAGGAAAACATATATTTTAGTAAACAGCCAGCAATTTTTGTTAAAGTCAACCTTTCTGGTCCAGAAATAGCCATACACATAATTTTTCCTGCCTCCCCAGTAGACAGATCCTGAAGTTTCCCATTTACAGCATCCAGCTCCAAACCAAGGATCTCAAGCCAATGTACAATCTTCTCTCTCAAGCTTGGAAGTTTATAGCTATGTAATTTACCTACTCTCTCTCAGCCTTACCAAACCCCCAAGACATAATGATGAAGCAGAAGATAATCTGCTTCATATCTTCAATAATCATTCCCATTTGTAAAGGGAAGAAGAGGAAACATCCACAGTAGTCATTGGTCCATCACAGTGATCAAACCTGCTACTTACAAGTCCACTGAGAAGGTCCACTGTACTACAGTAGAAGTTTCTTGCTTAGACCTAAGTATGTTCTTTTTGTGCCTTGTTCTCCATGGCTCTCCCCTGTGGATGGTTCTCTCTTCCTGGTCACATATGAATTGGATGTTACAAACTTGGTTTGCCTTCCAACCCAGTAGATCTGCGATCTACTGGTTTAAATGTAGATGCCCAAGAGTTGATTTTCATTCAAAGATTTTTTTAAACAAAATTTCTTGTTTCTTTGTAAATATAGTTCCTTCAAATTTTAGTAAGCTTCTTACCATTTCTACTAAGTTGCATGTGCATGTGGTTAACATTGCAATTTCTTTTGTAGACATAATTCTCATATCTGCTTTCTTTCTGTGCTTGAGAACTCCTTTCCTTTCTATTGCTTCCCAATCGTGTCTACATTGGAGTAATCTGAAGTAATAGGCTCAGGTGAGACTGTAGCACCCTTAATCTGCTGTTTATTTCTTTCTCTCTCTCTGTCTCTAGCTCAGAAGTCATAATGGGCCTTTGTTCTTCAAGGCTTTTTCACTTTTATTTCCTGCTATTTGTTTTTTAGAAGAAGATGGCTTTTCTAATCTCTTTAGTCCCCAAATTACTGTGCTCTCTATTTTCTATATTTTTGTTTGTGAACTGACCAGTTCTTACCTAACCTCATCTTCATCTTGTAGTACCTTACTAGAAGTAGTGAGGAATAATTTTCAGGCACAAATATCTGTAATAAATAGACCCCACCAATGTTAAACACCTCAACCACAATAGAATTTCGTTCCTTTCTCAGAGTACAAGGATGGTAAACAAGTTAGAGTAGCCTATTCTACCCTAAGTTGACTGAGGTTCCTACAAATGTACCTTCAGGGTTCTTCTGGGGATCATTTCCATTCTAGCTAATCGGGAGGGGAAAAGAGAACACAAAATTATGCATGGTAGTTATTTATGTTCATGTCTGAAGGTGATGCACATCACTTTCTTTCATATTCCATTGACAATAAATTACATATTTGAATTAACATTAAGCAATAGAGTCTAACTCTACCAGGTATAAAGGAGAATATAGATTTGGTGAGCAGGTTGTAGTCTCTGCTGTATTATTTGAATTCATTCAATCAAAGTAATAGGATTTGCAGGGCAGAAATAAATTGAGACAAAAAAAACCCCAAAAAAATCAATGAAACAAAAAGTTTGTTTTTTATAACATAAACACAATCAACAAACCTTTAGCTTGACTAAGAAAAAAGAGAGAAAACCCATATAAATAGAATCAGAGACAAATAGGAAACATTACAGCTGATACCACAGAAATACAAAGAATCTTTAGAGACTATTATGAACAATTGTACACCAACAAATTAGAAAACCTAGAAGAAATGGATAAATTCCTGGTACAACCTACCAAGATTGAACCATGAAGAAATAGAAAACCTGGACAGACCAATAATGAGTAATGAGATCAAAGTAGTAATAAAAAGTCTCTCATCAAAGAAAATCCCAGGACCTGATGGATTCACTGCTGAATTCTACTATATATTTAAAGAACTAAGACCAATTCTACTAGGCCAGCATTACCTTGATATCAAAACCAGACAAGGACACAACAGGAAGAAAAGAAAACTACAGGTCAGTATGCCTAATGAACATTGATGTTAAAAATCCTCAACAAAATAATAGCAAATTGAATTCAACAGCCTTTTATAATGATCATTCATGATAATCAAGAGGAATTCAGCCAGGGATGCACGGAAGGTGCAATATATGCAAATCAATAAACATGATACATCACATTAACAGAATGAAGGTCAAAAACAATATGATCATTTCAATAGACTCAGAAAAAGCATCTGACAAAATTCAACAGTGTTTCTTACAATAAAGGCCATATATGACAAACCTACAGCTAATACCAAAAGTGAAAAATGCTTTTCCACTAAGATCTGGAACAAGGATGTCCACTTTTACCACTTCCATTCAATACAGTACTGGAAGTCCTAGCCAGAGAATCCGGCAAGAGAATGTAACAAAAGGCATCCAAATTAGAAAGAAGGAAGTCAAATTATCCTTGTTTGCAGACATGATCTTCTGAAATCCATTGACATTGGTTACATATGTCATGCTTTTTAAAACAAAATACTTGAGGTTCAAACTTTAGCTTTACTTTTTGTCTAACATAGTAGGTAATTGGAAAGAAACATGCTGCCAATAGTATGCCTACAGCCCCAACCCAGCTGAATAAATAGTACCTGATTTTCAAATTTACAGATAATGTTCTCTAATAGTGTGGTTTAATTGAGCATTGATGGTACTTGATAAAATGAATGTTACCAAGAACAAATGATTGGGAAATTTAATTATCAGCAATTGTATCCTTGATAATTTAGTTGAAAAAAATTTGTCTTCTTTATGGATATCTAATGGGAATAAGTCAAAGACATTTTTACCCATTGCTTTAAAGATGAATTTTATGGAATAAATTATTTCTGGAGTTTGTAGATAGTCTTTTTTTTTTTTTAAGGATTTCATTTTATTTGTTTTCTGTCTTTTCAGCAGGCATTTTGGAGATCAAAAATGGGTAGAAAAGACGCTGCCACTGTCAAACTTCCTGTTGATCAGTATAGGAAACAAATTGGTAAGCAATGAATTCTCTTCAATATATTCCTATGAATTGAAGATAAAGGAAAAAGCAATTATGCATATTAAGAAAACAAATTTTCTCTGATACATAGGATACACAGAAATATATGAGTAAAGAAGAGCTTTGTGGAGTTTTATAGGAACAAAAGTAAATGTAGCCCTGCTTACCAATGAAGATATACTGCATGTACTTGTGACTTCTCAATGTTTTTATAATTTTTAAAAGCAAAAATAATTTTGATTATTACTCTTAAGGTTAGATACTTTTATACAGTCAGTATTTTGGGATATTATCATCTATTAAATCATTTCTTGTTATCTATGTAAAAACTTTTAATTCTGTTGACTCTTGATGGCAATAATTTGATAACCTTAAAATTCTCTTTTAAAGTAAGTATGCTGAATTAAATGGAACAAATGTCCTTTTAAATGGAAACCTAAGCTCAGAAAATAGTAAGAGACCTCTCCAGGGGTCATAAGTGAAGGTTTATGGGAGACTGGAGACAAGGCTTTGGAGATGAAATTGAGACACTCAATTGTACTTGAATCCTTAAAGAAATACTACCTTTGTAAAATGGTGGGCTAGAGGAAAGTACATTCATTAGCACAGAAAGATGATAGGAAGCTTATCTGTTTTAGCTTAGGTATAGGGTTTTCCTTTTCAAGGATACATGGAGTATATGTAAAAAATCACCTATATGCTATGTCACCAAGAAAGTCCCTCAAATTATACAAAATCAATATTCTACAACCACATTTTTTATCAAAATGTAGTAAATTAGAAGCTAGCAGCAAAAGGGTAACTTCCCTTTCCATATCTCCACCCTCTTCTTTTGTGTGCTCCCTCTCATCCCTACCATTCCTTTGGAAATGAAAATAATAAATTAATAAAAAATAACTTCTAAATAACTGATGGATAAACAAAGAAGTTACAATAGAAGCCAGAAAATAATTAGAAACAATTGATATTAAAAGAGAGTATATATCTAGTTCATAAATATGACACAAAAAGTGTATTCTATAAAGAAAAAGACATTTTTGCAAAACGAAAGTCATTCAAACAATGTGAAAAAATATTTGGAATGCATATAGCCAATTAAGACTTTTTATTGTATATATATTTAAGGTGTATGGCATGATGATGTTTTGAAATATATATATATATATACACACACACACACATAATGAAATGATTACTACAGTCAAACCAATTAAAATATCCATCATCTCACATAGTACCTTTGTGTATGTGTGGTAAGGGCGAATAAAATCTACTCTCAGCAAATGTCTACTGTTCAAAAGAATTGTAACTATAGTCCTCTTGTCATACATTAGATCTATAGATTTATTTATCTTTGTATCTTTTGACCTATATCTACCCATTTCCTCTTCCTCTCCACCTTTGGTAACCACCATTCTACTCTCTTTTTCTATATATTCGACTGGCTTTTTAAGATTCCAAAAATAAGAGAGATCATGCAGTACTTTTCTTTCTGCGGCTGGCTTATTTCACTTGGCATAATGTCCTCCAGTTTCATCCATGTTCTCTGAAATGGCAGGATCTCCTTCTTTTTTAAGGCTGAAAAATATTCACAATTTCTTGATTCTGTAGTCCATTAACGGACACTTAGGTTGTTGCCCTATCTTGGCTATTGTGAGTAATGCTGCACTGAACATGGAATTGAAGATATCTCTACAAAGTGCTAATTTCATTTCCCTTGAGTATATACCCAGAGGACAGATTGCTGGTCATGTAGTAGTTCTACTTGTAATTTTTTGAGAAACCTCCGTAATACTTTCCATAGTGTCTTCACCTCTTTTCATTCCTACCAACAGTATACAATAAGAATTTCCTCTTCTCCACACCCTAAGCAACACTTATCTCTTGTCATTTTGATAATAACCATCCTAAAGGTTTGAGATGGTATCTCATTGCATTTTGATTTGTATTTCCCTGATAATTAGCGATGTTGAGCACCTTTTCATACAATTGTTGGTTATTTTTACTTCAACTTTGGAGAAATATCTATTTAGATCCTTTACACCCTTTTTTTTTTTTCAATCAGTCTGTTTTCTTGCTATTGATTTGTGTGACTTCCTTATATATTTTGCATGTTAACCCTTATCAGATACAATGGTCCTCTTTTTTCTACTATTTGACTTTTGGTGGTTTCAGTTACCTGCAGTTAACTGTGGTGTGAAGATATTAAATGGACAATTCCAGAAAAAAGCAATTCATAAGTTTTAAATATTGTGCTGCTCTGAGTAGCATGATGAAATCTAGCACAGTACCACTCTGTCCCACCCAGGCCATATATCCACACCATATATACTACCTGACCAATCTGTAGAATGCTCTTTCATTTTAGTTACTTTTTAGTTTGATGTAGTCCCACTTCTTTATTTTTGCTTTTGTTGCCTGTACATTTGGTGTCCTGTTCAAAATTCATTGCCAAGATCAAAGTCTAAGAGCTTTCCTCCAATGTTTACTTTCAGGAGTTTTACCAGTCTCAGGTCTTAATGTTTAGATCTTTAATCCATTCTGAGTTGATTTTTGTGTATAGTGTAATACAAGGGTCCAATTTCATTCTTTTGTTTGTGGATATCCAGTTTTTCCAACACTATTTATTGAAGAGACTATTTTACCCCATGTGTCTTCTTGGTGCCCTTATTGAAACCAACTAAGAATTTATATGCAGAAAAATTAAGTCCTATTGTAAATAAATAAAATAGTCTAGAAACCTAACAGCAAAATGGACAGGTAGTAAGAGGAAGCAATTCAAAAAGAAGAAATCTAAATAGTCAAATAAATAAAAACAAAACAACTACTGAAATAAAAAGTGAAATAAAAACTTCATGAAAAGATCTAATTCATAGATAAATACAAATTAAAAAATAATATTTACAACTGGATTAATTTTTTTGAAGCAGGGTTTATGATATTTATTTCTTTTGTATATCTTTTCTTCCCTGATTATAGAATGCATTATGAATGGTGTAGGTTATGTTATTTCAGTTAGGTTACTTATGTATTTGTTTAAATAGAAGGATTGACTTACTATTAATATATTGAAGTCTCTGATCAAATGGGATGTGCTAACCACATATATAAAGAATACTCATATTGTGCAGCATTCCACAACCAACTCTTAAATAGACAATTCCTAGAAATTTGACAAGTATGTGTATACCCATATAAACATATATGCCAACAAAAATATAGAATATTTCCATCTTCCCAGATAGTTTCTCATATCTGCTTCCAGTCACTCCCTGCCCAATCCCCATTTGCAACCACTGTTCTGATTTCTGTTACCATAGTTGAATTTATTTCTACAAAGAAAGCCTGTTAAGGTTTTTATTTAAATTTAATTTTATCTAATAGTCAATTTTGGAAAATAGATATTAAGCATCCAAAATCTTTTGTTCTATAAACATGGTATATCTTTCCATTTATTTAGTTCTTTTCATATTTATTAGAGTCAAAGAAGAATAAGGCAGAGAAAATAATTAATTGTGAAGCTTGAGCTCTCTTTTTATCTTAAATTGTTCTGTGAGTTCTAAGAATGCTGTGACGTGCATATATTCCCATACAAATTTCTGTTTCCTGTTTGACTTTCTCTTAAAAATATAAGCGGGCACAAGATATACCTGTCTCACAGGGTTCTTTTGATCTCCATAAGTGTCAGAGCCATTTATAAACTAGATTGCTGTATGGATATGAGTTATCCCGTATGCACTTTGCAAATATAGTACCCATAATCAAACAAAATGTATGAAGTGTAAACTTGTGAGGGTATACTTTTGTTTACTCTTTTTAAGCATAATATGCTGTCTTCTTAAGATTCTCATGCATGTGGTATTGAACGTTATATATAAGGTTCCTGTAAAGGTTGAGAAATAAATGAAATAGACAAATATTTAAATAAGACATTATCTAATTCAAGGATTTTTTTTTCAAAGAAGGATTTTCTATCTTAAAGTTAGAAAGTATCACTAGGCTGAACTCAGACTGATAGTAATAGATCTTTTATTGCTAACGCTCTGACTTAAGTGGAGTCTTACACAGATGTTTCCCAGATATGACAGAAAATGTGAGGAGGGAATAAAGCAGCTAGAATTATTTTGTGCAGATACTACTATATTGGTGGTTAAAAAAACACAAACCCATAAATAGCCAATTAACTGAATATCATGGTGTTTTTTAATATTAAAGTTATTAATACGCTAATTTAGTTTTCTAATAAACTTTCACAAAGAATAGTGACATTATATGTGTGCAATGTCCCCTTGCTACTAAATTTCATTTATATAAATTTTGTATGGTCAGTCAGTAGCTATATTTGGCAAAAACAAAGCCATTTTTAAATGATGATTTTAACATTTTTTAAAATATTTATCTTTCACTAAAAGTTTTACCTTTTCAACTGTGTACTATAAATAAATGACAGTGATTAATGGCTTTCACAAAAGTCTTTCTTTATAAATATTCTTTTCCCTGGTGAGAATCAAATGGGCTTATGTTGTGACTGGAAACACCTTGTGGATACAGAATTTTCACATTAAACTGATACTGTTGTATTATTGTAGCGTGGTCTTGAAATGTGTAGCAAACAGAGATAAAATACTTTTTCACCTTCAAGGCAGTGAACTAAGGAAAACTGATTATTCTGAAATATTACTGACTACAAAGGAAAATTAGTTGGTTTGGACATCATACTTTCTTCAGAAATAATATTTTAAAAATAGATAGTATGAGATTAACTAATACTACATATATTATCCTAGACATAAATTATTTCAAAATGGGGAGTAAAAAGAATTTAAAAATACTTTTAACATAATTGAAATATTTTATAAATAGATGTTATTAAGCACACCAAGCCTAATATTTACATGTGGTAGGTAAATCATACAAAGACACAACTAATTTTCTTTTAAATCTCTATTTTTATATAATAGAAGTAGGTGACAATTATTAAACATCTTGTGCCAAGCATGTATTACTGAATCCTCACAGTAGTCCTATGGTATAGGAACTATTAGTATTTTCATTATTACAGACCAGGAAACCTTAGTATAGATGGGTTGAAGAACTTTTCCAAGGTTCTACAATTGGTAAGAGGTAGAGCCAGGACTGGATTCATTTCACTATACTGCTTCTTTGGGGCCCAAGATTATATTAGGTATTGGGAGATGCAATGGTAAAGTCTTAAGATCTGAGTTCATGGAGTTGACAGTGCAATAGCACTATGGCTGTCATGAGCATCTCAGGTCATCTCACCTCTGCTTTTCATTTAGGAATATAAAGGGTAAAGCAGGGTTCTTATATTTCTTAATTCTATTTTTAACCTCGCTGAGATACTATTATATTCAGTCAAAATTCATTTACGATTGTATATATATTTATCACTTTCTCTGCTCCTAATTCCCTTTTACATTGAAGACTTTCTATCTGAATTTTTTTTGAGGGTGCCTGATGAGAATTTTTTAGAATTTCCTAGAATTCAGGCCCACTTTTGGCAAATTGTTAGTTTTTTTCTTTTACATCATTGAATTTATTTTACGTTTATTATTGAAACATGCTTTCTTTGGTTATAGGATTCTCATTTGGCAGGTTTTATTTTCATCCTGTGTTCTTTCAACATGTAATGACTCCACTACATTTTAGCTATTATTTTTGCTGCTGGTAGATCAATCTAAATGCTGCTTCTTAAAGGTAATGAGTATTTTGTTTTCTACCTCTTTTAAGATTTTCTATGTCTTTGGATTTCTGCAGTTTCTCTATAGTGAGTCTAGGTATAGATTTGCCTTCGTTTATCCTCCTTGGGATTATGGATTCATTTCCTTAATATAATCTAAGAAAATTCTTTGCCACTGTTTCTTTAAAATATTACCTTAGTTTTATTTTTTTTCTCTTCTTTAAGGCAAATACCAGAAATTATATTGTGTAACAGGATATGTACATTTTCAGCTTTGCTAGAGGCTGCTAAACTGCTCTTCAGTGTGGTTGTACTATTTTACAGTCCTGCTATCAGTGAATAAAGGTTTCTGTTTCTCCATACCTTTTTGTTACTCTTAGATTTCAAGTTTTTGCTAATCTCATGCATTGTGTTTTGATTGGCATTTGCCTGATAACTAGGGATATTGAGCACCTTTTCATGTACCTCTTGGCTATTTGTCTCCATTTTCTTTGGAGAAATGTCTGTTCAGGTATTTTGACCATATTTTAGTCAGGACACTTGTATTTTTGCTATTGTAAAGTAGGAGTTCCTTATATATTTTGGACTAACTCTGAAATACATGGTTGGCAAATATTTTCTCCAATATTATAGGTTGCCTTTTCATTTTGTTCATTGTCTCCTATGCTGTGTAGAAGCTTTTTAGTTTAATGGAGTCCCACTTGTCTATTTTTGCTTTTGTTGTCTATACTTTTAGTGTCATATCCAAGATTTTATTGCTAAGAACAATGTCAAGAAGGTTATTCCTTATGTTTTCTTCTAGTAGTTTTAATGTTTCACCCATTATGTTTAAGTCTTTAATCCATTTTTAGCTGATTTTGTGTGTGGTGTAAGATAAGGGTCTGATTTAATTCTTTTGCATGTGGATATTCAGTTTTCCCAGCACCATATTTTGAAGAGACTATCCTTTCCCCATCATGTATGTAGTCTTGGCATCCTTGTTGAAGATTTCTTGAGCATATATGTGTCAGTTTATTTCTGAGCTTTCTATTTTGCTTCATTGGTCTATATTTCTGATATATTGCTAATGACATGCTGTTTTGATTAGTATAGCTTTTTAATATGTTTTGAAATTGGGAATGTGATGCCTTCAGCTTTGTTCTTCCTGTTCAGAATTGCTTTGGCCATTCAGGGTCTTTGTGGTTCTGTACTAATTTTAGGATTTTTTTTTTCTGTTTCTCTAAAAAAAAGCCATTGGGATTTTGATAAGGATTGCACTGAATCTGTAGGTGCTTTGGGTAGTATGGACATTTTAACAATACTAAGTCTTCTAATCCATGAACATGGAATATCTTTTCATTTATTTTTGTCTGCTCTAATTTCTTTTATCAGTGTTTTGTAGTTTTCACTGTACAAGTCCTTTACATTTTCTGTTAAATTTATTACTTAGTGTTTTATTCTTTGTGGTGGTGTTGTAAATGGAATTGTTTTATTAATTTCTCAGATAGTTCATTGTTAGTGTATGGAAACACAACTGCAACTGATTTATGTTGATTTTCTATACTGCCACTTTACTAAATTAATTTATTTTAATAGTTTTTTTTTTGGTGGAGTCTTCAGAATTTTCTCTATATAAGATCAGATCATATAATTCGCAAATAAGGACAATTTACTTCTCCCTTTCCAATTTGGATGTCTTTTATTTCTTTTCTTTTCTTTTCTTTTTTTTTTTTTTTTTTTTTTTTTTTTTTTTTTTTTTTTTGCCTAATTTTTCTGGCTAGGATTTCTAGCACTATGTTGAATATAAGTGGTGGGAGTGGGAATCCTTGCTTTGTTCCAGATGTTACAGGAATATCTTTCAGTTTTTTCACCATTGAGTATGATGTTAGTTGTGGCTTTTTCATATATGGGTTTTATTCATTCTATACCTAATTTATCAAGAACTTTTAACATGAAAGGGTGTTGATTTTTTTTGTTCCATGCTTTTTCTGTATTTTTTGAGATTATCATGTGATTTTTATCCTTCTTTCTGTTAATGTATTATATCACATTGATTGATTTTCATATGCTGACCCATCTTTGCATCCCAGGGATAAATACCACTTGGTCATTGTGTATGAGTTTTATAATGTGTTGTTGAATTCTGTTTGCTAATATTTTGATTGAGAATTTTTGTATCCATGTTCATCAAATATATTGGCCAGTAGTTTTCTTTTCTTGTGGTGTCTTTGTCTGGCTTTGGAATGAAGGTGATGCTGACCTTGTAAAATTAGTTTAGAAATGTTCTCTCTTTTTCTATTTTATGGAAAAGTTTTAGAAGTATTGGTATTATTCTTTTTTAAATGTTTGGTAGAATTAACCTATTAAGCCATCTGGTACCTGGCTTTTCTTTGTTGGAAAGTTTCTCAGTAGTGATTCAGCCTCCTTATTTGTTATTGGTCTGTTCAGGCTTTCTATTTCTTCTTGATTCATTCTTGTTTGGTTGTATATTTCTAGGAATGTATCCATTTCTTTTAGGTTATTCAATTTGTTGGTGTATAATTTTTCATAATTATTCATTGTGATCTTTTTCATTTCTGTGATATGATTTATAATGTCTGCTCTTTGATTTGTGATTTTATTGATTTGACTCTTCTCTGTTTTTTCTTAGTCTAGCCGATTAGTTAGGCTTGCCAATTTTACTTATCTTTCAAAAAACCCACTCTTAGTTTTACTGAATTTTCCCCTATTCTCTGTTTTATTTATCTCTGGTAGAATCTTTATTATTTCTTTCCGTCTGCTAACTTTGTGCTTGGTTTGTTTTTTTTCTGATTTCTTGAGTTGTAAAGTTAGTTTGTTTGAAATATTTCTTTTTAAATGTAGGTTTTTATTGCTATAAACTTTTCTCTCAGAACTACTTTTGCTGCATGCCATAAATTTTGATATATTGTGTTTTCGTTTTCATTTTTCTCAAAATGTTTCTAGTTTCCATTTTGATTTCTTCTTTGAATTATTAAGAATAAGCTAAGTTCCACATATTTGTGAACTTTCCAATTTTTCTTTTGTTGTTGATTTCTAGTTTCATTTTACTGTGGTCAGAAAAGATACCTGGAATGATTTTAGTCTTCCTAAATCTGTTAAAGCTTATTTTGTGACCTACTATGTGATCTGTGTTAGTGTGCATTTGAAAATGTTAGTGTGTGCTTGAGAAGAATGTGTATCCTGTTGCTGTCCAGTGATATGTTTTGTTTACATTTGTTAAGTCCATTTGTTCTATAGTATTGCCTAAGTCTGCTGTTTTGTTGGTTTTCTGTCTGGATGATTTATCCATTATTGAAGTCTCCTACTATTATTATACTGCTTTCTATTTCTTCTATTCCATGAATGTTTTCTTTATATATTTAGGTGCTCTGATGTTCAGTGCACATAGATATATTTATAATTATTATATCTTCCTGTAGAGTTTATTCATTTATCATTATGTATTATGAAATGATCTTCTTTTTCTCTAGTGACAGTTTTTGGCTTAAAATCTATTTTGTGAGATATAAGTCACACACCTGCTAGCTTTAGGTTACTATTTGCATGGACTATCTTTTTTCATCTCTTTACTTTCAGCCTATATGTGTCATAAGTCTAACGTAAGTCTTATAAACAGCATATAATTGAATCCTTTTAAAAATCCATTTAGCCACTGTATATCGTTTGTTGATGAGTTTAATTCATTTACATTGAAAGTAATTATTCATAGGTAAGGATTTATTATTGTAATTTTGTTAATTGTTTTCTGTCTATCTTGTAGTTCTTTTGTTCCTCTCTTTCTCTCTTGCTATCTTTCTTTGCAATTTAATGATTTTTTGTAGGGATATATTTTGATTCTTTATCTTTTTTGTATCTACTATTAGTTTTTTCTTTGTGGTTATACCATGAGAGTTGCATAAAACTTAACAGTTTAGTTTAAGTTGGTAGCAACTTAACTTTAATCACATGCAAAATCTCTACACTTTTACTGCTCCTCAAATTGATTTTTAACCTTGTTTTTAGTTCAGAGAATATTTTTTGTATAATATCAGTTTTTGATATGAAGCTTTCCTCTATGGCCTAGTATGTTATCAATTTTGTTATCATTTGTTCTGTGCTTAAAAGGAATAGTTATTCTTTTATATTTGAATGCAGTACCACTTAGGGTAATTATAGTTTTCAAATCTATTCTGTGCTTTGTATATGTTTTAGCTATCATTTTGTGAGAAAGGAGAATAGAAATTTCCTAAGATTATGGAATTTTCAGTTCTTGTAATTCTGTTTTATCAATTTTTGCTTTATATATTTTGAGGCAATGTTTTTATTGCTTAGCATTTGTAAATTGGTATATATTTATGATAATTCCCCCTTTTCTATTATATAATGACCTTTATATTTATAAAGTTCTTATGAAATATTTTCTTTGCATTTTTTGTTTTATTAATATATTAATATTAATAAAATATTGGTCATTTGTTTAGTATTCTGATTTTTTCCTATTCCTTTATTTTCATCTATAATTCAACATTTTATTTTTAGTATAGCTAAGAATCTTTGTTTTTAAGCAAGCAAATTTAATCTTGTATCATTTACTGTGCATGAAAAATATGGGTTTTTTCTTTTACAATTTCATTTGTATTTTTTGTTTGACTTTTCCTTGCTAATCTCCACTCTAACCCTTTTTTCATGAAAAATTTGGGAGCCCTTTTTTTCATTCTTCACATAATTATCAATGTTTTCTATTCATTTCTTTCTTTCCTTCCTTTTTTTTCAGTGGGGAGGGAGGATTCCCTCAAATTTTTGTGGCATATTTCACTTAATGAAATGTAAAGTGTATCAATATCTTTATTTATCCTAAACAATATAAAATATTTTTAACTCTAACATGTGATTACTCTCTTCTATCTTTCATGCGTAATTACTTTAAATTGTACCTGCTGGCATATAAATATTCTTGAAGACAGAAGCTCTAATTTTTTTTTTCATCTCTGATGATGTTCATAGAAGGTATTCAATAAATATTTCCTTAAATAATCAATGAAACAACTTTCTTAATTCTCAGGTAATTAAAATTTTACATGCCATTTGTTTAACCTAATCTGTTTACATTAATCTTAAGTACTCTATCATTTCTCTTGAAATAATAAGTAGTATCTTTAACTAACTTGAAAACTTACTGAAATATATTGTTTAAGTTTGTCATTTATCTTCCCTGTTATCCTTTTTGTTGTTTTTCTTTGGTTCTACTTTTCTATATCCCCAAGAGTACCTTGTACATAGCAGTTTCTTAAATGTTTGTTGATTTTTTTTTCTAAGTGCAAACTAATGTTTGCTTTAATTTATTAGATGATATCTTCTATTTAACTACATTTCCCCTCCATGTAGTACCTATTGCTTGGTTAGCATTTTTAATATGATTTTCTTGGAAATTAATTTGTATCTCATAAACAACTTATTGGCTTATCTTTTGTAGCAGCCTAAAGCTTAGTGCTTGTTTCTTAGTATTTACTGTGCTGTTAAATGGTGATGTGTCCTTTGTAATATATGGTTAGAGTCAAGCTGTTCTATCCAATCATTGAAAAATTATTGGTTTGAATTTTCTTGGTAACATTATGAAAAAGTTTGCATGAGATTTTCACTTTTAAGGATTAATTTACCAGCTTGCTTTCTGTAGTCCAGATATCTCCATATAGTTTTGAGGAAAGTATTTTTTGTGTATTTTAGTTTTATAGATAGTATTTCCCTTTTTTTTTCTTTAAGGAAATATATGGTACCATTTTGCGTGATTGGTTAAATATGAACATGCCTTATGTTGGTGGTAATCCACTGGATCCATTTTTTATTGTGTTTCTGGTTCTATAATAATTTTCATTTTATCAATTTGATTGATTAATGTTTTACTTATTTTCCTTTGAACATTTTTAATTTTGTTTAGCTTGAAGGTATCAAAATGCAGACCATTTGTTTACAAGCATAGCTACTTGAATTTGCCATAAGATTCCCTAAGCAATACTACTGACCCCTAGTTTTGTAATGAGACTTCTACAGTTATTTATAATTTGTTATATAGTAACTAAAAAATGTATTGATATGGCAGTTGGGAAATTCTATGACAAATTATACTACTCTTTTATATGTAATTTTGGTAATATGGGAAAGGTAAGATTCCAAATAGTGTTTTGTCTTTAGATGAAGGGAGGAGGGATTTGAAGGAGTTGATGAGAAATTATTCTAAAAAATGTTGAAGGAAATATAAAAGTCTTTATTGTTGATTAGCAAATATTATTTGTCGGTATTTTTGGCATGCTGTAAATAACTCATCTTCCAATAATTCATTTGAGTAATTAAATTTAGATTGCAAATTTTTCTTTTCAAATATTTTGACTCTTATCTCTGTGCTTTTCTATTGTATCTTAATTGGTGTGGTCTATATAAATGGACAATAAATTATATATCTTTGTTAGAGAGATCAGACAGTGAATAGAACTTGGTATTCATCCCAGACAGAATTATGATTGAATGTATTTGCAAGATTAAAGCACTAAATTTACTTTTTTCTAATTAAAGGCAATTAAAGATTTCCAGACACAAATAAAAGACAATGAATTGAGGAATAAGTGTAGGAGCAAGTCCATTTGCAGGTGAAAAGATGTGCCTTTGAAGCAGAACCAGCTGTATTTTCATTGAAAGAATAACAGTTTAGGAAGCTTTTCTGCATGTGCTTGCTTGATAGCATAATGTACTCATAAGCAGCTTATGCAGTATTCAGAAAATAACAGTGCATTAATTTTTAAAGCAGCAAAGGCAGAGGAAGAGCAGTACTGCCACATGATGATAATGAGTGTGGCTAGTGTAAAGTCGACTGTTGAGAAAGAAAAAAACTGTGAGCTTCTGGAAAATGAACATTTATAAAACAATAACCAGATATTCACATGATAATGAGCTTGGGCAGCAATATCAACAAAGGGCAATATGCAGTCTTGTTTCTGTGGAAGGGTAAGGAATTGAACAGTAAAGAGCCAAAAGCAGTTAAGTAATTTATTCTTTTATTAAACTAAGGAAACTCCCATATAAAACCATGTCATACAAAGCAGACAACAACGTACACTGGGGAAAAGAAGCCCCATTCAATAAACGGTGCTGGGAAAATTGGATAGCCACATGCAGAAGAATGAAAAAGGACCCCTACCTCTCACCACTCACAAAACTTATTCAAGATTGGTAAAAGATAAAAGATCTAAGACATGAAACCATAAGAATTCTAGATGAAAATGTAGGAAAAACTCTTCTAGATATTGGCATAGGCAAAGAATTTATGAAAAAGACCACGGTGATAATCATGGTAACAACAAAAATCAATAAATGGGATTTGATTAAACTAAAAAGCTTCTGCACAGCTAAGGAAACAATCAACAGAGAAAATAGACAACCTACAGAATAGGAGAACATATTCACAAGCTACACATCTGATGAAGGGCTAATAACTAGAATTTATAAAGAACTCAAGCAAATCAGCAAGAAAAAAACAAATAGCCCTATTAAAAATTGAGCAAAAGACAAGAAGAGAAGCTTCTCAAAAGAAGATAGACAAAGGGCCAATAAACATATGAAAAAATGTTCAACATCACTAATCATCAGGTAAATGCAAATTAAAACCACAATGAGATATCATCTTATCCTAGTTAGAATTTACTAAAAAGTAGAAAAACAATAGATGCTGGCATGGATGCAGAGAGAAAGGAACACTTATACAGTATTGGTGGGACTGCAAATTAGTACAATCTCTATGGAAAACAGTTTGGATTTCCTTAAAGAACTAAAAGTAGAACTACCATTCGACCCAGCAATCCTACCACCAGGGATTTACCCAAAGGAAAAGAAGTCATTTTATGAAAAAACACTTGTACTAGAATGTTTATTGCAACATAGTTTTCAATTGCAAAGATGTGGAATCAACCCAAGTGCCCATCAATTCATGAGTGGATTAATAAAATGTGGTATATGTATACCATGGAGTACTACTCAGTCATCAAAAAGATGCAACAACATGGATGGAACTGGAGACCATTCTCTTAAGTGAGGTATCACAACAATGGAAAAACAAGGACGACATGTACTCACTATTAAATTGGAACTAACTGACGAGCATTTGTGTACAGAGGCAAGTAAAACTCAGCAGAAAGCAATGGGGTGAGGAGGAGGGGTGAAGGGGAGAGTGATAAATCAACCTAATGGGTACTGTGAACACTATTTGGATGATGGGCACACCTATAGCCATGACTCAAGCATTACAAAAACAATCCATGTAACCTAAAATATGTGTACCCCATTATTTTTGGAAAAAAAAGAGTTGCTAAAAAAATGTGTGTACTCAAAGGTAGAGATTTAATAAAAATAATGTTACTGCTTCAAAAAATAAAATAAAAAATTAACAAAATAAAACCATGTCACAGTTAAAATGACTATTGCTTTAAATATGAAATAATTCCTGATATAAATAGCTTTTTATATTAAATTAAATAGAGCATATAAATTACTGTATCCTTCCCTAAAATGATGTAATATTAAGAATGATAAATGCATTTTTGTATCTATAAACATTATTATATGTTTTAGTAGATATATTTTGTATCTGCTTAGGTATATGGTTCTTTATAGGGATGGTGCTCATGCCGAAAATCTTTTAATCATACTGAATGTATAAGAAAAGGAACTTTTAACCCAGATAATATCTACTGTTTAGAAATTATAGCTTAAAATGGCTTTTTAAAGTATTTTGTTTAAAAAGTAGGATTATATATGAAAATAAAAATTATGAATTTGTATGCTTCTATCTTTGATATCAAAAACTCCAGGCATAACTTGAATGTTCTTTTGCATTAATATTTACTTTTTAATTATGATTTTGCTTTTAGTTGATACTCATAATTCCTGTTTAAGATATGAAGCAGGAAATTCTTTTGATTATGTACCATGAGTTTGGAAGTATATGTTTTAAATCTATATTTAACAGGAGCAAGTAGTGATAAACTAGTTTGGTTTGTTAAAGTGGCTTGAATTGGGAGCTATACACATTATTAGGTGATTCTTAGTCTTCTATACTTGGAAGAAATCAATTAAAAAGGTAATCTTTTAGGGCATGATAAAGATGATTAAAATGATCCCAAGAAAAAGTATCCATTCCACTTTGGTCTTAGTTTTATAAGATATGAGGCATAGATGGTAAATAACCATGGTTCCAGAGAAAAACAAGAAATAGAAAGTGGTGGTGGGGCCGGGCGTGGTGGCTCATGCCTGTAATCCTAGCACTCTGGGAGGCCGAGGCGGGCGGATCGCTCAAGGTCAGGAGTTCAAAACCAGCCTGAGCAAGAGCGAGACCCCGTCTCTACTAAAAATAGAAATAAATTAATTGGCCAACTAAAAATATATAGAAAAAAAATTAGCCGGGCATGGTGGCGCATGCCTGTAGTCCCAGCTACTCGGGAGGCTGAGGCAGGAGGATTGCTTGAGCCCAGGAGTTTGAGGTTGCTGTGAGCTAGGCTGACGCCATGGCACTCACTCTAGCCTGGGCAACAGAGTGAGACTCTGTCTCAAAAAAAAAAAAAAAAAGAAAGTGGTGGTGGAAAGAGAAACTCCTTTAGAGTCAAGACTCCAGTTCATGTCAATCGCAGCAAAATCCTTGCTCTTCCTTAATCTCCTGAAATCAATTAATCCATCTCATTCAAAATCTGTCTATCTCTCTCTCTCTCACTGCCCCTCCCCATTTTCATGTTAGTTCAAGATGAATTTGTCATTTATAATGAAAATAATTCTGAACAGGATCTAAGGATAATCCCCAGCATCCTTAACAGCTACCCAGGTATATGTCCCAACCATGCCAGACTGCTGTTCCTTAAGTCCAGGATCTTAAGTGACATTTAGTCTTCCTTTTATTCTATTGTGATCCAGCTTAAAGGAAGAGGAAGAAATATTTTAAAATTTTGATAATGGTGACTTTACAGGAAATTGGTTGTATAGGAAGAATGAGTATTACAATCAAGGAGCAGGCAAAGAAATATAAGTTCAGATAACATTTATCAGTCTCTAGTTGGTCATAATAGTTGTAACTTATGAACTCCCTCCTCCAGTGTTCACTCTAGATATTCTTGTCTCTAGAAAGCATCTTAGTTTGCTGAGGGTCTTTGCCTTTAGAGGGTAACCCAAATCTCCATTTCTGAAAACTCTAAGCCCTTAGTGATTCTCTTAGTTATAAAGTTATATGGAAATTTTTCTAAATTTTATGACTGCTCATAATAGTACATGAGTTAACCCAGGAGTTCCCTTACATCTTGCCATATTCCTTTTGGCATTCACTATGTTTTAACAAACTATTTCAATAGACTTTGATAACCAACATAAATTACCCCAGCCAATACTGTGATTTCTCATTTTACTAGTTTCTCTATAGGTATGAAGAATCTAAACTGCCTAGGTGGCTGGCTCAGCTTCTAATTCAGGAGGACTAGTATTATGCCTTTTCTTAGGTTGCCTCACTTTCCTGGTAAACTGCACAACACAATATATTACTCAAACTTTGGTCACTTGGAGGATTTCCCTTTGTCATTGTCCTTTAGGTTCATCTTCAAGGATAGCTATTAATATAACATAAAAATCTACTTCTAGTTGGTGTCAGAATATAATAAAGAACAATTTATAGACTTTTTTGAATGTTAAAATGGTACACCTAATTTTATGGTTTGTTGAACTATTAATAAATGGCCTCCAGTTCTTGACTGGTGCCTCAGGCCAGATGGTTTTTTTGAGTCCCATGACCAGGTAGTCAGATAGTCAGCCTCCATCAGAGTTTGGTAGCAATCCAGGAGTTTTTTCTTAGCAGCTGTTACTTGCTGACGGAGCAGTGGCACTGTTCCAAAACCCTAGAGACTGCCACTTATTTTTTATTGGAACCTGCTAAAGGCTTGTTTCTATGTCTCAGTTAGCTAGAAGCACTTCAGGTTCCATTGACTCTTCCATGTCATAAGCTACAAGAGGTAAAGTAGCTTTCACAGCAATCTTCTGGAGAACCATTTGTTGTCTCATGCCATATTCAACACTTGCAATTTTTCAGGTCCCCTACATATATAAAACATGTATTATAGATTTAAAAACAATAATGGCATAAACAACCATGTATCCATCATCCAGGTTAAAAACTGAACATATACCGGTAGGTAGTGTACCTCTTCCTGATTGCAACACCGTCCATTCTTCTGAGAAATAACCGTGTTCTTAATTTTGTATTAATTCTCTTTATGTATTTGCCATTTATATTTGTGTCAAACAATATATTATTTAGTTTTGTTAATTTATATAAATGAAATCATGGTGTAAATGTTATATAATTTGCTTTTTTTCTAGTGAACATCATGTTTTAGAGTTTTGTTCTTATTTATGGATGTTGATAGACTTCATTCATTTTCTGTGTTTTATAGCTTTCCATTAATTCTATTTATTGGTAGTTTTCTTTCTATTTTGGTTTTGGACAATTAGATCATTCTCAGTTTCTTTTTTTCTATGAATGCGATTATGAGCAATACTTCTATGAGTATTTTTAGACATGTGTGTTCATCAGTTTACATGTAGAAGAGTTTCTCTACAATATATACTTAGTAAAAGAATGTTGTATCATAGATGGGTGTGCGTGGCATTATCAAGTAATGCCAGTGTCGTTTTCATTTTTTAAGAAGTTGAACCTATGCCCATTTCTTAACGGCAAATAGAATATGGCAAGTTGAACTTTATTTCTGGGAGACAATCCTGACATGCTCTATATCAGTGAATAGCAAGTCTCTTTCAATAGAAATGTTCATTCTTCTCTCTTTTATGCATATATCTGAATGAGGCATCTCAGGAGCTTCCCGTGTCTTCTCCAAGGCTTATATTATGTCATTGTCATGGTGCTATATTGTAGGGTGGTGACACAGTTAAAATTTCTGACAATCAGATTATAAAACTGAGATGTAGAATTGATCTAGTTCTTTTTTTAATTTTTTTTTACTTCAGCATATTACAGGGGTACAAATGTTTAGATAATCTATATTGCCCTTGCCCCATCCAAGTCAGAGCTTCAAGTGTGTCTATCCCCCAGATGGTGAGATCCACACCCATTAAGTATGTATATACTCATCCCCTTCTTCCCCCTCCCATCTGCCTGAAACCTGATGAATGTTATTACTATATATGCACTTAAGTGTTGATCAGTTAATACCAATTTGATGGTGAGTACATGTGGTGCTTGTTTTTCCATTCTTGTGATACTTCACTTAGTAAAAGGGGTTCCAGCTCTATCCAGGATAATACAAGAAGTGCTACATAACCATTGTTTTTTGTGGCTGAGTAGAACTCCATGATATACATATACCACATTTTATTAATCCACTCATGTACTGATGGGCATTTGGGTTATTTCCACATCTGTGTAATTGTGAATTGTGCTGCTATAAACATTCGAGTGCAGATGTCTTTTTTATAGAATGTCTTTTGTTCTTTTAGGTAGATGCCCAGTAATGGGATTGTTGGATCAAATGGTAGCTCTACTTGTATCTCTTTGAGATATCTCCATATTGCTTTCCACAGAGGTTGAACTAGTTGGCAGTCCCACCAGCAGTTTATGAGTGTTCCTATCTCTCCGCAACCACACCAACATTTATAGTTTTGGGACTTTTTGATAAAGCCCATTCTCACTGGGGATAAGTGATAATCTCATTGTGTTTTTGATTTGTATTTCCCTGAGGATTAGAGATGCTGAGGATTTTTTCATATGTTTGTTAGCTTTTAGTCTATCTTCTTTTGAAAAGTTTCTGTTCATATCCTTTGCCCACTTTTTGATAGGGTGGTTTGATTTTTTCTTGTTGATTTTCCTGAGTTCTATACAGATTCTATTTATCAGCCCTTTATTGGATGTATAACATGCGAATATTTTCTCCCATTCAGGAGGTTGTCTGTTTGCTTTCATGATAGTTTCCTTGGCTGTGCAGAAACTTTTTAATTTTATCAGGTACCATTTATTTATTTTTGTTGTTGTTGTGATTGCCTTTGCAGTCTTCTTCATAAATTCTTTGCCTAGGCCAATGTCTATAAGAGTTTTTCTAACATTTTCTTCTGGAATTCTTATAGTTTCACACCTTAGGTTTAAGTCTGTTATCCACTGTGAGTTAATTTTTTTGAGAGTTGATTTTGTGATTTTTGTGAAAGGTGCAGATCCTGTTTTAGTCTTCGATGTGTGGCTATCCAGTTTTCCCAGCACCATATATTGAATAAGAATTCTTTTCTCCAGTGTATGTTTTTGTCTATTTTGTCAAAGATTAGATGGCTGTATGAGGATGAGTTTATATCTGGGTTCTCAGTTCTGTTCCATTGGTCTATGTTTTCCTCCCCAACACATTTTTATGAAGCCAGCATCACCCTGATACTAAAACCAGGAAAGGACACACACAAAAAAGAAAATTACAGACCAATATACCTTATATATATATATATATATGCAAAAATTCTCAACAAAATTTTAGCAAACCAAATTCAGGTGCTTATCAAAAAAATAATCCTTCATGATCAAGAGGGCTTCATGCCACAGATGCAGGGATGGTTCAACATACCCAAATCTATGAAGGTAATTCACCACATAAAGAGAAGCAAAAACAAAGACCATATGATCCTCTCAATAGATGCAGAAAAAGCATTTGGCAAAATTCAACACCCTTTTATGATAAGAATGTTTAACAAAATAGGCATAGACAGGACTTACCTAAAAATGATACAAGCCATGTATGACAAACCCACAGCCAACATCATACTGAATGGGGAAAAATTGAAAGCATTCCCACTTAGAACTGGAACCAGACAAGGTTGCCCTTTATCACTGCTTCTATTCAACATAGTTCTGGAAGTCCTAGCCAGAGCAATCAGACAACAGAAAGAAATCGAGGGTATCCAAATGGCAGCAGAAGAGGTCAAACTATCATTCTTTGCTGATGATATGATCTTATATCTAGAAAACCCCAAAGATTCTGCCATGAGACTACTGGAATTGATAAACAAATTCAGCAAAGTCTCAGGTTATAAAATCAGTGTACAGAAATCAGTAGCATTCCTATACTCCAACACCAGTCAAACTGAGAACAAGATCAAAGACTCAATGCCCTTCACCATAGCAGCAGAGAAAGTAAAATACCTAGGAATACATTTAACTAAGGAGATAAAAGACCTCTATAGGGAGAACTAGGAAACTCTGAGGAAGGAAATAGCAGAGGATGTAAACAAGTGGAAAGCCATGCCATGGTCATGGGTCAGCAGAATCAACATTGTTAAAATGTTTATACTACCGAAAGTGATCTACATATCCAATGCAATCCCAATTAAAATACCAACATCATTTTTCTTAGATCTAGAAAAAATAATTCTATGCTCCGTATGGAACCAGAGAAGACCTCGCATAATAAAAGTAATCTTAAGCAAAAAGAAGAAATAGGGAGGCATTGATTTACCAGACTTCAAGCTATACCACAAGGCTATAGTAACTAAAACAGCATGAGACTGGCACAAGAACAGAGACATAGACCAATGGTCTATTTCTATAGTAGGACTGTAAGTATGCTGCTGTTTCTTCCAGTAAAGACAGCCTCTTGTAGTATCTGTAATCAGATCTTAGAAAAATGCTAGTTGTGACCGTATGCTAAGGAGTTTATTCTGCTACAGTTAGAAAATTCTACTGTAAGTTTAAATTTTCAGTAGTACTTAGTTGATTACCATGACCAACTAGTCACAGTGAGGAAATAAACAGGTGTATGAAAATAATCTGTGTGACTGCATATTTAAAGTTTTTCAGGACATAGTCAAACTCTGAAATTTCTCCAGGAGTGTGCATGGCCTTTAATTTACCATTTTAGTAGGGAAGCAGAATAATATTTGTACTTAATTCTTACTGACAAAAGCTCTTATATCACATACTGCGGAACCAAGCTGGAGATCCTGTCTATTTCCAAGGTTATCATTTGAGCCTGTGGACTCAGAATTGGAGAAATGAACATATGGTCTGTTCTGGACCACTGAGTCTGCTATTAGAAATTAATTTTTTTTTAAATCAACTGGCCTGTTAAGTTTTATTGCCTTCTTGGAGTTAGTGTCTTTTGAATCTTTGCACTTTGATATTTTCAGTATTTGACATTGCTTCCACCAAATAGCCACATGGCTTTTTTCCTAGCTTCATTCAAGAATCTGGTAAAGTGAAAGAAGAATTAAGAAGAACTTCTCTAACCACTCTATATGAAACTATACATCTTTCTTTTTATTGTTTGCCCCTTACCAACTATATTTTTCTTTTTAGTGCTTTTAATTACCTAACAAATTGCAAAATTTTTGTGTGTTTGTGATCTGTCTTTTTTACCAGGTTTAGGGTAACAGACACTTGTTCTGTTTCATTTACATGTCATTTATCAACCTGAATGTGTGTTTATTTCTGTACTTTGTTTTGGTTGCACAGTATCATGGAAATTTTATTGATACAAATAAGTAGTTAAAATGATAATTGCCTTTTTAATAGTGCAGATCTAGCAATTTCAGAATCCTCTTCAATTGAACTGATCACAAAATGTGAGAAAAGAGTAGTAGGAAATTTTATTCCAGAACTGAATCACAGGCATATATAAGGACAACCTGCAGTTTTTATTATGAATATATTAATAAAATTTCAGCAAGTAAAGTATAATAATCCTCCTAATTATGCATGTACCTTTCACATTGTATTACAAAATGATTAGGCCACAATAAGAACATGCATCAAGCAGGCACACTAGTGTCTTGCCTGGCATTTAATTAAGCAAAACACACCTGTGCTACAATAGTGTATTCACTTACATAATTCTTTGTGTGCAGACATTTAAAGGCATGAATTATTAAAAATCTACTGTCTAAATAAGACTTCCTTAACCAATGATACATGTCCAAGATGTTGAAATATAAGCATAGCAAAGTCAAAATGTATAAATAAAAATTAGCAAAACCCACACTACAAAGCAGTGCACTGCTTATTTCTATTATATTAAAATGTGAAATGCAATGGATTGTTAACATTTTTAAAATATGTTAAAATTTTAAACATAATTTAGAACATGTTTAAAAATAGAATATTGAATAAAATTGATTTTAATTAGAGTCTGAAAAGTATGTGTTTTATAATCTCTAGGGCAACCATTAAAACATTATTTTAAGAGATATAAAGTCACAATACATAATTTAAATTGAATACTAAAAAATGTTCAACTAATCCAAAAAAGGCAGGAAAGGTGAAATAGGAACAAAATCAAAGGAAACAAAAAGAAATTATAAAATGTCAGACTTTAATAAAAACATATCAATAGTTTCATTGACTATAAATATCTAAGTACATTAATATAAAGACAGATTTTCAGGTGAAATTTTATAAAATGACCCAAATATAGGCTGTATATAAGAAATTCACTTCAAATATAATGATATTAAAAGTAAAGGGATGGAGGAGAAGTACTTCATGAATGTGAAGTAAGGACCTCTGAAAATCTGCTTCCATATAAAGCCAACAAGGAGACTGGCAAAAATTGTCAAAATCAACTTTTTTCAGAAATCTAGAAATTAACTAAAATCTCACAATAGTCCAAGGAGTGTTTATTGTAGAAAAACAGCTGAATTTTTCCTTTGAGGAAAAATTTTGTAATGAATATTTTGTAGATAAAGGCACATTGAGCTACAATTTCCCATTTTCGCTATGTATGGCGACTTTTGGGACACCCTGTAGCATGAGCTGGGCTTGCCATGCCCAGTAGATGTGTGAGAAGGTTGAAATCTCTCACCTCTTGCCAACCCTTCAGCCTCTATACAAGCATAAGTGAGGACTAAGACATAACTCTAAATTCCTGTTAGGTCATAGAGATGTACCCCAACACAACATACACATACACACACTCACATATCTCCTCAGCAAAACTGGAAGACTCAGTAGTTCAGGCATTTAAGTAAGTATCTGTCTAATCACTAGATAATGTCTTAGTTCATTTTGTGCTGCTATAACCTATAACAGAATAAATTAAATGGGGTAATTTATAAAAAGAGAGATTTATTTCTTAAAGTTCTAAAGGCTGGGGAGTCCATGGTCAAGGGGTCCATAGCTGGAAAGGGCCTTCTTTATGTAGCAGCCCATGGTGGAAGGCAGAAGGGCAAATACACATAGGAGAGATTAAGGAAGGAGGCCTAACTCATCCATTTATCATGAACCCACAACAATGGCATTAATCCATCCACAAGGGCAGAGCCCTTATGACTTAATCACCTCTTAAAGTTTCCACCTTTCAACACTGTTAAATTGGGAATTAAGTTTCCAACACTTGAACTTCAGGTGACACATTCAAACCATAGCATTCCACCCCTGGCCTCCAAAATTCTTGTCCTTTGCACAATGCAAAAAAAATTTTTCCTAATATTCCCCAAATCTTAACCTGTTCCAGCATCAGCTCAAAATTTCAAATTCCAAAGTCTCATCTAAATCAGATATGGGTGAGACTCAAGGCACAATTCAGCCTGAGTCAAATTTTTGTGCATCTCTGAGCCTGTGAAATTAATCAAGTTATCTACTTCCAAAATACAATGTTGGGACAAGCATAGGTAGATATTCTCATTCAGAAAGGGAGAAATAGACAAGAAAAAAAGGAGTAATAGAAGCTGAGCAAGTCCAAAACCTAAAAGAGAAAATTATATTAAGTCTTAAAGATGAAGAATAATGTCCTTTCACTTCATATTCCACAACCTTGACACACCGGGGCAGGGGTTGGGTCTTCAAGGCCTCAGGCAGCCCCACCTCTGTGGCTTTGCTGGGCTTAGTCTACCTAGCAGCTTTTATGGGTTGGAGTCTCTTGCCTGTAGCTTTCTCAGGTTTCAGTTGCACACTGGTAGCTCTATAGTTCTTGAGTTTCAGAGGTGGCCTTGCTCTGATGGCTCCACTAGGCATTGCTCTAGTACAGGCTCTCTGCAGTGCCTCCACTCCTACAACAAGTTTCTGCCTAGGTCTGCAGGCACTTTAATACATCTTTTGTAATATTGGTGGAGGCCACCATGACTCCCCAGCTCATCTTGTGCAGTCAGCATGTCTTCCAAGTCAGCACTCCATGGAGCCCATTAAGATTTACCCCTCGCACCCTCTGTAACTGCGGCAAAAGCTGCAGCTGGGTCTGCTTAAGCCACAGCTGGGGCAACTTAGGGGTGCTGTGCTGGAATGTGAGAAGCAAAGTCCCAAGGCAGTGCAGAGCAGTGAATGCTGAGCCCCTGTGGACAGCTCTCTGGAAACCTTGCCATGGAAGTCCTTTTCTGTGCCTGTTATTGGAGGGACATCCTTGAAGATCTCTGAAGTGCCTTTAAGGTATTTCTCTTGTTGACTTGATGAATATCCACCTGGCTACATTCTATCTGTGCAAATGGTCTCTTTGCCACACCTTTAGTATTCTCTCCTGAAAAATGCAGTTTTATTCTTTACATGGCCAAGGTGATTTTCTAAATCTTTCCATTCTGCTTATAAATTCCATTCCATCTTTAACTCATTTCTGTTTTCTTGCATCTTACTACATGCAGTTAAAAGTAGCCATGCAGCTCCTTGCAATATTTTGCTTAGAAAATTTTTCTGGTAGATAATCATAGCACATTGATCTTAAATTCTGTCTTCCATAAAGCCCTTGAACATGGATACAATTCAGCCAAGTACTTTGCCAATTTATAACAAGGATGGCCTTTACTTCAGTTCCCAAAAAGATATTCCCCATTTTCATCTGAGACCTCATGAGTGTGGCCTTTAATGACCATATTTTTACCAATATTTTGATTAAAATCACTTAAGTAATCTCTAAGGAGATTCAGACTTGTCCTGTAATTCTCCTCTTCTTCTAAGCCCTCACTAGAATTGCCTTTAATGCTTCATTCATGGAAATACAGGCTTTTCTAACCTGCTTCTCCAAATTCTTCCAGCCTCTAGCCATTACCCATTTCCAAAGCTGTTTCTATATTTCAGTTATTTGTTCTAGCAGCAGACCCACTTCTTGGTACCAATTTTTTGTCTTAGTCCATTTTGTGGTGTTATAATGGATATCTAAGACTGGGTAATTTATAAAGAATATAGATTTATTCCTTATAGTTCTGAAGGCTGGTAAGTCTAAGGGTGAGGGGCCTACATCTGGTGGGGGCCTTGTTAATGCATCACCCATGGTGGAAGGTAGAAGGGCAAAAGAGCATGCACAAGAGAGAGCAAGGAGGGGGGTCAAATTCATACATTTTTCATGAACTCATTCCTATGATAACTATCCCACTCCTGCAATAATGGCATTAATCAATCCATCATTTAATCTCCTTTTAAAGGTCCCACCTTTCAACACTGTTGTCATGGGAATTCAATTTCCACTACATGTATTTTAGGGGACACATTTAAACCATAGCAGAAACTTCAGTGACCACACATGATAAAGAATACAGGCTTTACAGAATTAATCCAGAAAAGTCTCTAAACAGAAAGACTCCAATAACCAAAAAAGAACAAACAACAGCAGCAACAGAACCTAGGGGAGATCTGATTTGCAGAGATGCCACATTACATCATTAAATATGTTCAATTTTCAATGGGAAATTATGAAATGTGCAAAGAATTAGTAAAGTATAGTTCATATATACACACAAAAACAATAGAAATTTATTAAGGAAACTCAGACATTTGATTACTGGACAAAGACTTTAAATCAGCCATTTAAAATATATACAAAAACTTAAGAAAACTAAGTGTAAAGAATTAAATTATGAGAATGATATCTCTAAATAGAGAATAGTATTAGATAGTTACAAATTTTTATATATATGTATAGACACATATATCTATATACATATAGATATTTACATATATACATATAGATATATGTGTATATTTCTGTATAAAGTAGAAATTCTGGAGTTGAAAAGTATAATAACTGATATAAACATTTTAGAGAGGCTCTACGACCAATTTCAACTGGCAAAAGAAAGAATAAAAGAATGTAAAGAGAAGTTAATTGAGACTATCTAGTCCGAGTTTGTTCTCTAACACGATGGAATAAAATTAGAAATTGCTAACAGAAGGAAATTTATGTGATTAAACAAATTACAAATATATTTATTATTGTGATGAGTGAAAACAAAACATAACATTTCAAAACTTAGGAGATGCAGCTAACGCAATACTTACATGGAAATTCATACCTGTTAATGACTATTATTAAAGAATAAAGATTTCCAATCAATAACCTAACTTTCCACCTAAACCAACTAGAAAATGAAAAGCAAACTAAACCTGAAGCAAGTAAAAGAAAGGAAATAATAAAGATTAGAGTGGAAGTAAACAAAACAGAGACTAGAAAAACAAGAGAAAAAAATCAACAAAACCTAAAGTTTGTTAATTCTGAAAGATCAACAATATTGAAAAAAACTTTAGTTAGACAAACTATGAGGAAAACAAAGAAAACATTCAAATTATTAACACTAGGAATGAAACAGTATATATCACTATTGACCTTACAGAAATAAAATATAAGGCAATATAATGAACAGTTGTATGCTGAAAAATTAGATAACCTAGATAAAACAGTACCAAGTGCTAGTGATGATGCAAAGTTACCAGAAGTCTCATATATTGCTGGTGGGAATGCAAAATGATATAGCTACTCTGGAAAATTATTTGGCAGTTTTTTATAAAATTAAACATATATTTGTCATATGACTCAGCAGTCTCACCCTAGATAAATGGAAACTTAAGTTCACACAAAAATCATTAGTGCTGTGCTTATAACAGCTCTGGTTATACTTGCCAGACACTGGAAATAACCCAAGTATACTTCAATGGGTGAATTAATAAACAAACTTTGGTGCCTTTTTCTATAATGGAATACTACTAATGCACCGTTGATACATACAATTTGGGTAAATCTTAAAAGTCTTATAATAAAGGAAAGAAGCCATTGTCATTTTATTGCCACATTCTTGAAAGGGAAAGCTATAAGAATGGAGAATAGATCAGTGGCATTCTGAGTGGGAGGAGGAATAACTATAAAAGTATAGCATATGGGAGTTTTAGGGGGTGATGGAACAATTCTATATTCTAATTATATAAGGTGGTAGTTACATGAATTTATACATGCATAGTAAAATTTATAAAAATGTATACCAAAGAAAACAAGTCAAATTTACTGTATAATAATTTTAAAATAATACAATATTATAGAATTATATTGGAGGGAGAAGACATAAATCAGTCAATCAAGAACATGGAGATGAAGAGAAAAAGCTGTTTACTAAGCTGTAATATATCAGAGAAAATGAAAATACAGAAATTATTTGATGAATGGTGTCATTGTGAATAGAGAAACCAGATGATTGCAGCCCTAGATTGGCTTCATGGGCTTGAATTACGAAGTTTTTCTCTCCACATATAATTTAATGGGCAACTGTCAAATAGCTACTTTGGTTATTACATATTGATATAACCAAAATCAGACCCAGTTTTTTTCAAGAAAAAGTCTACAAAATCTAGATTATTTAAGTCTGTCGTCCCCAACCCCGGGCCGTGGCCAGGTACCAGTACGTAGCCTGTTAGGAAATGGGAGGCCCATCTGCGCCTTAGCTCCGCACAACGCCTCCCCCACAACACCCCACCCTCTGACCCCTGGTACATGGAAAAATTGTCTTCCATGAAACCAGTCCCTGGTGCCAAAAAGTTTGGGGACCGCTGATCTAAGTGTGTTTTTTGTAGGTATAAGTACTCAGAAGTCAGGGACTTCTGTGTTTTATATTTTTTATAATCCTGTGGGCATAGATACCTTTCTTGAATCCATTAAAATTCAAATGTTGAAAACCTCTGTGGGTGCAATGGAAAGATCTGGTTTTAATTATAAAGAATTTAGCAGATAGCCCTGTAAATGTTTTCACTTAGTAGACTAAAACCACATTTTGCAATATATACTTTTGGATATCATAGTCAGCAAGGAGAATACTAAATTAATGACAGATGCACTGTTTGGAGAAGTACCAGATGTACAATAACTTTTAATACTATCTTTTTATTATAAATACAGTTTCAAATGTTCATATCAACTTGTAAAGAATATTATTCTCTATGAGAATATAGGAGTTGAATTTAGATAGAATATATCATTTAACCCATGGTTATATGGCACTTGAAGTAGTGTGATAAATTCTCACTTTAACCTTGACTCATTGAGGTATATCTGAGTCTGTTTAATGAGAGACACATTATCTAAAATATTGCATACTTGTATGAAAAACATAGGGTTAAGATAATCCTTTCTCATTTGTTTATTGTTTCCCCATATCACCCAGAGATTATTATAGGGCATATATAGTATAAAACAAGAAATTACATCTTGGCTTTAAATCCATAATCTTCAAATTTCTTTTTTAGATTCTCATCAAAAACTTGCTCTATAACCCTGAATGAAGGCATTTGATGTGTCACCATTTTCATTGTTCTGAACTGTTTATATCCCAGCAGGAATAATGACATGAATAGTTTGACTGTTGAGATGTGAAATCAGAGTGAACACTTGTCAAGATTTTTTCATCAAAATTAAATGTTGCTAATTTAAAATGGGTCAGAGTAATATTTTTCTGTATTTAAATGATTTAAATTTAGATCATTTGATATACATTTTTACAATTGGCTCATTTCTGGATCATTAAACCCCATCATCAAATAATATTTATTAAGCTTCAGCATGCTCATAGATCTAGAATTACTGCTATACAATAGCAGTTAAGGAAAAAGCACACACTTCTTTAAAAAGAAAATACAAAGCTCTTCAAGCAAACAAATACTTTTATGTGTCTAATGAACAGAAATACAGCATTTTCTCATTATTCCCATCCATTTGACTCACCTCTCTCTGCCATTTCTAATTCTAAAAATCTATATGAAATTTTAAAGATACTTTTGCATCTTTAGTAAACACTTTAAGGAATATATTGCACATTAAATTTTTGTGATATACTTTAGATGAACTGCTTTCCAATTTATTTCAATGTGAGGAAGATGTGGAAATTAAAATTAGAACTTGTATTATTTAGATAATGGAAATGTAGGGTAAGTTTGGGAAAGGAACTGGCCATTATGAGATAAAAACAAGGCAAAATAAGAATATAAAATAGCCAGAGAGATTATATAGTCATATGTTGACTCCTACTCAGAATAACATATACTATTATATTTGAGGCTCATTTGACTCAGTTCTTAGTTAAGAGTTTGGTTAACAAAATGTATATTATTTTAGTAAATGCTTTTGTTGCTGTTGTTGTTAACTCTATTTTCTCCCCTGGCTGTGTAATACTTCTTTTGTTACTCATTGGTGAGGTCACCAGATGGTACACAAAAGAAGGAAATTTTAAGCTCAGTTTGGCTCATTTTTGGCTGTGAAATGTGGTAGTGATGATTGAAACTAATATCTAAATGTAGCTATCCTACATCTTTTACCTAGCCATATTTATTCTGTTCTCTATTAAGTGGATAAAAGTTAAATATATATTTTTCTAATGAATTCAGGTGACTAAAAGTTAATTATCTCCATATTTTTTCTTTAGTCTCTTACTTAGAGAAAACTAGGGGATATTTCTCATTGATTTTTTAAATAATGTATCCATAATAAAATAAATGTATAATGAGCTGTTACTCTTCACTTATGAAGACAAAGTTAACCTTACCTATTAATGAGATCTTATTTATACTCATTTATTTATGCATTTGTTTCCAAATGCTTCCAAAAGATTTATTCTCTTTACTTTAAACTTCTTATTTTCTAAAATAAGTTTTTATCTATTTTGATATTCACTGCACATGAAATCAAAAATGTCTGTCAGTATCTTCTTGAAAAAGTATGAGAGGAAGAAAAGTTGACCATTGCATGAGTGTTTATGTGAAAGTTTATGGTTACTACAACTAGGAAGTACTTTGCAACTCTGTGCCCCTGTTTTACTCTATTTAAACATTCCTTGACATTTCAGATGACTGTTAAACTTGAATTATATATAAGCATTACTCATTGTCTAAAACTATTTCTTTCTAGGTAAACAGGATTATAAAAAAACCAAACCCATTTTACGAGCAACCAAATTAAAAGCAGAAGCAAAGAAAACAGCAATAGGCATAAAGGTAGACCTCTATTTGATAACTTTAAAATTTGATATGTGCATGCCATTTTATTTTCTAAAACTGGATTGCATAAATGTTGAATTCTAAATGTTTTATGACATTTCAAAATCTAAATAGAATGCCAGACTCGAAGGTTTTTGCAAAGAATTTACTTAATGGAAAACATCCTTCCTATCCTGAGATTTTGAAGGGTCTTAAAATAAAACACAGTGTCACTTAAGAGAAGCAGTTATACTTAAAGTTGCAATTTATATTCTCTCTAGCTACTGTGTATATTGTTCAAACATTTTAGTGATATATGTGGTCTTAGTCAAAAATGTCTATTGTTTTCAATAAATTTCCCTTTATAGTTGTTTAAATTGTAGTTGTAATTATATATACTTAGATCGTTAATACATGTAATTTTATTCTGTATATATTATTGTTGTCAGTACTCTCTATGAAGAAATTCTAATGATACTCCCAAACTTGTTCTTTTGGAATACCAGTGTTATATCTGCTTAGGAAGGATAAATGCATCTGATAACGATGTTAGTAGACAGTGAATTCAATGTGTCAGCACAATTAAGCTGAACAAAATTACATTTACATTATTTCCCATGTCAATCTCTTGCCAGGTACTTAGAGTTGAATTAAACTATTAATAGAAAAATTAATTTGGTAACCCTATTATAAAATGGGTAAAATAAAAATGGCCAGTACATATATTTTATTTAAATATTAAGATGTTAAAAGGAGATTTTGGTTTTTATCTGGCAGATGAAAAATCAATTTTTCTAAGTTATAGCTTATAGCAAATGCCAAGGTATTACTACCAAGCTGTAACAGCTGTTGAACTGCCAGATGATATATTTGGTTATCTTCCAGAATTTGCTATTATGATCATGAAACACTGCCTTCTTTTTGCTTCTGATTGCTGATTTTGATCAAGCATTGCCGTGTGATGCAGTATGTTTTCACAACACAGTCTCCTCAGTTAGTGCTGTGTGTCAGTTTTTAATGAAAAAAAGCAAATTGCCTTTCTGTTTAAAAGAGAGAAGATTCATCTTTTGAAGTATTTTTCTAAATTCATATGAAATTTTATTCATCTTTAAAAACTATTGTGATGACACAACTTTTCTAAAAGCAATGTATACTTTTTTATTTTCCATTTAGTCACTTGGTGACTATCTCCTGAAGTAAGAGTATTGTTTGTCATTGTCCCGCAAGGAAATATAGCACTTACTTTTATGCTTTATAATGCAGTGGGTTTTTTTACGTTTTTTGTTTGTGTTTTTTAAGCAAAGTATTATGGTAACAAAATCCACTTGTGGTGCAATATAATGAGCAGTTACATATTAGAATTTGAGAAATAGTGCAGTCATTCATTTATTTATATACCACTTTTTACACACTTTTTAATATTTGTTCATAATTTTTATGTTTTAATTTAAAGAAATAACTATGTTCCCAGTGTGAGATAAAGTCTACCTTATAATGTACAATTATTATCTTTTTAAAAACATTGTAGAATTTGCTTAATCTTGTTATGAGAACATTTTTTTCTCAGATTTTATTTCCTATTTAAAGTGTGTACAGAAGAGTTTCAAACTGACATCAGAACATAGCTCTGTTTTAAAAAGCTAGCATATCATTTTTGATTTGTAAACCTGTGGAAAACAAAGACCTTAACCTCAAATATTGTTTATTTTGCTTGGAAATTTATGTGAGGAGCCTATTAAGATGATATGAAACTTTTTAGAATCAGAACCATGGAGGTGTTTTACATTTCAAATCTAGCATACTAATTAGTTTGCCCTGTCAAACTTTGATTGCCTTGTCATTTTGGCATAGGATTTTAAATAACGAAGTTTCTTTCAGGAATTGCCATTTAATGCTTTTTAATTTCCCCAGTGAGTGATTTTATCCATATTGATAATGTCAGAGAAGCAACTAAGGACTAATGAACATCAAACATGTTTGACTCATCTACTTGATACAGAATGACCATAATATTGTAATATTTTATCACTTTACTACATATTCTTTTGAATGAATCATAATGATGCTCTTCAAATAATTTAAATCTACAGAAAATATGAACAGGTGCATGGATAGAAAAATAAGAGCAATGACAACAACACTGAACACAAGATGAGGAGGCCTAGGATCATATCCTCTGCCCCTTAACTGTTGCCATGATCTAGCTCAGTCTAAGCTGGCACATTTGTAAAATGGAGATTTTGCTATTGACCTCATAATGTTGTTAGGAGAGCTAAATAATACAGTGAAAATCTTGAACATAGAGCATAGAAGTCATTTATGAATCATTAGCTGATTGAGAAAATATTTGTTTGAATTAACCATTTCTAGTATGTATAAATAAGACTTCCCTTAAATGTTTGTCATTGGCCTTAAGATGCCCTACTTCAACTAAGTTCACACTGTGTGGCTATATAACAAAATGTTCCCAGTTTGGCTGTGGAGATAGTATTATGTATACTAGTGTTGTAAAGTTTTAAAAGCATTACATAATTTTAATATACCTTGTATAAAGATCATATAAATATTACTCAGTCATTCATTATTTATTTAGAAATTACAAGTATTACAATATAGTAGCACCTGTGGAAAGAAAGATGAATAAAACAGGATTGTCTTGGAAGAATTTATGCAAGAAATCACTTCCAGATTTAATTACCATATCAAGTCAGCATACTGATTGTGAAATCATGGATTGAAATACAAAGAATTATACAATAGGGCCTTTACCCTTAAAGTCTTCTAGAGCTTTTTGTAAATGTATGTTTAGTAACAGAAAATGTTGTGGGGGAGCAGTTAATGATTTCAGCATAAGATATGAATAGATTGTGTTAAAATCTAAATTAATTTCTACTGAGAAGCTAATTTTCTTTTTCTGTGTCTTAAAAATGCAAATAAAATGTTATCATTTATAGCCTAGTAATTCATTGAGTACCACCTAAAAAATATTTACACAACTAAGTTTGCTGTTTGGTTGCTGCCCAATTATAAGATTATTTTTCAAGAATTACAGTATTACTAAAAAATTTTTTAGAATACAAATACCCATGCTTCCTAGCATTTAGAAGGAAAAGGATTTATGTTCATTAATTAATTGATTTGTTTATTTAAAAGGTTTATTTGATAGGCATAATTATAATAAAAGAATAAGGACCAAAAATTTACTTTTGTTACATAAATGAAATATTTAAGTGTCAACCAGAGCCTTCCAACAACCCCTTGGGATGAGCCAGCTTGAGACGTTTTGTTTGTTCTTTTTTGTTATTTCTGATTTAAAGCTAAAAATGGCCAAGGGGCAGGGAAGTCATAAATGCCTACAGGTCTCTAAAGTTATGGTTAATGTCACCAGCATCCTGCAAGGATTATTTTCAAATTTTACCCATTGTTTTAACCCTGTAAACATTCATCCTCTACTATGCTTGTTTCCTTAACAAAATAGGGACATTTTGAAGAAAATTATTTGCTACACCTCCCCACCTAATATTTGTAAGCCACTCCCACACCACATATTGAACAGACATAATTGAATTAGTGTGTCCTCTGAAGTTGTATTCTACGAATACACTCTGCTTCCTACCCTTAAAACTCTTTCTCATGCCTCCGGATATTCTGAAAGTATACAGTGAAAACGACAGAGAGTTGTTCTAAGCATAAGGAGTTGAAAAGCAGCAATTAGAGTTGACTATCAATAAGATGTGAATCATGGTATCCAATCAAGAGTAAAAACTTTATTCTTGCATTAAGCTTGGGTGACTGCTGTTGAACAGTTTTGTTGTCCACTATACAGAACAGATGGAGTTTGCAGTTGTGTGTCACTTGTTTATTACATCCTCTTAAAATTAGTAGCTGTGTAACCAGATGGGTCTGGAAGCACAGCTGTGGATATAAGAAAATAAATGAAACCTGTCTGATGCTGCCATGCCCTTTTGAGATGCCAAAGTGTTCCAACTGCAACAAAGAAAAATTCACTTTCATTTGACATTATATTGATATATTAGATTTAAAAAAATGAAATCTCACAAAAATTGTTGGCACTGAGTTTTTCAACCCCCTTGTTTTTATTGATATTTATTTTCATATTTTGGAAATCTAAACAAATGTAATTATGAAACTAAAAATATGTATAAAATATCTATAATTTCAACATTCAGGTAAATACTCCATGTTGATTATAAACCAGATTCATTTTAATGTTTTTAAAGTTTATTAGGTATATATATTGAATTACTTATTTTACATTCTTATGAAACGTAAAATATATGCATGTAAATGCACATGAATTGCTTCTCTGTAAAACAGTGCCAGGTAAGGAGTGTGATACACAGTGGAAATTAGAAGGGAATATTAGGCCCATTAGGATACTAAACTGGCACTCTATTTGCTTTTTTTTTATTTAGCCAAATGATATGTTAATTTTGAAAAAGTTTCTTGATGGTATATGTGTATATGTATGTGTGTGTATATACCTGTAAATATATGTGTATGGTGTGTGTGTGTATGTACTTTTTGGGAGATAACATGTTTTTTACCATAATATACATCATAAATTTTTGACCATGATTTGATTATAGTTGATTGATACAATCCATATCAAATCACCAAATGAAATATTCAGGACCATCCTTCACAGTTGTGATAAACTGTACTATATCATGCTTCACGAGCTAAGAGTATTCAGTTTTGTTTCCCTGCAATATAAACTACAGAATTTAGAATTTAAGAATTAGAGTTTCAACAAAGCAATATTTAATGAGGATGTATACAGAGACATAATCTGGAAACCAGTTATAATAACTGTTTCTTTCCAATAAAAAGGAATTATAAATTTTTAAAAATTCTGTATCCAAATACTATTACTAGTGATAAATGTATTTAAGCAACAAATAAAGTTAAACATAATCAAATAGAGAACAGAAAAACTGTGTAGATACAAACTACATTGCTTGTATTTAACATTTCAATATCCAGACTATGAAAATATATTAAAATGATAAATTTTTATTTTACTCTTAGGAAAACACTAAATGAACTGGAAATAATAATACCAATGACTCACCTACTGATGTACTTGTCATTGCATTGGGAATTATGAAGTACAACCTAAGTTTCTTTACTTAATTGCAAGAAGTGTTAAACAAAAAGAATGTGATTGTTAGGTTTAAATTATTCATTCTAGGCTGTGGAATAATATGTTTATTTTATCTGATGAAACTGATAACATTAACCAATCTCTTTTCATCAATTTCAAATCTACTTTTTTTTTTTCTTCCCCAGGAAGTTGGCCTTGTACTTGCAGCTATATTGGCACTACTCCTGGCTTTCTATGCTTTCTTCTATCTCAGACTGTCCACGGATATTGACCCTGATCTGGACCCAGATGAAGATTAGCTAAGCAGCAATGAATGTATTAAAGGGAAATAATTTTACAAAAGCACCTTTTGGGACCATTATTTCCAATACTAAAACTGTAACATCTTGAATTCTTACTGCTGATATTTTTAGTTTGTAGAAATATCTTTTTAAATACTTGCATAGGCTATCAAGAAAAGAATCTTACCTAGCAATGTAGTATAATGTATGCTACCGGATACTTTTATAAATCTTTCTGCTCTGACAGGCACCCTAATATGGTGCATTTAGATAAAATGGAAACAGATTCTAAATTTTTTCAGATGTCTTAGCCAATTTATGTATATAACTCCATCACTTGCGGATTACTAAATCTATTTTTGTTCTATATACATCATTAGTAAAAGTATATATTCTCATTTACGGAAGCACTCAAATCACATTCGGAAGCTAAGAAGGAACAAAAAGTCAAGAGAAATTTTATATTTTACAAAGAAGCCCTTCTCTCTTTCCAGACGTATTTTATATCATTAGAGAGACTATCTGCACATACATCTACAGTAATCTTTTTCCTTCTTTGCCAACTGTTCAGTGCACATGTGCTCCATCAGAAATGGCACCTGGATGACAGAAGCTCAAAGAGTCACATATGTCTCTAAAATAGAGTTCCTTTCCTCTTGGGCTGTCTGCGCTGGTGTAAATAGAAAGTTCGGTTGATCTTGATTTTAATTAACTTATTACTCTGTTAATATAAACTTGGAATTCTATTTTAATTATTTTGTTCTGGCTGCTTGCAGTATCAGTTTGCCCTTCTTGTTAGGGAGGTATGTAACAATCTGTTATTTAACTGTGCAGTCTTTTTCACGTAATGGTAATAACAAACGTCCTACTTACTCAGATTCATTTTCTTGGGTTGTCTCGTAAATCTGAAAAATACAAAGTTGTTTTACAAAATTATATTTTGTCTTTTGAGAGCCAATCAGTTAGGATTCTTTAGTGAAAAATAAATGACAGAAGAAAATATATGCTTCATATTACTTTCATATGTAATTGTTTATATAATTTTTCCATGTATTTTGCATTTGATGGAGCATAATGACCAGTATATTCAATATTTTTACTGATAATCAGATTTTTAAGTATATTTTGCAAACACATGAGCACACAAAGCTTAGAAAATTGGAAAATATCTGTCCACAGAAGAGTTGCTAGCTACTACCTTATATAAAGATACATAGAAAATGAATAGTTTGAAACACGTACACAAAATGTTTTATATTATATACATCGTATTATGAAGAATCAAGAAAATATTAAGATTGTTTTCATACTGGCCAAAAGAAGAAATCTTTGGTAAATATCCTAGAAGTATATAGGGTTTTGTAAACACAGTTTCTAAAAAGACAGATATTCTTTGGTACTTTTGCAAAAAGTTGAATATGACTGGTTAGCATTATGTTCTGTAGAATTTTTTTCAAGTAGCATAATTTATTTCATCAGTGTGAAAACAGCCAAAGGTTCCAATATCCTCACAGATCATTTATGCCAAACATCTGAGGGCAAAATTTAGCCAGTGTTATTTACTAGATTCTTCCCCTTGAACTCACAAATTCAAGAGAAAGACTAAAAGTTCTTATATACTCACCACAGTGGACCAATCCAAGTGGCATTTTTAGGAAAGGTTGCAGCATTTAATGCCATGTGGTATGTCTGTTCGTGAAGTAGGAGGCAAGGGAATATCCAAGCTGGCATTTTGGATATGATGGGCCTTTTGCTTTCCTGACTGACATGCCACATGTCAAGAAATACTGCTTCTCCCCGCACTCCCATCACATTTACGTGAACAATTTTCAGTTAGTTATTTCCCCTCCCATATGGTGTCAAAAACAGTCATATTAAATAAAGATTATTTCTAGTTTGCAGTGGTAATTTAAATGATAGGATATGTAATAACTGCCTATTAGATACCTATCCAAGTGAGATATAAAAGAGTTTACAGTATTTGAAACAGATGATTATGTTCTTGGAAATGTTTGAAAATGCATCATCCTGAATAAAACTTTCCCATTCTGTTCTAGTCTTGAGATGTTATTTTGGGAAAAAAAATGTTTCTGATAGTAATAAATATAAATTCCAATATAGTATAATTACAGGCAAATTTCATGGCCTGGTGTTATGAATATCTTGAGTTTACAGCCAGCTGGTCTATTTGTATGACTGATTGACTTATGCTGGCCCCAGAGAGCCATAAATCCCAAAGGCTAACACTTCGATTTCAGGAAATAGCAGGTAAAGTGACACAATATATGTTTACACAGCACTGTTTTCGTGAAATGCAAATTTTACAAACTCACATTAACTGGGAAGCAGCCAATCCTCTGCAGAGAAATCCCAGATTGAAAGTCTGGTTTGAATCTTTGAAGACAGAAAGGTGATATCCAGCCTGCTGTTTCAAGGGACCACACTTCTGAATAGTGAGTGGTGTTTGGCATAAATCTGAGACTGGCACCAGACACAAATTTTAGGCATGGGTATTTTCCCTCCAATAATTCACTGCTCAGAGTAATTCAGAAGACAAAAACAGAAAAAAATTATAATGACTTTTCAAAATGTTAGATTCTATTTTTTAACCTACCCTGCAAAATAAATTTCCACTAATGCAGCAGACTTAAAATATAGCCTGTGGAATACTGTGATTGAAGTTTGAAGAGTTGCTGGTTCTTATTTGCATGCAAGTTTCTACAGGGTAAAGAATGTATAAATTCATTTGAGATGAGATACAGTATTATAAAAATATCGCTTCATCTAGAATTTCTTTTAAAACAAATAAGACTATTTTAGTAGAACTATTGGGTGGGTCGTTGTTTTAAGGTGGCAAAATACTTCAAGATTTTCTATCTTAATTTTTCATAAAGACAAAAGAAATAGTCTCACCCTAACTAATGATTGTAAGATCCTGAGAGTATGTTCTTGTTCATTTCTGTAATTCCAACATTGTAGTAACAGCACACAAATTTAATAAATGCATGTTAAAGTTTAACTTAATGTCTTTAGTCCTGTGAGAGTCTGGCACAATTCTTTGTGTAGAGTAGATGACCAAAAATTGTTTGAATTTAGTAAATAAAACTTAAAAATCACAATATTGATCACCTCTTAGCATTTAGCATTTAAGTTATATTGGGATATATATGTTCATCTTGATTCTCTTTAAAGTCAAGAAAAATAACTTTAAGGTTGCTGTAGAATAGAAACATTGCTCTTTTCTAGAATATAAAACATGCTATCTTATAATATTAGTATTTATTTAAAATCATACTGAATGTTTGAATTGAACTTAGCATGCGACTTCACTCCAAATGAAAATAGAACTAAATTTTCATTATAATGTTTATGTGAATACCAAAGCAGTATATTTACAGGCTCTAAATTATATAGTCAATGATAATTCAGTAGAGTGGATCGTACTATACATGAGCTTCAGAAACAAACTTCTAGAAATTAAACTTATTCAATTCTAATGTATTTCATCCATGACATAACGTCATTGAGCCAGAGGCTGCCTAAGATAATTTTATATTCTCTCCTTACCAACAATTAGACTTCTTTACACTTACCTGGGGTTTCTCTGGGGAGATTCCTACCACCTCTCCCTTAGCAGCATTGCCTTCTTTTATTAGAATTGCTCCAATGCAGCCTGAATAGAATGATGTTTGTTAGATTTTGTTCCCCTGGCACCATATCTAGAATCAGTGCAACCCACAGTAAAAAAAAAAAAAAAAAAGAAGAAGAAGAAGAAGAAAAAGAAAAAAAAACCCAGCAAATGAATTCAATACATACAGAAACATTCTTAGCAATTTTGTTCAGGTTTTATCTATACAGGTAAGCATAGAGGGAACCGGGAGAGTCGTCTGAAGAGCTATACCAGTATGGAAATATGCATAGTGGGTCAGTAACTCATTTAAAACAATTAAACTGCAGCCGTATTCAGCATAGTACCTCGTTATACAATTTTTTTTTATCCCTAGCAACAGATATGAGATCCTTATTTCAAGAAAAATAAGATACTTTACATGCCAGAAGATTTTTTGATGACAGTACTCCCTCCTATTCTTCATTTTTTAAAACAACAACCAAATTGGTGGGGAGGCAGCCAAAATTTGAGGTACCAATGCCTCTCGAACAGATGTCGCACCATTATTTTTTAGCTCGTTTAGATGAATAAACATGTTAAACTGTGAAGTATTACATTTTAGATTTTTTCATTAAAAAAAGAGACAATCTGTTTACTGTCCTAATTGAGACAACAATCCTTGTGGTTGCCAGTTTTGGCAGTCATAACAATGAACTATAAATATTTGGACCAATCAAGTAAATGGTGACTATAAAGGCTATAGCATGTGTAAAGTTCTGTTTTCACGGGCACCCATCGTAGTATGGCGTTTTTTTCAGACTTCTTCAAATACAATTGTTTGTGTGAAACTGAAGTTTCATGGTAAGCCTAAAAGAAATTGATTTCAATATCTAATTTCTTTCTAGTTTATCATCCTTTTTAGTGTTCTACTATCCATCTGCTTGTAACAAATTGCTTCTGTAGTTGCTCTATTGAATGTGACAAGGCAGGTCTTCATTGGATTGCCTTCTGTGTATGTCCTAGCATAACACAAAATTCGGAGGTTTTATTTTTATTTTTTTTCATATTTATAAAGTGAGACCAAAGACATTTTAAAGGTCTCTTAAATGGCAGCATTTTGTTTTTAAAAAGAAGGTTTTATAAATAAACAATGGTGGATGTAACTCTTGCTGTAGCAGCCAGGGGATGGAGTTCATAATCTAGGCCCCTATTAGGATGCTTTATGTGAAACAACAGTGTGGGAGAAGGTGATAGACTAAAGAGAAATAACTCATACATGAAAAATTATTTATTATGTTAGTTCCCAAACATTTGTGGTTTAGATAGCAAGTGCCCTGCTAGGCATTTTATTTTCTAGCCATCTTATTTGAGTGCTTTTGTTCCCTTCTCCAACTCTTCACTTTCTACCCTGTCTGCCTCAATTCTGAATTCCAGGAAATCTTTAACATTCTCTCTTGGTTTTTGTGAACCTCACTTCTACTTTAATGGGTCAGCGTGCAATCATACTTAAATATGTATTTACTATATTGCCTGCCTCTATTCTTTTACTTAAACTCATCATTGTTCCTCACTTATTTTTTTCCTATCTCTTACTTCTTACCTGCTTTCTTTTTTATCACTAACCACATATACTACACAAAAGTAGAGAGAATAATATAATAAACTCAATCTACCCATCATCTAGTTTCAATAATTATAAATATATCTCCTCTCTTTTATGTATTTTCCTCATTTTTTATAACCTGAATATCTTAAAGTAAACCTCAGATATGGTGTCATTTTATCTGTAAATATCTCAGTATGCATCTCTGACAAGAATGTTGGTTTAGGAAGCCATTATCATAGCTAATAGAATTAAATACTTATTTCTTAATGTCATCTAAAATCAATATTCAAATTTCCCTAATTGTTTCCAAGATGTCTATTGTAAATAGATTTTAAATCAAAGTCCATAGTGCATTTGGTTGCATGTCTCTTAAATTTTTTTATTCTGTAATAAGCCTCTTTATCTTTCATGCCATTGATTTGCTGAAGAAACCAGGTTATTTGTCCTTTCGGATGTCCAGTATTCTAGATTTAGTCTTTTACATTGTGCTACTCATTTTATTCCTCTATTTTTTTCTATTTTCTGTAAACTGGTGGTTAGATCTTAGACTAGATTAGATCCAGACAATTCTTTATTGTTATTGTTTGTTTTTAAGCCAATAGTATTTCATAGTACTTAATGAGGCACATAATATCTGGTTGTTTCAGTTGCTGAGATTTATCGGTGAGTTCATGTGCTAGTAACATGATTACCTCCAAAATAAGGTTTTCCATCAACATTTTATATATAGCTTTTAGCATCTATTCATAATTGTTTCCTAGTTCCATCATCTCATTAGGCATAAGGCATTGCAAAGTGGTGGTTTTCTGTCATTCTTTCAGCATTTATTAAATGGAATTAGTATTCTAAAAAGAATTTTCTTTATCAACTATTTGGTCGCCCTAAAACAAAGCTCATACAGGAAAGGAAGGATAAAGACTTGGATCTTTCCCTTTATCAAATTTCAGAGCGATGGGTTAGCACTCTGTAATGGTAACCAATGAAGATTTGTCACTGCTATTGCTGTTGCTGCTTTAATTATCATTATAAAATCATAGATTTTATATATTTGATGTGATTCAGCCCATTGCCCATCATCATTCTTTTCAGTACTGAAATGAAAATTTGATTATTATGCTTAATATTAGAAGTATTCTCATTAAAATCATGAAAGTTTAATACTTTTACATTATTCTACATTTTTCTGAAAGTAATAGCCAGTGCAATCAGATTTTGCAAACAACAGGAATAAGTAGTAAATATGGCAAAAAAAAGGAAAAACTAACATTTGCAGATTATATAATTGACTATAAAAACTAAATATTGAGTAAGATTTATATGACATGCTCATTTAGAAAATAACTGTGATAATCAATAGATTTATATCTCTTTATATAAAATAATACCATAAGTATTTAAATATCATAATAGGAAAATATCTTTCACAATTGCAGTTAAAATTATGGACTGTGTAGAAAAAGTAGCAGGAAGTGTAATGAGTATTCACTGAAAAAAAAAAAAACTCTACAAGATAACATAATGAAACTTTAATGAAAAAGAGACCAACTGTCTCCCCGGATGGGAAGATTCAATATTGTATAAATATAAATTTTACTCTAATTTGGAAATAGAAAAGAGAAGCTTAATCTGTAATATATTAAAGTATATTATAAAGTTATAATTAGAATAATGTCATACTCAAGGAAAAGTAGATAGACTAATAGGAAAATATGCAGTTTCCAGAAATAGATCTAAATATAAATATTTATTTAGTGTATCACATATATCATGCAGATGGAAAGATAGATTATTTATTTAATGTGTTGGAACAGTTGAGTATCCTTTTGGAAATTAAAAGATGCCTATACTATGACTTAAAACAAGATTAATATCTGACAGAATTTATGATTCCTATGTAAAAAATGAAACCATAAAAAGTATTAGAAGAAATTATAGTGGACATTTTTAGAATCTTTTGGTAGGGAAATTATTTCTAGGCATTTCTTCATGAGTCAGAAATCATAAAGATATATTGTTGGATTATAACACATTAAATTAAAATCTAGTGTGCAGCCTGATACTCCATGTTAATTAAGGATGTGAGGAAACAATGTCTTTTATACACTGCTTGGGGGAATGATGATCTCACACACTTTCTGGAAGGCACTTTTGAAGTATGCTTCAAAAGTCTTAAATTTCTCATATACTTTAGCTATTTATCAATAGATGACAAAGATAGTAGTGTGCGAAAATGTGTTAACTACAGCATTGCTTATAACATCAAAAAAATGAAGGCAGTGTGAACGTCCAGCATAGGAGTCTGTTTAAATGAATTGTATTACATCCATAAAATAAACATGATGGGTTCATTAAAATGATATATATTTATATTTATTTTAATGACATGAAGAGGTAAAAAAATAGTTATAAAAGATTAAATGTGAAACAATATTATTTTGTTTAAATATACATGTCTCTGGATGTGTATGTGTGTGTGTCTATTTGAGTATGTTGGGAGAATATTTAGCAAGAAGTAAAGATTATTTTTCTCTGAGTATTGAATTATAAGTGATTTTTACTTTTTTATGTTAAGTGAATCCTTAAGTCTCTACTCTGCAAGGAGGACTAAAAGGGAAATATTTTGCTAAGCTGCATCATGAGTCCATACGTCTAGTAGATCTGTTTTTTCCATTATGTTCTTCTATGTTATATTCATTCAGTAACAATTAAGGCTTAGTAGGTGCTAATATGTAATCTTTCACAACTCCACAACAAAAGCACTATGGAAAAAGACGGCTCTGTTTTGTTTTGTTTTGTTTCTTTTCCACAGTGAGAATCTGAAGAACACTTCAGCAAGGAACTGATATTTGAATTTATTCGTTGTTCATTCAAAAAAAAATATTTATTGAGCATTTGCTAAATGCCAGTTACTGTTCTTTGTGCTTGCAACAAATCAGTAAACATTAAAAAAAAAATTCCCATTTTTATGACATGTGATCTTGAGAGATGGCGATTATTTCATCAAACAGAAAAAAATAAAAAACAAAAAAGGGTGAGAAGGTATTCCAGGTGAGGGATAGTTAATAAAAGAGACGTATTAGTGCACAGCCTATTCCAGCTGGTATAGAGACTACAGAGAGTGTGTGGTGTAGTGGAATGGGAAGATCGTTAATGTCTTTTTGTGCTCACTGATGCCTTCTTTGCTTTCTCTGTCTAAAACCATTTTCTGTTGCTTGATCTGGAAAATTCTCTATCTTATATAATAAGACTCATCTGTTTCCAGATTTCCCCTGATTTTCCCAGTCAAGCACCCAATCCCTCCTATGCAAGGCTAAATTAGGTGACACTTCTCTATGTCTTTCATAGAATTTATGCCACAATTATCTATTTATGTGTCTGATTCTTCTACTGGACTCCAAGTTCCTTAATGAAGGAGCACTGGGTTTCATTGTTGTATCTCCAATGCCACGCACTGTTCCAGACCTATAGTATGTACACAGTAAATATTTTTGAATAACTAATTACTACACCTCATTCTCTAAAAAGAGTTTCTCAACATTTGCATTATTGGCATTTGGGGCCAGATGATTACTTGTTGTGGGTGCATGTCCTATACGTTGTAGAAAGTTTAGCCACATCCCTAGATGCTAGTATGCAGCTAGATGCCAGTAGCACCTCCCCTGATCCACTTATGACAGCCAAAAATGGCTCCACACATTTCCAAATGTCCCGAGAATCAGATTTGCCCTATATCTCTACCGTTGAGAATCACTGCCCTAAAACTATGAACTTCTATGAAAATTACAAACAATTCCAAGGAGTATGGTTTGGAAATTGGAAAGTGTGGAATGGGACTTTCTTTCCAGTTACTTCAAGTCTTTTATCAGAGAAATTGCATTTTAAGTCCAAGAGCTCGTAATCCTATCTATACTAACTATAGCGTTTATGAGAGATGAGGGGCATGACATGTAAAGAAGAGAGATGTCTGCACCTGACCCACCTGGCTACTGAATCCCTAGTGGCACTGCAACTGTAACTTTTGTATTCTCGAAAGAAGGGAAGAAAGACTAAGATGTTGCTTTTGTCGAATAAATAAGCTAGTATTTTTTTCAAGAAATTTTAGACGCACTCTAACACAAAACTCGTAAAGCAGAAAAGGCTTTTTAAAAAATAGTATGGCCTTCCTACATTTTAGACATAGTGGTCATCCTTACTCCTGATCTTAGTAGGAATTACTCTGTTTCATCATTAAATAAAAGTCTGGATTTACTTTAGGACTGATTATGTCTGTTGTGTGTATACATATATACTTATATCTAATCAATGGTATCTAATTATTAATCACATATAAAATATGTAATGGATTATGTATGTTATGAAATTATCACATGACATGTAATTTGTGTATAATTTATAAATCATGCACAATGAATTATATAATATGTAAATAAATAGTAATTGTGTGTATAATGATTAATTATTGATTATATTACTATATATTTTATATATAGGTTTATATTTATATATTTTATATAAATATGTAATGTAAAACATATAATTATATGTAATTTATGAATACATAAAAATGAATATATGAATATATATAAAAATCAGGGTATATTCATGTTAAGAAAGTATCCATCCATTTCTATTCTCTCAAGATTTATTAGAATGGTTGTTAAATTTTGTCATCATCTATGGAGATAATTATATGATTTTTCCCTGGAAAAATTCCACTATAGTGATAAATTTCTTAATATTGAACTATCCTTGTACCACTAGTATAAATCTCACCTGGTCATTATATATTATTTTTTTAGTAAGGTGTTATGGCCTGCTAATTATTTTTTATTTTGCATCAAATTTATAAGTGATATTGGTCTTTAATTTTCTTTTTTGTGATATATATATATTTGGGAGGGGCGAGATATGGAGCCTAGCTATTTTGCTGGTCTGGGCTTGACCTCAGGATCCTCCCACCTCAGGCTCCTGAGTGGCTGGAACTAGTTGCACTACACCTGGCCACACTTGCTTTAAAAAAGAATTTGAGAGTTTTTCTTCACTTTATATACTTTGAATCAATTTATGATACTTTTTCCCACCTAGTCCCTAGAGTTTGATAAAACTCCTATGTGAAGCCATCTAAGACTATTGTTTTGTGAAGTGCTTCTTTGATATTTTTATCCTTTTTTTATGGTAATTGGCTTATTTAAATTTCTATTTATACTGAGGTTAATTTTGGTAAGTTGTATTTTCCTAAGAAATTACCCATTTCACCTGGGTCTTCAAAATTATTCACATAGAAAAGTAGTCTCTTATAAACATAGAAAAGAATACTCTCATTATTTTAAAAATTGTATGTATCAATGGTTATTTCACCTTGTCAATATTAATGTTGTATTTTGGCATTTTCCCCCTTTTGTATATTAATTTGATATATTATTTTTAATTTTTTTACCTATAGCTTATACTTTATTTTCATTTCTTTTGTTACTAAATTTTCATTTTCTTAAGTTGTAAATTTAATTTACTTATTTTATTATTTAATTTTTACTGATATAGATGTTTTTTTTTTTTTTTTTTTTTTTTTTTTTTTTTTTTTTTTTTTTTTTTTTTTTTTTTTTTTTTTTTTTTTTTTTTTTTTTTTTTTTTTTAGAGACGGGGTCTCGCTCTTGGTCAGGCTGGTTGATATAGATGTTTAAAATTATAAATATTCCCCTGTATCTCTAAGTTTATTTCACAGATTCATTGTTGAGAAATTCTGTAATTTCTGTTTGGATTTTCCCTTTTATCCAAATGTTATTTAACAGAAAGTTTTAAATAGATGTGTGTGTGTGTATTTATTTATTTATAGGTAGAAGGGCCTTTTATTTAAAATTTAATTTTTTAAGTTCAAGTTTTACTGAATTATAATCAGAGTTTCTTGTAATATTTCTATTTTATGGAGCTTGCTGATGTTTTCTATTTGACCTACTATATGATCAGTTTTTGTGAATGAATGATTCAGGCACACTTAAGTAGGGAATATATTCTATATAAGGAATAATGTCAAATATTGACATACAAAATCTACCTTATTAATTATGCTATATAGATCTTCTGTATCCTTACTTATTTTCTATCCTTTTGATCTGATCTGTTTGTACTGAGAGTGGTATGTTAAATCCTTTTATTATTGTTTTTATTTCTCCACATCTTCTGTAGTTTCTGCTTTTTGTGGACAGTGTCGCTGTTATTTGGTGTATTGATGATGTTCGTAACTATTACATCTTTATTGTGAGTTGTGGCTTTAAGCATTATAGAGTATTCTCAGTGTGCTATTTCTTTATTTGGTGCTTCTTACTATTTATAAAATTTTTGATATTTTTGAAAGTGGGTATTTTTAATGTAATGCTTACTCCTCCATTTATACATTTTTAGTGCCCCTAATATACTTTTCTATAAGTTATCTTTTACTCTGTAGACTATAAATTGTACATGGCATTCTTTGACTCTCATCTATTAGCTATAAAACTATCATTGATCTTATTCTACTTTTTCTGCAATTTAATTTTTTCACCCTTATAAGTAATTAGATCTTATTGCCTACATACCTTGAATGTTTTTCTTTGTCTTTAAATTCTAATTTTTTTTCTAGTATGCATCTCAGAGTTTATTATTTTTGAATTTTCAAGGCACCAAATGGGACCATTGAATATGTAAGAATAAATTTTTTTCTTAGTTCTGAAAAGTTTTCTGAGAATATAGTTTTACATATCAGTTATGTTACATTGCTTTATTTTTCTTCTTCGAAGACTTCAATATGTGTTGAACTTCTTTGCATGTCTTTCATTTTAAGCATTTTCTCTTTGACCCTTTTACTTGTTACTGTATCTCATTTTTATTCTCTTAGTTGTTTTCTTGCTTTTTTTCAAAGTCCCTTGTTCAGTTTTCACTAGGATCTATTATGCCTTTGGTATCTTTTAATTTATTCTTTATTTCTGAGATGGACTTCTCTTTTTCCTCACTTTCTTTACAGAAAACAGTCAACTCTTATTTCATTATTGCCTTTTTTCTCACTAATGTTTTTTGTTTAAAAAGTCCGATTGTAGTTTATATCTTTAACTATATCTATAGGTATCTCTGCATATCTATATCTAATCTCCAAATGGTCATTTAAGTATTTTTAAATTAAACTTGAAGTTAAGCTACTAAAAATTGTGTTAGACTATTCTTCCGGTTTTGTTGGGAGTGGGGAGGTTTTTTTTTTGGTTAAGGAACATTTCTTCTGCTGAGGTATTTTTTGTTTTCTGTTTTCTTTTTCCATTACGCTTATATGGAGTTGATTTGATTTTTTTCCCTGTCCCTATTTATTTTTTGGGTAGAGTCCCAAATCCAGAAATCCCTCCCTTCTGTCAGTATAGTGAGGCCAATTTCTTTAATGAATGCTATTAGTGTCAGGGGAGATACAAAGGACTGGCGTGCCTAGTTTCTCTTTAATTTCTGAAAGATTCTCAATTTTCTCCTCTTACCTTCTTTTTTCTCATTTCTGCTATATCATCTGGGCATAATTCTCTCTCTGCTTTTATGATTCTTTCTAAGAAGCAATGCTTTTTGACGCTGCTGACTTCTTCATTCCCTATAGCCGGTGTTGTAAACTACTAAATACCAGATCAGAGATTTCACTTAGGAATGTACTTTCTTTTTCTGGGGTCTGAGCCTTGTCTATGTGCTCCACTTTTTCATGGTATTTCTCAAGCTTCCCTTTTCCTATTTTCTATACCCGCAAGCTACCAGTTGTGTCAGGACATCTGTTGAAATGTGTTGTTTATATCTCTATGTATAGATAACAATGTTTCTGGCATTTCCTATTTCTTAGCAAGGCAAAAGTCATGAGTCATTTGTAATTTTATCTGCACTCTTTTTTGATATTATCATTTTGGGGGAGGAATTGAGGAGAGATTCAGGTTGGCAAGGGGCACCATTATCCCCAGCCCCAGAATCTATTTGGGAATGGAGTTTTGAACTGATCATTTTCTAGGTTGAATATATGCAATAAAATCACATTGGAATTGTTTTCTATAGGTTTGTTATGTTTTGCATTTAAAAATGTTTTGTAGCTTTACGTTGTATATCCATAATTGAACTCAATACTTGCAGTGAGGGAGTCTTATTGTTTTGATTTTCACCATAGTACCTGCTGATAACTTACACATAATAGTTTCTCAATAAATATTAATTATTTAGTGATCAAGAGTATTATTTATTAAGAAAACCATTTTATATAATAAATTATAAGCCAAACATTTGGAATATGTCTGTCTTTTAAAAGTTTCTTATGTAGATAAATATTGAGAAATGCCTTCTAAAACAAATAAAATATAGTCCAATTTCTTCTTTAAAAGCCATATTTTGAGAAAAACACACATCTAAGAACACATTCTCATGAAAAAGTGGAAATAATGGAGACTAATTTCTCCAATTTATATTTTTCTCAATACCTTCTCTGTACAAAAAGAAAAACAAATGAAAACCCATAAATTTTACACTTTATTTTAGCATGTGTAAAAATTAAAGAAGCAAACAATAAGAAAATATAACACATTATTTTAATCTCTGCTATTTATTAATTCATTTAATTTAAATGCAAATTATATGTTTTAATAATCATAAATTGCCTGGCATCAGGTTGTTCCTAGTAATGAGCAGTTCGAGAGATGGCACTTTTTTGAAATTCTAATAAAGCATTCCACGGAGCCTTCTTTCTTTGTGAACATGGTTGTCCCTTGAAACATCCTGAAATACAGAGCTGAAATGATTTAAAACCTCAGAAGGTTTTTAAGGTTGGAATAGGAAGCCACTCTTGGCTTCATGGCTAGATCTGAACATTGAAGTTAAGAAGCAATTTCAAATCAATCTGTAGAAAGATTTTACTTCTGATCATGAGCAAGCAGAGGCCCTTTCTCCGGTAGGTGTCAGGAGTCATGTGATGGACACTAATGATGTCTGCTGCTTTTTATCATCTGTCAGGGACAAGTCACATTTATTTCCACACAGACAGTAAGAACATTTAATGAAACAAAACAGCATTATTGAGCTCCAGGTTCCCAATCCTCTTTGGTCCTAGAAATGAGGCTTCAGGTTCATTAAATTGTGGCTTGTGGAGGTATGCCACAATTATAGTCTACTGAACCAAAAATTATAATAAAATCCCAAAGCGAGGCTCTAATATACACTGATGCTCCTGTCTCTATTTCAAAAGTTCAAATCAATTCAGCAAATATCACAGGTTTAGGCCACATATATATAGATATATATGTGTTTATACACACACACAAATGGATACAATGGCTGGACTGTGGCTGCATACTTTCTGTACAGCCCTCGTATATATAAAGTTTTATCATTCTTTAAAATACAATTACATGTTCATTATTAAAAAAATACAAAAACTAATAAGAAAAAATAAACCCATATTATATTACCCAAATATACCCTCTGATAATATTTATATATTTTTATTTTGCCATTTAGTCTTCCAGACTTTATGAAACATTCATATTCATATAAAAATATACAACTTATTCCTCATCCTCTGCCTATGATTACAATAATACTCAAATTTTTGCTATATTAAATCAAAAGGTTCATAAATATAGACAGACACAGCCTAATGTATTGCCATATTCTTTCTTATGTATTCATTCACTCAACAAATATTTATCATGTTTCTGCTATATGCAGGGCACTTTTTAGCAACTGGAAGTACAGCAGTGAACTAAAACTAATAAAGTCTGTCTACACAGACTTCATATGCTGGGGGAGTAGATAGACAGAGATATAAAATAAACAAATGAAAAAATACATAAATATACAAACATAATATTTCAGGTTGTGAGAAGTGCTATTGAGAAGAAGAAGATAGGGAAAGGGGACAATGAAGGTCTGTATTCACCCACTACTCTGCCATAGCCACAGTGAAGACTTTTATTTTTTTCCTTTTTTTATTTCATTATATTATGGGGGTACAAATATTGTTAGGATTACATATA
>VBSM01001124.1:37618461-37629279 GCA_008086735.1 Cheirogaleus medius | reverse complement strand
GGGCACTTGGGTTGTTTCCAAGACCTTGCAATGGTGAATTGTGCTGCAATAAACTTTTCTTGATTTCACCAGACATGCTTTGACCTCAGGGCCTTTACACTGACTATCTCTTCTATTATACACACTTTCACCTCTTTCTTTTTTTTCTATTTTTTTATTTCAGAATATTATGGGGGTACAAATGTCTAGGTTACATACATTGCCTTTGCCCCATCTGAGTAAGAGCTACAAGCGTGCCCATCCCCCAGGCAGTGCGCACCTCTTTAATCTTTGCTCAGTGTCACATTCTCGGTGAGGCACCACCCTAACTGACCTATTTAAAATTTCAACCTGGTACCCCTATCTTCCCCCAGCACTCCAAAGCTACTTTCCATAGTATTAGTTCTTCTCTTCTCAGTGCTTATCACTTTTGAACATTCCACATATTTTACTTTAGTTATTGTGCATATTTTCTATTTTCAGTCTCCCTCCACTAGAATGGAAGATCCCTAAGAACAGAGATTTTACGTGGTCACTAATGCATGCCAAGTGCTGAAATGAGTGCCTGGCACAGTTCAAGTGTTCAAAAAGTATTTGTTAGATGATTAGAGATGTGGAATATGTGGTTGAATATCTAGGACTCTAGTTTTGGGGAGAAGTCTAGGCTGGATATACAAATTTTGGAGTCATATAGGGTGACATTTTAAATCATAAAATTGGAAGAGATATCCTAGGGAAGGAGTAAAATAGAGAAGAGAAGAGGTCCTAGGAAAAAGCACTTGGGCATATTAATGTTAAAAAATCAACAAGATGGGGAAGCTCCAGGAAAGAACGCTGAAAAATGCTAGCAGTAAAATAAACCAACTGAGTGTGGTCTTATGATTCAAGCAAAGCAAATGTTTCAATAAAGAACAGGTTAGCAAATTTGGAATATTTTTCTTTTTGCCAAAGATGAATATGCAACATTTCGTAAGTTTGACTTCTCTTTTAAGCACTATACTACAAAATAATCTCTATAATTCTGAGTTGTAATACAAAATTTTTATTGTAACTCTAATCTCATTACAAAGCATTATAAAGATTCTAATTTTTATAAAATTAGCCACACACAATACTGTAGCACATAAACTGCAATGCAGCTCAGTAAATGAACAGAAAGTATCTTGAATGCCTTAAGATGCAGAACCTCTACTTTACAAACCATTGACCTAGAAAATTTAAAAGGACCTTAGATTGATATCATACAAAGAATACCTTCTTTCTCTGTTCTTGTCCTCTTCAAATGTTGTCTACTTCTATCAGTCACACGTCTTTCTATAAAAACCTAGCTGTCCTGCCTCAGTCCACTTCCCTCCCTTCCAGCTAGGTGCCAAGCCACGTTGGCTTCACATCCTGTCCACTTCACATCTGTGCTCCCTTTTGAATCCTGCCCTCTTCGTCCTTACTGTAAGCATCTTATTTCAGCCCTTTAATACTACCGTTTCTGTCTTCTCTTCATAACTGAGTGTTCCATCTCTGTTAAGGCTCATCTCCATTCACTAACTCCTTTTTACCTCCTTTTCATTCTTCATCTATTGCACTTTGACTTATATTCTCACATCTCTACCACATCTGCTCTAGCTGAGATTAGTAATCTCCTAAACATTCAATGGATCCTTTTCAGTTCTTACTGTGCCTGTCTGTGGCATTTGATACTGTTGGAAGATTTCTGTGGCTTGATACCTTTTCTTCTCATAGCTTCTGTCATACCATGTTTTGCTACTATTTCACTTGCCTTCCAGATTCTTTACAGCCTCCTCTGTGGCCTCCCTTTTCTCTCTTTGGTCCTAAATGTCAATGGTCCTCAGGATTCATTTAGTCTGAGGTCCTCTTCTCACTCCTCGAAGTCTTTAGTTTAGATGAACCCCTTATTCTAACCTAATTAACCTCTTCCCTTCCCCAATACTCACCTATTCTTTCCCTCTCTGCTGTGATCATTTGGTCCTTACTTTCTAGGTTCTTTTTCCATTGTCATCACCAACTCTATCACAGATCTCTGGCCCTGGTGCTCCAAGTGAAATGACATTTTCCCCTTCCCCCCTGGCGTACTACAACTGTACCTTTCATAAGTGACTTTCCACAGCCCATCAAGCATTAGAATTATTTATGTAGCCTGTTATCTCCCTATGGGCTGACTCCATGTCTAATTTATTTTCTCCTTCATTGGCATTGTATATAGCTGGAACTCAATACATGGACTGAATAAAGAATAAGTAAATAGGAATGTCTAATATTATGACAGCACAATAATAGTCACTAGGAAAATGTCATTTAGTTAGCAACATTCAGAATTACCTAGCATACTCCAAAATTAAGGACCAAGACCACTAATTTCTGTCCTATTGAATCTACAGTGCTTGACAAGGCATCTCGGTGAGTGATGAGTGTGGCATGGATTCACTAAGCAGATATCTTTTCCACAGTTCGGAATAACTGGGCACTAAAATATAGAAGCACATTTACAAATATGCAAATTGTAGTGGTTGCGTTTTCTTCATTACTTTCAATGAACCATTTATGTGTGTATCAGTACTGGTTTTTCACATGATTTTATAATATTCTAGACATTTATTATGCATGACTTCACAGTTCTCTGACTACTTTGGCAGGGCTCACTCTGAAATAAAATTAACATTAATGATTATTAATAACATTTTAATGGAGCATTATATTAACATGTGAGAAGATTAGGGCTTATTACTAATATTCCTCATATGATAATTTCTTTAACAGTTTTAAAATTTATTATGCCATTATATTGGCCCCTTTTCCTTGAGCATTGCTTAGGTTTACAACTTCCAAAACCACTGTGTTTAATTAGCTAGGAAGACTAATAGCAACAAAAGCTACCATTTATCGAGCACTATGTTACCCTAGGCCCACTGGTAAGCACTTTATGTGTTTCATTTGCTTTGGTCCTTACAGAACTGTGGAAAGTCGGTAATGTTATTATTCCCATTTTACATTGAGGAATATGAGTCTTAGATAAGTAATTTTTTTCAAGGACATAATCTAGAAGTAATGAATCTAGGTTTCCAAAATAAAAATGTCTGACTCCAGAGCCAGTCTTTTAACTATACTTATTTAGCTTCTAAATCACTCTTTCAGTCACGTATATATTTGAATAGGTCATACCATTTCCATATAGTTCGCCAGTTTTCATATTTAACATCTAAGGTCATACTATATTATACTGTAGAAAAAATCCTAAATGTTCCTAAATAGAGAATTCATTAGACACTGTGGTATGCAGTATGTTTACTGTATTTCCATAATGTTTTATTTGAGAAACATTAGCTTTAAAAGAAAATGAGATAGGTTTTTAGTGTACAAAATTGGCTTCATTTTAAGTGCTCACAAAGTACATTTTAAACAATCCATTCTAGACTCTTGCCTGGAGTCAAGTTCTCTGACCTGCTTTTGTATAATACATCGGAACTAAGTTTGCCCACCTCTACTCTTTCAAAACTGCAATACTTTGTGATTCCTTAAGGATGTCAGTGTAGACTGATGAACTGATGTTATTTCCTTAAAGTTCCAAGTAAGTAATATTTGAAAGCTAAGAGACAATTGAGACAGACAGAAATTCTTAACAGCCTTATGGATTTTGGGCTTCTATTTCCTCTTACCAGCATTTGTCCTACCTTTCCTCTCTGAAGACCATTCTCCTTGACAAGGGCAGAAAAATCATCAGACCTTATCAGATCTGTTCATTGCTTGTGTCTGGCAGTATTATGCCATTGGACCCGAGCAACAGGCAAACCTGGAGCTTTCCTGCCCTTTCTCTTATTTGGAATATAAATAATGGAAACTTTTTAAATATTTGTCTTTAGCAATTTTCACTCATCTCAATTCATTTGGGAGCTTAGACTCCCTGGTGGTATTCTTTAGAAATCACTGCTGCTTTCTAGGTATGTGCTCTTCTTTAATATACTTTTTCACAATGAAATCTATTAGAAAGCTCCCTTTGGGCATCTATGTAACTTCTAAATTGATGATTCTGGATCGTTTTGAATTAATGAACCCCCTTTGAAAATCTGCTGAGAACACTGCACATTTCTCCCCAGAGTAATGCACCCGTACGTTCAAATTTCATATAAGTTCAGCAAATTTATAAACCAACGACTTTCATCCATGGATCCTTATGGATCAAATCTTGACTAAAATCCCCATTATTAGAAATTTTCCCATTTTCATCTTCATTGGGATTATCAAAATTTATTAAGGCAATACAATTTTTTTTTCTTTTTGAGACAGAATCTCGCTTTGTCACCCAGGCTAGAGTATAGAGTGCAGTGGCATCATCATAGCTCACTGCAACCTCAAACTCCTGGGCTCAAACAATGCTCCTGCCTCAGCCTCCCAAGTAGCTGGGACTACAGGACTGGAGGTTTGTGCCACCACGCCCAGCTAATTTTTCTACTTTTAGTAGAGATGGGGTCTTGCTCTAGCTCAGGCTGGTCTCAAACTCCTGAGTTCAAGTGATCCTCCCATATCAGCCTCCCAGAGTGCTAAGATTACAGATGTAAGCCGCTGCACCTGGCCTAATTCTTAATATAAATAATTTAACTTTGATAATTTAGGATTTCACATCATGGGTTCATACCTATCTTTATTCTAAATATTTTGAAAACTGACTTCATTAGATTTGGTTACCACCTGCATTTTCTACTACAGTTGCTTTGTATTGTTGGTTTATTTAAGGCCGTGTGTATAATAAAAAAAAATCAGGGCTTTGAAATATAATGTTAACCAGGGTACTCGATATCTCTACGCTAGTATTTTTCTCTGCTAAATGTGATCAGGATCTACCTCATTGTTTGTTTGTGTTTTAATAGGGGGGAACTAGATGGAAATGTCAGCTCCCAAGGAGCAGGAATGTCCTTGATTTTTTTAATGTTGTTCCTTAGCACTTGGCTAGAGTAGTGCTTGGCACATGGTCGGTGCTTAATGAATATTTATTGAATGAAGCAAAGATGTGCACAAAATTCTTAGCAGATAGTATGGCCTTAGTAATGATTCTTAATGACAATTATTACAATGATGCTTCAGAAATGAAATCATCACAAGGCAAATCAAGAATTATCTGGAACAAGCCTTTTATCTGAATGTCACTTGCAGGTGTTTAGCTCATGGAAAATTTAATCACTTCCTCAGAGATGCCTTCCCTGGCAAACCTAGCTAATGTTACCTGCTCCTGTCCTCAGCCAAGAACACTCTACCATATTACACAGTCTGAGTTTCTTCATAATCTGAAATTACTTTATTTATGTGTTTAATTTGTTCTTCATCTCCTTCCCCCACTAGAGAGTAAGTATTTTGACAGTAAAACTTTGTCTTGCTCAATGTTCTTTCTGTAGGGCCAGGCACATAGTAGGCACTCAAGAAAAATTTGTTAAAGAACGAATGATGTATAACACTTCCTCTTCCTAGGAATACAGTTTTCTCCACACCTGCTAACATGTATATGTTCATGCCACAGAACATGAAGCTCTCCTTCCTTCCATTCTAGAGAGTCTGACTTTAGTCATTTCATTTTCTGGGGACTCTGACATCCATTCTTTAGATCCTATTCTGCTGTCTCTGTTTGCCATGCTCCAAATACTACTTGCAAACTGACTCAGTATCCATTTCCCCCTGTATCCTTCCAAACAGAGCCCAAGTTTTACTCAGGTGTCCACAGCCCCCCACCCCTCAGCCACAGCCATTGCTTCAGGGGAGGTCAGGCCAGCTCCAGCCCCAGGGAATGGGACCTGAATACTCTAAGCCAATCATATGCTCTCATTCCCCTTTCTGGTAATTGGTTTGAGTGTGTGCTCACAACTCAATGTTGGTCAGTGAGATGTTAAAGGATTTCCTGAGGTTTCCATGAATTGGTAACCACATAGACATACCGCCATAGTGGAAGCTTTAGAGCTCTAGAGAGTACTAGAATATAATAGTAAAAGAGAGCAAGAGTGAGAGAAAAAGGAACAATGAACACACATGAGACTGAGAAAAGAATGAACGAAAGAATTAGAGAAGCAGAATCTAAAAGAGAGACTATAAAAAAGAGAAAATAAGAGATGAAGAATAAGAGAAGAGTGTACATAAAGATCAGTTAACTGAAAAGACCCACCTCTGTATGATATTTCCAAGAGGGTGAACTAATAATAAAAAATCACTCCCCAGTTGAGCTGCCAGCAAGAACTTCCTGCAGGAGCAATACATTCAAAGTGGACTTTGCTACCTGCTGCTTACCATTAAATGACTATATGACAAACTTATATTCAATTTCTTAGATTATCTTGGAGACCCAAACTATGTCTTTGAATTATTTATTGATAGGATTTAACAAACAAACTGTGTCATAAGTATCCAGAATCCTGAAGTTTCTATAGCAATGTTTGTTGTTGTCATTTCTGTTGTTGTTGTTTAGTGATGTTCAGCATCTATTTGCATGACATCATTATACGCTCCCTGTGTGGAATGCCAATGAATGGCCACAGGTGTCTGGCATGTTCTGACTATGGCCAGGAGCCCCGTATCATTAAGATAACCACCAAGAGTCATCCTGCTTGGCTATGTGTTTGAAATCAAAACAAGAGTCACAATCAACATAAGCACAGTTAATTTAAGGTACTTTCTCTCTATTTATTAAAACTAATTGCAAGTCTGGCTTACAATTAACAATTGTCCAAAGGATTCAGATGCTCATGACACTTGATCTAACAGAGTACCCATGGCATTGCCCCTAGATTTAATGTTTCCAGGAATGGATTTCATTGCCTGTGATGTTATGGCTAGAAATACTCCTGCTGTAAAATAAGTATCAACAATATCTTGGCAATACCAAAGCAATTCATGATTTTTATGACATTCTATACTACTGTCTAGCATTAAAACAATACAGCTGGAGGCTAATTAACGGATGCAGGTAGGATGTTCCATCCTGTAAGAGAGAGGTTGCCTGTTCTCTCGCCGGCTGCTGGCTGTAGCTCTCATACTGATAGCATGTTGTTGCCAGGGTTGCCACCTCATTAGAAAATTAGCTTTTAATTAACTTTGGAAGCTGTTGCATAGGTTTCAATAGGAGGCATACATTTGTACACATCTTGTTGCAGAATTAAACCGCCCCTTCATGTTTCTAATGGGCCTCTCCTGCCTTGCAGAAAAGCAGCGGTCTAGCCGCTTGCAGGCAGCCACTCCGTGGGTAGCAGTGGCCACACAGTTCCAGCTTGCTCCCAATTACAAAGAGATGTCCTTTAGTGCCCTCGTGAGAAGCCCCTTACTCCAAGGCCACTTGAGACATTAAGCAGCAACAGAGAGGACCACAATCCCAGATGCTCCCCTTTCATTCTTCTGACCCCCAACCTGGCTTTAATGGCACATAGTCTGGGAAGAATGGGCCTTACCTCATTTTTATATTTAAACATCTCTGCCTGAGCACAGTGGTGATAAACCTACAGACAAGATAAATAGCTAGATTATCACTCTTCTCCCCAGGGGAAAGTCGTACTGTCAATTAGGCTAATGGGGGTTCCAGGTTCAGCTTTGGCATGCCCTAACACCAGGGAAGGCTTTTTGCCCTGGATAGCTGCAAAGCCCAAGGATGAATTTGAAAAGTGGTTATGACCCTAGGGTGGCCAGCTAGCAAAGGGAAAGTCAAGAAGCCTGATGATTAATCATCTGCCACAACAATGGGAGGGTGAGGAAGATGAGGCCCAGGAGACCAGATCTTTTGAGCTTTATTATAATTATATATTGCCTCTTTCAATTCTATTTGGTGGATTAAAAGGAGATATGGGTGCTCTCTGTTTAAGGAGTGAGGCTCCATCCTTTACAAAAAATAAGTGTTCTTTTGTCATACTTTTTCAAAGCACTTACTCTGACATCTCATTTGATCTTATTGCCAGTCTCTGAGGGACTTAGGGCAGGTGGCATTTTTCTCATTTTGCAGATGATGGAGTGTGTGACACAGCAGAGGTTAGTAATTTCCCTGTGATCACACAGCCAGCTGGTGATGGCACCAGAATAGAATCCAAATAATCTAACTACCCTAAACCTTTATTTATGGTTCTCCACTGCATCATACCTCACCCTCCAACCACAGAAATTAAGTCATGACCTGCTAACACACTATTTTTGTAATTTTATCTATTATGTTGCTATGCATAACAGACAAACCTACAAACCTAAATAGTAACTCCTGGCAAATACAGCCTGCTAAATAATAAAATAATTTATTTAATACAAATTCAGAAAGCATAGCTTTAGCCCTGATTTTTCCTACAGTTGGGAGAATATAAGGGTGACATTTTTAGATGCTAGCTGTGCCATATTGGTATTTTCCCTTCAGAGACAGGCTCTTTGTAGTATGGAGGTTGATTGTGAACAGTGTGACCACATATTCTGTTTTGCCTGGGTAAATCCTAGATTTCAGCTATTGTCCAAGCATTCCATTGGTTTTTGCACTTATTCTGAATATAAATGGCCCAGTTGGATAGTAAATTTTATGGCACCCCAATTTTAAATCAAAGATTTATCTTCTATCTATATTGTCCCATGAAGGAACCAACCTTTCCACAGTTTAACTTTTGGAATTTTTCAAGAAATACTTTATTAGTAATACACTTCCAGGGCTTTCCGGAGAGCAGGTGATGGTTGTGATAATGGTGACATTTACTGGTCATTAGCCAATCCCATGCTTCATACTTTACCTGTACTGTATTCTCCTTTAATCATCCCCAAATCCTCCAAGGTGGTTACCATTATTACCTATATTTTACATATGAGCAAACTAGGCTCATGATTATTAAATAACCTGCTCAAGATCCAACAGCAAGTAAGTGGCAGAGCCAGTATTTGCACTTAGTCTTTCTGGCTTCAAAGCCCAGATGCCCAGACTTATTTTTTATTTTTTTGGAGACAAAGTCTCGCTCTGTTGCCGGGGCTAGAGTTCAGTGGCATCAGCCTCGCTCACAGCAACCTCAAACTCCTGGGTTCAAGCAATCCTCATGCCTCAGCCTCCCGAGTAGCTGGGACTACAGGCATGTACCACCATGCCCGGCTAATTTTTTCTATATATTTTTAGTTGTCCAGCTAACTTCTATTTTTAGTAGAGATGGGGGTCTCACTCTTGCTGAGGCTGGTCTTGAACTCCTGAGCTGGAGCGATCCTCCCGCCTTGGCCTCCCAGAGTGCTAGGATTACAGGCATGAGCCACCGCACCTGGCCAAAGTCCAGTCTCTTAACAGCTATGATTTTTCAGAATAGGTGAAGTCTTAGTGCAGATCCTCAGGCTCTTGTGCAATGTTTTTGACTTCTACACATAGTGAAAGCCCACAGTACTATCTCAGGCCTGTAAGGCTGTTTTCACCAGCTTTACCTAAATAATTGCTTCTCATGAAATGCATATTCCTGAGCTCTTCCTCAAAGACTCTGATTTAGTAAAACCTACAAATTTCCCTTTTAATAAGTCCCACAAGTGATTCTGATGTTAGCGGTTTCTCATCCATACTTTGAGAAACACTAATCTATTTCTAACTATTTATTAATACTATGTATGAAAATTCGGGACTGAGTAGAGATTACCAAGTAGGCTGGGAGAATCATGGATAAATCATCTGTTTCATTGAAACTCCTGAAATGAAGAACAACAATAATGATGTATACCAGGCACCTACTTTGAATTGGACATTTTTCACCTATTTTATTGCATTTAATCTTTATAATAATGCTGTTAGGGATGTGTGTGCATGTGTGTTTATGTGTATATGCGTTTTACCAATAAGAAAATTGAGATGAGGGAAGTAAAATGTCTTTTGATAAATTATAAACCTCAGTGGTAGTATAGGAATACAAAGCTGGATAAATACACTTCAAATACTTGGTATTTATTCATATGGATGGAAATACATAAAATTTTTAATAATAGTTATATCTACTACATTTATGCTCTAACAGTTTTAATTTTCTTCTTGTACCTCTATAGTTTCCAAATTACCTTCAATGAGCAAGGGTTATTTTTGTAATTAGCAGTGTAAAATATTATTTCTCATTGTTTGGCTTTCCCAGCAGCAGAGTTTAAAACAAAGATTTGAGCACAAGTAGGTTATTTGGGAGGTAGCCACTGCTAGCACTGGTAGAGAATGGAGAAATGAGATGAGAAAGGGACTGATGCTCACATAGGGTGTTAATGAGCAGGTTCCCAGCATGAGTGACTAGGACTCAATCCTGCTGAGGACCTCTGGAAAACTGCATAGAGAACTACTCAGGGTGATCTCACCATGAGTAAGAGGGTTGAGAAAGTCAGAGTATGAATCCTATTTTCTTCCTCACCTGTTTTCTTCCCCAGCACTTCCAGCCCTCCTTGCCCAGGAGGTGAGAATGCTCTTGTGATCAGAGAAAGCCCTTTGGCAAAGAAATGCAGGTGTTTTCAGTAAAAAGCCATTGGGGTTCAGGGGTGCAGACAGAGCTGGATGCATTATTTGAACAAAGGAGGTGGAGCTCTAGTGGCGTAACAAACTAGTGCATCTTCTGGCTAGAGTTATGGCTTGATTACTTTAGGATGTTTCAAATGTTTACCGCCTCCCGATTAGTCACTTTGCTTATTTTAAAATAGACTCTATTAAACTTAGACTTTGATTTATATCTATATTATTAGCCTATACATAGGTTTACCTTTCTGTTGTTAAAATTTTTATTTTCACTGTCTTGTTGGAAAGTATAGGGTGCTTTTTATTGTTTGTTTGTTTTGCTTTTTTTGTTTGTTTGTTTTTTTGCTTTTATTTCATCATATAATGGGGGTACAAATATTGTT
>VBSM01001124.1:37529750-37618361 GCA_008086735.1 Cheirogaleus medius | reverse complement strand
CTTGTATAGATCTTTTGTATCTTTGGTTAAATATACTCCTAGATATTTAATTTGTTTGTTTTGCTTTTTAGGAAAGTATCTGCTTATATAGTGTATTGGCTTTTCACTTTCAATGTGCAGAACAAACTTAAATTTGAATTCCCAGTTCTCTGAGGACCACGAGATAATGAAATAAGGGAGATCTGGAGGGTTGAATGTGATGTGCCTTCCTCATGGAAAAGGGTGGGAGATCTGAGCTGCATCCACTGTCTTGGACACCCCAAAGGAAAGCTCAATCTTTTTGATACAATGAACTGACAGGTAAGACCTGACAGTCCCCATCCATCACACCTAAATCCTCTGAAATGCCACTGCTGCTCTTTGGGGAGCAGTGGCCCACAGAAGGGCTGCCTGCAATAGGCAGTGAGGAAATCACCTTTGCTAATGGGGCCTTTCCTGAGGGAATTGCCAAATTTGTGCTAAAAGCAGCTTTCCCTGCCCTTCTCTCTAGGAAGGGACAAAATGGATGGAAAAAAGGAACAATAGATATTGAATCACCATCATGACCTTAGCTTTGTTCAGCCCACACAAATCCATATCAAAGTAGAGTGAACTCTACATAATGTGGATGAGAGAGAACTCCATCTCTTCATTGTTACCAGAAATTCAAATGTAACCAAATACTGAAAGTTAACACATTTTGAATGCTTGCTTATTTAATATAGAGAATTGAATGGTAGTACCACAAGGGAGTGATATAGGCCTCCTCAAAAAGCCCATATTATCTTGAGCTGAACAACAGGAAGTGTCTGCTTCTCTTCCTTCATTATTTTGGCCAAAGGCATTATCGTATGGGAACAGCCCTCCCTGTTAATATCAGACACATCCTTCCCTTGAGATCCCCAAGATCGTTAAATAACAATTTTCTTCCTGCAATACTTTCTCTTCTCCAAAATCTCTTGGTTGATCTGCAAGGAGGAAGAGTCAGAGGCCCTAAATACTAGATCCTCAAGAGAATATAGATATAACAAATCCTAAATATAAAGCCTACAGATCAGTGCTTACTGTATAATAAATCACAGTTGTGGAGGAGGAATCCAAAGGCAGAAGGGGAAGGAATGGAGATCAGGTCTTCAAATTTATCTTCAAAGCTCAATCTTCTCGGCTCTATATGTCTGAGCCATGTTCCACAGCAGTGTCACTATTGCTCTTGGTGGGGATCAGGTGATTTTTCTGGAAATGAGCCCCCTCTTTTGACAATATGTTTAACCCTACCCATGAGGGTTATTTTATTTCCCCCAGTTTGAGAAATGTTACTTCCAAGCTTGTGCCCTGGAAGCCTTTCACCCCACACCAGATCTTCCACCACTCTCTACCTAACCCTCCATTCCAACTCAGCCAGTAATAACTTTTCCCTCAGGACAGTAGTTATGGACAAAACTGTTCACTTTGCAATCTACCCCTCACCATTTGCAGTTTCTCCAAATAACATTTGTTTTGCTAAATCTTGGAATTTTTTGTTTTGCTTAATTTTAAAAATAAGAAAATAGAGGTGTTATTTCCCTACAATTTCGACTTGAATGGTTACTCAACCCAGTGAATGGTTGAGTAACTATAACCTCAATGGTTACTCAACCCAGTGAATTCAGAATATCACATTTGATGACTTAGTAAGTTGGGTGGTGCAGTCTCTTCAGGGCCTCTGGTGTCAATTTCACTCCCTTCCATCCTCACTGCTCCTTCCTCCAGCCAGTCCCTCATCATCCCGCCCCACCTGTTGTCTTGTTGTCAAGTACTGCCCTTCTCCAGCCCATCCCCACCACCTACCTTTGTAAAGCATAGATGTGATCATGATATTGCCTTGCTCCAAAAACTTTATTAAATGGAAAAGTATAGCAGTGCATTAAGAAGAAATAAACAATAGCCTGTGCAACTCCTGTGAGCACAGTTGAGGTATCATGGGAGCCTGGGGCATGATCATGTGGGTTCAGTAAAGGTGCTGGATTGGGGCAGATAGGGCAGCAGGAGCTAACAGGTAAAGGCACGATTTAGTGGCCAAAGGCAAGGTAAAGGGTCATAATGCAGACACTGGGCAGCTCTGGGATTCCTAGATTCCTGTGGTGCCCATTTAGCTGGCTGGAGAAAGGGATGGGTAGATAATAATTATCTAAGAGCTCTGCCCAGTCACCATATGGCTTTGGCTACCAGTTTATGTTATAAGTTAGCACACTTGGTTGAAAGTGATTAAAAAAATGCATATTAACTTGGGCAAAGGAACCATTTACTTCTTCACAAAATTGGGGGATGGTCATGGATATAGTTAAATTTCCGGGGAAAAACTGGAACCTTGAACTCTGATCCTGCCATCTTTCTCTTCTCTGTTCTCTTTTCCCTCTTTTTCTCCTTCTCTCTCTCTGTCTTTCTCTTCTCCCTTTCTTAGCTTACTGCCTTTTTTCTCAAGCCATTTTCATCATGTATGTAAAATGATTTGATCCTCGACTGATTTTATTCTCCATATTTCACAGATTCATACAGAAAGGCCTTGTATCTCATTCTCCATTTCATTTCAGAAAGTCCTACAGAAGGTTTATGATTGTTCTGACCTCACAATCCAATTGGAAATTGAATTGACAGGGAGGCAGATGGAAGAAAAATATGATGGGCAATTTTCACTAAGGTACGTGGTTACTGGTGGAGGACAAGCAGCTCCTCGAAAGAAGGGAGTGCTGGTTCTGTAAGGAGCACCAGTGTTCCAAATTACAGGGGGGTTGTTCTATTAAAAGGAGGATGAGGAAGAAACAAATGCAGCCAATGATAAATTCATTTAACTGGGGCATATGGAATAGTTGTGGTCCCCAGGGCATGAGAGTTTAGGCACAGTCGCCTGGACAGTGGGCCCCCTATCTGGATGACAATAAAGAAATGATAAAACTGAAATGATAAAACAGCAGTGCGAGGCCTACACCTTGGCAGGCATACTTAGGTCTAGGACGCCAATTTAATGTCAAGCCCTTCAGGTAGCAACATATACAATCTTGTAAGTCCTATTTCTTATCCATCTGGGCTTGTCCGACCTTGGGAGAAAGAGTGAAGCGGGAACATGTAACTTTGGCACTCAATCAATCTTCATTCATTCATTTCTTTAGTAAATATTTGTTAAGTGGTGTATACATGCCAAGCAGTGTTTGGGGCAGTGAGTACACTGTAACGAATGAGACAGATGCTTCTATTGCCCACAAGGTGCTTAAAAGACATCTACCATGTTCTTACTATGGTTCATTTCCCCAGTTTCCACTCTTGCAATGCAATGCTGAGTAAGTAGGAAAGTGTGATAGAACACCTCCTTTCCTACACAGATGCAGATTTCAACAGTAGACTGATTTTTAATACAGCGTCAAATGTCTTGAATCTTTATAAAACCATCTTCAGCACTTCGAATTTCAGTCTGTGGTACATGTGCAAAGGACAAATTTTAAAACTACTCTCTGATAAGTTGCTTCTTTAATTAGATAAATGAGACTGGCTTTTTTGTTTATAAATTATACTATTTTGTTGATAAAAGTAGCTTCCTAAATTATGCTTTTCTTCAACAGGTTTCTTTCTTTTTTATCCATATCTTTTTTTAAGGTATCTGAATCATTATTCTAATTAAGAAAAAAATTATTGGTCCTTATTTATAAAAGGAGCCTAGAAGTTTATTCTTTTCTTCTATACTGTCTGTAGCTTTTAAATGGCATACTTACTTTCATTGCATGGCCCATGAGGTTAGGATTACGCTTTGAAACTTAACTAGGAAAAAATGTGTGTATAATACATGATTAAGCTATTTTTCTATAAAGATCAATTTTAATTATGATAACAACATTAAATCTTTGAACTATTTATTATAAGATGTCCCTGAGAAAATAATATCTATTTATTATAATTTTGAAAACATAAACATCTATTGATATTTAATTTAAACATACTATCATGGTCATGTTGAATTTGTGTTCAATGAAAGTGGCCTATTTTTGATGTGGCTTACTTCATAATTCCAATCTTTCAGGCAAGATTTTATAAAGAAAACAGAACAAATCTCTGGATAAAATACAATTATTTCATTAAGAAAAGTAACTAGAGTAAAACAAAATAGCCATAACTCTATAGTAAAAAATCAAATACTGTCTGAAATTATTAATAGAATTAAGGTTTATAGACCCCAGAAACTCATTTTAAGAAAAGAAAATACTTTCTGAAGTACTATTTTAAAAAATATATAGGGTCTCAATTATTATTTTACAAATAGGGGCTTATAATATCTTTCCTACTCCCACAAGAATTTTGAAATATTAAAAGAGAAATTGTACCTGAAAATGCTTTGCAACAGTGCTATCATGATATGTGGAGCTGTTCAGTACTTACAAGTGTTCAAAATTTTTATTACAAAGAATATGGATGCCTGTCCTCATGTGTCCCCTCTAGGGTACCAGCCATCAGATCAGCTTTCACACCAAGGCACCGTCAGTAAAAATCAGTATTAGATTTCATCCAAACTTGAGATAATAGAGCAGTTTGACAGACATTATGGAGAAGATGACTATTAGAACATTAAATATATACCAAAAAAGGAATTGAAACAATGAGAAAACTTTCATTCAAATATGATAGAAAAGCATACAGGTCTCTAAAACAGTGAACTATAACTTCAATAAAATAAAGTTAGTAACTAAAATAATAGAGTCATATCATCCATGTTAGTAGAGTGTAAAGCCAGGAATAAATAAACCCAATTAGTACAGGAAAAAGTAGGGAAAGAGAAAAAGATGATCATAGTAAAAAGTATGATCAATATTTTAAAAGAAATAAACACAATAAATGTGGTTTTTGCTTTTTGAAAGGAAGATCCTCATATTAGGTAAGGAACTAAATCCCATTTAGATACTAATTATGAGAGAAACATCTAAGGTATCCTAATCTTGGAAATTTGTAAGAAAAATAAAAATTTTCAAAATAGATATTTTCTAAACAAAATAGGGTTGACAGGTGAAATATAGGATGATGAATTAAATTTGAATTCTAGATAAACAATGACTTATAATAAGTAAGTTATGTCCCAAGTTATGCATGGGACAAAGTTATACTAAAAAGAAAAAAAATGTTCATTATTTATCTGAAAGTCAATTTTAACTGGTGTGCTGTAATTTTATTTACTAAATCTAGCAATGCTAAACCAAAAGAACGTTGGTCTAGCTATAGTAATATCAGATAAAATAGATTTTGGTTCATCAAGAATTTCTTCAATAAGGCAGAAACTACTGAGCCATAAAGTAAGTGATAGATTTGTGATACTATATTAAAATTTTAAAAATTCTGATCAAATAAGACACTACAAATACAGTAAAAAAAATTGCAAAGACTGGGAGAAGATATTTCTGACTCATATAATAAGTAAAAGATTAAAATCAAGAATTTATAAATTGCTTCTACAAGTTAAGAAAAAAGAAAGAAGAAGGGGGAAAAAGAGAGAGAAAGAAGAAAAGCAAATAATCCAATAGAAAAATGATCAAAGACTATGAACAAGCAATTGAAAGTACAAAGGTAAATGGTTAATATTATAAGATGATAAACCACAGTAATCAGGAAAATTAAGATTAAACTAATCAAAAGCTGCTATTATTGCACATCTGACTATCAAAAATTTTAAATTTTGACAATTCTGGGATTGAAGAAGATAAATTATAAAAACCCAGTCATTGTTGGGCATATAAATCAGTAAAACGAATTTGGAAATCAATTTGACGATACCTGTAAGCATGCCCGTAGGAGTGACATGCTTTGAACTAGATGCTCTATTCTGAGGCATACTCCTAGAGCAGAGCTGTTTAATACAGCAGCCACTAACTGCATGTGGCTATTTAAATTTCAACTTAAAGTAATTTAAATTAAACAGAATTTAAAATTCTGCTTCTTAGTTGTGCTAGCCACATTTCAAGTACTCAATAGTTACGTGTGGCTAATGGCTGTCATCTTGGATAGATAGAACATTTCCATCATTTTAGAAACCGCTATGGGATACTGACCCTAAAACTATCTTTAACAATAATTTCTGCAAGAAAATATTTCTTTTTATTTTTTCTTTTTGCTTTTTTTCCTCACAACCTAGCAGAACTGCTTCCATCTTAAGTAGCAGTCATTGCTCTAAGATGATTCATCTCAAAGATATTTCCCATCTAATTTAGCTGAAGCACTTCAAAAAAATTAGAGAAATATCTCACTTATAAGTATATAAATAAGTGAATGTAAATATGGACTTTTAGGAAAGAAGTTAAAAATGTCTCATTTGCCCAAAACTGGAGGTACATGAGCATGCAGATATATTTTGGCCAGTAGTTTGTTTTTGTAGTTGTTGTTGTTGTTTAATTGAGTTAGTGGCCAACATTTCAAAATAAATTTACCTAAAAACAAAAAACTTATCTGACTTCTTTTTAAAAATAGAAACATCTAGAAAATTGAGCCTATATCTCTTGCTGAAATGCCTTTGTCAGTGCCATGTAGTGAGGACTTTTTTGATGGGGCTCTGCTTCCCTAGGAGATCCCAGTTCTTCACCACTTCCCTCATTTATATTGATGCCCTGCCCCTGTAGCCTTTGGGCTTTCGAACTCTGTTCCCTGTCTAGAAAAATGATTATATTGCTTTCTAGCATACCCAAGCACTCAAGGGCTCCCAGCTATGTTGCAGTTGTGTGTGGTTGACCACATCAGCCAACATGAGAATGAATCTTAGATGATCACACAAACTGGAAAAGGCCAAAACATCAATCAGTTGAGTTGCATTAAGATATTTTAGTTTGAGCATATGATTCTCTGCATATGTTTATTTCTGAGGTTTTATTTATACAGACATGTCTGCATTGTATTTATGCATCTAACAACTGTTATTTTGAGGAAATAAAGTAGAGGTGAAGGTCCAGCCATCCTCAGCTGTTAGCAGATGAACCAGAAAAGGCTCACACTGTACCATTTTTTTCACACCTGAATGGGGTGGTTTGGGAGGTGGGGGAAGCACAGTGTATATGAACACAATGTTTTCCAAGAGCATAAATGTAAAAGTCAAGGGGCTAATTGCTTTTAAGGTAGTACCTATTTCTCACATCTGGCCCGAATTCCTTTTCTTAATTAATCAGCCAACAAAAATATTAAAGTAACTATTCAGGCCGAGGTTAAATAGCCATTCTTCAGGGATATTGTAAAAACGGTTGCTACTTTATTGGGTTTGGACATGATTTAGTTTAATAATTTGGTTTCTTGACATCTTGGGGTAAGACAAAGTCAGCAAGTTTAAATGGTCTGGGAGATGGGGACAGGGCTAGAAAGAGGGGTTGATTTTAGGGTCAAGACTATAACCACCTGGACACACTTAAGACTTCCTCCGGCATAACAGAAACTTTATACACATTGAAGAACAATTTCCCACTTCCCCCTCTCCCCAGTCCCTGGTAACCACCATTCTATTCTCTGCTTCTGTGAGTTTGACTATTTTAGATACTTCGGATAAGTGGAATCACGTCGTATTTGTTCCTGGCTTTTTTCACTTGGCACAGGTGAAAATTTCTAGATTCATCCACGTTGTTACAAATGCCAGGATTTCCTTCATTTTGGGGGCTGAATAATATTCCATTATATGTACATACCACATATTCTTTATCCATTCCTCTGTCAATGAGCATTTGGATTGTTTCCAAACCTTGGATATTGTGAGTAATGTTGCAATGAATATGGGGGTGCAGATATCTCTTTCAGATTCTGATTTCAATTCTTTGGGATACATGCCTGTAAGTGGGATTGCTGGATCATATAGTAGCTCTATTATAATTTTTGAGAAACCTCCATACTATCTTCCATAGTGGCTCCACCATTCTCTATTCCTACCAAAAGTGTTTAAGGGTTCCAATTTCTCCACATCCTCTCCAATACTTATCTTTTTTTAAAAAAAATAGCCACACTAATATGTGTGAGGTTTCTCTTTATGGTTCTGATCTGCACTTCTCTGATGGTTAGTAATATTGAACACCTGTTCATAGACTTGCTGGACATTTCTATGTCTTCTTTGGAGAAATGTCCATTCAAGTCTCTTGCTCATTTTTAAATTAGGCCGTTTGGGTTTTTTTGCTACTGAGTTGTAGGAGAGTCTTGTATGTTTTGGGTATTAATTCCTTATCACATAGATAGTTTTAAAATATTTTCTCCCATTTCATAGGCTGCCCTTTCACTCTGTTGATTATTTCCTTTGCTCTGCAGAACCATTTTACTTTTTTCTTTTGTTGCTTGAGCATGTGTATGATATCCAAAATGTTACTGTCTGGACCAATGTCAAGAAGTTCCCCTCCCATGTTTTCTTTTAGGGGTTTTATAGTGTTAGGTCTTATATGTAAATATTTAATTCATTTTAGTTGATTTTTGTGTGTGGTATAAGATAGGGGTCCAATTTCATTCTTCTGCATATGAATATCCAGGTTTTTTTTTTAAGACCATTTGTTGAAAAATCTATCTTTTCCCCATGTGTGTTCTTGGTATCCTTGTCCAAGTTCAGTTGACCACATATATGTGGATTTGTCTGGGGTCTTTTGTGGTTCCAGGAAAATTTTAGTATTTTTTTTTTATTTCTGTAAAAAATGTCATTGGGATATTGTTGAGGATTTCATTGGATATGTAGATAGCTATGGGTAGTGTGGACAATTTGACAATATTAATTCATGAACACAGGATATCTTTCCATTTATTTATATGAAGTTTCTGTCATGCAAGATGAAGAGTTCTAGAGATCAGTTCTACAACACTTTAGTGCACTTTAGAATATGCTGAGGATAGATTTCATGCTACCAAAACAACCAAGGAAACTTTTGGAAGTGTTAGATATTGGTTATGATGCATAGGTCCAAATTCATCAAGATACATACATGAAATGTGTGTAATATTTTTGTATTTCAATTATATCTAAACAAAGCCTTTAAAAAGGTTTTCTCTGAAAATAAATGAAGGATGGAAAAGGAGGAGTTGGGGGAGAGAGGTGTCTCCTCATTGTGGTTAGACTGTGTTGCTAACCAAAAATGATGGCGGAATTAGACCTTCTTAGGACATTATTAACTTTAGACCAATGTGTTAATATTTCTCTGTGACCTGCTCTCTGGCACTTCCTTTTCTTTTCAGTTCTATAATTTTTTAAAATATTGGCCATTACTGTCTCATTCTTTTCCTTTGTCTTTCTCTTTTTGCTACACACCTGACAAAGAGATGAGGCAAATAAGAAGAAAGAATTCTCAGACAAGCCATTAGCTGCATGTCTTCTTATCCTACTGCACCTGTTGAACTTTTTGTCCTTTAGCTCTATCTCTTGCCAGGTTTTCTGAGTTTAAAAATAGTCAAGCCCTTCAGCACTCTGGCAAACAAATAATAGGTGTGTACATTGTCTTGAATTGTGATGCCCAAAGCCTAAAATATTAAGGAATACTAAAGTGTAAGTAATGTGAGCTGATTCAAAACATACATTCCATTAACCAGCAAATCTGTGAAGCAGAACCCATTGTAGTCACATGAGTATCAATAAGAATTCGATGGCAAAGAACCAGTCCACTCCTTTAAGCAGGAAGGAGTTTATTACAGGGTATTAGATGGGTTACAAAATCATTGGGAGGACTAAAGAAATGGACTCTAGGTTGAACTCTCAAAAGCCACAACATAGGACTGCGTTCTCAAAAGAACTGCTACACATTATGTAAATTAAGTGCAAGAAACTCAGTCTTTCTTGGCATCCCTGTGCCTAGGTCAGAGCCTGGCATCATTATGGTTGGGAGCCCTACCAAAACTGAGCCCCAGGTCTGTCTCATTCCTTCTGCGTCTGTGATACCACCACTCATTGTTTGGTGACCTTCTCTGTGTTCTTTACTAACTGATTTTTTTCTATGAGCTTTTAATTTCTCAACTATGAAATGGACCTAATATATACTCCACTTGTATAAAGTTCTTTTAGAATCAAGAAAGCAAATTCTTGCAGAAGACCTGGCACAATGATTTCTTTATTAAAAAGCGTACATCCACATACAACACTTTATGTAGCAGTGTTTTATTCTGAAGCAAGCAGTCAACTTGATGGATTGGAAAAGTGGAATAATGGTTGCCTTTTTGAATCACAGAGGTATTTATAATTATAATCCCATGCCTTTGAGTAAGCGTGATTGAACTGAAATCAGTGTAGGTCCTCCCTACAGAAATATTGCTGGTGAATGGCAGTGGACCAGAATCTAATTAGCTTAGATTTTCTGTACAAATTAAACACAAATGATCAGTTCAATGAGTTTAGCTCTTTTTCTTACATGATAACCATATAGTGGGAAAAGTGTGGGTTTTGAATTGGCTTGAGTCCCTGCTCCAACTCCTATGAGGTGCATGATCTTGCTCAATGTACTTAACCTCTCTGAGCTTCAGTTTCTTCATGTGTAAAAGCATTTTAGTGGCTCTGTTAAGCTCCTGACACATAGTAGATACTCAACAAATGGTAAGTACTATTTTCGTTGTTGTTGATTGTTTTATCTGCATTTTGATGATAGAAATATTTTTAGTCTGCCATGGTACATAGGTAGAGCAAATGCTAGCACAGTCTGAAGGAGAAAGAGTACAGCTCCATGGAGTATGTTCTTCCTTTTGGAAAGCCTCAAACCTGCTTCCTTGCTTAGACTCTGACTTTTGGTCAGTAGATCTTTGATTTCTGCTGTCTTATCTGTGTAATAGTCTCCATTTGCTATCTTCAACTTCCCAACTAATAAACAGCACTCGATCCTTCCAAACAAAAGCAAGATAAAGTGCTCGTCTTCTGCTATTCCTGAGAGAGTAATTGACATGTTACATAGTCCTTGGAAATAAGAATATTTCTGAGTTGACCTTCACCCTTGTTATTTCAAGACCCGATCTATCAGAATTCTTCAAGGAAAGGAATGCTTAAATATTCCATAGGCAAAACATTAATCGACATGATGAAGTCAGAATCCATTTCCTCTAAAGAGGTATAGGAGAACTGGCTTGTTTACTCTTGATTGATTTGATAGTAAATTTAATAACTGGATGAGAAAGCAGAAAAAAGAACAAGATTCTTTAAATTGGTCACCAGTTGGAAATGAAACAGACCCTGCCAAGCCATTTTATGGTGTAAAATAGATTATGTTATATCATATTCACTGATGATAGATCTTTTAGGTACTTCATATACTAAATAATAACATCTTACAGTATATAACAATTACAAAATTAGACTTGGCTTGCTTTTGAATAGTAAAAACCCTTTCAGCATATGAGTATTGTGACAAAATCTGTGGGTGTAGTAAGCCCTTGGGTATCAGTGAGTCTGAAGTATCAAGCAAATAAAAGACACACAGCCTATATTTTCCCATGGAGTGAATAGTGCCAAACATAAATATTGCAGCATTGAACATAAAACACCCTATGCAAAAATATAGACCTTGTTTGTTTGATTCCACTAATGCTTCAAAAAAGCTTATATCAAGGGTACTATAAGTACTATATTTAAGCATCTAATTCAATTTAAGGGGTTCTACACTGCCTATAAATTTTTCTATTCAATTACTGCCTATTTTCAATTCAAGGCAATGCATTGTTCTATGCCAACAAACCTTGTTAGGTACTTAATAATAGCAGTAATATATAAGAAGTGACTAAAGTGCTTGTTGAAAAATTAGTCATTATTAGCAATTACTGGCAACCTCTTCCCATCATAGTTCAGATAATTAGTTCAAGGACTACTATTACTTTTTAAACCAATTTTATGGAACCCCTACTATGTGTATGATTAGGAGCTTTCCATGTATACTTCATTTATTCATTTTACCAGTCTTGCCAGGTAGGTTTTCTCAGAAAGGAATGCTTATCTTCTATCTTTACATTTCCTTAGAAGAGGCTTTTCACATTCTCTCCCAGTTTGGGGAATTTTGAAGGGAACATTTCTGGCTTTATTCTCTCTACTTCATAGTTGCTCCTCCCCAAGGGGAGAAGAATCAGTAATGTGACATTGAGAGCTTTGTGCCAGAGGGTCACGTCCCACACAGACACACACTGCTGCCCCTGAGCAGTGTGGGAGAGAGGCTCATCTTGGCTCTCTTGAGCTGCTTGTGTCTGAGATGAGTGAGAAAATGGCTCACTTCTTCAACACCCTCTGCCCTTGCAGTAAAATGCCCAGGGCAAATTCTAGAGCACACTGTATGCTCTTGACTCTCTGCTGCCTTCCCCCTTGAGCAGCAGTTGGTGAGCATCACTGCCGGTAACTGTGACGCAGACACATTCTCCAAGCAGCGCACATGGAGCAAGTGCTCTGAGGCAGCTTTGCAGACCCTACTCTTCTCCACAGACAGCTGCTGAGGTCTAGACTCGGGGGTGGGAGAGGGGGAGAGAAGGTAGGAGACGGCCACAGTGACCTCAGTTATCAAGCACATCCTCCATTCCATCTTTACTGTGGATCTTTACACTTTGGGAGTAACAGGTATTCCTAAATAGGCTGACACTTTGATTTCCACTTATCTCCTTATTTTACTCCTGGGTGTTGAAGAAGATGAGGAATATGGAAGTGGAACCCCAAACTATAACAAGAGTGATGCATATTTTACCAGAAGATTACTGAGAGGCAGAGAGGTGAATAAGTTGCTCCCTTTGGCCATATGAATTGGGTATGATTTAAAATAGTGGTTGTTAAAGTGGGTTGTATAAGATGATCCATTGAGTGTACAAAGAAAATATTAGAAGTTATATTTATGTTTGTATTAAAAATAATGAAGATAATAAACTGTACTAACATTTAATATGGGACTCAAAAATGATACCTGTTTTTAGGTTTGTGTAGCAGACAGTCATTTATCACACACAATATACAGAAATTCTCCCCAGTGCTAAGAGGTTTATAGCCTCAGCCTCACTGTCTCATTTGCTTTCAGGGTACTGCAATGTACTGAGTTGATACGTGCTTCATTAAGGGGATTTAAAGATTATATTCTCTGGTTCTAAGTAAATGAATATTTCCACAAAACCAGATTTGCCATACTGACACCAACAACCGAAAAAGAGACAACATATATGAAGCAATGGTTTTAAGACAGTGGTGATGAAGGAGCTCAGGAAATTTTACCCCAAAATATGACTCCTTGGTATAAAGAGTATTTTGAATTACAGGCCCCTGGAAATCAACAAAGCCTTGGAGAGGACTTTCCCTCTATCTGTATAAACTGGACTGACTGATCCAAAGATCAAAGGGGGCGATTGACTTCCCTTCCTCTCCCTGTTACCTCAATATATTGCAGAATGAAACCAGACCTTGCCCAAATCATTTAAAACATAATACCTCTTGGGTTAATTTACAAGTCAATCTATTTCCCCCATCCATCCATCCTCCCTAGCAATCTCTATCTCCCCTAAACAGAATTACCTATACCCTTCATTTTCCCCCTCCCCTCTAAAAGGCATGCATAAAAATATCTGAACTTCATTGGAATGTTGAGTAAATCACACTGTGATTCTCCCCATGTGCACAGTAAATAAACTTTTCTCTTATCAATCTGCGTTAATTGTGAATTGATCTTTCAGCGAACTTTCTGGGGAAAGGGAAAGTTTCCCCTCACCCTTACATTTATCATGCAATGAAAAATAGTTCTCCATAAGAGATGAGAAATGGTGAAGTGACTCCTACAATTGTCATTGTCTCAGCTTATTGACTTGAGAGAGCTTCTAGGCCACCGTACAGGGAAAGGAAACTCAGATGAAGACCCACAGAATCCCTGAGTTGAGAACACAGACCTGAGATTTCAGAAAGACCAAGGCTGCTAGAGTTTTCAGGACAGAGTACCAAAGAAGAGAGAACTGCACAGAGAGATAACTCCAGAGGTCTTCAGAGAGAACCCCCTTTTCAAGTATGCAGCTGGATATTGTTCAGTGTATCTGTGTGAGAAAACTACCCTTAGCTGAGAAAAGAACCACTCGAAAGTATTAGTGGGAACAGTACAGGAACCTACACTGGATAGGGAATGGTGCTTTCTTATTCCCACCAGCCAGACTAGAAAACACTAATAATTTGGAGGCCATTGAATAGAGGATTGATGAGTTTGTATTCACAGACTAGACTAAAAACTGCTTTAGTCCAATCCAACACATCTTAAAAGCAAGACCCAAAATAATCACACTATTTCCAAGTGACCTCACTTGCCCCAGAATAAAGCTCAAGAATATTTGTAGCAATGCAAAATCGCCCAGTACAGCATCCAATCAAAACTTGCCAGGCATGCAAAGAAGCATGAAAAATCAATCAAAACTGACTCATACCTGACAGAGACATTAGAATTAGCAAAGACATTAAAACTTATCCTAGTGTTCTACATTTTTTAAAAGCTAAAGGTAAGATTTGAACATGGTAAGTAGAGACGTAGAAGATATAAAAAGGACTCAAAGTCTTCTTCTAAAGATTAAAATTATAATGTGTGGGAAGAAAAAATATACTGGCTGACATTAACAGAAGATTAGATATTGATGAGGAAAATATTAGTGAACATAAAGACATAGCAATAGAAACTATTCAATGTATAACAGAAAGAAAAAAGACTAAAGTGTATGAGTAGAGCATCAAGGAGATTTGGGGCAAGTTCGAATAGCCTAATAATAAACACATCATTGTTTATTATTGAATTCTTAAAGAGAGGGGCAGAAAAAAAGAGTTCAAGAAATAATGGCCCCACATCTCCAAATTTGGCACAAATTATAAACCCTAAAAATAAGAAATGAAGATAATTATACTACAGCCCATCAATATAAAATTAGTTAAAACCAATAATGAAATGGTTTTAAAGAAAAGGAATCTTAAAAGGAGTCACTTTAAAAAGTTGAGGATGGTAGCAGTTTTCTCATTAGAAACAATCCAAGTGAGAAGACATTGTAGCAACGTCTTTAATGTAGTAACAGAAACAAAAAAAACCCCCACAAAACCCTGTGGAACTAGAATTCTCTACCCACTAAAAATATCTTTCAAAAATGAAGGCAAAATAAAGACTTTTCAGACATACAAATGCTGTAGCCCTTCATCACCAGCAAACCTATAGTGTGAGACGTGTTCAAGGAACTCACTCAGGCAGAAGGAAAATGCTACCAGAAATAAATATGGATCTATTAATACACAAAGGAATTAAGAGCACAAGAAATGGTGGCTACACTGGGTTAATGTATAAGATTATTTTTGTTATTTAAATCTCTTTTTAAAAAATGACAAAACAAAAATAAAAACAGTGTAGTATAGGGATCATAACACATGTAGAACCAAAATATATGACAATAAGAGCACAAAGCCCAGGAAGGAAGAAATGGAAATATACAGTTGTAAGGTTCTTGTGCTATTTGTGAAGTGTAAATAGTATCACCTGAAGATGGGGCGATAGGTAAAGAAATGTACTATAAACCCTAAAAGCAACCACTAAAATAACGAAGCAAAGAATTATAGCTAATTAAACAATGAAGAAGATAAAATTGAATAATAAAAAATACTTGATTAATCTAAAACTTAATGTATTTTTTAAAGACAATGGTATTTTTATTACTTCATAGGAAAGCAAAAAGATTTGGCCAAGGAAAACCAATGGAATGCATATCATTTCTCTCGGATGTCCTAGTCTGATAAAGGTATATATAGCTCAGAGAATAAAATGGAAAATATTTTCTTAGACCAGGAATCCTTTACCACTTTTTGCCACAGTGCACAGAAGGGATACCTTCAACAAGTGTAATACACCTTCCCTGAGAGGGAATTGCTTATGTAGGTGTGTTGATGAAATGCCTTGTCTTTCTCTGCCATACAAGAAAGAACTTAAAAATTTATGTGAGAGTGACAATATTGAATGCCAATCTTCTTCAATTTATATTAAAAGGAATGTATTCACATATTCCATTTATTTTTTACCAGTAATGAATTACCTGTGATATATCTTGCAAGTTATGTAGAATCCAGACCATCTATAGTTCAGAACAACTGATTAGCATCTCTTTCCCAGCCACAAACCAGACTCCAGCAAGAAAACTCTTGCCACTTACTGGTCATTTCTCCCCTTAAAACCATCCTCAGTAACTTGATTGCTTCACTCCTTATTCCCTAACTTGTTGTGTCTGTTGTAAAAAACAATTTTGAAAATTCGCTAGTCTATAGCATAATTTAAGTTAGGAAACACTGCCTTAGATACTGTTTTTTCAAATATGAATTATCTTAGCTGTCTTTTTGATGGGAACTGGATGGCAGCCACCACAAGACAGAGTTTACTAATGAGACTAAAGTACAGGCAGTTAGTGTTCTTGACTGAGAAGAGTCCTGCGTTTCAGGTTCTAGATGGTCCAGTGCCAAAGGCAAACTGACTTTCAATGAAGGGGTGTAAATATGCAGTCACTCCACAAATGTCTTGGATGACTACTTGTGCCTGGCACACTGGAGACACTGTGATGAGCTAAACAAATGACAAGCACTGGTGGAAGTTCAATCTCAGGGGGGTAGGACAGCAATGAGTGAATATGTGAGTGTTAGAGAGCTATGTCACAGGTAGCTCTGTAAGTGGATGGGGGAAGATGATACTTAAATGCTCCTCTTTATAGTCCCATAGTTTTTGAATTTCAGGGCCATGAATTACGTAATCAAAATTGCATATTTTAAAATTGCTACTTTGTTTCTCCTTTTCTTGTTTTTGTTTTTCTGACTGTATTACTTCAACATTTTATAATTTTAATTTTATTCATCATTTTAGGTTAGAAGTTAAAAAATTTCTCATTTTATGTAGTTGGTATTCGGGTTATAGTTCCCCTTTTCTGTGAAGGTAGATTTTTTTTTTGACCCAAATAAGAAAGAATTTGTATTTTTGTGTGTTCGTGTATGTGTGTGCATGCACATGCATTTGTGTGTGTGTGTACGTGTTTGTGTAAGGATGCCTTCATCAAGGACTGCATGCATCTCAGTAGCAGAAGAGATGTGGTTGCTTTATTTCTTACAGTCTACAGTCTCAGTAGAATTAAGATCGTACTTATGGTTATGGGTGATGGTGGGCCAAGTTGTGGTTCTTTCACATTATTTACTGTGTTTTTTAAAGATGCTGTCTTACAGTTGGATGCTCAGGGAAGACCACTGGCTTTCTGCAGTTCAGTATTTCATGTTTAAAACGAGGTCTCTAAACTCAGAAGTGTTGGCTGGGAGCCCAGCTGACAGGTGGCGCTCACCATGTTACCACGGCAGCGGTACCCTGAGCCTGGCCTGTCACCTGACAGGTGGAGCTTGCTGATGAATTTGGGAGCTTTTTAGCAAGAATCTCACCTTTTCAGCTGGACAGTCAGGCTCACAACCTTCAAGTGTGACTTGAAAGTGCCATGGAAAAAGCCATTTCTAAAGGTACCCACGAAAAGCAAACCAATTCTAAGAAATACCACACGTGGTCTAATAAACACACGGCCGTCACTTCATTTGTACTTCATAACTCTAGACTGTTATTCCTCTGAACAAGGTATCACCTTTCCTGGAGTGGAGCAATGCAAAAAGAGTGTCTGTGACAGCTGATAGGTGAGGTGGGTCCTTTGCAATGCAAGCAAGCTTTCTGATCTTGGGCCAGTGGGTCTCACCTGTCAGCAATTGCTGACAGCGCGGGGCTGACTGCCAAGAGCAGGAGCCCTGTGACTTTGACATGGCAGATGGGAGTCAAGTATAACAGCTGACAAGTGAGACGGGCAACCTAGGGAACATTTTCCTGCGTTTTCCAAGGGCAGGGTTTATATAAAAGGTCTATGTCTCCATTCAACTAGCCCAGTGGCTAGAACATATTCTGTAGTCCCAACAGAAAAGGCATAGTCAAAATCTCAGATAATAATCAGGATTTACGGCCTATTATGTAGCAGATATTTATAAATATTTTCTGTGTTCTCAGATGAAACCTCCAAGGCAATGGTCACTATTTTGCAGATGAGGGAGTGAGGATCAGTTGGATGAATATCTCAGGGCTCCACAGTTTGGAACTAGCAGAGCTGGGATTAGACAGAAATCTGCCTGGCTCCCAAAGCTGGGCTATTTCCAAAGTTTTCTTGCTAGCTTCTCAGAGATTTCCTTTTTCTATAGCTCAGGCAATCATTTCTGCTTCACATTTGCAGTAAAAGGAAGGAACTAATAATAATAGGAAGAAAATGTAAATAGAAAAATAAAATAATCAAATAGAATGAATATTATGTGCTTTTTTCTGCTGTGTACAATAATTGGCTTGTTGCCAATTAAACAGCACAATTTTTTTTGTAAACTTAACTTATCCCAGACAACTGGCAGAACTTTTTCAAGTACCAAATCTAAACATGAACAGGTAGGCATAAGTATAGGAATCCCTTTAGAAGCATGATATGCAGTTCATATATAATATGAATGTAATTAGACAAAAGAAAAATGAAAGATGCCATTTGAAAAAAATAGCAGTATTTTTCACATTCTAGGGGCTCCCAGATTTTATCTTAAGAGGAAAACTGCTCTTTTGTTTGGGAAAATATTTTACTGGAACTTTTGAATATAGCAAGATAGGGCCAAGAGTCTGTGTGGAATGGGAAGTTATGAAAAAGCAGAGTAAAAGTGTGATAGCATTTTATTAAAAAGTAGCCTTCTTGGGGGTGGAGAAGGAACAAGGTGGGAGGAGCTGGGAGGAGGAGGGGAAGGGGCTGAGCCATGGAGTCTGGGCCTGACGGCAGCCAGCAGAGGACAATGTCTATTACCCTAGCTCAGGAGGGAGGAAGGGTCCTCACACAGTGAAGTGAGTTCATGTACTGGGGAAGCCATGATATTGAATACTGATTTTTTTTTTTTTTTGAGACAGAGTCTCACTTTGTTGCCCAGGCCAGAGTGAGTGCCGTGGCATCAGCCTAGCTCACAGCAACCTCAAACTCCTGGGCTCAAGCGATCCTTCTGCCTCAGCCTCCCAAGTAGCTGGAACTACAGGCATGCGCCACCATGCCCGGCTAATTTTTTCTATATATTTTTAGTTGGCCAATTAATTTATTTCTATTTTTAGTAGAGACAAGGTCTCACTCTTGCTCAGGCTGGTTTTGAACTCCTGACCTTGAGCGATCCGCCCACCTCGGCCTCCCAGAGTGCTAGGATTACAGGCGTGAGCCACCACGCCCTGCCTTGAATACTGATTTTTAAGTATTTCCCCTTTTGTGTAACATAATTTCCTTATGATGGTACCTGTTTCTGTCAATTCTCTTGACATTCAACCCCTCTGTTTTACCAATGCCTTAGGCTCAGAGACTGAAGAAAGGGGACATATGCATGCTCAGAAAAGGCCAGTGAAGGGTAGGGCAGAACAGCTCCCGCTCCTGAGACTAGCATGGTCCCAGCAGCATCCATGGAAAAGGAATTAGGATCTTTGTGAGTTCCAGGAAGAGACTAGTCGACAAAATCACGGAACTCCAGGGTGGAGCTGAGAGTGTTGGGTGTGAGCCAAGAAGATATCTTGTCCCTACATCTTCTCTTTTATATGCAAATTACCCCCTCAATAATCTCATCCCGTATCCTGGCTTTAAATACTGTCTATGTGCTGATGATATTTAAAGCTAATGTCGACCTCCTACTTCTCACCCACCTACCCAGAACCTCCACTTGGACATCTAATGGGCATCTCAAACTTAGTGTGTTCAACACTAACCTCTTTATCTACTAATCCCTCCCTGTCATGTCCTTTTCCTGAAATTCCCCATCTCAGTTGATGACATTACCATCCATCCTCACATAAACCAGAAAAAAAAAAACAAGTCTATTGCCATCCTTGACCCCTTTTTAACATGGATCCCATCTCTAAAATACATCTCAGATCTGACTACTTCTCAAAATCTTCACTGATACTGCTCTAGCCTACACACACCACTGTCCTAACTCTGGACTGTCACAATAGCTTCCTGATAGAATCCTCACTCCTCCCTGGCCCGCCTCCCCTGGGCCTCCCAGTCTAGTCTCCACACAGCAGCAAGTGTGAGCCTCCTACACCCCTACACCCCAATGCAGGGCCATCCCCCTCTGCTCCTTCCCCTTCAATAGCCTTCTTGAAGAGGCATGTTTGTGTCTCCTCTGAGGCATCTTTGTATCTCAGTTGCTAACACGGTGCTTGGCACAGAGCAAGTGTTTAATAATGTCTGTTTGTTCACTGACTACATTCGTGTAATATTTTTCTATTTGTATAAGAAGGCGGTAGGAATTGAGGAGGTGTGTGCCACTAAAGAAGGTGCTATGTACTCTTCGGCAGCTTTCTTTTCAAGGCTAATTTCACAGCAAACATGGGATTATGTTTTAACAGTTTCTGAGAAATGATAGCAAATGGCAGAAAATCTGTACATTAGCAACATAGACAACTTCATGGCTCGGAAAATGAGAAAATGCAAAATCGTGATAGCATAAATAGGGGGTTTTCTATGTATATATAGCTTCCTCTTAGCCCAATCTTTTGTTTTGAATATTCATTGGGGTATGTTAGGAAGAGTGAACAATATTTTATGAGTTTGGCAAAGGGATAAAGAGCTGAATGGCTTATGTTTTTGCTACCAAGAAAGCTTATAAAATGGGCCCTAAGTGGATCTTCAGCATACACCAATCAAAGGTGATTGAAGAGTAAATTTATTTCACCGCCTCCGTCAGTTCAGGATCCTTCTCTATTTACTGAATCCTTTTATTTTGTGCTCCTCATTGGCTATAAACATAATTTTCACAAAATTTTGTCCCTTTATGTATGTCCCCAAATCTCTTCTAACAACCACATTCCCCCCTTCAACAACCGTATTTTTAGAACTATTTTCTCCAGGAAAGTTTTATACTGATGCTCTGTTATTTCAGAATATTGTGAGACAAGAACCACATTGCTTTATTACTGTATAGACTTCTAATCAGTATATCCCTGATCTTTTTACACCTTACGAATTAATACCTGAAGAACTTGTCTTGATATTGTTAATCTGGTGGCATTAGTTTTGTACTAAAATAAAAGTCATAGCAATAGTAATTACGTCTGCCCATCAGCTATGAGGGATTGAGGCATTTTTAAAGGTACTTTGCTTATGCTTACATACCTCATGAAGACAGGGAAACAAACAGTATCTGGCACAGAAGAGGTATATAACAAACTTCCTATGAATGAACAAATAAGAGACTGTGGGAATGAATGAGTGATTGAGTATGTGATTTAGTAACATTTACACTTGACATGCTAGTTCACAGACAGATGTGAAATTTGAAAGCAATTTGAATATGATGTTCTAAGTAGCCAATAATTTTAATATTATATTTCAGAATGGTTTATGATGCAGGCCATAATCCTGTCACAAAGCATATGATCATCACCTAATATAGTGTTTGAAATCTTGCCAGCAAAAATTATCAATAAGAAGTAATTTTTATCCTAATTAAAAGCTAACTTTGTTTCATAACCATCTTAATTGCCTTTAAAGAGTTGTTTAACAGATTTAATCATTTATCCAAAAATATTATCCTATATTTCTTAGACAAATAAAATTCAGGAGACTAATGTTTTAAATTTGCAAAACCAAAAAATTTAAAAAGCCTCACAGTTAGCTGAATGGTTGAATGTAATGATTAACTTATTCCAGGTCAACTTATAATAGTTTGCCTAGAATTTTCTGTTTTTACTTTTTCCTCTCAGTTAGCAGTCCCAAACCATTTTGGCACCAGGGACCAGTATCATGGAAGACAATATTTTCATGGCTATGGGGAGGGTGGGGGGAGGGGGAGGGGGAGGCAGAGCTCAGGTGAGGATGCGAGCGATGGGGAGAGGCGGCTGTAAATACAGATGAAGCTTCACTCGCTAAGAGTTCTGGGGACTGGTCCCCAACAGGCCACACAGACTGATAACTGTCTGTGGCCCAGTGGTTGGAGACTGCAGCTTTTGGTCCTCTCCTCTGGCTTTTTAAAATTCTACTCTCTGTCCAAAAGACTTCCACATTTTTCCTTACCTTTTTCTCTATTTTGTTTGTCTCCCATTTCCTCTAATAGTCTGGTGTTCCCTTCATTAGCCAGCAGTGGTTCACTCCCATTATTCTGCTATTTTCACTTCTTTTTACTATAACAATGAACAAGCCTGTGCCTTAGAAGCCATATTGTAGAATGAGTGTGTCTCACAGTGGTAGATTTTATCATTGGTCCTGATTTGTCACTCACTCCTGTATCTACCCCCAGGACTGGCTATGTTATTTGTAGGACCTAGTACAAATTGAAAATGTGGAGGCTCATGTTAAAAAATTATTACTAAGTTCAAGACTACAACAGCAGAACATAAAACCAAACGTGGAACCTTTCTAAGCATGGAATCCTATATGACTGTTCAAGTCACACACTCAGGAAGTTGGGCCTGAGCACAACCTTTACCATGTGACTGTGTAGCTCCTTCCTCCGGGTGTGAAGTACATGTCCCTCTCCTGCTGACGTTGGACTTGACCGTGTGATTTGCTTTGGCCACTGGAATGTGGGCAGAAGTGACATGTGCCAGGCCTGTCTAGGCCTTCAAAGGTATCAAATATCAGCTTGCCCCTCTTTTTTTCTGTCATAGCTACATGGACAACATGTCTCAATTAATCCATGGGGCCATGGAAGGCCAATCTGTAACAAAAAGTTAAGCCCAGTGTCAGCTACCCCAGCCAACCTTCAGATACAAATGAGAATTAATGATTGCTGTTTTGAGCTACAGTGTTTAGGAGTGGTTTCTTACACAAAGCCAATTGATACTCCTAGATGAACACAGAATTTACCTGAGAGACCCTAGGAGGCAAAATCGTTATTTGTTGATCCTCAGCTCTTCCTAACTCCTCTCTGACCCAGCTCAGGCTGTGGCTCAGTTAGTTGCTGTATCAAGACCCTGACTGTGTCTTTCCCCCACCAACCTGACCCTTCAACCACCCTCTAAATTCTCCACACAGTGGCTGCTTCTCCAGCTCCTCCCTCAGTTCTGACAGAGCTTAGCTCCATCTCCAACACAGGATGCCATGTCCCAAGAAAAGAAAACACCATTACATAAGGTATTTTTGTGATTGTGCCCTCTATCTGGTCTACATATCCTCATTGTGAGTGCTTTTGGCACCATCTCCCATCCTGCAGTCAGAATGAACTTTCAAAAGCATTAACCATTTGCAGCAATACCATGCTCACATCTTCCTTGGCAATATTTGATAACCGGAGTAAAATCTAAACTCTTTGCACTGCCTACACGTTTGACCTCACCACTCTCCATTTCTCTGTTGTTCTCTATTATACAGTCACACAAGTCTTCCTGCAAAACGCCATGGCTATTCCCACCTGGGAGCCTTTGATCATTCTGATAAAAACACACTCCCTAGCCCATCTTCAAGTTCTCCCGAATGTAAGTTGCCTCCACCAGTCTACTCCTGTTACTGTCGTGCTCTATTCTATCTAGGAGAGGTCACTTGTGAAGGGATATTGAAAACCAAGAGAACAGAGAATAACACAAAATATAATGTAACAAAAATTAACAATAGAGAAGAAAAGGGACAAAAGACCACATTTGGAGCTGATACGTGCTCTGGTCTTTGAACCACAGACAGAGAAAGGGGTCTTCCTCTTACTCCCTCAGATAAGAAAAGCCTAAGATGGCTTTCCACTGATTTCTACCTTGTTCAGGAGAGAAAGTATGAGATGGCTATTAAGAAGTGGTCCAGAATCCTGCTGCCTCATATTTATATTTGATGAAATATTTTCTTTAAAAAATTTGAGATATGATTGACATACAATAAGCTGTTTATATTTAATATATATAAATTAAAGGTCAGAATACACCTGTGAAACCATCACCATCATCTATGCCATAAACCTATCCATCACCTCCAAAAGTTTCCTCTTGGCTTTTTATTTATTATTATTTTTGTGTGTGATAAGAACACACATAAGATCTACCCTCTTAGCTAATTTTTAAGTATACGATGCAATATTGTTAACTACAGGCACTATAACCTACAAGAGTTCTCTGGGACTCATTTATCTTGTATCACTAAAACTTTGTACCTTCTGACTAATACCTTCCTGTTTCCCACTCTCCCCAGCCTCTGGCAATCACCCTTCCACTTTCCGCTTCTGTGAGTTTGACTGTTTTACATTCATCATATAGGTGGTTGCCTTCTATTTCTGGCTTTTTTCACTTATCATAATGTCTTCCTGGTTCATCCATCTTGTTGCAAATGGAAAGATTTCCTTTTTTGAGGCTGAATAATATTCCATAATATGTACATACCGCATTTTCTTTATCTTTCCCTATGTTGATGGACATTTAGGTTGCCTCCATGTCGTAGCTATTGTAAATAAGCCTGCAATGAACACTGGAGGCCAGATATCTGTTTGAGATCCTGATTTCAACTCTTTTGGCTATATTAATATGTACAGAAGTGGGATTGTTGGACCATGTAGTAGTTGTATTTTTAATTTTTTGAGAAACCTCCATGCTGTTTTTCATGGTGGCTGCACCAATTTGCATTCCCACCAACAGTGTTCAAAGGGTTCTCTTTTCTCCACTTTCTCACCAAAATTTGTTATTTTCTGTTTTTCTGATTATAGTCATTGTAACAGGTATGAGGTGACTTCTCATTTCAGTTTTGATCTGCATTACCTTGATGAAGTAATATTGAATATGATTAGTAATATTGAACATGTTTTCATATACCTTGTGGGCATTTGTATGTCTTCTTTGGAGAAATGTCTATTCAAATTTTTTGCCCAATTTACAAACAGGTTTTGGCTTTTTGCTATTAATATTTCTTGATTCTGGCCAAAGGCTGTCCTAAAGTCTTAATTTGGGGTAATGATGCTAATTATCAAAAAGTTAGTATCTTTAGAGTATTTTAAAGGAAATACAAGAGAGATTATATCAGAACCTATTAATCATACACATTTTTAAACTAGAATTTGATCACATTCTTTGTTTTTTCATTGGCTTTATTTTTTCATATTTGACCTTATGCCCCCATTTTTATTCACAAATCATCCTTCATAAAGATAAATTTCTTAAAAAAATTTCTTATTGAAATTTCTCTGTTCTTCACCAAGGAAAAATGACAGTAAATTTTAATTGTTTTAAAAAGAACAGCCAATATTAATACTCCTTACTGTGATTATGAAAAAGAAGTAGGAATTTGTGAAAAATAAAGAAACATTGTACTAAACAGTTATCATAGGAGACATAGAGAGAACTTGTCACAACTTATGAGTCACAACTCAGGTCAACAGGGATAATGATTAGAACTGTGAGTTTGACCACAGCAAGGGGCTACAATATAAAATGCACTAAAGCTTTGTCAATCTTAGGAAGGGATCATAAAAGACAGAGAGGTGGGCAGGTTGAATCTTCGTTCTACCAACTGATGTCCAGGGGTGCAAATAAAAGATTCCAAGGCTGTACAACAGTAAGCAGTAGGGTAAAACTGAGCAACTTATTGATAATATGATATATGGAAAAAGAATTGTTCCTTCAAATGGAGATGGGAGGTTGTAGCATGGCAGAAGTTAGTCAGCCTTTTGCCTAGATAGGAATAGAGCCTTGGAATTCCTCTTAGTAAAAAAAAAAAAATGGAGAACAAACCAAAAAACACAAGAGGAGAAAAGAACATCATAACTTGAAAGTATCTCATTGCCCAGATAAGTCTGGGATATAGATGGGAAATAATGCTACTTTAAAGGATAAATAGGAAATATATCTTTTGCTGTGGTTTACATTGTATTTATTCAGATAGTACTTTATACAAAACACCCTAAGAACACATATTAACATTTAATACAAAAAATATATACGATAAATTGATAATATATGTATTCATTTATTATTATCATATGTATTTTGTTTAAATAGGTAAAATATTTCACTTGTAGAAAATTTGGAAAAGAAAAAGGAGAAAAATGGAAAAAAGATGATACTTTTGATTACATCAACCTGAATTCCTATGTACAACTCTGATTTACATAATCTAGAATTTTGATCCTATCATTGGCAAATTTTATTATAAATTATATCTTCTGTGGCAAGAGTTTTATTAATGAATATGCCTTATATTGTATAGCCGTATTTATTATAAATTATCTAGATATATAGTATATTTAAAGCTTTTCATTTTCTTCAAAAGCTAAAGCATCCTCATTTTTGAATTCTGTATTTTAATACATCTCTTGGTTGGGTAAGCAACATGGTTGAATCATTTTCAGTAAATTTTTTTCAGTAGTAAACTTCATGAAACATTGATTTTTTGAGATTATCTCCCATGACAACTTGGCTAGGTATAAAATTCTTTAGTTACATCGTTTTGCCCTTAAGTACTCTAAAGAAGCTGTTCCATTATCTCCTGAAGTTAAATGTCATGGAGAAGTTTGACATGTACATGATTTTTCTTCTACACGTGAGCTAATTTTTCTTCCTGGAAGCTTGCATTAGTCTTTATTCTTAAAATTTATTTTTCAGCAGGCTATATCTCGATGTTTATGTCTTCACAATAATCTTCTTTTTAACATGTTAATCTAGCTATTTGTGGCCTTATTTAAAATCTTTTCTTTATAAGACTGTTACCGTAAGTATAACTCTATGGACGATTTCTTTCTGAGGAAAATTAGTATCTTTGATGTATTATATTATTTCATCTGTCATCAGAAAACAAAAGACTCAAATTAATTGTGCTTTCTGATACTTAAGCTTGTGATTCAATAGAACTTTCTGAAGCACCAATTTGGTAACAGGTACTATGTTAAATGAGGAAAATAGAAGGAGAATATAACATATTCCTTGCAAGTAAGTAAGTTCATAAATATTCCTATGTTTTGAGTTTTAATAATAATCACAGAGGCTATTTAGGCAGCATGTGAAAGTAGAGAATGTATTTATTTTCACATGCTGCCAAAGTAAAAAACCCATAAGCAGTTCTGTTGTATGTTTAACAATAACAAAATATATATTAATACAGAAATCTGTGTGTAGAAGTTTACAAGTATATCCATATAAACAGATGTTTTACAATAATAGGTTCTATGTTTATTATGTGGTACATGTTGTGTTAAACCCTGTTTTAGATCATCTGTTCTAATCTTCACAATAACTCCATGGGTTATATTTTATCTCTCTTTTACAGATGAAGAAATGAAACTGAGTTGCGTCCCAAGGTCAAACAATGTTCAATACAAATTAGACACTCTATCAAAATTTACTCAATGAGAGAATAAACTAAACTGTGACTTAACACCAGGGAAGCATAAATACAAAGTCTTTTTCTTAACCACTATACTGAAAAACTCATCAAAACTAAATAGACAAAGCAACACAAACAAAAACAATGCAATTTTATCTAACACTCAAAAATAAGGAGACTTGAATTAAACCAATCACGAATTATTATTTCATTATCATGATCAATTCTTGATAATGCTTTTTTCTTTTATGTAGAACTTTAACCTTAATTAGGCATTTTAGCACATAAAGTGTTGATAAAACTTGACTTTGATATGAGAGCCCCAAATATGAGCTCCTGTAAGATTTTGATACCCAGTAGCCAATAATAAAATTAATAATGACTAGATGAGTGTTTTAAATCACAATTAGGTCTGAAAATTTGCATTTCAATAGGAAAAGAATTTATATTTTTAAAAAACTTATTGTGGAAGATTATCCAGTATTTACGCTGATGTAATTTTGCTTAATTTACACATGGAAAATAATGACAGCAAAAAAAAAAAAAAAAAGAAAATTAACCATCTAAGTAGCCTGTATACATACTGAGCCAGACAATGTGGTAGGTGACGGCTTTCAGTTAAAAAACGAAAACCAAAAATGTTTCTCATAAAGCTATTTTATATAAAATAGTTACTTCTTTTAGGTATGAGATATTAAATATATACATTTATCTTTAAATATATTTTCTGCTAATAAATATAATGCAAACTAATTGTGAGTAGTTTAAAAATACAGAATATACAAGAAGAACATCAATGTCACCCATTATCCCATTACATGTAGATAACAACTGTTGACATTTTTATGATACCTGCATTCTTTAAACACCTCGCACACAGTGGAGGAGGCTGGCATGAAGTCGTTAGTAATGCAGTTGGACAATTTGATTACTGCACTGACTACTTGCAACAAAGAAAAAAAGTGTTTGAAGTGAAATTTATATGATTTGTTTTAATCAGTTCTTTTTTGAATATTCCCAGTAGCTTGAAATGTAATAAGTGGTATTATAAAATATAACCTAAAATGATCCTACAAGGTATAAAGAGTAAAGGAAAATATTAAAAATCAGAAGGAAAAAAAGAAGCCAACAAAACAGTTGTAATACAAAGAACCAGTATTAATTTTCAACTGCTAAATAATAGTAATTAAAAAAGAACATGCTACATATTTAGGCCAATACAGAGATTTCCACACTTCTAACTTCAGACAAATCATGTGAGCTCCTAAGGAGTTTAAGAATAAACAACAAAGATCCAATTGTTTTCTTTAAGAACTGGTTACACAGTTTACCTAGCTTAATATTCTTCAACAACAAAGGGGGGATTTTTCGGTAGTGGGGTTGTGGGTTGGTGGACGCTCCGTGGCTTGAGGCATGGGAAAGATGCCCAGTTAGGAAAGTACTGCATTTATGGCAGGAATACATTACTGAGTGGATAATTAATGGTGGCAAAAATAGGAGATCTTCCCTTCCTCCTTGGGCTTATTCTGACACTGAGGACAGAGCGTATAGCCCTGAGCAAGGCTTCTTGCTTTAAAGACCATTCTTTCTTGAAACTTTTGGTCTTTTTGTGGTTTATTGAACTAGTTTCTAAAGTTCAAGGGGGGTCAAAAGAGAAAATATCTTCTCCAAGGCATTAAACAGACATTAAAGGGACAAAGCCAGTCAGAAGAGTTTTCACAGGGTCTTCTTCAAAGATTTAATCTACAAAGGAGTTGGGTTTTTTTTTTTCCCCTCACAAGACATTTACTTAATGACTTTAGGGATATTAATTTATATCTTTTTCCCTTTTAGTAACAGTTAAGAACCAATCAAATATGAACACATAAATTAATATTAGCAGTGTAGATAACCCTATAGACTAAACAAAAAGTTTGAGAGTAGAAAAAGATTGGTGACAGATTTGTGTCTTGATTCCCCCCATATAGTTTATAAATGGAATATTCAATTGGAATTTTCTAGATTCATTAATAAGCACTATGTAAACAATGTATGATAAGAGCCTGTATAATGCTACTCACTTTTAAATAACCTATGCATTACATACACATGTAAACATGTAAATTTTATTCTTAGATTATTTATAACATTACCTTATTTTAGTAAGTCTTTTTGGTGCAGAGGCATTAAAAACAACAGATACATGATTTATTAAAGTATTTTCTCCATTCATGTTATCGTAATAAATAGAACTAGATAAAGAATAGGTATATTTCAATAACAATAAAATATATATTGATTAATATTTGTCAATTTAGTCAATAGCATAGTAGTGTAATAGTATAATAATTATTATCTTGATATGTTCTTATAGCTATACCTATTATATGAATGAAAACAATCTTCATATTGTTTTAACAATAATGTCTTATATTTTGAATCATTATGTATTAATTACAGAATAACTTTTAAAATTTCCCGTTTTTACTGTATGTATGTGTATGTTCACACACATGCACATACATCATGTGTCTTCATTTAAAAGCCGTGGCTTCTATAAAATTTAATTACATCTCCCTGCAGCTTTAAATTGTGAGTGGCTTTAAATCAAGTGTGTCTTCAAAACAGGGGCAGCTTCTATTAAATTTAATTATGTTTCCCTGCATATTGCACAGTGGAGGTGTAGCTGCTAAATGAGAGCATCTTCTATTGAAATGGCACGGAAAGATGCAGGAGCAAGGGGAATGGCCCTCATGTCTCTTTGAAATGGATAAAAATACTGTTTCCTTGCCATAGTCAAAATGCTCTGGAACCAGCTTTAGTAAAGTAAGACAAAGCCAAGAAGATTGAATTTTCTTGCTATTTTCACATATGATATGTACATTTTTGGAAATATTCCATTTATGTTAATTTTTCAATACATTAAATATGAATTCAAATGATTGAAATGTAGAAAGTCTTTTGCATTATATTTGAATTTCAGAACCATATGCGTCACTAATTTCTAGCCATACAAAAGGGATTAAAGAGGCAAAGCAGCTTGAAATTATGCTTTCTTTTGTTAAAAAACAAACAAACAAAAAAAGAATCCTAAGGACGGTTTTTTATAATCCCGAAAGGTGAAATTTTTTTCTTTTTAAAATAAAAATTATCTTATAATTTGCTATCTTTCAATAACTGCTTGACTATACAAGGCTAATTTTTTAATGAGTATATATATTGGATCATGTTTGTGTTAAATATTAAAAGTTGGTTGTTAAAAAAAAACTATAATCAAGAGAACTAATGAAAGGATCACCTGTAAAATGAGATTGATACAGAGTATCACTTATTGATAATTGGTATTATAAATCCAGGTGTTATACATTGCTTAAACATAAAGTCTCTACAGGTGCAGGCTAAGTAAAATGCATAATTTTTTATATGTATTTCACAATATTTAATGGTATGATATAATTTATTATTACTGTTACTATTATTGCTTCTGTGAAAGTGGCAGGAGTTTGAGTATCTCAATATCCATCTCCCTCAAGGACATGGAATTTTAAAAAAATGTTACCATTTAGGGGTATAATACTTAGAGAACTAGGCCTCATTAAAATGAACACTACGAAAGTTCATGTTCCCCAGACTCACTCAGTAGAATGCTCTTATCTTTCTTTGCTTTTTCTTCTTCTATAAGTTGGGGTCCTTTCCTAGAACGAAAGCGAAAAATAGCCTTTATCCTGAACGAAGTAAAATCCTGGCCCAACATTTTCCTAACTTGTCTAGAAATAAAATTAACTCACACAATTGGCATTTCTTTTGACATACAGACCTCTGTAGTGTGATCTTCTGGTCTTGAGAATTACCAAGCATTGGAGCAGACGTGTTTACATATGAAATATGCAAACTTGTGATCCTAGAGGGGATGCTCTTGCTACTTGCTATTTTCTGAGCTGTATAGAAATGTCTTGGAGACAAACACTGTAGGTTTGTCTCCAAGACAAAACACTGTAGGTTTGTCTCCAATACATTTTTACCTTAAAGTAAAAACATTTTGCCTTTTTACTTTAAAGGCGTACATATGATCTTTTAAGTTGGTTTAAAATAATGATTTCAGAAATCTTGCCAGGTGTTGGAGGTGTACCTACACAACCATGTAATGCTGAAAATTTGAAACAATCATCTTCTAACTTACTGGAAACTTCTAAAAGTAAGAGAAATCAGTCTTCAAGAATTAAATGTTTATTATAGCCCTTCTCCACTGGCAGAAAATAAGAAGAGGATTTTCAACTTTAGAGATTCTATTGCCTATATTAGCTCAGGTTGAGACTTCTCTGAAAATTTACATTTAATCAGTTGATTTTGTATTATTCAGAATGCCTGTTTATCAGGGCCCCTTACATCCCATTATATTTTCTGTTAAATTTATCAACACATCACAACTTAATAGGCATGGCTTGTAAAAATGATTTGTAGATTATTTGTTTAAATTATGGCCATTGGGCTGATTGGCTGGCTGTTCTAGTGTAAATGTGCCCAAATAAATTACAAACTGAGACGTTCATTAGTAAATTGGGGGCGTGAGGGTAGAAGAAGTAAAACCAGCTGAGTGCACAGAGCTTAGCTGAGTACTGATGTACTCAGGTACCAACATCTGTTACCTACTCACCAGTCTTTAAGTATCTTTTTTCACTAAATAGCAGTAGAAAAGGTTCCATTTTCATGGCATGTTAGAGTGTGCTATATCCATAGTACTGTATGTATACATGCATTAAATTGCAAAGCCTTCTGCGTTCCATTTCCACTATTTCTAAATACTGTATAAAATAAAATGATTAAAATGTCACTAGATCCACATGCATTCCATTTTTGCAATAGCATTTCTTTCTACAAAAGAGAAATGCTGTTTAATTTCAATGTGATTGTGAATTTTGTAAAATGAGGATGTAATAGCATTTCACTTAAACTTATAGCATCTTCTGCTCATATTGTGTTTCAGGATAGTTTCTTCATAATTAAAGTGTCAAAAAACACATTTGTAACAAGAATGATGAAATTCATTCTGAATAATCCGTCAGCAAATAATAACCTGCAGTTTCTGCTCTCAAACAGAATCATTTAATACCTTGCAATCATTTGGTTCTTCCCTCTGTTTTCTTTTTTCTTGTTACTCTTAGAAAATAACTTCCTATAACAACTTAAAACTATTTTATGGGCTTAATGGAAGTTTTTCTTTAGCTGGAATGTTATATGTTTAGCAAATGTTTCAATAAATATGTAAACTGCTCCTCCCAGAATCCCACTGCATGCCTTCCAATCTAGAGCATTTCCAAAACAATAAACAAGGCAAACAAAGATTGCTTCAGAACAATCATAACTTTTCATTCCCCCCAAACATTGTCCATCCATTTTTTAATTTTATTGATGAAAACAGAAATCGTATAGAGTGAAGGATTCCCTATCATGTTGTGATAAAATCAGGTTGACATTTAAATGTTATAGCATATTATGTTTCTGAAATATTGAAGTAGCAGGTCAGATTATTTCAGTGGATTTTCTCCTTCTAAGAGCTTGTTTTGGCTTTTCCATTTTTAAAAATGGCATTCATTTTATTTTTATGTTTTTAAAAATTTAAATTAGAAAATGTAATATTTATGTATATGTATGTATACCTTCCAGGAATTGTAAGAAAATACAAGTATGAATAAGCAAGAAATGCCCATGTAAACAATTTAGCCTATATCATTAGAATCATGTTCAGTGGGCTTAATATTTTCATACTATATATGCTTGAAACTTAGCTTTTGGAGAATTATTGGATCAGGCACTCTATGGCAAGATGATAAACATATTTAAATAGCCCATACATAGTGAGTTTTCACATATCTCTTCTTTCATCTAGTTTAGAACAGTATTCAGACTGTAAAAAGCGAGGAACCATAAATCGTTTTATAATATATCCTAAGATTTTACCCCAGCATAGGTCAAGCATAATTGTAAGAGGGAAAAAGAAAATCTTTTTAAATAATTTATTCTTTTTAAAATGCTTGTATCATCTACTGCAGCTGCAAAACCATAATGCTTTCATTAAGGATCACATCTGGGCTGAATTAAAACAGGAGCCTTTCCCAGCCCTGGAGTGTTTGTCAGGTTGAAAGTTTTTCTCATAGCTCCTGAAGCTTTTCCAAAAATCGAGGGCTAAGACAGAGAACAGACCCTGTCACGAGCTGGTACCGGGTTTTAAGTACATTCCTGCTATGTTATTCACCGTCTGGCTCTAATTTGGAGGTACATCTCCCTTGTGTTCACTTTATTAACTTACATATGACTAGCTCTTTTGTTTAATATGGAAATAAAGAAAACAGGGTTTGTTGGAGAATACTCCTGCAGGCTGAGACTCTTATTTTTCCACACATTTGCTTTTTTCCTCTATATGTTTGTTCTTTAAAGCAATTTCCTCATATTTGAAACACTTGCAAAATTTAAAAAAGGTAGATAGTACAGGGAATTCATAATAGACCTTGTTTTCTCCTCCGTTTTAAGGAAAGAGTGAGGGAAATTACACAGATCTTAATTCATTGCATTTTTTTTCATATCAATTTTATCATAGAACCAAGAACCACAAGAAAAAAAAGGCTATCAGTGTTGTCTGTAGACACAAAGTATGAAAAGAAAATTATCTAAATTTTAGAGAAATTGTATCAACAATGTTTTGTAAAGTTGAATAGAGTGTTGGTGAAATTTTGAGATATCATGACATTAAAGAATATAGGCATTTTCACAAAGATTGCAAAAAATCCTAAAGCATATTAGGATGAAATAATCCACCTACCAAAGAGAATAGGAGCTTTAAAAGATTTATTCAAGATATTTTTTCTGATAACTAGCACAAGTTAAAATTCCAGATTATTAACGTATAAAATCATTTATCAATTTGTGCAGCACATATACCTTTATTAAAATCCCACTATGTTCCAAGTATTGGGGCAAAAGGAAAATACAAACTCTGTGAAACTCAAAATATCACAGGAGAAACAGACAGGTGAGCAAATAATTATAACACGATGTGGCATGTAGAAACAGAGGTAAATGCACAATGGAAGCAATGATAACTCTGCCTGAGGAGGTCACCTTTGAGCTGGTCTTTGAAGGATGAATAGAAGTTCACCAGACCTAAAATGCATACAGATTTTGGCAAAATCTTTACTTGTAATACTAATGGATATCCTTTTGAGATGAAGAATGCATCTCACTATTTAGTTTCCAATTTTATTATTGATTCCAAAACTAGCATTATCCTGACAGATATTTTTCCTAAGTGCGTTAATAGTATTAGAAATTATAAGGTTGTTTTCCCTCCCTGTATGGAAGTAGAACTTACTTTCAGCAGATATGAAAGAAAGAGAAAACAAAAAAACCCAAAAGTATAGGGCCAAATGGATCCAGATTATAGGTGAGTATGACAATTCAATTAATCTCTCTAAACCTTCACTTTGTCATTAAAAAGTTAGGAATCACACATGTTTCATAGAGTGATGAGGATAAAATGAGATGATGTACTTTGTATAGTTTCCTCCTTCCAATAGGATAAACAAGCCTTGGCTCAAACCAGTTCTCTTTTCTAGTTTATGAATTTCAGGGCATAATGGAATGTATATATGATAAACATGCATGTTCACATACTTGAACAAATGAGTACAAGTTGTTTGATAATTAGCATGGCATAAAATAGATTAATGGAAAAACAATAATAATAATGAAGCCCCCTTTAATTTAACTACATACATATTTAAATTTCTTGATGAAAAAAGTGATATGTGCATTTCATGAGTTATTCCTTTCAGTGAAAAATTGTGTAAAGCTTCCCTAAGTGCAAGGGTTGCATCTTCAATTGCTTTCGTAGTCACGCTCCTAGTAACTAGTAAAATACTCCATCAGAGCTTTCGTATTCAATAGATGTTTGTTACTTTACTGTCTCTCATTCTCAAACTCAGACTTGGAATTTCCCAGAGAGCTTTAGCACACTTTTGTCTTGTAGGAAAGATGAAAAACAGACCTGCTCAGTTGAGTCAAGTCTCCCGTGTCTATATGTGGAAACAATCATGGTTTATAAAATGTTAAACAAACAAACAAACAAAAATTTTCAAATGTAAAGCAAATAAAATGCTCTATCACTACTGAGTATACCCAGGAAATGATATGATCAACCTTCTAGTTACATGAAATATATACATTTAAGAGAATATAGGTTGGAAACCAGGTTTTTTTTCCCTTTCTCATTCATTGCTCTTTATTTGTATGTCTTTATTAGACTGTGAAGGTAAAAGGACCTGTTTTACTTAACAAATCCAGCTAGCTGTTTTTATGGAAATTCTTTTTCAGTTTATAACTCATGTAAATGTCAATGTCAAAGTAACAACTGCACCACTGGGATAAAAAGACTCCTGGTCAGATGAAGTTCTCTTTCCATTAAGATTTACCCTTCACGTTTTTCCATTAAGTATTGTCAACTCAGCTTCTTTATTCATTGAAAGTAGCCAGCTGATAGATGCTTGTGTACAGTATGTTACAGGACAGAAAAATACTTCTATTTCCATGTGCTTTTAAAATATTCTTGTGGAAAATGAAATTTGACAGTATTTCTAGGCAACATTGTTTTACACATGAATTGTTATCTCCTTTATTAATCATACTTTTGATGCTTTATGTGTGTATGTGTGTAGGGATGCCCACAGTAACGATTTGATCTTTCAGGGTTTTGATTTGTTTGTAGAAGCAAATATTATACTTTATTCAACTTTGCCTTGCATAAATGTTTGATTTATAAGACTGGATAAATTTCATAGACTTATAAACTCAGGCTTAAAAACATACTTTAAAGGTGGGATTGGAAAATAAAAGAGTAAGTCTATAATTTAGCACAATTCACTCATATGTATGTTTCAATATTTTTTCAGCTTGTGAATGTAAGTTACTTAGAATGAAATGTTGAACAAAAGTGATTAAAAGTCACTTTTTGAAAGTTAATTTGCCTTTGGAATAATGGCAATGGGCCTGTAGTTCTATCAACTTCAGTACTAGTAATCAAGTCCAGAACATGGCTTTTAGGAACAAAATTTTTATTGTAATTGCAAGAAAAATTTAATTTTGTTTCTTAGTCAAATATTGCATTGTTTCCTTTAACAAGAAAAATATTAAATATGATCCCTGATTATGCTTCATAGGCTTTTGTACTCAAAATGTATCTAATGGTATTTAAAACGGTTTTCCATGGACAAGTTAAAAATATCACCAGGAACTATACATTTGAAAATTAAGGGAAATTATAATCACATATGATTTCTTGGCAATATGTTTAATCCCATGGTATATTCATGAATATTAAATGATTTTACATCTGTAAAATCATTTCAAGGCAATTAAATGACAAAATCAAGATTTTAGAAAAACAGTTACCAAGAAAATATTTTCTTTCTTCTTTGAATTTCCCTAGGAGAAGTTAATTATATACTTAGAATAAAGTATATTTTACTTTAAAAGGAGGACAGTTAAATAAATTAACCCACCAAATCAAGGAATACATAAGAAAGTCAAGAAAGGGATTGTTGTAGCAAACTTGTCCTGAGAAGGTGGCAGTTGGAAAAACAAAGAAAGACCTAAGAAATATCTTAAGGTAAATAAATCAATAAACTTTGTGATGTGTTCGATTTGGGGATTTAAAGAGTCAGTGTACTTGTAGCATTGGCTACCTGGGAAACACTGATGATCATGGAAGGAAACTTTCATCGAGTACATAGAAGGTGCCTCGACTGTGACTTCTCCCTTTCCCCACCTTCCATATTTTGTGATTCACCAAAGCAAGCTAATTTAAACATCTAGATATTTCTCAAATCTGTCCCTACCTTTCCACCTTTACAACCACCACCTGAAATGGCTTTGAACTAGTCCTTCCCACTTGTAGACAGATTCAAGGTTAAGAATCACAATGTGGCTAGAGATATTCCAATTTAGAAAATCTAGACATATCACATAACTTCAATCACTTCCTACAATCACCAGGACAAAATCAATTTGTTTCCCTGACCCCCCCCCCAAAAAAAAAATACCCTTCAGGGTCTCTATATACTTTATTTGTTCTTTCACTGCTTGCACTTCCCCAAATGTATAAGGTGATTCCAATTTCATATCTTCATCTCTTTCCATGTGCTGCTTACCTCCTAACACTCCTTCCCTAGTTTTCTGGTTAATTCTTATTTATATGCAGAGATTGATTGGAACATTCAAGCATCACCTTTCTTGGGAGCCCTTCTCCAGACTGGTCATCCTCCTTTGTGTGTCTTTATCTTTAACCACTGACATTGCACTGAACACAGATAAGGATTCTATGTATTTTCAAGATAAGGAGGTTCTCAAAAGCAGGGACTGGATCTTTTGCATTTTGTAAACTCATGCTGAGGTCAAACCCAAGACTTGACCCATAGTGAATGTTTGAAATATGTATTTAATGCACTAATTAACGAATAAGTGAATTAATAATTAATTATGAAAAGTTTAAGTTAGGGGCAATGTGTATATACTTTTTATTTTCTTCACAGGGCCTGTAGGCAGCGCTGAGCACATTAAGTGCCATGAAGGGAAGGTTTGTGTATTTTGGAGACACAAGTTAGGGCTACATGGCATTTTCAGTTTGAAAGTTTGAATTCCATATAAGGAAAAAAAAGTGTCAATTTGTGCTATGACCAGCCCTTTGATGTTACTCTGAGAAGGCCACCTAATTGTTCAGTGCTTTATATTTCTTTCTTGAGAAAATATACTAATAATTTCAGATTTCTATTTGCTTAAAATAGTGTAATTAATAAATTATGTGGTTTGGTTTTTTGAAAAATGTTATGTATCATTGTATATTTTTATATAGAATACACACTTATATAGAACTAAATAGCTAATTAATAGTTTTAATTTTCTGTCATGCACCTATTATTTCAGAATTTGTCAGTCTTGATTATCTTTCAGTATTTTCCTATCCCAGTAAACCATACCACCATGCATCAAGTTGCCCTGAACAAACATGGCTTTTATTCCTCTTTCTTCATCATTTGTTCTATTTATTCAGCAAGTCTTGTCCATCCTACATACTAACCATGTCCGTTACCAACATAGCCTGGGCCACCATGAGTTCTCAGCTGGACTGTTGAGAATTCTGATTCCCATGTTCCCAGTCAGGCTCTTTGCTAAAATGTTCCTAACACTGTAGTCAGAATGACTTTCTAGTGCTCACATCTTATAATATAACTCTACTGAAAGCCATTCAAAGGTATCAATGGCTTCTAATTTCTAACTGGATAAATCTCTAGCTTTTAAGACCTAAGCCTCGTCTCTGACATCTCCTTACTGTGTACTCTATACTCCTACTAGACAAAACTTCTTTTTGTGTTTTGTATTCTCCTCTCTCTCTGGAGGGTGAATTTGGGCAGATGTTGTTTCTTTATTCTGACACACTCTTTCCCTGTCTCTTCACTGGGCTGACTTCCACTTATCCTTTGGTTAGGAACTTAAACTTTTTTTCTTTCATGAGGTTTTCTAGCTTGCTGGACCTTTAGCCACCCAATCTTAGAGAACATTGGCTGTCTCACTAACACGTAGCACATTTCATTGCAATTGCTTGTTTTACATCTCTCTTTCCAGAAAGACTATAAGGTCCAGGAGGACAATGCTCTTTGCCCAATACCTAGCAAAATGTCCAGACACATGAGTTGTGTTCAGTGAGCATTTGTAGAATATTGCGAATTGACCATACATATACACAACATTCTTTCTTTGCATTTAGTAAGTCAATATAGGTAATTGTTTCAGGTAATATTTTTTTAAACAAGTCTTGATAGTCATGATCAGATAATATTATTTACTTGAAATATAAGGAAAATGATAGTTTTATTAAATATCTGTAAAATTCTTGGTTTCTTCGTGAGAATAAAATAGAAAAATATAAAATAGTTAACAATCCTTGAGTCCTTGTTGCTTAAAATTATAAATAAAAAAATGATATTTAAGGAAACCAAAAATAAAGCAACAAATATTACTTTACTTGAAAGTAACCCAGCCTTCATACAATGTAGAAGACCAGTTATACATAAAAGAGATTAACTTTCTAACTTTGAGTTAACTATACATTTTTACTAACTTTTAAGCCTGAATACAGTGGCTTTGTTTCCTTTTTCTAATGGAGTTTTCTTAAGGTGAACTCAAATGCCAAATTATGATGTGGTGCTCAAATGCTCTCCAGTAGTTTCCTTAAAATCCATTCTTACTAGGTTACAATCTTGTTGCAATCCCTTTGACTTGAGTGACTGCAAATTACAGTTTGAAAATGACTGACCTCCTTCTCTCTGCTAATATATTTAGAATGAAGCTACAATGGCACCTATCAGGATAACCAAATTAGAGCAGTTCACATAAGGCAGACTTGCATACAAATGTATTTATGTAACAAATGTATTCCTCAACAGGAAAATGACAGCCATTCAGATAAAATGCTTTTATTATTTACTTTCAACAAGTATCTATAGCTGTGACATGACTATTGTTGAATCATTTCAATAATCTTGTTATAGGGCTGGTAATAAAAGAAAAAGCACTTCAGCAGAGAGAAATGACCTGCCTCCTGACATCTTCATAGGTACCTACTGGATGACAGTGATATGTAGATTACTTTTCTGTTCAAAGAAACAAGAGCATTGCCAGACCTTTTTTAACCTAGTTTATTTCCTCAAAGCACAGGTGTAGGCTTGACAAGGAAGACAGGAGGCTACCCCTGCAATTTCACCACCACCAGTAGGTGTAGCAGTTGGTGTAGTTTGACATGTTATGTAGAAGATGGAGCCATCCTTGGAAAAGCTTTACAGTTACCAAAAGATGTAATGACTTCTGAAAAGATCGTGTCATCTATATAAACAAGCACTGATGAATAATGATGCTTGGAAACATAAAAAGATTTTGACCTTATTATGTTAAGCAAAGATAGATACTCACAATTTATGTTTATCCTTTGCATTTTAAAGCCTAATGTGTAAGTATTTTATCCTATGGTGATAGCTAGAAGAAAGGTATTTTTTTTGACATTAATATCCATTCATACACAACTAGGGAGTTTCAGGAAAACTAGCCAATCCTAACATTTACAAATTGTATTGTTATTCTCTACTCCCCACTGGCTCCATTACTTCTCAAATAATCTTTATATCCAAAAAAATAAAAACAGAGAAGCAAAAACTTCATGTCTTTTTTGTCTCACTTTTTTTTCAGTAATATCACACAGTTACATTCAAAACATGAAATAGTGTCACAATGAAAAATTTGAGAACTAGCAAATATAAAACCAGTGTATCAGGTAAAAATCTAAACAAACAAACAAACAAACAAGGTATCAGTAGTTTTAACAATTGTATGGAAATTTGTTTGTTTCTTTACTCTTTAAAACATAATGGTAACCAACCCAAAATACATCTTGGATTTAAAATTTCCAATTGAATTGGTTCTTGAGAATTTATGTTATATAACAGGATCTATTTTCTTCTTTGTACACAAGAAGGAAGTTAATAATTGGCAAATTGTGACTGGATTCTCCCAAGGCCCCTCTTCACTGAATCTATGTCTGGCTGGAAGAAGGTCAATTAACAGAGTGAGAATGTCCTTTTCCAAGGCTTAGTGTACTGGTAGGTGAGCACAGCTTGTCCATAATGGAAAGCCATCTAGCAATATAGGTGTTGGGGAGCAGAGTAAGTCCAGCTAAGACATCAGGGGTCAGGCGAGAGTTCTCTACCATATCCCAAGTATTTATCACTTTCTATATTATTATAATGCATTAATATTTTATGATGATTATTTTATTTTTGCCTAGTTGAGTGATGATTAATAAGATAACAATTTCTCCCGGTATGAGATTTTAAGCCATTTTATCATGATAAGCCTCACTTAAGAGATTAGATCCCAGTATCACTGTACTTGAAGTCCTAAAGTTGGGTTCAGTTCCAAAGTGTGCTGTTACCTGATCATATAATCTTAGGCAGATCACCACAAGCCTTCTGAGCTTCAATATTTTTTCAATGGTAAGATGAAGACAACATTATTTTTATGAGGAATAAATGTTATTAAATAAATCTTATAGGGTTATACAGAGGGTAGTTTTTCTTCTTCTTCCTATGATTACCAGAGTTATTGTGAGAATGTTGATTCTAATTACATTGACATTGCTTATCGCAAACCAATTCCCGTTGATGGGATTCGTGATTTAAGTAAAAAGAGAAATAAAATTAACATCTACTGGATACATCTTTGTTCTACAGACTGTGGTAGTTGCTTTAGTTCTCACATAGTTCTCAAATCTCCCCACACCCACAGGTAGATTTGTTGTGTGTGTGTCCTTTATTTATAGGGGAAGAAATCCAGACCTAGAGTATTCAATGGCTTTCTAGTCACAGAGATACTAATTGGCAGAGTCAAGTTTGGGCCTCAAAACTTAAGCTGTCTTCATTGTATCATTCTGAATAATTGCCTTTTAAATAGTTGTTACAAAGTACCATGAACTAAAGTGGGATTAAATAGAACAGGAACATGGATAGTCTTCATTGTAATATTGCTATTCCCACCAAAAGATGCCCTAGGGCCTTGACCTATGAACAGTAGAGAATTGAAAACCTCACATTACAAAATGCTGTTCTAATTATAATATTATATATTATTGGTTAGCTTATAAATCAGCTATTTTTTAGCATTAAATAAAATGTTTTATCCCAGCTATATGAGCATATGCAATATATACATAACTAAAATATCTAATGCATCTAGTATAGTATGAAAAATTATTTATACATGCTATTAATAGGTGTTAATTACTGATAGGTGTTTATTATAATTGAATTATATTAAAATTAAGTCAAGAGATATTTAACATTTATTTTAGTTATCTCCTAAACCTTGAAGTGACTTCATGATGAGCCTGGAAAATATATATGAGGAGCAAATTATCTTATTTTATTTGAAACATACTGGGGGAATGATTTGTGGAGGAAGTAGAGATTTGGGATATTGTGAGGCTCGTGGCAGTTTTCTTAGAAGGTGCTGTGGTCTTTCGATTGAAAGGCAAGAAAATTTATCAAATCCATACCCAGACCTCATCTGTCTTTCTCTAGGGAGATGACATCTTACAGCAACTCTAACAGAAAGAGTGCGCTTGTCTCCACAGATTAAACATAATTACAGCATTAGGACTAACAATTATCTAGGCAGCTTCCATGAACTGGTGGATCCAAAGGCAAAAGAAATTCCTCAAGTGGCCATTCCTTTATGACTTGGGGTGCTGTATGGTGGCTCAGAATCCTCTTGTCACAGGGCAGGAGCTTTATCAGTGACCTTGCCAGCTGGAGACAATCCACTCCATCCTGTACCTGTGGCTTTGGAGTCTTTCCTGGCTCACTCTTCTTCCTCTGACCCATGACTAACTTGGCTTTTGGGCCACACTTGGCTGTGTTAATTGAATTTTCTAAACTTGGCTTTAGTGACCAGCTTCTGGAATGAAATAATGACTCCCACACTCAACCCTTGGCACATACACTCATTGCCTGTTTGCACTTGGCTTTGTTTCTGGATGATCCTCTCTTGAATTAGACACCCACCTTTATAGTACAGGGTCAGTAAGAGGTGGCCCTGCCTCAGTCCAGGTTACTGTTTAGTCCTTTCTCACCTAGTACCACCAGTAAAAAGTGAAATAGCATATAAGCATCACGCTGAAATAAAAATTCCCAACACAGTATATACTGTATACTTCTCTTCACATAAACCAAGGCTTAAAACTAGTAATGATTAGAATTTTAAAAATTATTAATATTTATCATGCATTTTCTTAATATGTTCCAGTCATTGTGTTGAGTGTTTTGCCTGCATTCATTGATTTAATCCTTGCAATCATCCTTTGATATGGATACTATTATTGAAATGAATTATATGAAATTCCTGATATTTGACCACTTTTGACCTATATGACTGTCAATTTTCATATGAATAATGCAAATATGAGCCCATTTGACCGATGAGAAATTTGAGACATGAAGAAATTAACTTTCTGTAGCTCATAGTTACTAATTGGCGGAACCAAAAAATGAAATGTGTAATGGCTATAACCCTTTTTTTCCCTACTGCACCCTGGTTTTATAGCACACCGGCTTCTTAACCCTACAAATGACTCCCTCCAATTTGAAATTACTTTTTTGATCAACTGCTTGGAGCCAACAATCAACTGTCAAACACACAATTTCTTCAGCATATGCAACTTTTACACTGATCAGAATAATTTATGAGAGAAAAAAACCATGTGAAAATGTTGAGTGGGGCAATTTAATCAACTCTACTACAAACAAGCCACAGTACCATGTATATTGGTTCAAACTATTTCAAATATTCAGCATGTGGGCCATAAATATAGCACTTATTCTAAAAATTTGGAAAAGCAGCTATATAATTTAAACACAGCGTAGATTAGCCAAGTTAGACCATCCCTAATGAGTGAAAAGAAATAACTTTCAGCTATCTCCACATGTTTATAGCTGACTATAAAGTAATTTCCCCTTTGTTGAGAACTTTGAGCGTACATTTTCTCGTCAGACTTCCTGACTGTACAGGTTGGAAATGGAGTCCGACTGAGAATTCTGCAGGTGATGCAATTAGTGTGGGGGCCCCGTGGAATCTTTACACAACTGCCAATTAGCACTAGAAAAAATAATTTGCTTCTGGTACAAAGACAAAGTGATAGACAATACGTTTGAAAAAGCTCTCTCTACATTCAAGAATCGTATGTTTTCAGAACAAATGGGATATTTTCAGGCTCTCAGTGCTTGTCTTACTAAGTCATATGAATTTAATCAAGTCTATAGTGTATCTCTGGATGGAAGTCATTTGATACAAGGTACGTTTTGTTTATGGATTATTTTCGAAACTCTTTACGTGGGCTAACTACGATTTTTGCCACTTATATGCTAAGAGATAGAGCCTATAATTACTTAAAATAATTACAAATAGATCTTCTGGTATACAAATGAACCATTCCAGTCCCTTTTATTACACTCTCTTACCTGGCCACATGATATTTTACCTGTTCTCAAGAAAGTACTACAAAGGTGAATCATTTGTGCTCTTAAAAATCTGATGCTCATGATAACATCCAAATATAAAAATAAGATTATCGCCATCCTTCACTAACCTGGATCCACCAGTGACTGAAATATAGATCTACAATTCACATTATAAGGACTGGATCATTATTTGTTCTCATTTTGTTCTTTCAAAAGGATTTTTGAGGCCTTCAAAATAAGTGTCAGCTCTGACAATCCTCCCAGAGGAAGGTGTTCACTATAGCATCCATTGGCTGGAAGACAGTGCTAATGAGGTTAGGGTCATGGATTTGATCTCATGTGAGTGGGTATAGCTATGCTTTGTTCTAGCTTTATGCTTCTCATGGACTTGGTAATCAAAGGCAGCAATTTGTAAATGTGTGCTGCCAGTTGTAAGGGTAATATGAGAGAGAATTCACACTTATCAGAAAACATTGTCAATACTAAAATAAAAATAATTCAAAGAACATGTCTTACTAGGGGTGGGTGTCACCTTTGCTTCTGAAACATGCACAGCTTATCTAAAGAGTATCTTTTTTTTTAATTTAAGTGATCATTTAAAACTTGAGAGTGTATGAGAATAAGTTTAGTTAAGCCAAATGAAAGATTTTATAAAATTTTTATTTTTGAGTGATCTATTAAATCATTCTATTTGAAGGGTCTATTCATTGATTCTCCCACCCAGTATATACATTTTCCATTATTGCTCCTGTTTTCATTTTTGGAAAAAAATTGCTAAATTCTTCCTTCTTCAATCCCAAAGAGCCTATATTTCAAATCAACTGTGTTTGTAATTTTCAGCTGAAATGATTCAACTGCAATTGCTTTATATATAATATTTTTTAAATTACCAAATAATGACATTGAAATGAAAATAACTATGTACTTTTGAGTAAGAAGCTCTGCCTAAAATACTGATGGACCCCAAAAGGTTGGTTCCAAATCTTGTACCCCAAAAGTTTTATAAGGGAGATATATCATAATTACATCAAATTCAGCCTCATATATGTTGAATGTCAGAATACAGGTCAGCCTTTAGGATATTTATTTATACTTGTAATAAATAATTATGCCTTTCATTGGATGAAATCCAAGTTTTTTGTTTGTTTGTTTGTTTGTTTTTAATTCTATTGGCAATAATTGTGCAGACAAGAAACCTGGGGCTTTTAGGGAATTGGATTTCTAATCAAGTGACCATTTCACCAAACCAAACCACCTCTAATTTTCTATAGTTTTAATTAAACTCAACAATTACTTCAAAAATAGAGCATGGAACTGTTTATGCTGTGTTTGGCTGCTGACAGCCAATAACAGTGCCTGTCATTCTTTCGTCCAATTTTCTTCAAACCCCATCAGGTGACGGGAAGCCATTTTTCCTCTTAGATACTGAACCGGGCATTTTCCTCTCATCCATCTTCTCATGGATTGATTTGTGGGATAGATGTCGTTGCTCATGTTATAAAGCTGAGGAAGTGGTATGGAGATTAGACGGCCAACCAGTGGCTGAGTCTGAATTTGAATGTAGCTTACCTTGGGCCTTGCGCTCATTTCTCTTCCACTGCATTGTCCTTCCTCTTTGATGGGTCCGAGTGTTCATGCAGAACTGGACAGAGCCTTGACACTGTCCAGTTCCCGCCAACATGTGGCCCATTGCATTGGACCTTGCTGCCTGTGATTGCAGTCATGACTAGGAGTAGCAAAGCAGAGGGGGAACATGTAGCATAATGGTGAAAAACCTAGAGTAGGAGTCAGACAAACTAGAATTTGAATCCTAGCTTTGCACTTATTATTTATGTGATCTTGGATCATCTATTTAATCTCATCGAATTTCAGTTCATCTACAAAATGAGATAAATGAAATCTACTTGATAGTGGTAGTTCAAAGCCTGGCAACGGTGAGTTCTCAATTATTTTTTTCCCTGTTAATACTTATAATTAACTAATCACAACTAATATTGATGCCCACTTGCCCAGGTCTTTTTCTGCCACCTGAATGACTGCTACAGTTCCAAGTTCCCAAATATCAGTGTTTGCCTGAGCCAGGCCCTGTTTGCTGTATTTTCCATGCAAGGAACAGCCTCTGGGGCCAGGACACTTTCCCTGAGCCTCTGCCTTGCTGTTGGAGCCTTCCACACCTTCCCCACAGGTCTAGAATTCTAGGCTCCTGAAGGCCCAGGCACCTGCCTGACTGGTTCATGAGGTTAGCCAGCAAATTAGCATCTTGTGGCTACTGTAATAAATTACTGCAGTCTGGGTGGCTTAAAAGAACAGAAATGTATTCTTTCACAGTTCTGGAGGCCAGAAGTCTGAAATCAAGGTGTTAGTGAGGCAGCACTCTCCCCAGAGGCTCTGGAGAAGAGTCAGTCGCTTGCCTCTTCTAGTTTCCGATGGCTGCCTGGCTTCATTGGCATTCCTTGCTTTGTAGCTGCCAGCACTCCGGTCTCTTAACTCTCTGGTCACATTGCCTCCTTCTGTGTGTGTCTCACAACTCCTTCTTCCTCTCTGCTAACAACACATGTGATTGCATTTAGGGCCCTACAGGATAATCCAGGATAAATTCCTCCTCTCAAGATCTTTATCTTAATCACATCTTTGATCATATAAGGTAATATTCACTCTTTTGCCATACCAGGAAATATTCACAGGTTCTAGAGATTAGGATGTTAGCATACCTTTTGGGGGACCACCATTTGGCCCACTATAGCCAGCTTCAAAAACTTTACAAAAAGAAATCCAAAAGCCCACAATTCAGTTCAAGAAACAGTTATGGAACACCTACTGGTGTCATCCTACCTAGCATGAACTACAAATTCCCTCACATACCCAAATAATAGAATGCAAAACACACACAACACATGCACACACATATTTGTAGCCATTTCTCACAACCACATGTTGGAATGAGAGAAGAACACGTCAGAGAGAAAGAGAGAGAGAGAACAAAATCTGTTTTGTGTCCCATAGGCTGACACTCATTTATTATAAAGCCTGGACGTGTATTATCTTAGTTATCAGAGTGATGCACACTTGAGAACTGTTTTGGTTTTAAAAACAGGCACAATATTAATCCATGTGGACAGCACATGTGCACGTGGGAAGCCCATGGATTTGTGAGTAGAATCCCCTTAACACATTAAATATTGCAGCCCTGATCATTCATTAAACATGTTTTTGACAATCGATTGTAAATCAAAGCAAGGACCATAAATCATAAATGTGGAAGTTGATGTTGTGTTAGAAGTCTCTGGCAAGTGGAAAAAAAAAAGAAAAGGTTTATTCATTCTGCCTATAAGAAATATGTAAAGAAAAACAAAGATTTTTTTTTTCTTTCCCAGAAGAGAGAACAGGGAGAACTGGCAAAGAAACAACAGTGTAATGGAGACAATTTCTAGGCCACCCAGCTGCCTAATTACGGGCAGCATCTCCGGATTTTTACAACATGCCTCTTGTGACACCACCCTTTGAAAAGCAATAATCCCACATTGTAACAAAAACAAACAAAAAGTACATATACGCCATCACACACACACACAAAAAGCCTTCTAAGTAGAATAATTCAGCAAAGGATTTCATGTCATGAAAGACAAAGCAAAAGAATAAATAATTACTTTGCAATTTCCCTCTCTCCTCTAGTGTTTTGAGAAGCCTATCCCATGTGTTAAGTTGAAACACTACTTTTTAAATTTTAAACTTATTACAGTTTAATCCAGCAAGATGAAAGCTTTGAACATCCAATTTCTTTCAACATTTCATTTAGAAGGACAACAGTGGTGATACTCACATTGTTTCATGCAAAACAAAAAACAAAACAAAATGGAAAAAAAGCAGTGGTCTTATGCAGCCTAGCACTTAAGATGTTCAAGCGGAACTACTGCAGAATTATTTAGCAATTCCCCTAAGTGTTCTTAGCATTTCCTATAACGAATTCCTTAACTATATTATTAAAACTTGAGAGGAGGTAAATGGGCTATAGCTGTGTCCCCGTGGAAGCGTGTCTGAGAAGACAAAGCAATGGTATATGCAGCCCAGGGACAGCTAGTGTGTATTAACATGGCTTCTTTTAAGTCACAGAGCTTGCTGTCTATTGGCTATTAACCCTTTCCAATGGTGCTAACACACATCTGCAATAAGTGAAACAAATGTGTTTGATTAAAAAAATATCTTATGAAAAGATTTTGTTTTGTTTTTAGAATTATTGGATATTGTCTTATCTTTACTTTGGGGAGGGGAACAATCTTGGAACCACTGACTGGAGGATTGATGCATGCATTCATTCAACCATTCATCAAACACTGGAGTGCTTTCCACGGGTAGATCATGTGAAGATTCTAGAGCCATGAAGGTAAGTGTGATTTGCAGTTTAAACCTGAGGAGCTCATAGCCCTGAGAAAAAGGCAAATATAAAAGCAAATTATTGCCACCCAATGTTAACTGTGCCATATTAGCAGTAGGAGCAATGTGATTAAGAAGCACCGGGAAGAAATGACCATTTTCCAGGAGGATAAGGATAAGAGTTGGAAAAGAGTTTGGAAAAAATCTGTAAGTAGGTTGCTCTAGACAGAGAGGAAAGTATCTTTTCTTTAGTAACATATAATGTTTAACAGCAAACATACTCAAAGGAACTGCCCTTCTGTAGTCCTTTAAAGCATCAAACCTCTATTTTATGTTGATCTTTTAAAAGGTCTAGTTTCTCAATAACGAATTTTAAATACCATATATAGTCTGGTCCTGCATATATAAATAGTTGAGAAAGAGGGATAAAAAGGGTCATATGTGGTATAGTCCCCTTAGCATGAGAAGCAGAATGACATGCTTTGAAAACAGGGACTGTGAAAGACTTGCTTGGTTTGAGTTCCAACTCCAGTACGGACCAGCTGTGTGCCCTTGGGTAAGTTACTTCTCTGTGCCTCAGTTTCTTTATAAAATAGGATAATAATTTTATTTTTTCCTCCTAGGGATGTTAAGAATAATGTTTGACAAATATATAATAGGCTTTTAATTAACTTTAACTTTTATAGTTTTAGGTATTGTGAAACAGATTTTCTATCTTGGTAATTATTCACTAGAAATATTGTAGCTGAGAGAAGAGTCCATTTTCCTTTTCACTGGGATACTAATAGTATATTAGATCTATTAGGTTGGTTTTAGCATTGTTGAAATTTGCGGTTTGAGATTAATATTGGAATATATTCTTAAATAAATGTGGTTATGTTATACATCATTTTAATGCTCATTTCTCGCTTTATGTTTTTTTGCTAATGACTTATTACTTGCTGTTTATTTTATATGTATTTTAGGCTATGGAAATGATGGTAGACAAAAAGCAAATTCAAGCAATTTTCTTATTCACGTTCAAAATGAGTCATAAAGCAGTAGAGACAATTTGCAACATCAACAACACATTTAGCCCAGGAACTGCTAATGAACCTAGAGTGAAATGGTGTTCAAGAAGTTTTGCAAGGAAGCCAGGAGCCTTGAGATGAAGGGCTCAGTGTCTAGCCTTTGGAAGTTGACAAGAACCAACTGAGAGCAATCATCAAAGCTGACCCTCTTACGACTACATGAGAAGTTGCCAAAGAACTCAATGTTGACCATTGTATAGTCGTTTGGCATTTGAAACAAATTGAAAAGGTGAAAAAGCTTGATAAGTTGGTGCCTCATAAGCTGACTGAAAATAAAAAAAAAAAATCGTTATTTTGAAGTGTCATCTTCTCTTATTGTATGCAACAAGAATGAACCATTACTCCATCGGATTGTGACCTGTGACAAAAAGTGGATTTTCTATGACAACCAGCAAGGACCAGCTCAGTTGTTAGACTGAGAAGAAGCTCCAAAGCATTTCCCAAAGCCAAACTTGCACCAAAAAAGGTCATGGTCACTGTTTGGTGGTCTGTGGCTAGTCTGATCCACTGTACCTTTCTGAATCCCAGTGAAACCATTACATCTGAGAAGTATGCTCAGCAAATCGATGGGATGCACCGAAAACTGCAATGCCTGCAGCCAGCATTGGTCAACAGAAAGGGCCCAATTCTCCACAACGCCTGACCGCACATTGCATGACCACCGCTTCACAAGTTGAACAAATTGGGCTACAAAGTTTTGCCTCATCTGCCATATTCACCTGACCTCTTGTCAACTGACTACCACTTCTTCAAACATCTCTGCAACTTTTTGCAGGGAAAATGCTCCCACAATGAGTAGGATGCAGAAAATGCTTTATAAGAGTTTGTCAAATCCTGAAACAAGGATTTTTACACTATAGGAATAAACAAACCTTATTTCTCATTGGCAAAAATGTGTTGCTTGTAATAGTTCCTATTTTGATTAGTAAAGATGTGTTTGAGCCTAGTTATAATGATTGAAAATTCACGGTTCAAAACTGCAATTATTTTTGCACCAAACCAATAGTTGGTCTCAATAAAGTAAAAGAGAGAATTTGCTTTTCTGAAGTACTAACTTAAAGTAGTATTCATATTTATCAACCTGGCACACTAGTCTATAATTTCTAAGGTGAAAGGGATAAAAAATTCTTAGCTGGTAAATGTTAAAAACTCTACATACTTACCTCATCAGGGATAAAATGTTAGTGAACACTTTTGACCAGTCAGGCTCAGTGAACTTACCACTGCCTTCCTTCACTAGGAAAATGAAAGCACGCTGCTCTCACTTCCAGAAAGTCCTTTGTTTCATTCACTAAAATGTATATTGTCATCTCATGTAGCGTATTGTTGGCTTTGGAAATGAAACATTTCACTGAATTATATGTTTTAGTATAGGACTTAGGTACAGCTATGATGTAGGTGATATTTTCCTCTGTTCTCAGGCATCTTCACCATGCTTTCTCCTTCCTCTCTATCTACCATAAGCTACTTCTGAATCCTGTATTTACACTAACAGATACTAACTAAAACTAATAGATCGTCCTTGGACAATTTTTCTCTTTGATAAGCTTTCATACGTTATTAAATAGATCAGGGGGTCCACAACCTATGTCCCTTGGACCAAATCAGGCCTCTGGTCTGTTTTTGTAATTAAAATTCGAAACACAGACACACCCATTTGTTTATATATTATCTGTAGCTGCTTTTACACTACAAGGGCAAAGTTGAGTAATTGAGACAGAGACCTTCTGGCCCACAAAGACTAAACTATTTATGGTCTGGCTTTTTGCTAAAAACTTTTCCAATTCCTGCCATAAATTCTAGAGTTGATCCTCTGAAGGGAACTTTCAGCAAGTTGGACATAGACTTCCCTATTTGCTCTTAAACACTCTTTTCTCTCTCTCTCTCTTACAAACACACACACACACACACACGACTCTAAGAACATTTATTCTGCTTACTGATAAACTATAATGCTGGTGCTAAATTAAGAGTTGTCATCAGCCAACTGAATGTTCTTGATAATGATCTTATTTATTGTTATATGGCATAACTAAGATATTGCTACCATTTCAACCCTTTATTTTAGCACAAAATTGAATCTTCTTTTTTGTATCTTATATAAATGCTAAATCCCTTAGTCTACAGTCTCCTCTAGGGTACGTAGTGGTCATACTGTCTTTATCTTTGAATCCAGAATATCCAAAAAGTGAGAATATAATATATGTATTCAGAAAATAAATGAAAGAAAGAATGAATATAAACTTTATCATTTCTCTGGCTTCTTAAAATATCTGAAAATGGAAAAACACTAAGTGCGGGTATAAATGAGAAGCAAAAATGATCCTTGTTTACTGCTGATGAATATAAATTGGTGTAAGCATTTTTGACATTATTTACTTAATCTAAAGATACATGTACCACATGACTCAGGAATTATACTCCTAAGTATGTAATCTAAAGGGATGTGTATCCATATGCACCAGGAAACATGTATGAAAATGTTTCTATTGCATCATTTTTTATAATTGCCAAAACCTGAAAGAATCCAAATGTCCATAAACAATAGAAAGGATATGCAAATTGTGGTATCCTCAAATGGTGACAAAATGATAGGTTTTGTCTTTGTAATTTCTTCACTTTTCTCTACTAGTTACATCTGAAGAATTTTATCACTATCATGATGAGCATCAGTGCCTGAATGTAATGGACTTATGAGCTTGAATCTATGTGGTAACTACAGAAATCCTCTTCTACCTTGGTAGGCTCAGTTTTCAGAGTATCTGGCAAAATCCAACTCCCATTGAAAATTTGAGCAGCAGAATTTTATAATTCACTATTTTTACATCCATAGTAAATAGCAAAGCCAGGGTAATCTCATCTCTGGATGATATTCCTCTCTTTAGGTAAGACAAAATGTAAACATTATATGCTTGAGTTGAACAGGCACAAACTCTAATTGTCACAGCCAAGGCAGTTTCTATGATATCAATATTCTTTAGTTCTTTCAAGTGGATCATCTCTCTAGGATCACATATGTCTTTCATACTTTGAAGAGTTGATGGTATTAGAGTTTTAAAATGTGTGCTTAGGTGGCCACTTTTAGACAAAATGGAGTAAAAGACTGGGATTACATTCCTGCCTGGAATAATTAAGAAACAAACAAAATATATAAGAAATATGATTTCCAAGACATTTGATATTAAGCTTCTAATGATAGTGAATGCTGAGAGACAGTAAACAAACAAGGGGAACTTGTGTTTGTCCAGCTTAATGTCTTGAGCAAGTTTCCCAGCAATGGCTCAGGGAAGGGGAGCCCAGGCTGAACCTGATAGACTCCCCTGAGCTGACGAGATGAAGCTGAGAATTGAGGGAGCCATAGTGGCTATAGTTTGTAGGACAAAATTATAAGTAAGGAGAGAGCTCCATAAAGAGAGAAAGCTCTTGAGATCTGCACAGGGTTTCCTTTGCGTATTCAGCAGAGTTCCGATCAGCACAAGCATGTGAAGAAACTGAGATCAAGAAAAGAACCTAATGAAGTGGTTAAGGGAAAAATACAGGAAGCTCGAACAGGGCTGGGAATAATGCCTGTTTCCACAAGCAAAACTGGAAAAACTAATAATTCACAGAACATTGTGTAGAGTACTCAGAAGGGTCATGCCTCAGCGGTGGGGAAAAATTAGCCCTAGAGCAAACACTGCTTTGATCCCACCTAACAAATCTTAAAAGCAATGATCAAAATGTTTCCAAGTAACTTAACTGCATACCAGAAACCAAACTCAAGATATTTATAGAAATACAAAAATACTCAGAACCCAACAAGGTAAAATTGACAATGTCTGGCATCCATTAAAAAATTATAGGCATGCAAAGAAGCAGGAAAATGCAACCCATTATGAGGAGAAAATCAGTGTATGGAAGCAAATCCAGAACTTAGCAAGCAAAAACTTTGAAATAGTAATTATAATTGTATTCCAAATATTCAGGAAGCTAAAGAAATGATTTAACAGGTTTAGTAAAAACATGTATATTATATATGTATGTGTATGTATATATATAAATAATATATTTCACTGGATGAGATTAATGACAGATTAGATATTTTAGAAGAAAATAGCAATGGAAACTATTCAAACAAATAGAGGAAGACAGAATTGAAAAAAGCTCTGGAACAATTTCACACAATCTAAAATACATGTGATCAGAGTCACTGAAGGAGTGTGTAGGGGTGTGTAACATTTGAAAAAATAATGGCCAAAAACTTTCCAGATTTGATGAAAACCATAAACACACAGCTTTAAGAAGCTCAATGAACTTGCCCAATACACACAAAGAAAACTACAAAAAAGCACATCATTATCAAGTTGCTCAAAACGAGTGATGAAGAAAAAAATCTTAAAAGTAGCCAGAGGAAAAAAAGACACGTTTTGTACATAAGGGTACAAACATAAGAATGGCAATAAATATTTTTTGTCAGAAACAATGCAAACAAAAGACAATAGAGCAACATCTTTAAAGTATTGAGAAGATACAAAATCCAGAATTCTATGCCCACTGAAAATATATTTCAAAAATGAAAGTGATATAAAGACTTTTTTTAGAACTATAAAATTTGAAAGAATTCATCACCCACAGAATCACACTATAAGAAATGTTACTGGTAATCTCTCAAGCAGAAGGAAAATGATACCAGAGGACAATATAGATCTATACAAAGGAATGAAAAGTCCTGTAAATGTTAATTATGTGGTAAATATGTAAGTTACTTTATTGTTTTTAAAAACTCATTAAAATATAATTGACTATTTAAATGAAAATAGTAACCATGTAGTGCAGAGCTTATATCATATGTAGAAGTAAAACGTATGACACAGTAATACGTGGGCAGGGGAGAAGAAATGGAAGTATACTGTTGTGAAGTTCTTATATGATACATCAAGTGGTATAATATCATTTGGAGGGAGACTGGGTATAGAATAAACCCTGACGCAACCATTAAAATAATAAAATAAAGAGTTATAGCTAAAATCTAACAAAATAGATAAAGTGTAGTAATACAAATACACTCAATTCATAAAAAGGCAAAAAATGAAAAATAGGAAAAGGAAAACAAATGGAATAAGTGGAAAATAACAAAATCATAGATTTAAAGACTCAATACCATTCACAATTGTTACAAAGAAAATAAAATACCTAGGAATATACTTAACCAAGGAAGTGAAAGACTTCTACAAAGAGAATTATGAAATACTGAGGAATTAAATCACAGATGATACAAAAAAGTAGAAAAACATATGCTCATGGATCAGTAGAATCAACATTGTTAAAATGGTCATATTATCCAAAGTGTTTTACAGATTCAATGCAATTCCCATCAAAATACCAAAATTGTATTTCACAGATCTAGGAAAAATGATTCTATGCTTTGGGTAGAACCAGAAAAGATCCTGAATATCCAAAACAGTCTTAAGCAGAAGGAACAAATTGGGAAGCATCACATTACCAGACTTCAAACTACACTACAAGCCTATAGTTATTAAATCAGCATGGCATTGCCACAAAAATAGAGACATAGACCAATGGAACTGAACATAAAATTCAGATATAAAACCATCCACACACAGCCAACTGATCTTTGACAAAGCAGTGAACCATATACACTGGGGAAAAGAATTCTATTCGATAAATGGTGCTAGAAAAATTGGATAGCCACATGCAGAAGAATGAAACAGGACCCATTCCTCTCACCACCTACTAAAATTAATTCAAGATGTATAAAGGATTAAATGTAAGTCATGAAACCATAATAATTCTAGAAGAAAATGTGGGAAAAACTCTTCTATTATAGATATCAGCCTAAGCAAAGAATTTATGAAGAAGACCCCAAAGACAATCACAGAAACAAACAAACAAAAAATGAATAAATGGGACTTGATTAAATTAAAAAGCTTCTACACAGCCAAGAAATAATTAATAGAGCAAATAGACAATCTACAGACTGGGAGAAAATATTCACAAGTTATATATCCAATAAAAGACTAATAGCCAGAATCTACAAAGAATTCAAGCAAAGCAGCAAGGAAAAATCAAACCCCATTAAAACATAGGAAAAAGACATGAACAGAAGCTTTTCAAAAGAAGATAGACAAATGGCCAATAAACATATGAAAAAATGCTCAATATCACTAATAATCAGGAAAATGCAAATTATAGCTGCAATAACATATCACCTTTTACTTCAGTCAGAATTTCTTTACTAAAAAGTCCAAAAACAATAAATGCTGGTATGGATGTACTGTTAGTGTTACTGCAAATTAGTACAACCTCTATGGAAAACAGTATGGAGATTCCTCAAAGAACTAGAAGTCGACCTACCATTTGATGTAGTAATCCCACTTCTGGATATTTATCCAAAAGAAAGGAAGACATTTTACCAAAAAGACACACCTGCACTCGAATGTTTATTGCAGCACAATTCACAATTGCAAAGATGTGGAATCAACCCAAGTTCCTATCAATTTATGAGTAGATTAACAAAATGTGGTATATGTATACTATGGAGTACTACTCAGCCATCAAAAAGGATGAATTAATGTCTTTTGCAGCAATATGAATGGAACTGGAGACCATTATCCTAAGTGAAGTATCTAAAGAATGGAAAAACAAACACCACATGTACTCATCACTAAATTGGCACTAACCAATGAGCACTTGTGCTGTGGTCCCCAACCCTTGGTCCATGGACTGGTATTGGTGCCATGACCTATTAGGAACCTGGCTGCAAAGCTCCATCACCCCCAACCCCATCCATGGAAAAATGTCTTCCATGAAATTCAGAAACCAGGGGCCCCACAGATGGAGGTAAGTAGCAGGGAGCAAACAAAGCTTTATCTGTATTTACAGCCATTCCCCATCACTGACATTATCACCTGAGCTTTGCCTCTGCCCCCACCCCCATCCATGGAAAAATTGTCTGCCATGAAACCAGTCCCTGGTGCCAGAAAGATTGGGGATCTACGGCACATACACATAGAGGGAAGTAAAACTCAACTAGTGGGGAGAGGGAAGGAAGGGACAGGTAAAAAAACTATTAGGAGGGAGAGGGAAGGAAGGGACAGGTAAAAACCTACCTAACAGGTATAATGAACAATATCTGAGTGACAGGTACTCTTATAATCATGCCTCAAGCATTATAAAAGCAATTCTTATAACCAAAATACCAAAGCTTTTTGTATCATGTAATACTTTGAAATTAAAAAAAATAATAATAAAATAAAATTTTATATCGAGAGTTAAGAAATAAATAAATAAAACTAACGAAATCAACAATCATGTTAATGGTTATATTAGAGCTCCAAAATAGAAAGGAAAACTCAAAAAGGAAATTGGAAAGTGTTTTGAACTGAATGAAAATGAAAACATAGCATATCAAAATTTGTGGGATTCAACTAAAGCAGGTTTTGGAGGATAATTTATATCACTGAAAACAAAAATTAAATCAATTACAGACCTAAATATAAGTTCTAAAATTATACAAGTTCTGTGAAAACATAGGATAAAATTTTTTGCACAAGTAGAAGAAAGGTTTCTTCAACAAAATGCCAAAAGCATGAAACATAAAGTAAAAGTGATCATTTTAATTTCATGGAAATTAAAACTTTGTGCCTTTTGAAAGAAACTATTGAAAGAATGAAAATGCAAGCAACAGACCGGTACAAAAAAAAATTATAAATTATATATCTGACAAAGGGTTTGTGTCTATAATATGTAAAGAACACTCAAAATTCAATAATATGATAAATAATCCAGTTTTAAAATGGACAAAATAAGCAGATAATTCATCAAAGAAGATATACGTATAGAAAATAAACACATAAAAATGTGCTCAATATCATTAGTTACTCAGGAAGCAGAAATTAAAACAAAAATGATATACCTGTACATACCTATTGGAATGGCTAAAGGAAAAAGATTGATCATATTAAGTATTGACAAGGATGGCAATTGGGATTCTCATATGCTACTAGTGAGAATGTAAAACAAAACAAATACTTTGGAAAAAATAGTTTCTTAAAAAAATTGAAATATGCCTACAATATGATTCAGACATTCCACTCTTTGATAATTACCTAAGAGAAATAAAAGCATATGTCCATATATAAAGGCTTGTACATGAATGTTCATTAAACATTTTATTTGTACTAGTCATAATCTAGAAACAACACCAATGTCCACCAACAGGTGAAGGTATAAAGAAAATGTGATCTGTACATAGGATGCTGTATTGAGCAGTAAAAGGGAATGAACTACTGATACAATTGAAACATGGGGGAATCTCAAAATAACTTTGTTGAGTGAAAGAATCCAGATAACGCATAGTTACATATGTTACAATCGCATTTATTGAAGTTGCTAGAAAATGTAAACTAATTGATAGTAACAGAAAGCAGACCATTGGTTTTCTGGGAATGCTTGGTGAGAGGACTGGAAAGGGAGGGTTTATAAAAGAAAATAGGAAACTTTTCAGGTTATGGATGTGTGCACAACATTGATGTAGTGATAGTTTCATGGTATATTCATATCTTCAAACTACCAAATTTATCCTTTAAATATATGCAATCTATTATATGTTAATTATATTTCAATTAAGCTGTTAAATAAATATGAAAAAGTAAAAAGGCTTACTTGAAACAGATTTGAACTTCAATTTCAATAAACTGTATAAAATCAATAAACGTACCCAGATATACTTACTCTAGCATATTTTCTGTCAAAATGGAATCTTGCTAGTATCGCTAAGAGCAGAGTGGATTTAGGAAAGAAATTTGCCTTGAGATGCTGATACATTTTCTTAAGAAATTTATCTGCATCTTAAAAATAGCTTTAGGATCAGATGATATGGTAGTTGCTATGGAAACTGCGCATTCGAGGCAGAATCACAGTGTGTAAAAGTTGTAAGTTAAAAACACCTTAGAGTATGAAGCCCTGCAGTTCCTCTCACCCATCCTCCTGCTTTCGGAAGTAAAAATCATTTCTTAATGAACTTAAGAATCTTTTAAAAGTACTTTATAAAAACATTCTTATCTGCTAACTGTATCCCTTACCAGAATTTCACCCCCACCTGGGCACATAAGTAAAAAGTAACATTTTAACTGAGAGGGAATGGAGATATTGCAATCATGAATCATTTACAAGGACCTAGTGTGGAAAACTGCAGGCAACCTCTTTTAGGCATGACCAATAAGTAAAAGGTGATTTTTATGGTGGGTCAGTTTATCCAAGTGACTGGGAAGGAAATGGGAAAGCGGTTGAAGGCTTCCATGAGCTTTCCTGTTATCTCCACTCCTAGATTTCATTATTTTCAACACATGTGTAAGAACTAGTTTTCCTCTGGATATTTTACATAAAAGTAAGAATGTACACAGGATTGAGCTACTTAAGGATACAATGAAGAACCTCCCTTCTTAGACCTTATAAAACAGGGTAGTGACTTTCTGACCCACAAGAAGTGATCATTGTATTTCTGCTCTACCCATACTCTTGGCCATATATTTATTTCAGACTCTAGAGTCACAGAATCTGTAGTCTTTCTGGCTAGACATCAAACGTAGCCTCAATCAGAGATATTTTTACCACTTGGTTCGCTTACTTTAATTATACCAGGTGTCCAGGATATTTTATTTTATTGAATCTACTAGATTTTCTGAAACCCACATAAAAAAGACTATAAAATTGAACTTAAACATGAGCTCATTTCTAATTTTAACGGTTTGAAATTGTCTCTGTTTTGCTGGTTAGTTTTGTTTCATTTTTAGGGGGCAATCAAATTAGAATTGTGTTTAGAGTACTCTGTCTTCAAGTTATTGCTTGTGATTATGGCAACATGAATTAATATCTTTATCTTTCCTCTAAGGAAAATTCTGTCTTATGCTTTCAGTATTCAATTCATACTCTGGAGACAAAATTCATGCTGGGAAAAGTGCACTTCCTTTCTCAGACCACATTCCCTCTGAAAGATCACACTAAAAACTTAAACAAAGCTGCTTCAAACTCTCTTTTGGCTTCCTCATCCATTATAGGATAAAATGCAACCAACCGCAGTCATCCATGTTCTATGGGACGCTTGCCTACTTCATTGTCACCAAGAGCCAGCTCCCTCACTCCATTCTACCTTAAAGAATTACTTCTATTATCCCCAAATCCATCCTGCTCTTTAACTGTTCTGAGACTTTGCACAACATGTGTCCCCTTTTCTAAATCTAGAGAACTGAGTCTTTCCTCCTTTGAAGCTTTTTCTGACCTCCTCAAGGAGAGCTCATCACTCCCCCGTACCTCTCTCTCTGTGCACGTATCTCTGTTGAAACACTATTGTGCATTGCAGGTCTGCATCCCCTTACTAGACTGTCAGCTCTCCACGGGCAGAGCTGTCTTGCTCCCCTTTGTGCTCTTTATCTACGATGGGATCCAGCTCAGGTCGTCTATCACCCCTAGTCTGGCCCCCCAGGGGTTCACAGTATCATAAGGGAAATAGGATGTTATAATATAGCATGATGTCAGCATCTAGGAAGGTCCCAAATCCATACTTTGGGGGGGAAATTAAGGCTTGTGGAAGAATTTAAGTTTGGCAGACAGACTAGTTCAGATAGTACTGGTCAGAAAGGGGTGAGGGTCATGGCATCAGCAAAGGCCCTGGGCTAAAAGAAAGCATGGCATATTTGGGAAATTAAAGTTAGAAGCAAGAATTCTACATCCCCATAAACCATTTTAAAAGGTTTAGACTTTATTCTGACATGTTTAGTTTGAGATGTCCATAGGACATCCAAGTAGAGATCTGTGTCCATAATTCAGGAAGAGATTTGGACTGCAAATATTTATTTGGGAGTCATTAGCATATAAGTAGAAATGTAAATTATGAGATGAATGAGAATGTGTCAGAAGCTAAGATGGCATATATCAGCCTAAATATTAATAGCATCCAAAATTAACAAATGTCTGTAAATGAGAAGCTCAGAGGATGAGGACATAAATGAGCCATTGAGTAAAAGGAAGAGAAGATGAAGAGCATGAGATGGATGAGGCCTAGGATCCCAGAGCATTCCAAGGAAGAGCAAATGGTCAACAGAAGCTAATACCACGAAAGCAAGACTGTAAGTAGCTATTGGATTTAGTGAAAGGTGGTCTAACTGGGTGAGAACGACTTCAAAGAAGTAATGGAGGTGGAAGTCACTGTGTTGAGAGTGAATGGGGAATGAGGAAGGAAGATTTTGAGCGGAGACAACGTTCTCAAAAGATTTGGCTACCCATGTGGGTGGAGTAGAAGGGATCAAAATTGTGTGGTCCTGAGATCTATCATCTGAACTTGATTATAAACTCATTGCAAGCAAAGATTATGCCTTCTATTATTTCACACACAATACTCAGTCACTGGCATATGTTGGATGCTTAATAAACTAAAAGATGGATTAGTGATGGCAGAGAATTGTTAAAAAGCAATATATCTGACACATATGATAGCTTTTTTATACTATAAAACTGCAATTTTTATACTATGATTTTCTATACATCCTGTGTACATAATCATATTATAGTAATTAATATTGATATCCCTGTGTCAAGAAAAAAAAGAGACTTCATAAAGAGCAAGATATATTATAAGTAGTATTGAGACTAAGAATTATATAGCATTCTTTTTTTCAATTAACGATTAATAGATAAGGGATAATTCAGTTAACTGGTATATTCAATAAAACAATATTTAATTTCCTAAACTTTCCTAAGGAGAAGGAATTGAACTCATATGCAAGATTTTGTATTTTGAGGGTTTGAAATGGTAAATTTTAGTCAATATAGCATGGTATATGCGTGACTTGAGAATTTACAGTGGTGAGACTCCAAATCATAGAATATGTCTAAACTTAATCTCAAAATTCAGAGGTTTGAATATTTTATTTATAAGGTGGTGTTTTTGTTGGAAAAGTTTGACAGATATTGATAAATATAATGGAATTACTTTTATCTACAATGATGATTAGTGAGGTAGTTTTAACAGGGTTTCTATGACTTCACATAAAACTTTTGGTCAACTTGACCATATATTATTATTTTCTCCATTGATGTTTCATTCCATTGCTTTTAAAATTAAAAAGAACTAAAAAGTAAAAAAATGGCTCTATAATTTGTGAGCCATTTTATGTAATCACTTACTAAATTAGGAAATTGCACTTCAAGCAACTATCTGCTTATTGGAAATTATCCAATAGAAACAACAGCCCTGGTTTGAAAGGCCACACATTGTGTTTTCTTGTATGATGATATGCTTGTAATTATATTGAGTCAATTGTTTATGATATTTTGGATTACAGAGTAATTTGTGAAAAGTTACCAGCTAATTACAGTTGACCCTTGGACAACACAGGTTTGGGCTGCACAGATCTACTTTATACTTTGCTGCTTCTGCCACCCCTGAGACAAAAAGACTAGCCCCTCCTCTTCCTCCTCCTCCTCCTCCTCAGCCTACTCCATGTAAAGACAGCAAGGATGAAGACCTTTATGATGGTTTACTTCCACTTAATGACTAGCTAATACATTTTCTTTTCCTTATGATTTTCTTAAAAATATCATCTTTTCTCTAGCTTATTTTTTTGTAAGAACATAGTATACAAATATACAAAATATGTGTTGATCAACTATTTATGTTATCAGTAAGGTCAACAGTAGGTTAGATTATTAATAGTTAAGTTTTGGAGAAGTCAAAAGTTATACTCAAATTTTTGGCTGCGTGGGGGTTGACACCCTTAGCCCCCATGTTGTTTAAGGGTCAACCGTAGTTGTATTTTTGGACAGAATGTTTTGATCATATATACAGGGTATTGATTTTCAAGGAAAATCTTTTTGCTTAAGCAAAAAGAAATTTACCAGAATAGTACAGGGGTTCTAAGGAGGAATAATAGAAGTATTCTAAGCACTAACCTAATTGAATTATTTCTATATTATCTAGTTTCTATTGTAGTACAAAATAGCTTCAAAGCTCTGTGGAAAACAACAACAAAGATTTACTTCTTGTTCCTGTTACCTGTTGCCTGTATGTTGGCTTAAGTTTTAAGTTCTACTTCTTATATCTTTTTTTGTTTTTGTTTCGGCACCAAACTAAAGCAGTAGACCCTATTTTAGTTTCAAGGCAGAGGAAAAAAGAGAAATTGCCAAACCTAAAATGGTGCCTAAAGCTTCCACCTGGTCATGGTACCTTGAACAAAGCAAGTTCCATGGCCAATCCTAATAGTCAACAGAGTGGGGACATGAGTGCTTTCTATAGGTGACACTGTTTGTCAAATGTCAACAAACAAGGATGTATTCTTGTCTATAGGGAGAGAAGAAGATATTTGAAAATAATAGTACAATTGGTTTGAGTCCTTCCTTTTTATCACAATATTTGCTTCTCTACTTTCTGATATTTGTTCCCCCATCTCTATACTCAGTGGCAATCATCTTGATTCAGAAACCTATGAACCAAAAAGAGAAGTTATCTTCCACACCCAAACCCCAACATACATTGAGAGACATGGAACACAATAAACATTTCAAAAAGGAATTCAGGGAAGGCAGTTCTGTGGAAGTACAACCCTTAAAAACATTATGTGCTTTTTAACTATCGATTCCAGTCACTTCCATGTGCTAATGGCCACAAGGGCAACTTTTGTCCAGATGTGATCTCTCTGTCTCTCTGTCTCTCTCTCTCTCTCCTTAATCACTGGCATCTTGAGTTTATCAGGTTTCTGTAGATAAGCCACACCCTTAGGCTCTTTGCCTTGAGCTTATTTTATAGAAAAGAATTTAGTGGGTGTCACTTTAATTGATTCAGAAGTTTTAACAAGTTTGTTAACCATACCACTATTGCCGTGAGTTTGTCTTATTCACATTTTGTCATTTAAAACATCACACGATTTTATCTTTTACATATTTCCATTTTGCAAGTTCCAGAATTTCTGAGTTTTCTAGATCCTCTATCAATTCTGCTTGCAAACTGATCAATACTTTTGAGCCTGTATGTTTCTTGTCTTATTTTGTCAAAATCATCCAAAAATGTCTAATTGACACTATCAACATTCTGGGGAGCCAATCATAATCCCAAAATGTCAGATCTGGCCTCTTGGTGGATTGTCGCCCTGGTTCTTTGGCTCCTTGCTTGGAAAATTCACAAGCAGGGCTGGTGTGACAAAGTGACCACAGACAGGAAGCAATTCCACACAGACAGCTTTTATTACAGAAAAGAAGGGAGCAGTACAAAGTGAAAATACCTTCCAGAGAAAGGAACGGGTCATACACTACCAGTGGAGAAAGATGTTAAGGACTCCCAGGTGTTTCCTTTTATTGGCCTCATCTGGAGTAGGGTTTACAGGAGGTGTGGGATGTTACCAGGTGATTGATATACATAATTGTCAGGTGTTCTGCATTTTCCTGTAGTCCCTTCCTCTGATTCTCTGCCCCTAGGAAACACCCTCCTGGCCTGTATCTGCTACCTGCAGATTTGGTCCCTGCCTAACACAAAGACATAGTCCCAAATGCCATAATCCCAAATGTTGAAATTCTGAAAAATAGTCTCAAAAGATTAAAATTCCAAATTTTGAATCCCGAAAGCTGAATTCTGGGGAAGAGATTAGTGCGTTTTTGGTTGTACACAGCAAAGTTGTGTCATGTTAGTTGCATCAGTTTAGGTGGAACTATTACCTAGTTATTGTCTTTACTTGCAAATTAATTATGGTTTAAGGAGATGCATACGGGTGCCAAGGTGACAAGGGGTGGACTTGTGAACTTAGTTTTAGGTGTCAACTTGACTGGATTAAGGAATACTTGGAAATCTGATAAGCATTATTTTGGGTGTGTCTGTGAGGGTGTTTCCAAAAGAGGTCAGTGTGTAAGTCTGAGTGGACTAGGTAGGGAAGAGTTGCCCTCAGTGTGGGTGAACACCATCCACTTGGTCAGGGTCTGGAGAGAGTAGATACTGAAGGCAAATTGGTCTCTCTCCGAGAGCTGGGACAGATTTTTTCTTTCACTGCCTTGGACACCAGAAATTTGACTCCACAAAAGTGCATTATCACAACATTGACTTACATGTGATAATTGTACCTGTATGTAAAAATGTTGAAATATCTTCAATAAATGAAGACGTGTCCCTTTTGTATGTCCACATCTGTGAAAAATAAAAATTCTCAAGGTCTCAGCTCTTTGGGCATCTGAATATATGGTGGTGACCCATTGGGGGTTTTGATCAATCTCTTCAAAAGATTTAGATTGTTCATCATGGTATTTCAGATGACTGCAGTTGTAAAGCTGGGTGTACAAAATTACCACCCATGGTTATAAGCATTTATACATTTCCCTTTTTGACTTATTTCTTTATGAATATGGTTCATCTGCTCGTAACTGTTCTACCTGTTATACTGTGACTGTCATTAGTATACCTGAGTGTTTATGCCTGCAAAAATGTGTATGCTATTATTGCCTGCTTTATTGTGTAAAGTGGCCTATGATGTGTTCTGTCATGTTTTTGTGTTTCTCAAATCTCCTTTTAAAAAGTAAATCAATATCTTTAAAATTTTTTGTATTACTTTTTCCAGAATTATACTTTCAGTATTTTGATCTTTCTGGATCTCAGCATTTGGAATTATGGCATTCAGGATTGTGTCTTTTGGGATTACAATCAGCCCCAGCTTTGACTTACATGTCTTCACTATTGGAGCACCTAGATTTTGGGGCAGAAAGAAAAGGATTGTGACTAAATTGTGTAAACAGTCCACCATACTCACAATGATTCTACTATTCTCATTTCATATGTGAGAAAACTGAAGCAAAGTTAGCTTAAATAGCTCTGAAGGATCACATTGCTGGTAGGGTGAGGATTATAAGTCTTGCTTGAGAGCAAATCATCTTAAATATAAAAGTGAAGCAAGTACAGCTGACCCTCAGAAGGAACTTTGCAAGTCATCATGAACCGTACCTCTCTCTTCAACCAAATGGTCTGTTATCACTGAAGCATTCTTACGTCTCCTGTGTACATAAAGGAAAATGGCTGTCCTTGCACTCCGTAAACTCACAATCCCAGCACTCAACTTTAATCTGATTAGGGTCCCTCTTCCTTGGTTTCAAATGTCCAGGAAGAATGATGTCAGTGGCTTAGTTATGCCACAGGTCTAATGAGTTTCAGCCAGAGATCCAGTTCATGAAGCCAACTGCCCACTCCAAAGAGTACTATGGGACAGACTATGTGAGAAAGGTGTTTGAGGCTGGGAAGAAATTATTTTGGAGGAAGTTAATCAGTCTTTGGTTTATAACGAATTCCATTTTGAAAGAATCTCACCTAATTTACTTGGAAATGCGAATTATGGACTAACGTCATGTATTTTCTTTTGGCAACGAGTTGGCAAGGGCTGGAAATTGTTTCTAGTTAGGTTTATGAAACTGGGGGTAGCAAAAAAATAACTATTAATAGCAATGAAGTTTTGTATTATTAATACATGCACTAATACCAAATAGTGTTGAAAGGATAAGATGCAAAAGAGCAGGATGCATTACATTTCCATAAGAATGGCAATTAGAGACCTTGAATGACTCTTCCGCTGAAAGTGGCTCTTTTGCTACTGTAAGTCCATCAACAATCTGGCTAGAAAGTCAAGAATTCTCAGCGGCCAAAGGAAAAGGTAAATTAAAGTGAGAACCTGGTATTGTAAGTAGAACCCATATCTGAGGGTGCTGCTAAACCACATCAAATTTTCACAGCTTGTTAGAGTATATGTGGGAGCACAGGCAGGAGAGGGAGTCCAGTCCCATTTAGGGAGAGCTCAGCATAGAGAACTCCACAAGGAGTTACACGTTCAAAGTAAGGATGAAATAGACGAAAACTGTGCCTCTCTATACGCTGAAAGGTGAGGAAGGAAAGTTCCCTGTTTTGAAATTTCTGAATGGAGGAAGAACTGTTTGGTCTATGGTTCTGGGGCTTGTCTTTATTCCTCTACCCTCTATCTCTTGTGTCTTAGATCTCATGGCTTTCTCTTTCTTGGTTTACTCCTTTATTTTGCTGGAGCATGTCTTCCAGTAGTTTTCTAAGAAAAGAATTTTAAAGTATGTTCTCGAGTCTTTGTATGGCAAAGGCTACTATCTGTTCACCAAAGTCCATTTCCTCTTCTTTCTAGGCATATGGTTCTAGCTCCCATCTCTCATGAAACTAAATTATGACCAATGGAATATGCCACTTCCAGACCTTGCTTGTAAAAACCCCTCGTGTATGGCCCTCTAAGTTCTTCCTCTCTCTGTGTACTTGTTAAAGGCGCCAGGGTTTCCTTAGCTTGAGTTCCCTGAATGACCACGTGAAGAAGAGCCATGCCTAGTAGTGTTGATAGTCACCATGGTCCATTAAAAGAGCAAGAAATAATCTTCAAATATAATACATATGTGTATATATATGTATATGTAATATCTATAACATAATAATTAGCACCCTTTTTTATTTTAGCATATAATATTATCCTAGCTAATATATTTTGTATGCTTCCAAATATCTTTATTTTACCTTCATGTTTGAATGATATTTTGTATAGAATTTTAGGTTAACAATAATTTTTTTCTTAGAATGTGGAAGACACAACTAAATTGTCTTCTAGGATCCAGCGTTGCTGTTGAGGGTGTGATGTCATTTTGATTTCTGTTCCTCTTTTGGAGACTTCTTTGTTTGCTTTGGGAGTTTTTCTTTTGGGACACTGAATACCGAAATTTCTAGATAATGTCCTTCAGGTCCATCTTTTTTTTTGTTTACTCACTTTTTTAGGAACTTAGCAAGTGTGTTTAATGTGGGGGCTTATGCCTTTCAGTTTTAAAATTGTCTATTGTATTGTATGATCATTTTTCCCCCTTTATTTTCTCTGTTCTGGTTCCAGAAATATTGCTATACAGACATATTGGAAAGTTTTTATTACCTTTTCTTTTATATTTTCCATGTTTTTCTCTTTTTGTTCTATGTTCTGTGAGATATCTTTGACTTTTTATTTCAGATATAATTTTCTATATCAAGATTCATATTTTATAATTTTTCAAAAAGTGCTTCTCCTCCTGTCTTCTGCTTGTAGATTAATACCATTTTAACCACATTTACTGTCCTTTTGGCAGGGTTTTGATAGGGAGAAGAAATAAATGCATAACCAATCTGACATTTTTGATAATGGCATCTTTATGAGAAAAGTTTAAGGTAAAATCCAGCTGGAAATTGGGTGTCACTGAAGCCTAGTGACAAGTTATGTCTGTATCTAGGTAATTTCAGTATTTATATTGCTTAGTGCCATTCAGCCAGATAGCTCCAGGGCCACGGGCAGAGTCACAGTAAAGCTGTAGACGATTCCTTTGTGTGTTACCTAGGACATCTGGTGTCACATCCTCCCTAGATGGTGACTTAGTTATGCACAAATAACATGTATCAAGAGAATCAAGCACCAGTGTAGGCTGGCTTTTAGAAATACATGCTCTAAAGTCATAAAGAACTTAGTTCAAACCCTGCTCTGGTATTTGCTAAAAGTGAGATTTTGTTTATGTTTCTTAATTTTTCTGAGTTTATGAATTCTCATCTGTAAAATGGGGATTAATTATTGTCTCTACTTCCTAGGCTTGTTTTGAGGATTAATTGAGATAATGTAGGTAATGTATTTAGCACAGCATCTGGTATAGGAGGTACTGGAATGAATGACAGCTGTTGTTATTTTAATGGCACATAATTACACATTAACACAAGCTGTAACACCCCACAAATGGGGGCTCTCTAGAATGAATCAAGGCACACATATGCTTCTGAAATGAAGAAATATAATAACTGTATAAAATATTACTTGCTTACAGTAAGTATTTAATTTGTAGTGAAAGAATTCATCTGAAGTAAAGAGCTTTCAAAGATTTCTCAAATTTATAGGTGTGCCAAGGGTCCTGGAGAGAAGCTGAAAGACCCTTTACTGATATATATAATTTATATAATGTGAAGGCTTAAACCTATTGTAAATAAATAATACGTTTTGGTAAATCATTTTTCTTTGATTCCCTCTTATTTTAATTTCTATTAAACCTATTTTTATTTTTTTTCATTCACAGAATTAAGCAATCATTTCCTTCTAATTTAGATTCTTTAAACAAAAGTTGCAAATGAATGTAACTTTCATCTATTATAAAACTAAGGGCAAGTAATTCATCGTATTAAGATTCTTCTCTTAGTATAACAAAAATAGAAGATGTGTTATAGTATAATTATGCTTTAATAACTTTTTCCCCATTTTAATCTCACATTAAAATAAATCAAACATTTTCAAAACACTGTTTTAATCACAAAAGAAGAGAAAATGTAGAATTTAGTTTATTACACTGGCTTTATGTTCCCATTATTGGGGCCACCACAGGGTGAATATTTTTAAATGCTTTTCTAGAATTTAGATACGCTATTTGGGAGCCTTGAGAGCTGTGTAGATGTCTGGAAGTGATAGAACAAAACTACAACAGTTTGAGCCTTTTTTACATGTGTATGTGTGTGAAGTTTATCCTTTTAATTCCTGAGTAATATTTAACTGTATGAATGTAACATATTTGCTTATCTTCTCATGAGTTGTAGACATTTGAATTGTTCTCACTCTTGGAGTATTATGAATAATGTGAATAATGGCGCTAAAGCATTCACATACCATTTTTTTGTGAGGAAGTATATTTTCATTTCCTTTGGGTAAATATATTGAAGTCTAAATACTGGGTCATGGAATAGGTGTATATTCAACTTACTAAGAAACTGCCAAACTGTTTCCTAAAGTAGCTGTCCCATTTGCACTCTACCAATAACGTATGAGAATCGCAGGTCTACCATATCCTCTTCAACATTTGATATTGTTAATACTTTTTGTTTTAGCCATTCTAGTGGATGGAAAATGGAATTTATTTTTGGTTTTGGTTTCCCTTTGCATCATTACTAATTATACTGAGCACTTTTCATGTGTTTATTATCCATTGCTGTATCTTCTTTTTGATGCCAATTCTTTTGCCCATTTTTTATTGATAACTTGTATTTTTGTTAATTATTTGTAATAATTCTTTACTTGTATGTAATGATTATAGATATATGATTTGAGAGTATTTTCTCCCAGTCTATTACTTGCCATTTGTATTCTTTATGGAATTTTTTAGCTGAATGTTTAATTTTGATGAAGGCTAATTTATCTTTTTTTATGTTAATACTTTGTATGTCTTATTTTAGAAAACTTTGCCAAACCCAGGGTTATGAAAATGTTCTCCTAGGTTTTTCTCTAGAGGTTTCATAATTTTAGCTCTTAGGTGTATGATGCATTTCAAGTTAACATTTGTTTAGGGTGTCATATAAAGGCTGAAGTTAATTTTTTGTGTGTGTGATAGGTCTATCCAGTAATTCCAGTAACATTTGCTAAAATGGATTTCCATTCCCCATTGAATTTAACTCATATTTTTGTCAAAAATTAATTGACCAGGTATATTTGAGCCTATTCCATTTATTTATTTGCCTATCCTTATATCATAATACTACACTGTCTTGATTACTGTAGCTATAAAAGTGATCTGTAAATAAAGTATTGTGAATCATTCAAGTTTGTTCTTTTTTGATAGTGTTAAAACTATTCTAAGTCTTTTGCTTTTTCATAAAAAATGTATAATTAATTTCCCAATTTCTTGAAAAAATGCCTACTGGAATTTTGCTGAGATTGCATTCAATCTACGGATCAATTTAGGGAGAATTGATACATTAACATTATTGAGTCTTCCACTCCTTGAACATGGCACAACTCTATTTATTTAGGCCTTCTTTAATTTCTCTTAGTGAGGATGCATGTATTTTATTTTAGGTGTCTTCCACATCTTTTGTTAATTTTATTTTTAAATATTTTATGTTTTTTAATGCTTTTGTAAGTAATATTGCTTTGTAAATTTTATTTTCCAATTGTCGTTTTTGGCAATATGCAGAAATAAAAGTGATTTTTAAATAATTATCTTTTATTTTTCCACATTGCAAAATTCATTGATTAGTACTCCTAGCTGTGTTTAGGATTCCTTAGGATATTCTGTACTGGCTGTGAGTAGAGGCAGTTTATCTTTTCTTTTCTAATCTTTATGCATATTTTTCTTGCCTTATTACACTGTCTAGGACATCAGTGGTGAGAGCAGACCATGCCAGTCCCATCCTCAAAGCCCTTAAATGGACCTTCATAAAACTTATGTCCTTGCCATAGTCTACTAGATCTGGCCCGTGCTGCACTTTTTTCTCTGATACCATCAGCAGGTGCACTCTAATTAGTCTGGCCTTAGAGATCTGGAAGGAACCTCACCTTCTGCTACTGCAAGACATTTCCTCGGGCTTTTCCCTCTGCCCCATCTCTTGAGCTGCTTGGTACTCTCCCATCCCCTCTGGGATGCTTCTCCTGGCCAGCCTAAGGGAGATAAGTTGAAGTTTCTACAGAATATATATCTCGATTTCTAATTATACATTTATTTACCTTCTCATATAACTAGCACACTGAACAAACAGAGAGCATCTTGGTTTCTCACTGTCCCCTTGGGTTGCTCATTTGGCAAGTTTTTACCTCGTTGCTGGACAAAAAATTTGATAGGGCCCATAGCTCCTAAATAATAAAAAAAACCTGTGACCCTGTGAAGGTACAAAGCAGACTCACACCAGCACTCTCAGCCTTCCTTACACACAGCCCTCACCTCTCTCCTCCACCTACTAGCTGTGGTTTCTGACCCCAACAGGAATGGGGCCGATGGTTGTATTGGGAAGGGAGAAAGGATGAAAGTCAAGGGAGCAGTATAGTTTCACTTGGCTGGTCCTGGGATAAGAAAACTTCATTCTTTCTGGGCCTGCCATCCTGGCGGATGTTCAAAGCTGACTCTCTCTTGGGTTCTTTTTTATTTTTCAGGGGCCCATTCTGGTAACATTCTCTGCTGGGATTACACTGAGGCAAGTGAAGCTGGGATATGTAAGTCCTGGGTTGGATCCTGGCTTTTTAAAGACTTTTGACATTTCATTCATCATGGATTCTTTGGCATTAATTCTGATAATTTTTTTGAAATATTGTATTAAATATTATTTGTCTTGATTACTGAGTTTTCTTTTTTTGGTTCTCCCTTAAATGTTGTGCCTAAGATGAGTACTTTATTCATATTAGCTAGTCCTAACCTTATACTTCCTGTGACATAGGACAAGCATTTTCCTCTTGCTTGTTACATACCCCTTAGTACCTCCCAATTATTTTTTAAGTCTACACCACAGAAAATCTTATCACCCTCTTATACTGCCCTTTAAGGTAGAATTTAGAACAACTCCAGGCCAGCTTTTTCTCCTTCTGGGCCACATCTGTTACACAGTTTTAGTGCCCTTTACTGGACAGATTCTGGGCTAGGAGGCCAAGCCTAATACTGAAACAACTCTTCTTTGTTCTGTTACAGCAACAGTTTAGCCTGTTCTGGCAATTTGGCTTTCTATGTTGTCATTAGAAAGCTTGAGACAAGGGACAGGCACACTCAACCTCCCACTTATTTTTTATCTGGGGGACTCATTGCACAACCTTATTCAAAAGAAACCTCCCAACAAATCTTTTCCCAATCTCCAATGCTGTGGTTTCCACTGTGGACAAAGGGTTTCAAAGATGAGGACGCATTGGCTAAATCACTTATTTTTTCATGAAAAGATGCTTTATTCACTAGTAATCAGGAAAATGCAAATCAAAATGACAACTAGAAATATTTTAAACTCATCAGATTGGCAAAATTTACGTCTGGCAATATTAAGTGTTGACACAGCTATATCCCAATTATAATTGTTATACACTGCTGGTAGAAGTATAAATTGGTACAACCATTTTGGAGAATGATTTTGGAGGGTATGCATGCTATACCACCAAGCAATTTAATTCCTGGAGCTGTGTCCTAGAGAACCACTTACATATGTGCACAGAGAAACATGCATAAGAATGTTACTTGTGACATCATTTGTCATAGGAAGAAACTGAAAAAAAAGTATTGTTCATTAACAGAATGGCTAAATTAATCATAGCACAGTCATCATGCAATACTGAGGCTGGCAGGTGGTATGAGCTCAAGAAATTTTAGTCCTAGGCTCCCCACTTGTGTCAACATATGGCTAAATTATTTATTAATTCAGCATGTGATCTAACACATCCTGTGGACTGCAGCATTTACTATACATTGGTACTGTGGTTAAAATTCCAATATGATAAACGGTTACTGTCTCCCCATTGAACCATAAACTCCATGAAGGCAGAGATCATTTCTGTTTTGATCATTCTTCTGTTTACTGCACCCAGCACATTGCCTGGAAAACTTCAGATGCTTCATAAAATTTTGATGGAATCATGGAGTAAATGAATGAACTCTTTTTCCATTACTCTTGTAAAGCATATGTAAAAATAACAAGCTATCTGAGGTATTTTGTTATATTTTAGTAACAATATGTATTCTAACTTTTAACACTAATGAAGAGTTATTAATACAGAGTTGTTCAGGAAAGATGTTGGAAAAAAGTAAGATGAATGTGATTCAGCAAAAATCAGCAAAGAAATGTTAAATGGAGAAGTGAAGGTTTGCTTATATTCTCAAAGTTAGAGCATGAAACTCTTTAGAAAACAGCATGGAAGTGGCCAGTGGCAGGTTTTCACTATATTCTGTAATAGCCTCTGCACCTCTCTATCCTGAAACGGTAAACCTTATTCTCTGTGGATTTACCTGGATGAAAACCAATCAGGCAACTGTACAAATACTACAAACACCTGCACATCAGAAAATTTTAACAGTGCCAGCACCAAATAGTTCTTTTAGTTTATCTCAAAGAATGTTCCCAGCTAATCCTCTCTTGGGGACATAGATAAACACTCTGAAGCTAATACAGTCTTAACATAAATTAAAAAATAATGCAGAAAAGACAGTTTAGAGCATATAGTATTTTGTTACTTTTGGATTTCCATTCCTGTTTTGTGAGTCTCATTGTTGGAAAGAAAACATTTTCATATTATTGTTCTGAAGAGGCCAGTAACCTCAGCGCTACGCACTGTGGTAGATTTTTTTCCCTTTTCCTCCCTCGGTAACAACTTAGAAAACCCAGATGCTAAGCTATAGAAGAGATTCCCACAAAGCACCTGGTTTCTTGGCAGATATCTCAGGTGGCTGGGCTGGTAGCTGCTTTTCCATCTGAATTTTTAAAATTTGGTTTTAGATCCAAGATTTACTTCTAAATTTAAAATATCTAGATTCTTGTCATATTGTCATTTAAAAAAATTGGAATTATCATGAAATGTTATCCAAGTAAAATTTGTATGTTATATATAAAAGTGTATGTGATATATATTATTTATCTTTTCCTATAATTTTGTTTCTGAAGGTGACTTGCATTGTAACTATAAAAAATAATTTCAGGATTATAGTTCCAATAAATCTTTTTCTTCCTAGAATAATCTAAAATATCCACCTTTCTCTAACATTTCCTTTTGCTTCTAAAAATACTGATATAATCAATAAAGCATCTTAGTAAGAGGCCACTTATTTCAGCATGTATCTTTAATTAGCTATTGCTTATATTCTGCCTAATTTAGAAATGATTTGAGATAAGATGACACAATTTACAAATTCTTTTCGTGTATCTCTTTCTTTCAATGTGAGAACAGTTTTTACTCATCTTTTCTATGATTTCTGGTTTTCCCTGTTCATTTCTAAAATTCTACATCAGTGCTATTTGAAAGGTGTTTTGTTAATAACTCCATTTATCTCTAAAATATCTTGACTTTTTAGTTACTCTTTTTACTATAACTCTGCCAATGTTTCCTTTGTATCTAATTTATATCTAAATTTTGATTTTATTTTTTCCTCAGTTATTTCACATAAAATTTATTTTTCTATTTCTTAGTTTCTATTAGAGTTTAGTAATACTACCTTCTAAAGCCATGCTTAATTTTCTAATGAGTATTTAGGTCTACGGTTTATTTGAGTAAAGCCATGCAAATGTAAATTTCATACATGCTTCTGAGAGCCTAGAATAATATATTTCTATTGCCTTGTATTTCAGAGAGTCTGGTTTAAGACACCCTCAATAACATAAACATATTTGGTTAGATGCAATAAAGATATGTTGTTTAACTGCATCAAATTGGAATCTTACACTCTATAAAGTAAGAAAAAATTAATTTAAATGGTTATATAACTTTGCTACTCAGTTTGCCTCTTCCTGCTGTTTCTTGCATGTCACCATCTAAATGTTTGCTGCTGGTTCTTACCATTAAACATAAGCACTTAACTATTAGTATTTGAACAATGAGGTACTATGGCGATCAAAAAGAATCTTTTGTCTGGCAATAAAGACGCAAGATAAAAATATTCTCAAAACTGATCAAGCCATATCTGGGATTCGTCAATCCCAAGAGTAGAATAAATAGGAAGAAGCACTAATAGGGCTAACAGTGCAGATACTGAAGGGTTGGGCTCTCTTTGTGTCTGAAAACTTTCTGGAATGAATTTCTTGGGTTGTGTACACTAATTTCAGCAGTTCTTCATGATGTCGAGCACTCAGAATGTTTCAAACAAGGACAAATCCTTAATTTGATTGATTTGTTGCAGTTATCAAATGCTCATTTGGTGTACTTTAAATATTTAATCTTTAACTTAGTCTGTTTTCTTTTCTAAAACACATTCTGAAGCTCAGAACACTGAAGGATGACTATGGTTGTGAGGTTTCATGTTGGACAACATACACTGTGAACTGTCATTTAGTGTCTTTGGCTCTGATTGACCTGTGTGGCCTTCCTTGTCTTCTTTCCTCAAATGCACGTTCGCTTTTTCCTGTCACATAATAACTTTGCGTAGCTTCTAAGCTAAGAAGTCAATCCAAGGTTAAGCTGTTGCTTGACAGAGAAGAAATAAGTCATTTGATATGAGTGTTGTGTGTGACATGGGCATGTGATTTCAACAAAAGTGACTGGGATATGTGATATAGATCGATTCTTATTCCAGAATCTTTGGGTGTCCTGAGGCTAAGTGAAGCCGATCCCGGGAGGGAACTGCTGGTAATAGTGCTTTTTGGTTTGAGAGATCCATGTGTATGCATGTGTTATGGCTTGCTATACTCAGGTAGGTGAGCACCTGTATTGACTCTTAAAGCATCTGAGTTTTTTTAGAGAATCACATGGACAGACAGGAGAACCTTGAAGAAAAGTTAAAAAATAAAATACAGATAAATGAATATATATTTTGAGAAGACCTATAAAGTAGCTACCCTTTCCAAAATCTTCCAGGCCTAGCTGGGTTCTGTGACTCTACAGATGGGCAATATCAGTTATTATTGAGAGAGGGGAATAGTGATTATATATATATATATAAATTATAATATATAAATTTATATATTATATATAAATATATAATATAATATATAATTATATTATATATAATATATAATATAAATATATAACATATACATTTATATAATATATAAATTATATTATTTATATTTGTCTCACAAATATTTTATGAATATGAGCATGCATGGGGCAGTTGGAAAAAGTTTAAAAGAAAATGAGAAGCTATGCTGTGATAATTCAGCTTAAAAGGGAACCGTGTCTTACCTGCCCTTAATGGATCACTGACGTTCACAGAGACGGACCTGAGCCCTGAGTTAGAACTCATCCTTTTCCTCTGAGACCTCTTTTCACTTTTATTTGATCTTTTCCTTCTTTTCAAATCCCTCATTTCCTTCCCTGGAATTTACTTCTGTCTCTTCATTATATTTCTCTGATCTTCCAGTTTCCTTAAACTCACTAGGGAACTCTCATGTTTCTATGTATCTTATTTTCATTGCACTAATGTTACACATTAGATCAGTGTACTTAAATCTAAGTCATACTGTAATTCACTTTTAATGATACAATTTAAGTAAAATAATTCCAATTTATTTAAAACAATTTAATGATTAATAGATATTCTCTTTGCATCTAATATTCTTCATAATGGTCACCTTTTCTCTAAGCATTGCTGCTAGATTTTTAACTTTACAATTTTTTTAACAACTTTATCAAGATACATTTCACATACCATAAAATTCACCTAAAGTGTATAGCTCAATGACTTTTAGTATATTCACAGAGTTGTGCAAACATCACCACAATCTAATTTAGAATATTTCAAACTCCCCCAAAGAAACACAATTCCCATTAGCGGTCATTTCTCATTTCTGCTCCCCATCCCTTCCCCACCCCCACCCCATGCAACCCTTAATCCTTCAATTGCTGTAGATTTACCAGTTCTGGACATTTCTTATGTACAAACTTATACAACATGTGATGTTTTGTGATTAGTTTCTTTCATTTAACATAAAGTTTTCAAGGTTCATCCATGTTGTAGCACATATCACACTTCATGCCTTTTTATAATATAACATAGTAATAATAATTTTACACTTTAAAATGCACACATAACTTCTTTTTTATAATATTGTTATACATCAGTTCTACCTCAGTCACATAATAAAGTTCAATATAATTTAAGTAATACCTTCACTTTAAATGATGAAACAAAGTATATTAGTGTGTATCTCCTAATTCTAAAGCATTATTATCTTACTATCTCATCGGGCAATTATAGAAGGAGAATAGTGTGTTCCTTTCTGCCACTGACAGCCTTCCACTTTTTATCTGCCAAGTTTCCTCATCTAATACTCTCCTGAAACTTAGTAAAACTAGTTTTAGTAAAACTTCCCAGATAAGACATATATTTGTGAGTAGAATAGCAGATATCCTTTTTTAAAATTCTTTCTGTTCATAACAAAAATTACTCTGGTGGTGGGGAGAAATGGAAAATCATACCTAGTATATTTCTGACAGAATGAATTAGAAAGCAAGGCTATATCTACTATTAATTTGTTGTAGTTCGTAATTCAAATATCGATTGATTAAATCCAGCATTAAGTTACTCAATGAGCATTTATGTATCCAATGCTCTCATGAAATGAGTTTTGTATGAAATTAACTTTGTGTTGGATGATAAAATGCAAGCTTAAAAATAAAATATACAAATACTCGTTATAAAATACCAGATGCTCTTTTCAATTTTTGATTCTGAAATGAATACATGTCAGCCAAGGCCAGGAGAAATTTTCTCCAGTTATATCAGATTTGTTCAGCTGCATCCCAATAGATGCTTCTTTCATAGTGTTTTTCTATTTCAGCACAATAGTTTTTTGCTTTGTCCTTAGAGTATGGAGTTATGAAGAGAAATTGGACTTGCCATCTTTCCCAGGGTTAATGGGTTTGCAATGATACTGGAATAGTCAGTGTGTTGATGGCAATACCAGCTTAGGAACCTGGAATAACATCTAAAAATATAGAAAACTAAAAATATTTTCTATACCGTGGAAGACTGATTACATTAATGGCAAATCCATTATACCTCTCTGGAGCCACATGTATTGCTATAGAGCTATGGTGTCTCTCCTCACTCTGGCTTGGGGTTTGGTCATGTGCCTTACTTTGTGAGGGTAAAAGATGTGATCCAAGTAGAGTCTCAAAAAAGCGCTTGAGCAATTCTGCTGGTACTCTTCCCTCTGATATCACCATGAGAACATGACCACGTGGCCAGGTAGTCTGCTAGAGATGAGAGTCGTGGGGAAAAACCAAGTAGCCACAATCTACCCAACCAAGACGGGACATGACAGCTCACTGTTAGAGATGTGAGCAAGCTCATCAACAGCAGAGGTTCCCAGTTAAGCCCAGCCTAAATTTCTGATCCACAGACTCATGAGCTTCATAAATACATATTACTGTTTGCTACTAAGTTGTTGTGTGTGGTCTTTTATAATGTAGCATTATTGTGGCAATAGGTAATTGAGATATATATGCATATATAAATATATTATATATAGATAGATTTTCAAAAAATAATCAGTCATACTTATTATTAATGATATCACCAGAATGCCTTCTAGTCTACATAGTAAGGCAGGTAGAATATATAAATATTTCATATGTAGTAATATCTAATTTATGTGTTATGACTGGCGAATAACATGTTGAACTTTGGTGAAGATTTCCTCAGATAATTGAACTTACCATTTAAACTCATTTATTAGTGTAACTGTTTAGAAACAAACATTTTGTGTAGCAGCTAGGATACTTATCTAGATTTTGTTAAAGGAGATACGTCTTTAAAATAAGTGTTTATTGATTCTGTTCATTATGAAAATAATATATGACCATTATGAAAAATTTGTAACACATGGAAAAATTTTTTAAAAGACAATCATCTATAGTTTCACTCCTCAAATAGGATGGGCAGTTGTTAATATTTGAGATATTTTAAAACATTTCTTTCTGACCTATTTCTTTGTATGTACTTTATTTAACATAGCTATGACTATATTATTTGCACAGTTTTGAATAAACATTTTTCTTTTGTTCACTTTTCATTGGATATTCAGTTTCAGGTTTTATTTTATTTCATGGCTCGTATAAATAATATATTAATGAACATTGATGTACACTGGGACATTTCTATATAAGGATTGTTTATTTAACATATAGTTCCACAAATTACTAAATCAAAATATAATGTTTTAAGGTTCCAGATATACTCCAGGATTATTTTTCCAAAGGGAAAATACAGTATCACTAAAAATGTAGGCCTTTTAAAATGTAATATTTGAATGCTAATTAACCTTTACTTGATGACTCATGGTCACTGTTATGAATATCCATTACTGCACTGTACCCAGAGACAATTTCAGGAGCTACCAAAGACTATAAGGCTGTTTCCTCTTTCTTAAGTGGCACTAATATGTCTCCCCCATCTTAGTTTTAGTTTATTTTCTATCTTTTTTTATTCATGCCTGAAACACAAATAGTAACATGATAATACCCAGGTTTGAGAAGATATTTAATAGTTTTGGTGGCAGTGGGAATTCACATATATTGTTTATTTGAATATAAATACATTTTGGGGAAGCCTTTCCAAAGCAGTCAAAGTCTTTAAAACTTACTTATTTTTCAAACAAGCAATCCCCACTCCTAGTGCTTTATACTAAGCATTTATATTCATCCACTATGCTAAGAAAATAATCATAGATATAGAGGGAAAATTCATTATCAAGGATGTTCATTAAATAATTTTAATAATAATAAAAATTAGAAAAATCTAGGCCAGATAAATAATGATACATGTATATAGCAAAATACTATAGCTATTAAAAATCATGTAAAAGAAAGCTTAATAACATGGGGAAAATTAAGGATGCATTAATTAAGAAGAAATGTTATAAAAGATGATATATAATATATACAATGTACATGTACAGCATGATACTGATATAATTTTTTCAATACCATAAACAGTATTCTGTATGACACTATTATGGGTTATTTACAGAATCTTTGTTGTGATTTCTAAGCTTTCTAAAATAAGAGTAAATGGGTGTTGAATGAGGATTTTAGGGTACTTGCCTATGAGAAAAGTGCTTAAGTTCTAGCGCCTGAATTTTATGCCATATCTTTAGGCTGCTCAGATGTTTATTTATTTCCCTTCCTAATTCTACGTATATATTGAGGTTGACAGATAAATTACCACTGAATGGCTCTACTATTACTCCTGGGTGATTGTACATTGAGTAGCACTCTTGATGTTTTCATTGCTCTCTTGTATTTCAATAGATGTGCCAGTTACAACATATGCCTCATTACTATTCATCATTTGATCAGCTGAATATTTGAAATATAAAATTTATTGTGTTCCAAACCTAATGCCCTGAGGGGCCAAGGAGGTTATGCAAAGTAAGTAAAGCAGATTAACCCCTGGCTGAGTAGAAAGGGAACAGCTACCACTCACCATCAACTGATTATTGGCAAGAAGCAACATCTTATGATGCCAGCTCTGATGATTTTTCAAGTGAAGCTAGAAATCCAATTTTGAAAGCTATGTCTCTGGTTTTATATCCTAGCTATTAATTCCAAGTGTACAGGCCATAGAAACACACCGCAAGTTGCATTTGTCCTGTGAACAGTCAGGTTGTGATTTCTGATGTTTAGACATGTCAACATGTCAAATTTGAGGCACCTACAAGCAAAGAATTCTAATATAAAGACCAATAATTTGTCAGTGATAATCAATTCCCTTATTAATAGACATTTAATGTGACTGTGTAATGTGTAATGTGACTGCAAGTTGTCAAGGTGAATGAGATGACAAACAAGTGTGCCAACGTTTTTCAGTTTTATTCCCAGATCCTTAAGTGAGTAACTTTAATTTTCTTACATATGTCCTTTGCACAGAAACAATGTCAAAATTTATAAGGCTCATTGTGTATAATTCTTGACTACTAAAATAAATAGGCATTCTAAAGGACTTAGGGAAAGAAAATATCATGGTAATCAGAGCAAGGATGGCCTGATTTAGGGTTACTAGATGTGAAGCTATGGTGCAGCATGAGTCTATGTTCCAGGGCAGGGGTAATGTTCCCCAGCAATCTCTATGGTTGAGAGCAACAGGGATATACAAACTGCTTGGACTATAAACAGTCCAGATGTGGATGTCAACTATTTTTAGGAATTGTCTGATAATAAAGGGCGACCAGTATCTGGATAGCTTGAAGCTTTGGGAAAATTACTTACAGCGACTCTTGTTGGGCTAGAGACACCACTGATCTGTGAATTCAGGTGTATGGGTAGAAGGGGGGGGGTACCAATCCTATTTATTTTCCCTTAGAAGAGGGAGATTGATCCCATTATTCAGGCAGCTCAGCCTGAGCTTCTAGGGTCACTTGGAAACAATCTCATTGCACTACAATCATAGACTTCATTGCAGACTGAGTGGGACTAGAGTCTGTTGCAACTTAAGGAAAATGAAATGCAAACTATCATTGAGGGTGGGTAGCATGTCAGCCAAGCAATTTTAGCCAGCCCTCAGATGATTCTGTTACAGGAAGGGGTCCACAGACCATATTTTAATAAAGTGTGTAACGTGTGTGTGTGTGTGTGTGTATGTGTGTGAGAGAGAGAGAGAGAGGGAGAGAGAGAGAGAGATACATAAACATTCAACAAATTCATATGTTCAATAGGTTCAAACATCTATATCTACATATCCGGATTTGTAAATACCTATCTGTGACTGATTGCAGTTTCCCAAGAGGCCAAAATAATACCACATGCTGTTCTAGAACCTTGCCACTTTCTTAGACCAGAGTTTAATTCCCTTCTTCTTGATTCTGAGTGGGACTGTGGCTTTCCCTTAACCAACAGAATGTGGTGGAAATGCCGCATGACTTCTGATATTGCTAATAAAAGGCAATAGCACTTTAGCCTGGGAATCTGGAACCCCAGTGCTGGCGAACAAGTCTCCGCGGAAGCAGTGCCACTGCCCTGCAGCTGCCATATTGTGAAAATCCAAACTGGCCCATGTGGAGAAACTACATGGAAAATCCCTGTGGCTAAATGAAGAGAGAAGCCCCATCAGCTCCCGACTGCTCCGGTGTCACCCGCCCACCATCTCACCACCTCTGCCTGAGACCTTGAGCCAGTAGCAGCCATCCAAGCAAGTTCTCCCCAAATTCATGCCCCAGGAAACTGAGAGAAGAATGAATTACGGTTGTTGGTTTAATCCTCTAAGTTTTAGGATGATTTATTTTTCAGTGATACAATAGAAGTCACTCTGTATGTCTAACAGCTCTATCTTCAAAGAGAATCTTTAAAAGAGGAGAAATACTAGTTTAAATAGAGATCATTGTCTCAGGACCACCTACTTGGCCCCACTCTTGCACCCAAGGAACCTTAAAGAATATGTGGAACACAGTTTGTAATCAAATAACATTTGTGAAAAATAAGAAAGGAAGGACTTCCATCTCTACTGTCCATAACTGTGAGCTCATTCAGAAGGTTGAAAAGCAAATGATTTTCTTGATTGAATAATATAAGGAGTCACTGCATCTGCCAGAAATACTGATATGGAAAGCAAAACAGATACCAACTAATCCATAACAGTTCAGTTAATGATAATTAGGAGTAAGTTCTCACTTAGGCTGGCTAAGACTTTCCCAGACCTTGATAACCATCTTGGTTCATGGAGAAACTGAACCACACTGTATAAATTAAAAGCATGTTTTCAAAAACTTAATCAGCATTTGTAGAGTTACTACCATGCATCACAGAAATTTATTTACATTATCTCATGCAATGTTTTAAATTTCTTAAATATAATTAAATTATCTCTAGAGTCTAGATGGAAAAGCTGAGACTCCATGAGATTAAATATTACAGTATCACTCAGATAATAAGGAGCGGAAACTCGAGCTCAGGTTTGCTTCTTGCCAGAGCCTGTGCATTTTCTCCACATTATTGGTCTTCGTAAGATGCTCTGGGCCTGAAAGTGATTTGGCAGAGAACCAAGAAAGATTCCACTAGCTGTGCCATTCATCGCGTTGAGTAACACGTGATCCACAAGTTACAGTTTTACCAGCCCAGGAGACATCAGGGCACATTTCCTTCAGCACCTTAAATCTCCGTCTCTTTTGCCACATCTATCCCTTCTGATTCCCTGGGTCTGAGAAACAAGTGCAGTTCATCAGAGATAACACCATTCCCTTAATATCACAGTGTTGTCTTTGATAAACTGCACTTGTTTCTCAGACCAGTGAGTCCACTTGTCTTTTTTGGTGCTATATCTCCCAAATCCATCATAGCTCCAAATTAACGGAGAGCAGTTGTGGCCTGGATCCCAGTCCCCTTGTCTCCAGAGGTTTTCAATATGGAAAGTTGAAACAACGTAAATTGCTAAGAGAAGCAAATCTGAAGTTATTTGGCCTGGATTAAAATACTAGCTCTGTTACTTCCTGGTCATGTGAGCTTAGGTTTGTTTAATCAACCTCTCTGTTGAACATGGTTAATCAAAGCATATCGATTCCAGTACTCTGTGAAGCAGATGCAAAACAGATTTAGATGTGCAAGATATTGGGAAAACATCTATGTAGCATAAAAGGGACAGGGAGCAAGAACAGGCATGGAGAACTTTCAGATTACAATGCAAGTCTAACCCTGGTGAAAGGAGAGTGGGAAGGAAGAATTGTGTAGAAAGAGCCTCATACTACAGTGTAGCTCTGAGAAACTCTTGGCCAGACTGATGGGAAGTCCCTAGGCAAATACTGCCCATCAGAGGAGTTCCATGTTGGACACAATGTCTTGGCTCTAGTACTCTCCACGGTGCTTAGTCCTTAAACACAGAGCAATCCAGGGACAGTGTGGCCTCAGAGTGAGTGTTGCAATAGGTTAGTGTGTCTCTTGAAGGGAGATCCTAGCAGTGCATGTCTGCTACACACAGTGCGTGACTGCTAACACACAGTCACTCTGTAACAGAACTATTGCAATGATGAAATGGTTTAGTCCATGAAATGCATGTAGAACAGTGTTCCACACAGAGGAGCTCAAAATAATATAGCAGTTATTATCACCTACAAGGAAACACAAGAATGAACTTAAATGCCTGAGTTAAGTATGTTACCTGTTTTCACCAGGCAGCTTCAGATCCTCAATTGCAAACAGATACCTTGACAGACAGGTGGATCCTGAATCTATGAATCGAAATCCTGCAAAATGTTGTTTGTGAATGCTGGAAACTGCGCTAAAACTGCTCAATCTCAGTAGCCATTCATATATAGTCTTCTCTCAGAATTACCTCAAACCCCGACTTCCTAAAATGACAACTTCTGTAATCCTTTGTCGGTGCCTTCTTTATTCTCTATCTCTTTCTCTCTCTCTCTTTTGTTTTTGCTTTCAGTGTTACTGTTGCAATGATTGACTTGGCACAAATGTCTTATATGCTTAAAATCATCATTCTGTCATTCAACACCTGACCTGGAGAAATATAGAATTCAGCAAGGGTACATTCTCAGCAGGTGACTCGATTGCTTCTGTCGTGTTCTTATTCCTTTCTCTTTCTCTGTTCCCTCTGTTTCTACTTTGCCTTCACCTAGCACTAGTCCTGTGATAACTTTGTCTCTTGGAGACATCAGGATGAAATGATATTTTTCTTCTCTCTGCCATTTTATTTGCCACCAGCTAGAGATAAGGGCTATAAAAAGTTTACTCATACTACTGTTGAATGCAATCTGTCTGAGAGCAACAATGAGGAAATGAAAAGTAATGACACCGCCCAATTCAAAGAGTCTTTCAGGACTACAAGAAACATCTTAGATACGAATTACAAAATTGTTTACAAGTACGGACAATCCCCCACTTATGGTTTGATTTATAATTTTTCAGCTTTATGATGATGTGAAAGTGATATACATTCAATAGAAACTGTACTTCTAATTTTAAATTTTTGATCTCTTTTACTGCTAGTGAAATGCAGTAAAATACTCTCTTATGATGCTGGGCCCTAGGAGCGAGCAGCAGCTCCCAGTCAGTCTCATGATTATAACGGTAAACAACTGATGCTCTGTGGCAGTGGTCCCCCACCTTTTTGGCACCAGAGACTGATTTCATGGAAGACAATTTTTCCACGTATGGGGGTGGGGGCTAGTGGGTGAGGGAGGAGCAGGAGGCGGAGCTCAGGCAGTGATGGGAGTGATGGGGAGTGGCTATAAATACAGATGAAGCTTCACTAGCTAGTCGTTGCTCTGGGTCTGGTCCCTAACAGGCTGTGGACCAGTACCAGTCCGTGGCCTGGGGTTGGGGACTGCAGCTCTATAGTACACTGTGTTGCCAGGTGATTTTGCCCAACTGTAGGCTAATGTAAATGATCAGAGGACATTTAAGGTAGGCTAAGCTAAGCTATGGTGTTTAGTAGGTTAAGTGTATTAAATGACTCACATCTTTAGCTTATGAAGGTTTATCTGAATATAACCCCATCAAAAGTTGAGGTGCATCTGTGTCATTGTCCCTAGTGCAGTGCCCTGCTCAGGTTGGCACAAAATGGATATGTATTGAATGAATGAAGAGAAGCACTTTAAATCATGTTTTTTTAAATGATAGCATCATGCATGTTTTTTGTTGTGGAGTCATTCTCAATTCTAGCTGAGGAATTTTTAAAAAATACTGGATGCCTGTGATCACTCCAGACCAACTGAATCAAAATCTTTGTAGGTGAAGCCCACACATGAGTATTTAAAACAAAACAAAACAAACAAAAACACCCACCCCTGATGATACTAATATGTGGGCAGATTTGAGAGACACTAGTTTACAAAGGAATTTTTAGGGTAAGTCAGGGGTCCGTGCTGGTATTCATGGTTTACTTTCCTCTCTCTGGGCCACCTCAAATGACAGAGTGAAGAGCAGGAGCTCGGCCCATGACAAGGTGGCCATGGCATGCATGCAGTTACTTGAATTCTTTCCTTTTTTTAATTAAAAAAATCATATTCTCATGGCTTTCTACTCCATAATATATCCTATTTGGTTAAATATAAAACTTTTTTCACAAAAAACCCTTCATGTGAAAAAAGTCTTGCATGATGCACCATGATAATTCTCCTGTTTCTTGTCTTCTGGGCATATCTCCTCTTCCCCAGTAGTCACGGCACTCACTAGCATTGCGTCCAAGAGCTCAAGTATGGATATCAGATATATCCGGGCTTGGATTCCATCTCTGCCACTTACATTTGTGCGTCCTAAGAAGCCTCTTCACCTCCCCAAGCCTTAGTTTTCTCATTTATCAAAAGGAGTTGTTATGAGGATTAAATATGATAAAGTGCTTAGATAGTGGGGCTGATAAATATGTTTTCCCCTATGCTCATGTTATGATGTTTTTATTAATGAGCATGTGCTTTCATTCTGTGTTGCCACTGGACCTGGGCAGAGGTGGTGCCATTTATGAAGAGTCTGAAGAGGAGGCAGCAGAATGTCAAAGAAGGCAAAGATAGTGACACTGAGGCTGGAGGACAGAGCAAAGCAGAATCTCTTTGCCCCACCCCCGCGGCCACCCTGTTGTGTGTAGGGCCTGGGTGGTCTTTGCTGTATGAGTTTGGGCTGGAGTGAGAAGGCAGGACAGTGCTTCTAAACTTGCTTAAGCCTTCAGTCCTGTCATTTTAGGCAGGTGCCCTGGGGTGATATTTAATCTCCTCCAATGAATCTCAGTCAAGGAGATTTTCCATTGAGGTTTAAACTCTGAACAGCTTCCAAGTTGCAAGACCTACCTGAATGTAAATGAGGACTGTGGTCACTGAGAACCAAAATGTGCTGATTTAGGTTTATGAAGCTCAAGTCAGTTGACCTGGCAGCTCCGGTGTGAGATGAGGTGGAACTTAAATGTGCAAAGTGGTCATTTTCTAGACATCTGCCATGTGCAGTTAGACTTTCCTGATGATGAGAGTCTTGTCTGTCCCTTTTCTGTTGACAAAAGTGTTTGGGCCATGGTGGGCAATAAGGAATGATAATAATGCTTATAAAAAGTCACCTTACATTTGTGTCGCATGCTACATTGAACAATGTGGTATCACATCCATTATTGTATTTGATTTTTGAAGCAATTCGGTGAACTAGAAAAATTACTGCAGCCTGAGAGTAGGCATATTCTTAAAGGACACATGGTCACTAGCATCCATTTAGAGTTTGTGCCTTTGCCTCTATACACCATGACCTCCTTTCTGCTCTCAGTGTATGCGCTCTGCTATTTAAACTTGTATTTTTGAAACCTATTTCCCTCTCTAAAATCTCACTATCCTCTGATCCTTTTCATACTGTTCAAATATCTCTCTAGCATTAGTAATACTAATTATTGAGAAGTAATGCACATTTGAGACTGGACTCTTGGCTGAATTTCTGCTGGAAATGTTCCCTATAGCAGGTGTTAACATATGAAGTTCCTTTCCTTTCTCTCTCTCTCTTTTTTTCTTCCCTCTCCCTTCTTCCTTCCTTCCTTCCTTCCTTCTGAGGAAGGTGGGGATGAGGGATGATAAAGAGAATGAGTATGTAACTAATCAAAGGGAAAAATCATAAAAATATTTGAAAAAAGATCCTTTTGAAGCTAAAGGTAGAATCTACATAGGTGTGAATTTAAGATAACTATAATTATGTGGGATGCATTTCCTTTGGTGAAGCAATGCTATTAGGCTCTGACTGTATTGCTTACACTATCTCATTATAGATAGATAGATAGATAGATATATGGTATAGATATAGATAGATGATAGATAGATGATATATCACTATATAGTGATATATAATATCAGTTATAACTAATAATTTTTCAGTAATTTTGTGTTTAGGAAATGTATTCTCTTCTAAGTTTTAATTGTTAGTGTTTATCAGGTGAATTAACATTCTCAAATGTGTGTGTGATAAATATTGCGCTAAAATTATCACGATCTTTTCCCTAAATGATTCTGCCTTATATTTCAAGATTTTTATTTTGCCAGATGGTATTGAAATCACTAATACCCCAGTCAGGAGTTCCCGTATATGCAGAAATATAACCATCAGAAATTGGTGTTAACAGAGTGAGAATTATATTTTTTATATTTGAGAATTTCAGAGTCCTTAGTGAGACACATATGTTTTATATATGATGGGATATGCATGTCTTTTAAATAAGTAAAGGTAAAGCTAAATGCATACCTGCCCCAAATCCTTAACTTAATAATAGTATTGTATTAATAATAGTTTAACAAATAGAAAACTTTTGAAATAAAACCTAACATATGGCAGAAACAGAAACCTATTTGTCTGACACCTTTTTCCATTTGATTTAGGCTGAATTTACCAAATATTTTGATAGAGGATAGGCCATTTAATGTTGTAATTAAAAACTTAGGCTCTGGAGTCAGATAATGCTGAATTTGACTCTTGCTTCTTCTTTTTTTTTTTTTTTTT
>VBSM01001124.1:37511728-37529650 GCA_008086735.1 Cheirogaleus medius | reverse complement strand
CTCGGCTTCCCAGAGTGCTAGGATTACAGGCGTGAGCCACCACGCCCGGCCTGACTCTTGCTTCTAATGCTTACTAACTAAACTTCCCAGACTTGGTTCTCCCATTCATATGATAGAGATCATATTAACAATTAACAGCATTGCTTATTATAAATAATATAAAGAATGTGAAATGCTTAGCAAAGTGTTTAGTATAGAGATGGTATTCAGTAAATACTGCTGTATTATTACCCATTAATAGTAATAATAATTCAGTTGCAATAACTCTCATATATCCTGGAATAGATTTATTTTTTCTTAGACTATCTAAAAGGAGTATTTTCTCCGTGTTTATAAATTCTTTACCTATCACATAATTATCGAGTAACCACTATATGCTGGATACTTTGCTAGAAGCTAGATTTAGGATGTTTAGCCAAGCAAAATCCTTTCTTTCATGGAAATGGTAGTCAGTTTGAGAAAGGATTACTAAACCAGCAAATTAACAAATAGTATTTATCTGTCTGTTTAGTAGCAGAGAGCTGATTAGAGTTTCCTCTCTAAGTCCACTGGAAGTCCGGCTCAGAGCATTTGTCCTGGGATATGATAGAGTGAGGAATTATCAGTAGGCATGAATCTAGAAACTTCATTTCACTTGAGAGTTGTGGGCTCTGAAGCAACTGGCCACATGCATGTAGCTCAATGCCTCTCCAGCCATTCCACAAGGCAGGGTTGGGGTGCGGGTGCATGTGTGTGTGTACGTATGTGCATGGCTGTGTGTGTTTCCTTCAGTTCACTTCATCAGTGCCCAGCAAATAATATAAAATGAATAAGTAGGTGAAGGGTCATTCTTCACAAAGGAGCATAGTTCAAAAATGCTCAGCATCTCTAAGTCCTGCTGAATGTAAGCAGTGATAAAACAAATCTGTTCTTCCTTCTTCATTTATTACTTGGAAGAACAAGATACCCCCCCCATATATATATTTGAATCTAACTATTCAAAGTCTTAATGGAAATAAAAAATAATTCTTTAAAAATAGGATTGTGGAGTGTTGGTGCCATGAACTAAGGAGGACTTTGATTTCTGTTGATCTAGTAAACACATGAGGGGAGTCTTTCTGGGTATGACGTTCACAGAGGCTTCTCAGAGTTCTTGGCCTCTGAGCTAAAGTCAAGTCTGTTCCAATGCCTCGGTGCTCACTTCCAAAGACCTTAATAAAAGCCCTCAGAAGGAAGGAAAAAGTTTTCCTCCTGGCTCTCTATAGTGAATTACAAACTGGCATTCTCTCCTCCCATTCTTAAAACTCGAAGGGTAGTACAGGCAGTGATGCTGACAGTGTGCATTCGCAGATGCCACCATATGGGTCTCGAAAAACTAGTTGCACTGATGATTCCCTGCACATGTAGGAGACAGTTTGCATTGTTGGCATCGTCCCTGCACAGAAACAAGCACAGCTTAGCAAGGCTGAGCAGATGGCACTAGATCTGGTGCCAGGGAAGCAGTGAATTAAAGGTTATACCCACCAGGTTTGATGCGGTGCCAGTTTGAATTGGTACAGAAGCTTCGGCCCACCTGCTTATTGGCCTCATGACATCTGGCATCTTTTTATTTTATTTTATTTTTTTTTTTTTAGATTTGGACTGAATTGAAGGCAGCAAGGAAAAATGTCATTTTAAAATACAGTTACAAGTCAATGGATTTAAACACCTAAAAAAAAGACCTACAGACCTTGTGCATTAATGTTTTTTATATTAATGAATTTTATAAAACCTTGGGGGAAATTATACACTGATGTGCAGAAATGTGTTGCAATTTATAGCAGCATAAAATGGACAGGGTGGACTGCTAAAAACTGACTTAAAGTTGCTAAATAGTGACAACAAAAAAAAGCCTATTATCTGTAGCATGTATATTAGGAATCAGGGAGGAAAATAAATTTGCTTCTATTTATTCTAATGATTTTCACATTGCAATAATTAGAAAACATTGTGGCATTTCACATAAAAGCTCACTCTAAAAGGTGTTTTTCACCTTTAGTTTGCTCATGTAAAGTTTTCTTTGGTAGCAGTGTATTAAATTACACTGTGTATCAGCTGTAATCCCCACTTGCTCTGCACACATTCATGTACTGTGTACACAAATATGCAATGTACCCAGCCCCAGGGTAGCAGTGTGTGCATACTGAAACCTGTTTGTGTATCTCCTTCATTTGGGATTTTCCTACCTGTTCCCTGGGTGTGAAATGAAAGCATGCAGTGGAGTTGTAAGGTGATTCACTTTGTAACTAAGCCTTCTAATTCCAAATGTATATAAGGCCTGGCATAGGGCATCCACAATTTAATTTTTTAAAAATTGAGTTTTAATGATATTAAATCAAGCCCTGCAGCAGCATTATAGAGGTAAAAGAAATCATCATTAAGCAAATGTGTTAAACATCTAAAATAGTATTAACTTTTCATCTGTCAATCTGACTTGTATCATGCTTTGATACAAGCTCGATTTTTTTTCCATTTCTTTTTTATTGAATTAGAACAGCTATGAAGTTTTGTTGTAGTATAGTCTTTTTTAGAAAAAAAAATCTTTATGAGGCATTGATAAAGAAAAAAGAAGTAGGAAGTGCTTCTAAGTTGTGCTCAAAGAATTTGGAGGAAGAAAGAGTAGAAATCAGGAATAAACTCTAATTGTAAACAGAAAAAGAAATTGGAAAGCCAAGAATTTATTCTTATTTTGAACCCAGAATTCTACAGACAGAAATACTGAGGAACCTATAATACCTAGATAGTCTTCAGAATATATAAATGAGAAATAGTAGATGTCTGAGAAAGCTGTATCTACTCTGTTAGTTCTGGATATAATCTGGGAGCCTACCATTTGTTTTGAAGTCTTTTATTAAAAGTATCATTAATTATTAATGTTGAATTAAAGCACACTAAAATAATTTTTAAATATTAAAATATTAATTATGAATATTAAAATATTAATTATCTTCCAATTATGAATTACATGAATCACAACTACATATTTTTCCAATAGACTGGGTAAGATAACTACTTCCCAAGGAGAGGAAATTATTATCAAAAAAATTAAGTAAAAAAAAAAAAATCTAAGCACCAAGAATGGAAATGGGCTGCTAGGGTTTTATAGACCTATTTGTTGTTATCAGAACCTTTAAATTCATCTTAAATATAAGGAGGGAAAACAATCTCAAATTCATTTGATTTAATTTAAGCAGTATATATCAGTCAATATTTCAACACTAGAATAAAGACAGGAAAAAGTAAAACCACTCACATTGCAGAGCTGCCCTAACATGGGAGCCACTTAGAGCAGGGGTCCCCAACCTTTTTGGCACCAGGGACCAGTTTAGGAGAGGGGGCAGAGGTGAAGCTCAGGTGGTGATGCCAGCAATGGGGAACAACTGTAAATACAGATGAAGCTTCATGGCTCACATGTGGCTCGCCTCCTGCTGTGTACTCCCTTTCCCCCACCCGACACCCATTTCCTAAGTTTCATGGAAGGCAATTTTTCCATGGGAGGCGGGTGATGGTGGGATGCCGCCGTGGTAGAGCTCTGCTGCCGGTCCTTAACAGGGTGCAGATCACCAGGAAATGGGGACTGGAGACTTAGAGCTTCCTCTTGTTCGTGTAACTAACTCATTTATATTTGATACTTCTTCATAACTCCATTAGACTGGATTTCTTTCACAGGCTTCTAAGGTGTTCTATAAAAATGCTCCTTCATTATTGCTATCTAAAGACATCTTACTGTTGTCACAGTCAAAACTTATACATTATTCAGTGTTGTTATAAATAATTCTTGTTATAGACCAAGTACCAAATTGCTACCTTGTATTCATTGTAGTGAAAGAAGTTCTGTTTCAAAGTTCTTTAGGTAGGCCAAAATATTCCAAGGGAAATAAAAGACATGCATTCTTCCACTTCTTTAACTGAACAGTTTTAATGAGGTAATGGTTAAAAAAAAATTCCTGATAAGAGATGACAGTAAAAATTGTAAAGTTGTAATAACAATAAAATGAGTTTAGTGTATTATAGTGTCAGGTTGCTGATTTGGGAGGATATCCAAGAGTAATTTTATTTACAGTGTACCTGACAACATGGCCTTCCAGGCTATCTATAATATTTTGTTAAGTTCCCTCTTCTCAATATAATTACAATCTAATACTCATTGTTAACAGATGCAAGGCTGGTAAAAATGGGTCTGAAAAGTGAAAAGCTCAATGAATTAACTAGGAAGCAAGATCTTAAGACTTCCTCTCTCAGCAAATTGGATAGTGGATTTTATATTTATCTTTTTAAAGGTACATTTATCATTTATGTATAAAATAACCAACTGGAAGTTCAAGTTAATTTCCATGTATCAGGGTTTTTTTTCAGTAGTGAAGTTTTATTTTCCTACTCATGATAATGGGCCTTTCTGAACCTTCTAATTTATTTCTGATATGTCAATATTATACCCTTTTGTTTTGCCTCCACTATTCAATGTCCAGAATATTTGGAGATTGTTAATCAAATAATCAAATAAATACACATCTTTAGATTTTTCTTTCCTGGAAAAGGGTTATTTTTTTAAAATAGGGCTCTTCATGTAAATAGTATCTTTTTAATTTCTAGTCTGTAAAATATTTCCTATTCATCTATTTAGAATTCCCTAAAAAGGTAATCCATCTTATTATTAATAGTCAGCATTGATTTTGAAAATTTATGGCCGAAGATCCACTATAGGTGCTTTAAAAAATAAATCCAGAAAATCAATAATCTATCCTCAAGCTAATGAAATAAAAGATAAAGTTCCTGAAGATTCCATTTACATGGACTCTACATTGAGAATAATGATCCCATGGATATAGCTCAGCCAAATCCTGCTCTCCAGCTACCATGATTATTAATATATATTTTTCATCACCTAAGATATGATTATGCTGCAAAGATGGTAAGATACAGTTCCTGGTACAAAACAGGAACTCAAAAAGACTTGTTTAATGGATTTATAAACCATGTGTGAGTCATTTATTTATCTTTCATTCAGTAAATACTGATGGAGCATATATTATGGAAGTGGCTAAGGGCACAGATTCTGGAGCCAGACTGTGTGGGTTCATATTGGCTCCTCCTTTTGCTAGCTGTGTGAGTCAGCACAAATTGCTTAACCACTGAGTAACCTGGGCCTGAGTTTCCTCTTCTGTAAAATGGAGAAACTCCAACTACATAAAATATGTAATAAGATACATAATAATACGTACTTTATAAAGCTTTATAAGGAATAGATTATATTTATTAAGAATTTAAAGCAATGTTAGGCATATCATAAGTGCCTGAGAGGTATTGGATCAACAAATAGATAAATAAACATACGTAGATGATAGAATTCACAGCACATAGAACAGAGCAAGACATGGTCTCTGTTCTTGATATACTCAAAATACTCAGATATTCTTCCAGCCTGGAAATGGCTAACATGCACAAAGTCAACTTTTAATTTGAATGAAAGTTTAGATTTTGAACTTGGAGATAGGGAATTTACCAAAAGATCTGGGTAATGATCAATACTTCTTCAAATGAACATGACATCTCTTTACTACTGCAGGCAAAATTACGAAGTCATTGAGATATGTGTTCATTGTTTCCAATATGCTCTTCCTTTGTGGTAGTGCTTCTCATTTAAAGAAGAAATGATCTAATATTAGCATTGCATACTTTCTAATTAATTGATATTGTAATTAATTTTATATGTGTGAATGATTTCCACTCTGTCTCTTTAACAAGACATGTTTAGATTTCTAGCCCTTTTCAATAGTGGTAAAATGAAAGTTTTTAAGGTAGTGCCAAATAGGTGGAAGATTTGGGGGGGGAGCAAAAGGGCCCCTGGGGACTTAATGTATAAGCTATGTGCTCTACACCCTATCAATTTAAAAGATTTATTAGTTCTAAACCAAAAATGTTTTTCCATTTCTCTTCTCTATATCCCCAATACTACTATATCGCCTTGGTCAGGTCCTTATTGTTTACCACCGAAAGTACTAAGAAATCTCCTTCCTTGCCTCCTAGCTTGTTTTTTATTCCCATCATCGAAACTATGGCCTGAATGAGCTTTCAAAATAATATCCATCATCACGTTACTTTCCTGCTTAAAAATCTTCTGATGGTATCCATGTCCTCAGCAGAAGTTCCAAACCTGATTGAGTCGCCTGTGGTGGAACTCCTCCTGAAGTTATTGATTCAGAAGACTTGGGCTCAGGGTTTAATCTCCGGGGGACTTTGATGGAGCCACTCCATGGACCAATGTTTGAGAGCCAGCAGCCAGAAGATAAAGGCAAGGCACACAAACCCTCTCCTGACTTGTCCCTGCTTATCTCCCTCCACTCTGCATATCCACTCTCTTTTCCAGTTTGAGTGAACTGTATGAGTTCTCACCTCCACACCTTGTAGATACTTCACTCCCAGTTCAACAGTATCTCCCCCTTGCGACCCCTGGTGACTGCTCTGGGCCAGTTAGTAGCTCCTTTTACAGAACTCTCAGGGATACTCTGCTGAAATAGAGTTTATGATTTTTTACTTTTATAATTATAAGAACTTATAAGACATGTAGGGTTGAAATACTGGCATTAAATGATGCACAGTTCAAATAGGCAAAGAAAAAATGAATGAAAGAAAGATCACTTTTGATTTATGCCTATCAGAGAATATTAAAGACAAGTTCTAATACATGATGCCTCTCGTCTCCATTTTCTCTCTCCTTCTAATTTTCTCACACTCCACCTGCTTCAGCATCTCTCTCTCCCAAACTCCCTGGAGATTCTTCCACATGTCCTGTCCCACTTGACTTTTATCCTTTTTGTCCATCCCTTTCCTCCTGATTTTGCACTTTAAAGTTTCAAGGAACAATGGCATATTACTTAGAAGGCTGGGAAGGGCAAGCACCTCAACTGCAATGTCGGTGTTGTTCAGGAACAGCTCCTAGTGATTATAGAGAAAAGAGATTTGGGACCATTAACATCAAGAGTTTGAACTCCTTAAGAGCAACAGTGATGTCTTAGTGATTTTGATTTCTCACGCAGATCATGAAGCACACTAATATACTAGGTAACCACTGTGTTTTGAATAAATATTATATGTAGTTTAAGGAAAATCTAATTTATTTGCTTTACAATAACATCGAAGCAATAAGATAGGAAGGTATTTTGTCTCTTCTCTATCATAATTTTCTTCTCTTCCTGCCACTATCCTGTTTATGTGTTTTCCAATTGTCATAGCTATGTAACAAATTACTTGAATATCAGTGATATAAGCAATCATTTATTACTCTTGCAGGTTCCTTAGGATAGGCATTCAGGAAGGGCATGACAAAGCAGTTCTCACTGGGGTTATGTGGCTGATGTCAGAGGGCTGCAGTCATCTGAACACAACTAGGGCTGAGTATTCACTTCCTACAGTGTTGTTGGCTGACAGCTTATGCCCTGGGCTGCTTCAGTGCCCTCACAATGTGGCAGCTGGCTCCCCCTAGAGTGTATTATTCAAGAAACCAAAGTAGAAGCTACAATGCCTTTTATGACCTAGCCTCAGAAGTCATACATTGCCACTTCTGCCTTGTTGTATTGGTCACACAGGGCCAGTCTTGATCCATTTGGAGACAGAACTACACAAAGTAATGACTACTGGAGGTATTGGGGTGGGGGTATCTGGAAGACAGGTTACCTCTTGAATGCCTACTCTCTCCTGCAAGATGAATGATGGAATAGCCAGTTACCACTACTGCTGTAAGAAATAGAGAGCAGGAGGTGTTGAAAAACGTAACATTTTATAGCTGGAAAAGATTGAAAGATTATAGTCTAATTCAAGTATTCTTGAATCAGATCCAGAACAGATTAGGGATTGGCTAATTCAACCATTTAGTTCATAGGTAAGAAAAGAGAGACTCAGAAAGAGTCTGAGACAAGTGGCCAGAACTGCTGTATCCCAGGCCAATAAGTAATCAAATGAAGCGATCAAACAAACAAACAAATAAAAACTCCTTGGAAAAATCTGAGAGAGAAAACTGCAAACATGTTCTTTTGATGTGTAAAAGTAATCTGAATTTGAGTCAATGTTATAAATTGCATATTTTTTGTAGCTAACTACCATGCAATACAGTCATGATTTTGCTTGTTGGTAAAGTGTGCTGAACACTAATTTGTGTGGGTTTTATTTGCTCACAATATTATACTCTATTCATGTCTTCCTAACCATGCTAATTTACTGATGATAGAATGTGGTCACTAGCTGAGAAATTAAAATTAAATGAAACATTATCCATCCATTTAAATCTAAAGGATTATGAAAATATTAAAAGAGAACTTTAATCTTTAAAATAAGATATAGACTAATGGAGAAGATAGTTAAAATTGATTGAATAAATTAATCTTTTGACATTAAACAAAATCTTAGAAAACACATGCATGTCCTGAATTCTGTTTTTCCTTGCCTAGAAATTAAGTATGGATAAAGTTTATTTATTAATGTAGTTTCTTTCAATAATGAAGTTCTTTTACCTACTCTAACGAAGGACAAATCTATTTTTAAACTACAGCCATTCCTTCATTATTTTGACAACTCAAATTGAATATTCAAGGTGCAGAGCGCAACTGTTTTATAGACTTTCTTTGCAATTGGAATACAAGAGAAATAAAAGTAGACATAAAAAGGGTCATTTGATTTTGAAAGTTTTACTGCTACAGTTACAGATCGGCATACATAGCGCTAAAAATACTGGGCCTTACATTAGTTTTGCCATATATTGTGCTTTGGCTCTTTAAGAGAATAGGATGTGACAAGGAAGAAATATAAATTTTCAATCTGTTTTTTCTTTGGAGAAAAATACACCTTATTTCTATGACCTATAAGAACATTGTGCTGGAACAGAGCAATGTATCAATGCTGTAGAGTAACTGTACAGTGTTTGGGCTTAACCTGGGATGGAAGAGTCTGGTAGTTTATTTACATTCTATCCACATCTCCAAGCGTTTCTTCATGAGGTTTTCTTTTTTCAGACTAAAATAGTTATAGCCAGATAATTATTTAATCTACTTTTCTTCATTTAACATATATATGAATGATTTTAAATATTATTTTCTTATCATTGCCATCCTAATAATTAGCTATTGTTAATAGATATTCAGACAAATAGTAAATATAGCAGGAGCTATGCTGAGCCCAAATGTGAATAATTATTTAATTCTAGATTATCCTTATATTTTAAAATTATTTTACATAAAATATCAAAATTATACTTTATATATCTGTTATTTAATGACCCTCCTTGCTGGGTCCTAATCTCCTGTTGATTTATAAACAAACCACCCACCGAGTTTTCTCTGTGTAATTGAAGGCCCACAGCACACTCCTTCTGAAGCTATCAGAACTGTGAAAATATGAGTCTTTTCAGGGCAAAGGAGATGACAATAAGGAGAATTAGCAGCTTGAACTTAAACTCTCATTTTAGTTGAGGCCTGTGTATAAGAGAATTTAAGAATTGGTGCTTTGTAAAAATCGGAATGGACAAAGGTAAAAAAAAAATTATGCATTATCAACAGAATAATGATTAACCTTTAAGGGAATTTTCTATGGAAAAGATACATACCAACAGAAAATCTAAAATTATATGTTCCTTATATCCTTGTAATTTTAATATAAATGTTATTACTTGCCTCTGATTTTAAGGGTGTGTATTTTTACTTCATTATTTCATTATTGTGAACTGCTTAGTGTCAGTTTGGTCAGTTTAAAAATTATAAAAGTGCTTTTCTCTTCTTGTAAAGTATGTAACACTGTTACTCATTTTGTAGAATCCCCAAATGCACTCTTCATCCCTCTTGTTTGTGCTTTATTTCTTTCCCTCCTTCCATGTTTGCTTTGGCTTACAAATTTGTTCCTGCCAAACGAGTCGGTTAAAATGGGAACATTAATTTTTATGCGTGGAAGCATGTCAGCTACATAGGAAGAGGATGGGGTGGGGAGGAGGGAGGAGTTAAAACAACTGGGCTTGTATATTGCGCCAGGCTGGGCTGTCACAAGAAAAGGCTCTGACAATCATAACAAAATGCAAGCTTTATACCAGAGATGCTGTGGATGAAGGGTTGCAGTCATTTGTCTGAAAATCTTATTTTTTAGCCTGACAAGCCTCTTCTCACCATTAGGCCATTGAAGATGTCACCTAACCTACAGTCTCCTTGACCCTTATTTGGAAGCTCCAATATTTACTTTTGTTAGAGAAGCATTTAGTAATAAATGAACAAGAAAAAAATGTAACATGACAGACAAAATTAAAATTGCAACAGTACTGAGTACTACTGTTGTGTTATTCACATACAGGGCCTGGGAATATACCTACTAGACAACTAAAGTATAAGCTCCTTTATAGCAGGGCCTGTGTTTTACTTATTCTTGGTGCTGCTCATCTAGCTCATTGCCAGGCATTTAATAGATGATCAATAATATTTGCTAATGAATGACTAACTGAATATGATAGGCAATCATGTAAAAGATGAATTATATTTGCATTCTGTAGTCTCAAGAGGTAAAATTTGTCTACTAATGGGAAGATGGATATAGGGCCGGTATAAAAAGATACAAATTAAACCTTAGAGAAATCCTCAAATGGAACAGGATACCTTTGAAATAACGTCTTTGCTGTCACTGAATTTTTCTTAGCAAACAATGCCAAAGTTCAGGAGCTGCAAACAGTATTGTTCATGTTTTACATTCATCATGGGTTGGTGGGAATGCTTTGACCGTCTGAGTCAACTTGGGCCCAGGGAGCAGCCATCATCCTGAATGTCACTAGTCGTTGTGACTGCGGGAAAAGGAATATGCCATGGAGGTTTTGAATGGACAATTAGATGCCACAGTATGTGAGTGACACATGTTATTTCTACTCACAACTCACAGCCAGGACTATACATTTAACCCCATATATAATGAAAACAGGCAGTGCAGTCTTCCACAGTAGCAGAAGATGATTTTAGTGACCATTACACCCAATCATTTAATAAAAATGTTGTGAAAAGGATTAAATAGAAGTACTATAAGGAAGGCTGAACTACTAGGTTGTTAATCTATGATTTGATGATTCTGCAAATACACTTATTTTCCCAACTGCTATGCAACATCTGTAAAGTTTATTTTCATATAGAAAATCTCACCTGCAGTGGATTCGTACTATGGCTTATTCTAGGCCAGTAAGTTCTGAATATACCTCTATCTAACTGCTTCCTATAATCATTAATTCTATTGTAATGGAATTGTATTTGTATCTGTCACCCTTTCTGGGTTGTTTACTGTTTGTGGGCTTTATCAAATACTATTAATAATTATATTCTACCATGATTCCACAACTTTCACTATAAAAATGTCCAGCAGCTCTTCCAAACTTATTTTCCTTTTTAAATAGGCACATGTTAAGGCAACTTATTACTGTAAGGCAATTTCTCACTGGCCATAATGAGAAATATTTCTTGGATGACTACAGCATACCTTTAGGAAGGGTTTACATTATGAGGACACGGATTGCCATGAAAAACTGAAATTCCAGGCAGCATGATGGGAAAGTGCAGGCTTCTAAGATGGCATCCTAGGAAGCCGTTCTCATAACCGATTGCTGTTTGTGGTGCCATCTTCTGACTTTCTTAGGCACCTTGCACAGGCATGGGTCTTTCTGGACATAATGAGCAGAAACAGATCTTTGTGGCTTGATTAGTGGTTTTACGAAGGCTGCAAGGTTAAAGTGAAGCTATGCACTGCCTTGTATGGAATGGAAATTCATGGTCAATGCACAGACTCTGGTGTTCTGGTCACTATTTAGTTCTTCATTCTGTGCTGTTTTGTTCGATAAGTGTGTGTGTGTGTGTGTGTGTGTGTGTGTGTGTGTTGGGGGTGGTCGAATATGAAAACCCATAACTCAAATGAGGTTCAGTTTCAAAACTCTTCTTGCATGTATATAGTTACATGTTAATAGTGTTTTAAGCAAAAGAAAGGGGCCTAGTGGCACAGAACAATAAAGTGCATTTTCTAACAATCCTCACAAATAATGAATTGGGTCATAGTGACAGTTAAGTCAGTCCTCCTAAGCATATCTCAACATATGGTGGCTCTTGCTCTGTTATTTTGTCAATAATGTTGTAGTTATCTTTGCTTGTGACACTAGAGTAATTACAGGGGTCTACCCTCCCATCTTTGCTCGCTGGTTTTTAGTGAAAAAACTCAGCCATTTGTCCAGGCTACTCTGAACGAGAAGCAATTTTTAGGCTCTACCTTACTGAATGATAATGAGGTGATGAGTGCGTTCCTCTTGGAAAGACACATGATCCTGCCCATGTTGGAAGTTTAATGTGTTTAATGACCGCTGTCAGGAGACTGTGGAGAAGGTAGGGCAAGAAACTATCTATGGGGTGACTAAAAATACACAAATTCCAGGGATGTACAGCAGAATTTGTCTGGATGGTTCTCTTAAGTGACCGTCATGTGAGAGGGGAATGTGACAGAAGCACCAGGCCATCCTAAGCGAGGTATGTCACAGCTGATAGGGAAGGATGTCACTGTCTAAGGGCTCTGGTATACTCAGAGTGTTCAGTAATTTTCAGAGTGGTAAAAAATGGCTTAGTCTGAAGCCAGTCTCTTTCTCTGTGTTTGCCGGATCAGGCAGAGAAGATCAAATTCTTATTTAAAGTTTCTCTCGGATGTGAATGAGACTCAGAAGAAACAAACGTGAAGTCCTTTTTGGCTAGACTGATTCATCAGTGGATTCTTGCAATTGGTGTGTGACTTCATTTTTCCAAACCATGGGGTTGGGTGATTATAATACAGTTGATAAATATCAGGGTACTTGTGACTGAGGAGGAACCAGGATGTGGCAGTAACACAGGTCACAAGTAGTAAATTCAGAATGTGGAGCACCAGATATAAAGACCTAGCTGTGCGGCTTCACATGCTTTAGAGCCCCACATAAATAACCTTGAAGGTTGAGCTTTCACTCCATTTTATTTTTAAAATGTCCCACACATCCATTAAAGCTTTGCTACAAAGACTGTGTAAGTTATATAGAATAAGCATATCCTTGTGCACTTAGCTTATGATATAAAACGTGAGGATTTTATGTAACTAAAAAGCACCATGCTTACTTTTTCATATTTTATTTATTGGGCTATACCTTCTTTGTTGGTTCCCCATCAAACTCCCAAAAGTCCTAAATCATATTTGGAATTATCAGAGGTGTATGTGTTAATACTTAATAAATATTTTGATATTATGTACTCAGTGAATATTTTGATAGGATTAACAGAATAGACTATGTTTTAGTATTTTTTCAGAAAATGGATTTTGAATCTGGCAGACTGTGGTAAAGGTTCCTCTCAGAATGCAAATCCCTCTTAGCGTAAGAGTTATTGACCCACAAGATGCATAATGGTTCCTTGGTTTATAATCTCCAGTTCACTGCCACACATATATGCTTTGGAGAGTTCAGTGAAGGCCATTGGTATAAACCCACTCCAAAGTTAAACACAATCATTAGGTCACAATTCTTCTTTCTCTATCTTCCCAGCACTCCGTATCCTGCTGTAATTATCCACATTTCACATACACATAATTGAATTCAGGTCACAATTCAAGCCAACTGTTCTGGAATATCAACTTGCAAGTGTCACTCAACAAGAGAATATGTCTTTATTCTGCACAGAAGATACAGAGATGTTGAGGTTTAGCCTATGTGGCATATTGTGTTTCTGAATACCAATGGTATCCACTATCATAAGAAGTTCTTTAGAGGAAACAAGCCCAAACTTTCAGAGACAAGAATCCTTAAAACAAAACTATACCTGCTTGGGTCAGGCAAAGTCATAAAATGTAACCTAAATGTTTGTACCCTCATACTATCCTGAAATAGAAATAAATAAAAAAAAACCCCATACCTGCAAATATGTTGATGTACAATTAATGCTAGTAAGTGGCATACAGTTAAGAAATAAAGCTTCCTTGTGGTTCAGTATCACAATCCCATGTGGAGCTTTGTCTATAAATCACAAGCATTTGTTGTTTCTGCTAATTGATGGACTAACCTATTATCAAGTTTCTTAAAAGTTATACAAATCAGATATCTTAGCAGAGATACCTGTTATATTAGGAACTCCTGAAATTTGTATTATCTGCCACAAAGGGCAGAAAAAAAATACCTGTCTGAAGATGGCTGTGCTGTATTACATTTCAAACCAAAAAAAGGCATTTGCTTTAGCCATCTCCAGCTCATCCGTAAGTATAAAAGCCTTGAATTGTGCAGGCTACAGGGTGTCATACTAAAGTGCTGTTAGCATTGAACAAAGGTCTTATGGACAATAATTCAAAGCAATTGATATAGTAGTAAGTAGAGATTTAAACAACAGCAGACAGGTTGAGCACAGCCTTTTGAGATGCATATTCTGACAAAAAGAGGGTTAACCTTTGTGAACTTTGAATACAAAGCCCTTCAATAAATGTTATACGAATTTGAGAGACAAAGAAAAACACCATTCAAGGAGAAGACTGATTAATTGAATTGCGTTTCTTTGTGCATGCCAACATGATGAAAATATATTTATCAATACACTTTTTAGTCACACAAAATGGACACAATCTAATCCTAAAAAAGAGAATCGGGGATGCACAAAGGCACTGTTGAATGTCTTCTGATGATGGTTTGGTGAGTGAAATGTAAAGCCAGGATTTACAAATATTACACAAGTGAACGCTGTTACTGCACTCAGGCTGAAAAATCCTGTTCAAATCCAATAAGTGGTTTAAGATGTGCAAATAGAGGCTTCTGCAGGGAGTCAGGCATTAGAAGCCACCTGGAGCATGTGGTAGAGATTGTATCCATCAATACAGCAGCTGGGCTGAAATTATAAAGAGAGCTGCTTTTCATCACGCTTGTTTTAATGCATACATTTCTCCTGTCACTGGCACCCCAGGAAAACTACTAAGCACAAAAATGAATGGTGCCCATTACCTGATATTCATACTTGTGACAACAGAGGAAAGAATCACAACACAACAGTAAGCAAAAAAATTGATATCCAAATTATTTTTAAGTTGCTGCAGTAGGAGAAAATCTCGAGAACCAATTGGCAATATTTTAACATGAGAAGTGAGGAGAGAAGCAGAGTCATTTCATATCTGATCATAAATTTCCTTTTCCTGATATGATATAGACAGTCTTCACTATTATTTTCGAAGCAGGGTCACATTTTTTTTTCAGGGTCACGTTTTAAAATACATTTTATACTAAAAGAGGGAAAAGATGTCTTCTTGAATGTGAGACTTAATGTGTAATACTGGTTAGGGAAAAAATTAGGAGCCTGTCTGGATCCAACCCGTTCTAGTATTAAGGACAGAGATAACATTCCCTGCAGGCAGTTCTGTAACTGTCGGGCTGATGGACTGGTGTTCAGACCTTTGTAGTATTTTATGTGGCTCATAACTGAATAGCAAATGCCAGCTATTGCCTAATTGTGCTTTCATGATGATAGTACAATCTATATAACATATTATTAAACTGATGCCTTTGGGACAACATGGCAACAGCCTCAATAATAGCTAATTATGAAAAAGGCAAAGCAAATCTATGGTAACAAAAAGGGTATCTGTGATCACCTCAGGTCTGGGGTGGGATGGGGTTGATTGGAAAGGGGAATGAGGAAAATTTGGAGGGTAATGCAAATGATCTCTGTTTTCACTGTGGCCAGGTTACACAGGTGCATACTTTTATCAAAGCTCATTGGACTGTACATTCAAATGGGTGCATTTCATTGTGTATAAATTATACCTCCATAAAGTCAATTTTTTAAAAAGCCTTGCTACAAGAAATAATATTTCAGCATGTTGCAATTTGATCATATAAGTGATATTTTATATAATCGACCTCAATTTTCTTTTTCCCTCTTAATTTGTAGAAAATTGCAAATGCACATTTCACTGTATTAAGGGAGCTTATTAATTTGTTGAGGTTGTTAGGCTTTACTCCACAGTGAGTTCACTTTTCAGAAGGAAACTTTCTGAACACTAGATGGGTTTAGGTGAGTTAAACAAGAACACAGGTCCGGACTTGACACTTAAAACTCTAAGTTGATGTGATTATTTTTTCCCAGAACAAAGTAACGTGTGGTTTATAGAGGGAGGTAGTGCAGCAGTTCAGGGAGTGACATGTCTTTATGTGTGGTGGCAAGAATGCTGAACTGAGACTATTAAGATGCTTAAAATAGGCTAGGTGCAGTGGCTCACGCCTGTAATCCTAGCACTTTGGGAGGCCGAGGCAGGTGGATCGCTCAAGGTCAGGAGTTTGAAACCAGCCTGAACAAGAGCAAGACCCTGTCTCTACTAAAAATAGAAACAAATTAATTGGCCAACTAAAAATACATAAAAAAAATTAGTCGGGCATGGTGGCACATGCCTGTAGTCCCAGCTACTCAAGAGGCTGAGGCAGGAGGATTGCTTGAGCCCAGGGGTTTGAGGTTGCTGTGAGCTAGGCTGACGCCACCGCACTCTAGCCAGGGCAACAGAGTGAGACTCTGCCTCAAAAAAAAGAAAAAAAAAGACGCCTAAAATATTCCTATACCACTTCCATTAAACACAATGCATAACCTTGGGCCACTTAGCCTTCCCAAGCCTCAATTTCTTTATCTGTAACTTAAAAGGTTATGCCAACACTTATGCTCAAACCATAGTTTTCAAGCTTATTTATTTTTAGTGGCAGGATTCTTATTTCAAACAATATATTTTATGGAACCACAATAAATAAAATAGATAAGAATAAAGTTATTTTGATTGAACTGCACATTACCCACTACACACAAACACACAGACACCCTTTTGAATCCCTGGATTTCCTCAGAAAAGTGTGAAAATCATTGTTCTGTAACTTTCATTCCAACCATAACATTTTAGAATTCTATTTAGAAAAATACCTTGAATATTAACAGCATGTTTTGTTGCACACCTTTTAAAAATTCATGCTTGACAGTGAAAGAACATAAATTTGTTCTAGGGAAAGAAAAAACTCAGAAGGTTCAATAAGAAAAAAAGTCTTCCCACATTATTTTTTTGTTTTAATCAGTATTTTTCTATGCATATTTTTAGAAGTTATGGAGATAATGTATGTAAAATTTTCTTTTTCCTATAATACCATTTTATTAGCACTTTCCTAAAAATTATAAAATCTCCCTGATACTCCATTGAATGAATTTATTATCCCTCTGTTGTTGAACAACTTGTTATATATTTTGCTTTCAGCTTAAAGTAACATTACACTAAAAACTTTATGCATAAAATTTTTTACCTATCTCAGATGGATAAAATATATAGTTTACCAAATTTCTTTTGGCAAGTCTATTCCCATTTATTCCCACCACTGATAAATAAGAAAATCTAAATAACATTCTTTGGGTCACTAAGTGGTGAACAGCTATGCTACATATTTTGCTTATTCCTAGCCTTGGATCATCTTTAAATCTTACATTTTTTAGATTGAATCTCATTTTGGAAGCCTCTGAGATGGTTTGCACTTCTCACATATAGGTCAAATATTTAAAAGGCAAAAAGGTCTAGGGACACACCTTCGAGCAAAACCAAGCACCTTGAAATTTTTCTCATTTGTTCATTCATTCTCATATTATGCACTTATTGATAATCAAATATGTGCTGGAAACTTACACTAGGACATGGAAATACAAAGTTAAGTACAGTATGGTCCATTGCCATTGAAAAGTTTATAGTTTAGTGATAGGATCAGAAAAGGACATGTGATTAAGAACAAGTTGTCGAAGCAGCCCAGAGGAAGATCCAGAGAACAGTTCTGCTCAGGAAAATTGGGGTAGCCTTCATATAGAAAGTAACAGCTGGTTTGTGGGTTTGCTTTTTTTTTTTTTT
>VBSM01001124.1:37474492-37501721 GCA_008086735.1 Cheirogaleus medius | reverse complement strand
ACAATCTCTTGTTGATAAGCAACTATGGCTAACTGAGAAGGCAATTCTAAGGGAACCCCAAGTTATTTGGAATGACATAACTGGTTTCCTAAGTAGATTATTTTTAATACTGGGAAAATAAATATGGAGTTAAATGGAGAAATGATGAACCAAATCAAATTTATAATTTCATTAACTTGTGTAAAGAATAATCTATGTTTTTGATATTTTAAGAATTTATAATATTTAAGAGAATGTAGCCCACTGAAGTAGCTAACAGATTTCAATTTAAGGATGTGATTGAGTGATGGATTTAGGTTGCTGCTTTTAATTGAAAGTTGAGACTCTAATATTTCAAAAAGTACTGTAATATTTAAGATGTCTTAAGACTCACCATATCCATAAACTTTATGTATTAGTTCTTCAAGTGTTACTTAATGACTCAGGCAAATTTTATTCAATCAGAAAATGTAAAATACTTACAAAGGAAATAAAAATGTAAATTTATATGGGCAGCTCAAAATGTTCAAATAAGATGAATTACTCAAGTTATAAAAGCTCTCTTAATAGTGATTGTTAAAGTATAATAATATATGTTAATATAATTTGAACTCAATAGATCCAGGAAGAACTAGGTTTATGAGTTTATGCCTTTAAAAATTGAATGTTAATTTTTAAAACTGAATTAATTAGTGAGTAACGTTTTATGTATACAAGCCACCCATAAAGAACACCAACACCTCAGGCTTCCAGAAGGACAGCCACTTATGGTTGTACAGGGATAGCTGCACAGAGTGACCCTATTATAGGAATTGGCTGAGCCCAGCAAAGACAGGTTTTGGGGAACACTTATACATTTAGGCCATTAAAGGACCAATCAAATGGGAAAGTCAGAGTCTAATCATAATGATACAATATTATTCCAAATGACTGGCATCAAGTTCACTCTGGTCCTTACTGGCCAGAAGTTGGATGGAATCACATCTATTAAAAAGGCTTGGGTAACCTGTCCACACTTGCCATTTCTTTAACCCCTTCCTTAAAGATTGTTTTTTAAGAATTATGTATTCACGAAAGGGTAAGTCTATGGCAAGAATGGTCACTAGACAACATTTATAGTCATTCCTTGAAAACAGCTATTATTATATTGTGATCTTCATAAATATATCCTTTTTTTCTACCTCATCAAATCTCAAACAATTTGCCTCATTTTCATGACCTTTCACAATCAAACATGAATGTTCTGTCTTAATTCCCTCTACACTCCATGAAATATTACCAAGACTTGTGAGAACTTTCTCACTTCTTTCAGGACACATTTTTTCCCTTGTCTATATTTTTATTTCTGTTGCTCTCCCAACTTAGAATTCTCCACCCTTAGATTTGTCTATTATCATTTCACTGAGCTCCTAGGTCTTCTATGTAAATTTTCCTGAGTTCCTGGATCTCACTTAATTCTTCCTTCTCTGAGACATTCTAGAACATTTATCTTTGTGACACAGTTTAGCATTGCTGTGCATGGTATAAATCTTGTACTAACACCATATAGACTGCAGTAGCAGAATATTTACCAACGATGTTTATTAGTCCCTGTAATCCTTTTGTACACCCACCTCAATCCATTCTCTCTCTGTCTCTCTTCCCCCATCCCCTGCAACCTTGGACTCCAGCATTATAGAAAAGCAAGGTGCTTTTCTATAGCACCATTTTCCTTTGCAGACAAATGCAAAGGAAAGCAAATGATGGTAATTCTCATCTTCCAAGACACAAAACCCAAATTGTTGTATAAGCCATGGATTTAGAGAAATAGTCATTTATAACCAGTTTCATTTTTTCTATGGCATGGAGAGAAGAGAGAAACAAAATTAAAGCTAATTCTCCCTGGACTTGGAAATGTGGGAGAACCAGAGAGAAGAAAGGGAGAAGAAAAACTTTAAAAGCATAAAAGAAGCTGAAGTACAATCTCTAGGGCCTCAGTGCCATAAATACAGGGACAGAATGTGGGTAGCAATGAATGGAAGCTTCTGGAGGGCAGCCATGTCACCAGAATCCCAGCGGGAGGGATGTTCACACCTGAATATCTCAATAGATCCCAAACCACAATCTCCCCACTTCCCACTCCACAGTGCTATGTAAAAAAATTGCTATATATTATACAGTAATAGTAAAGTATCAAAAGTATTACAAAATAAAAAAAAATCATAAGAAGAAAATGTAACACCCTGGGAGGAAAGGTTTAGAAAAAGAACAAAGAATCCTTAAATTACTTAAAAAAAGAAAATCTGGAGTTGACTATATTAAAATTTGGGCCAGGAAGAAAAAAAACACATATTGGGTTGAGTTATAGGAAGTACACAGATTACTTATCATTGTACACCTGAGAGTAGATTGAAAATTATGTTCTCTGTAACAGTATCTTGAGCAGCTCAATTTATGGTAAAAACACCTCACAAACCTTCTCATCTTAAGCTTCTCACTTCCAGGTGTCACCCAGATATTTCTGAGAGTTTCTAGATGCTGCTGTACTTGTTGCTGGGTGCAGTTCCTCTGCCACCTCATCAGGTAGCTCTCTCTGCAGCTGATGGCCCTCTTGGTGCACATAGTTACACTTTGCTGGTGACAGTGGCTATGGGGGAGAGACACCATTCTCCTCTCTCAGACCTGAATCAGGCTATCTCTAATTTATCCATGATACTACTGTTTTTACAAGACTTTATTAATTGTTTGAGATTAGTGGAAAGAAAATACAGAGTTCACAGTATCACTGGTCTTTGGCTCCATTTCTTTGTCATTCTCTTGCCTCTACCCTTTTCTGTCTGTTGCCCATACTCTCAAAATGGCTTCTCTCATGTCACAAGATGGCTGCCAGCAGATTCCAAATATATGTGCTTCCTGGTTCACATCCAGGAAGAGAGAGATACCTTCTCTTTTTTCTAATCACCCAAAAGAAGTCCTATGCTTCTCTCTGGTTAAAGCGATTCAAATCATTTGCCCTTCCCTGAACCAAACCGTATAGCCAGGAGAATATTATCACTGATTGGCTTAGGCCTAGCTCACAAACCCATTTCTGAACCAATAATTTTGGCAAAAGGAGAACACCCTAATAGTTTAGACCAATCAGGACTCACATAAAGAGCTAAGCAGGGATCAAATCCATTTCACCTATAAATTGCTATATCTCTAGAAGGAATAAATCGGGAGGCAGACACAAACACCCCTGGCCCCCAACTGGCCCTGGAATCTTGAATGGTCTCTGCTCTTGCCTAAATCCCCTGCCAGGATCCCCGGCTAGCCCTGGATCAACCTTCATATGATCAAGTATTGTCACTTCACAGTGTCAAAACAGTTTATTCTTTATGTGGAGTTTAAGCTAAGGTGTACCACTGACTCCCTGCCTCAGAGAAAAGGAAGATCTTTTAAAATTTCAATATAAGGTCATTTTTTCCCAAATTGTCATTTGAATTTACATATGTAAGACATCCACTTCTTTCAGAGGACACTTACACTCATTCATAGGCTGACTTTACTTTATAGTCTATACAATAAGTGCAGAAAATATGTCTGGTTATTCAATTGCAATCAATATTTTTTACTTATAATAAGGTTTTAAAAGTATGGAGAAGACATACTACTTATTAATACCTAGTCATTTCATTTGTATCCAACTAGATTTTAGGCTTGTTTAGAACAATGCTTTCATCTTACAGTTTTTTTATTTATCAGGCAATTTCAGGAGGTTCAATGCAATATATTTCCTTGTATTTGCAAAAATTTGCAAGACATCATGAACTCATTGAAGGCAGCAATGATATGAAATTCACTTTTGTATTTGCAGGACCAAGCACAACATCTGGAACAAAATGGGCACACTCAAATCAATATTTCTTTGAATGAATGAATGAATAGTGAATGAAAGCCAAAGATAATTATTGATGACATATTTATAAAGCACAATAAATAAAACATTATTAGGTAATTCTTTATTGAATATGTCACAAACATTTGGAAAAATAATTTTATGACCAGAGGTTGCAACAGTTTGTGCTATCTGGTAGGCAAAAATCATTGTCTTTTCTTTTCCTACATATTGCCCACTCTCAATTATTGTTTTGTACTAGATATACAACTAAATCAGTGTTGTTTTTCAAGAAACAATTGTCTTTCTTAAAATTGGAAATTAGAACTTGCATTCTGCCAAATGAAAGGTATGTTTGTTGCTACTGCTTTTTAACATACACACTCTTCTCTAGACTTAACGCAGATCTAAAATTTCGTAAAGGTTACTAAATAGTTTGAAAGTTATTTCTTTCTGGGTCCCAATTTGTCACAAGAGACAAGGCATCTAATAGCTAGAATATTGTATTATGACACATGCGTGCAGATAATTACTGGTAAAATATATTATTCAAAAACTTTAAGATAAAAATATCTTATGTTCACATTGATGAAATGCTTTGAAGTTTAAAAAACTCATATACATATATTATTTCCTTTAAACCTCAGAATTCTACTAAGTAGATATTATTGTCTTTAATCTTTCAAAGAGGATAAAAATGTAGCTCACTATGTGACTAGCCATGACCCTGTTAATTCCTCAAGAACACTTACTACTCTTAGTATGTTCAAGGTCTAGAATACTGGCATATGGTAAGCAAACAACCAATAAATATTTGCCAAAATAAATTATCAAGTGTCACACAGCCAAAACCACAAGTCTAACCCAAACCTTCTAAATTTAACATATTTTTCTACTGCACTGACTAACTTCATCATTTTTGCCTCTTTTAACTTTAAAAGAGACATATATCCAAATTATGTTACTTAAGAGTAATTGTCACTGTAGTTCATTCACCATGTGAGCACAGAGCTGAAACGTCGACATTGGGTAAATTGAATTCAGCTCAAATCAATGGTATTGAGCATCTGCAATATAAGGGCAATGTACTAAGGGCAGAAAATAGGAAGATGAGTGAGATGTCTGTGTTCTCAAGAAAATAATAAACTAACAAAGAGGAGAGATAATGTAAATGTAATTTAGGTGGTTAAGTGCTATGATCAAAGTGTGCTTAGGGAGCTAAATATAGACAAGTAAAGTAGGTGGATTTATGCTAAGAATGTAAAATAAATAATAATAGTAATCAAGGTAGGCTGGAGTATGCTGCAATAACAAGAAGCACTAAAATCTCAGTGGCTTAAAACAGCAACAAACTATATTTCTTGCTTGTGCTATGTGATCAACATGGGTCACTTTTGGGTTCTTCACATTGTTTTTACTCTAGAATCTAAGCTGATCAATTAGCCACAATATTGAACATTATTTGTTGCCTGGGCAGATAGAAAGAGAGAGAGAGCACAAGCTGGAAAGTCTCACATTAGCAATTAGATGTCATTTGCACTCACAAAGCATTGAACAATAATAGTCACAGGGGCAAACCTAGGCACAGTGGGCCAGAAAATGCAATCCTATCATGTGCATGGAAGACAGAGAACTATTTCACCAAGCATGCTAATGACTACTACAAAGACTAAAATAGGAACCGGTACATTCTAAGTAGTGTTTAATGCAGTGAAGCACCTGTTCTAATCTTGCATATGGCTCAAATATTTAAATTAGAGATACTTCTAAAATATGCCTCTTGCTTTAGCCTTTTAAATTATACCCTCTCATTCATTGTATATCGAAAATAGAAAAAATTCACAAGCTCTAAATGCATATAGATGTCTGCATATGGGAATTGAGGAAACTAGGGATTCCTAATCAGGCAGTTCCCCTGCCAGAACCACTGTGTTTACAGTGCCAGGTTTTCTTAGCTGAAAGTCCTTCATACCCACTACACTAAAGGACTCCAGTTGGTTTTCTGTTCCAAAGCAGCAATAAATAAACAGTGTAGCCCTGTTATTATTTAGAGCTGCCAGTTCTTACAGCCTGAAAGTTATAGCCAGTAATCTGGCAATCTCCAAGAAAATAAGCAAACAAAGTTTGGAGGGCAATACCATAGTTCCTATAGCAGTAATAGAACATATGCATGAGGAAGAGCTATAATAATGGCAAGGAGCAGAGAGCACATGTCCTACTGTGATGGATGCTGTTGGAAGAAAATACTTGGTGCATTTTTGCTGATAATGATCAGAGGGAGAGGAGCCCATGGAGTTTGTATATGACTCAGGCTCTACTAGTTGTGGAATCTGTATTACAAGCCATAATAAATGTCAGATATTTTTATTGAATGGTATTGCTGTCCAACACACTATGGAGCTGACGGTAGTTGGTTTCTCTTTGTTTTATTTTTCAAACATTGATAAATTGTCTGGTTTTTGAAAATGTTCGGGACTGCTAAAAAATATAAAACTCAAATCCAAAACCAGAAACAGAAATTCATACACAATAGATTTATTTATTATAAAGATGATTAGATGTATGTGAGTTGGGAAAGATTCTGCTGAATTTTTTCTCTTTCACCTAAAAATCTACTCTTCCAGACTTTCAAGTGGAGACCTTCAGTCTGTTTCTTGCATTGATAATTTTTCTAGACTTTAAAGCTCACCATTTGTTTCCAAAAGAAAAAGAAAGACAAGGACCACTGGACCCTGCAGGGTACATGGATTCTGATTGCTCATTTTAATTCCCTATAATACATAGACACACAAGATTCTGACAGCTCTAAAACTCTGCAGTCTCCAGCATGTTGATTTTTCTACTCTATATATTTAATTTTCTTTTAAAAACATATCGTATTTCACTGAGCATTCATTTGCTTTTCAAATTATGGCTGCCTAGCTAAGGCTTGTGTACCAGGTGCCATGTAAAAGCATGTTAAAAGTAGATAAAAGCAATTTACCCTGCCCTCTAATTAGAGATGTCTCATCTTTACCACTGACAATAGCAGTATGCAGCTGTGGCAGTAGAGAGATAATAGGAGCTGGAGCAGGGAGAAATTAAAGATACGCTGGCTGAGGCAGAGTGTCACCTCTCTATTGCTCAGTTTGGGTGGGCTTCAGAATGAAAAGAGATTTTATTATTTTAGTATTTCCTTCTCCATGGCTCTGTTCAGTTATTTTACATTAGTAATTGAGTTTTTTTAAAAAAAAAAAAAAAAGAAAGGGAATTTGTGGAGTAGGGGAGTAGGTTATAAGTGGAGAGAGTGTGGGATTTTCTTAATGACTCATCATATAGAATATATTGTTGCCTATTTCTATAGTTCACCTACCATTTAACATCTGTTGGATGCACATCACTGGACTTAATGTAATAAGGTTTGGAGTTTGCAATCCAAAAGTGTTATTCTTCATAAAGATCATATCTGGCATGTTATATTCATGTGCAGAGGAAAGATCTATCTAGAAAGTAGCCATCTATTGGGACAAAGTGGCCATATGTTCAGAATAGACTGTTTGAAATAAGTAAATTTTGAGAAAAGCTTTAGTGAAATGGTCATCCTGAGTGAGGGACACTGAAGGATCATTCCAAGAAAAATGCCATGATTGAGGCAATAAGCAGCAGACATGTACAAGAACTGCTGAGACCAGTTTTCCTGCTGAAGAAGAGCAATTGTAAAGGACCTTACACTGCATTGAGTAGACCAAAATGATGATAGAAATTTAATTCCAGATCATATGAAGTGAGTTGATTCAAATTGTATTTGAAAAAAAAAGCCAAAACTACTGGTAAATGTATGCTAAGTGTATTGGAGCGAGAAGATACTGGAGGTAAGTGCATATAATGAAAAATTTAAGTGGTAAATTTTGCGTACTGATTAGTATGAGAAATTATTCTAGAGATGAGAAAGATGCAAAGACTAAAGTGTGTAGTAATTAGATATGAACTACATTGTTGCACACTGATTGTTGTAGAAATGGAGATGAAGTTTCAATTTAAGAAATATATTAGGTAGTTAAAGGAATAGTCTATTAGACTTGATGAATTTGAAAGAAGAAAGGCATTTGAATAAATTTATCAGACAAGAATAGCGACAATAAAGAAAAATAAGTACAATAAGTACAATATTCAATATGCATTTGTCCAAGAAAGTAATGAGTTGGGTGTTTCATATTTTAAGCAGCATCTGCACAGAGTTGAAATGCAAGATTGAGATGTTGAGCAATCATGACTAGAAATGTAGATTTGGCTAGTGGTACTAGTTGGAGCAAAACCAATGGATGAGTTCTTTATGAGTAAGAATAGAAGTAAAAGAATTTTAGCAAATGAAATCACAGGAAGTGGGAAAAAGATGTAGGATGGTGAAAAACAAGAACTTGAAATCAAGTAGGGGGTAACCACCAGTGCCAAATGCTGGAGAAACTCCAGTGGAGGAGAGCTTCAAAAAGAAAAAAGTTTCCCTAAAAACAAGAAGGAAAGATTTTCCTAGAAGTAGAGCATTGGTGAATCCCTTTAGCAGAGTGGTATCTGTGGAATCCAAGTTGAGAGGATTAAGGAAGGACAAGATGGTGGGAAGAAGTGGCAGCAGAATGCTCAATCATTAAATGCAAGGAGAAAATAGATGATAGTAGTAGCAAGTGTTAGCATCACCAAGTTGGTAATTTAAATAAAGCTTAGGGAAATATGAACATTTACATTTTTTAGCAGGAATTAACTATACATGGATAAAATGCTAGAGGATGAAATAAAAATGGAATGAAAGTGAAATATATGTGTGTATATATTTCATGTATATGTTTGTGTAACCTTGGGAAATATACAACTAGTCTGGGGAGAAAAACCTGTTCGTTCAGAGATGGCATCAAAATTATCTGAGAAAAGAGAATTTTATTTTGTTTCTCAAAATAACATATGGATCTATATTGGTTCTGCTGTGATAGCCCTCAGAACATTGCTAGGATGCAGTAAGAGTTCTACAAAAAGAGCTATGTTGCTCTGCATAATATTTTTTTCATTCCTGGAGGCAGCCAAGTGGAAGAGGGGAAGGATCTCAGAAATGGAGGGAAGCTGGACTCTATGGATGGATGTGGGGTGTTCCACATGATGCGGTTGTGGAGGATACAGAAGTGTTGGCTAGTGGGACGTTCCCACTAATGAGCATGGCAGGAGAAATGTCTAACATTCACTAGGAAAATACTCAAAATGATGCAACACTTAGATAAAATCTTCAAATTTTCTTAAAATATTTAATACAAATTCAAAACTTTCTCTCTCTCTCTCTCTTCCCCTCTCTCTCTTTCTCTCTCTCCCTCCCTCACTCTGGTATGTTAAAGTAATCAAGGGAAGGAGTTTTGTTTTATAACTGGGTTACACAGGGGAAAGAGACCAGAATAGCTAAAAGCTATGAGACATGAAGACAATTCCAGTTTTAGAAGAAATGTAGAACCTCAGTGGCCTACAAAATGTCAATCTGGCCAATCCACACACCCTGAACCCCCAGACATATTAGGACAGAGATTTTGAGACAAATTTTTACTTAAATCCTAAAGGATTTCTTAAGGATTTTAAGGCAACTGGAAATATTGGATGCCTTGTCAACAGCCAGGGGCTAATATTTAGGATGTATTTTGGGGGCATGGATATACAGAAAATAATTTACCAATGACAATAATAATATATCTACTAGTAGTTTAGAATTTACTGCTGTGTTACTATTGCAAGCCTAAGAGGTTAATGTCGAGAGTTAACTTCTGATCTTACACATTTAAAATCATTCGCTACACTACATCTCTCCTAGAAAAATGCATATCTGAAATATAATATTAATTTTTCCTAGATCTTATGATCATGCATAAAGACCATCAGAAATTATTTATTGAAAATGCACTGCAAAACTCATTAGAGAGATATCTTAATTAGATTAATTTTACATTAACAGTCAATGAGAAGTTACAACTGTTACTTGCAATGAGACATAAATATGCATCATTCTTTGACAGGATATAAGTCAAAATACAAATGATTAAAAGTGTATACATATAAAGTATAATCTATGCCAGTATATGCAGATTTAACTAATAAATATAGTCACATTAATTATCACTCAAGATCAAGGCATTTTGATCTGACAGAATTAGCAAAAGCAGCTACGTTGAGCTTCTTTCAATTAAAAGTCATTTTGGGCTACCTTTCTCTAAGGACAGGAATATCTTTGCTTTAGCCGTCATTTAGAATTCTGCTTACTTTTAGGAACGTGGGGCTGTTAGGAAGTGGTAAGATATAACCTTGCTGAATTTCCTAGGGCTTGATTACACCCACTCTAGTTAACAGGTAAGATATAATCACATATTGTATATAACTTTTCAAAGCAAGAACACTTATATTTTGGTTTTCTTTTCCTCATCTTCAAATTTTTATATGGACTAATCCATGTGACAAAAACAGCTATTTTTCTTCTAATCCCTAATTGGACCACATAAATGTTTTCAGGTTTAAATAATACCCTCATTGAATGGTTTATTGCATTGTAGGTACTTTAAAACACACCCAGGACACCCTCCCTCCACAAGACAGATGCTTCTTCCTGGAGCTTACCTAATGGGAGAGAAATTTTTTATTTCTTTTATTTCTTCTTTCTCAGTAAACCATTTTACAAAACAGAAATTATTGACCAATTGAACTCAACCTGGCCAACTTGCAACCCGTATATAATCATATTAAAATATATAATTTATTGGTAATATTATATATGCAACCAAGTATTATTAGGTAAACATTGAAAGTAGATTGTAATTTTAACCATCAGTGGGAATATATAGAATGATTTAAGGGATTCACATCAATTTATTTTCATCAGATGTTCCTCCTTGTCCATCAGTGAAGTACAATATACAGAGATCATGGCCTGTGGCTTACAGGACATCTGATAGTCAGTGCCAAGACTAAATTGGAGGGAAAAAAAGGAAAAAAATAACATGGGGGCAGCTAATTTTACAGCAAAAGAAAGCAAATTCACTCACTGCTCCAGGTGACAGGACAGCATCAGAGATATCAGAACTAAGAGTCTTGAAATCTAGCCTTGTGTGGGCTGCATGATGCCATGATTAAAGAAACTAAGGTTAGGGAGGACCAAGAAAAGAAGCCAAAAAGAAAGAATTTAATACAAAATAGCAAGTAGAGGTGAGTGGAAGTGTTCTCAAAACACTTGCCAGATATAATTAAGGACAAAAGCCAATAATTACAAAAGTCAAGGAGCCTGGTGCCACCTCTAAAGCATCACGTATAGATACAGGAATTATATTAACAGCATGTATAGTCAAGGAGAAAGCAGATAGAATAAACCCATACTTAGGGACACAAAGGGACAACAAGTGGTCACTGTGCTTAAGAGTAGGCTTAGGGAAAACAGTCCCCCATAACTTCAAGATATGTACTCTGCTCTGAGATTTTCATTACAATGTTCAGAAGGGATCTATTTCCATCATTGGAGAGGTCTTGTAAAGAAACGAACAAGTCTAAATAGTACTACCCTTGGTCAAACTGGAGCAAGAATCTCCTGATGGGATTTATCCATGGAATGGTTTGCAACTCAGCCTTCTCAACATAGTGTAAGGAATTCCCACCAGAGTCACCCTGTCTTAAACACTGTGATGCAGAAGGACTTGGAGACATAATGCATGAATATATAACATAAATTTGCATGTCAGCATGGATTTTTGAAATTCAGGTTAATTAATTGTCAAACTGCAATGGGAAAGTAATCCAGGTTTTAGAGCTGGGAAGCACTGGGGTTTGAATCATCCTTCTCTGGCACTTAGCTGTGTCATCTTGAGCAAGATGCTCATTCTCTCTGAGACACAGCAACAATATATACGTACAATGCCTGTCAAGGATCTGATTGACGTAGGTGTTCGAAATATGGTCATTTTCTTTTGCTTTCTTCGAAGTTCAAAAGAAAATTCTGAGGTAAGTTTCAGAACAAGTGGATCAGACAGATTCCAGCAAGGCCCAAACACCTCCTTTGTTTAAATAATATATCTGAGTGTCTGAACAAGAAATAACTCCTGTCTCTCCAGGTTGAAATGATAAATTATTGAATTTTTGTTGCAGTGGATTTTCCCCCTTTTTTCTCCTTAGTACACACATACAAGTTGGGTATCTCGCTATCCCACTGACACCTCATATTCAATATTTCCAGAATAAAACATAATCTTTTCCAACAACAGAGCTCTTTCTCATGAATTCTCCATGGCTGCTAATAATGCTAGCAATCTTTCAGTTCTCTATCATATCCAAATATTAGTTAAAATAGATTGATAATAGTTATTATATGTTGGATGGTAGATTTAGAAGGCCCAGTGATCATAACCCTCTAGGAAAATTTGGAAATATATGAGACCTTTGGATTGTCACAACAGCTGGAAAGTGTTATGCAAATTTAGTAAGTAGGAACCAGAAATGTTAAAATATCTGCATGCTGGAAACAACCCTTCACTTTGAAGAATTGGGAGCCCAAAATCTCATTGGGGCCCCCATTGGGAAATGTGAATAGAATCTACCTCTTCAAACACCTTATGCTCATTTTCTACTTTCCATTCCTCTTTCCATTGTACCAGCCCAGGCTCTGCATTACCTTGAATCATTGCATGTTATTGCTGGAAAGAACTTTAAGGTCATCTAGATCAGGGAACAGAGGCCAGAAAGGTTAATTGACTGACCCAAATTATATAACTACTTGGTTTACAAAGTTTGACCTCAGTTCTGACTGTTACTTTAGTAGACGTGCCTGAGGTTACAGTATTATATAGCTGTACTCCACACTCAAATTTATCCTCTATAGGACAGGGCTAACCAGTAAATCTTAAAGAACCACTCCCAGAACATCATTTTACAACCAAAACCAGCCTTCAGTCTTTGCCTGTTGCCTATTAAAAATAAATTCCTCAGCCCGGCATCCTAGATCACTCATGATCTGGGCCAACCAGGCCTTTTAGTGGTATTTCACCCTATTCTCCTGCCTTTTTTGAGTGACAAACTGTCCCCCTGGCTAACTCCCAAGCACATATTGGGCATTTATATCTTCCCTCAAGCTGTTCCCTTTGCCTAAAATATTCTCCACATTCCCTCCCTGTCAAATCTCTACTGACATTCAAATGTCTCCTTTCCATGAAACTTTAAAAAAAAAAATCCTCAACCTGATGCTTTCTTTTCCTCTTTATCACCTTTAATACTCTGTGGCTGGAATGACTGGAATTACTTTGGCCTACTGGGCACTATAGCTATTTGAATATTTTGTTCTATGTGAGAACAGAGACTAGCTAATATGCATAACCTCAGCTATAACACACTTTGCACATATAAGGTGCACAGTAAAAAGTTTGGAGATAGATACACAAAAGATTTAGCAGCCAATTTGGGAGAAAATCAGATGAATAGACAAAGCTTTCCACTTTTAACTTTCCACTATTAACTACTCATCCTCACTGGGAAAAGCTGTAAAGCACTTCTCCTTACCCTCACTTTAAGACTCCTTTTAGCATTATAATTGAAATTCATTGGAATGTGTTTCAATTTCAAAGAAAACAGAAGGGAATGACATCATCCCTGTTCTTTCTGTTGCCCTCAGTGAAAATTTCATTTATCTTTGTCATCTAACCTATGCTGTCAGCAGTAAGGATGGAAGCTTCATTAATAAAAATCAGAACAGGTTTTCTACCTTGAAAATGCCTAAAATATTCTCAAGACAATCAAACTGCATCTAACAGCTGGAAGAACTAATATGTAATCCTAAATTAGTATAACCAGTTGATTTAGAATTTGGTTTAGAACCATAATTGTGGAAGGATAAATTTTTGTAAAATTTTTCTAACTGTTCACTACTGCATAATCTAAAGTTTAGCTAAAAATTACCAATAAGTTAGTGCCAGGAAGTAGAGTCTAGCTTTCTTGATACTGGTCACTTAGTTCTGAATTAAACTCCTGGTATATATAAGTATATAATTATTTTGTCTGTATGTGTGTGTGTGTTAAAAATAAATCTGAACATAACTTCTGCGTAGCTGTAAGTTTTCTTAATCACATGATCAATTAGATCCAATATAAATAAGCTAAAAGAGGCTTTCGGCAAGATGGCTGACCAGAGACACCAGCTGCCAGAGCATCTCAGTAAGAAGAAGTTTTAGATGAAAGAGAAAAAAATGAACAAACAGACAAACAGAAATTGGATATGGATCTGAGGGAAGGGTACCAGAACCTTCAGGAGATTCCATGGGAAGAAGTTACAGATCAGAACAGGAAAGAGCAAGGTATCAGCAGAGATCAACCGATCAGAGGCTTAGAGTCCAGTGAAAATGGTAGGTGGAGTGGTTTCTCTCTCCTTCCCTTGCATCCCTAACTGTCAGCAGGTTCCCGGGCTGTTGGAGAGATTTTCTATCCACACAACTCCAAAGGATACTGCTGCCAATGAGCCGGGATCTTCCAGGGCCCCTTGTGTGTCTCCCACCTCCATACAATGGAGCACAAACAGCAGACACCATATCGATTCTCTACCCACCATGAGCCTTTATCTCCTCAGGGAGCTTCAACTCCTCAGGTTTTGTCTTGCTCCTTCCCACACAGACATTTCCCAACTCCAGCACAGACTACAGGAGCCCTAGGGTTCCAGTGAGTCCCAGGTGATCTGCCTGACTCCAGTCCCTGGACATTCTGGGCCAGAGACCTCCCAGAGTGAGGGACAGACATGACCAGAGTGCTAGCTTTCCTGCATTCAGGCTGTTTTTCTCTCCTTCCCCTCCCCGAACTGTGGCTGCCAAGAGAGACAATTGAGCCACCACAGGAGGCTTCCAGAGAGTGAGGCTCAGACCTTACCACTTGGGGTCCTGCAGCAGACTGAGGGGTGCTTGGACTGTGAGCTCCCTGTTCACTACCCAACCCTGTGCTGCTTGCCTGTGGATTCCATCAGAGTGGAGCATGCCTTAAGGCAGAGGGACATTGAACCTGCTTGGGTACCCCATGGGCAACTCGGGTCTAACACACTTCTCCCTGACATGGTCAGAAATAGATCTTTGGGGACACAGGGGCAGGTCCACAGGACAGGCCCCATATCCCCGGGTCTTGATCACATTGCTCAGAGGCATGGAGGGGAGATTTATGAATGAGTCTCAGGAGGCAAGGGAACCCACATGGGCAGACTGGGGGAGAGTGCAGTGTGGGTCCTAGCTGTGGCATGCTTGCAGGGCCCCCTTCCCACCACAAGAGGGCCACACTCTGAGCTCAGGCTGGGATCCTGGACAGAGAACCTTCTGGCCCACATCACAGTTGTGGGGAGCTCGGCTGGCATGAGCTCCTGTCTGCCAGCAGCTGCCACCTGGGAGAAACAGCAGAGCAGGGGAGGGTGTAGAGGAGCAAGACCCAATCCAGAGTGCTAGATTGTGAATCTCAGATGGCCCTGCCTCCACAGCAGACTTTCTAGTTCTGTGTGACCATGTCAGCCCCTCCCTGGTGGATTTCCCCCAAAAGCTGGGAACAAACTTTTGACCCCTGCTGAAACAGATACCTCGCCAGCTTTTGTGGAGTCTAAGGGTAAGTTCATTCAACCCAGCACCACCCAGCTACACTCCCAAACCTGCCTCTGCACTGGCAGAGGATAAGGACTCACCCAAAGTTTCAGGGACTCACTCACCACCTAGGGCATTTGGGTATTTCCCCTGAGGGACCAGAGCTGGTCATAGGATGCAAAATTAACATTGCAGCTTGTTCCTTCTGGCAAGCTGCACCTAATGACAAGGAGGTCAATTTGCACTTTACAGCATTTACTGACTCAATCATACAGGGTGTGGTTGATTCTCACCCTCAAGCACCACCTACTGTCTTGGAGATTAAACTGGGCATGCCATTATAATTTAAAATGTTAAGAAGACCACATAGCTTGGAAAAGAGAAAGGATTTCAAAGACCTCCATCCTTTCTCAAAGAGGGACAGGAAATCTGCCCACTCACATATTTTCTACAGCCTACAAACAACTAGCAACTGAGAAAACCACCACACCAAGGATATCTAAAACCAAGACATGCATCTAGAACCTGGATCTCCATCACAGCACCCAAAAGCAAACCCAAAGGTTCTTACTCAACATATGCAACAAACATACCCATACATGTGAAGTGAGGGGGAAAAGTCCTATCTAAACAAAATAAAATCCAAAAATAAAAAGCAACAGCTGCTCTAGATGAGAAGGAATCACCTAAAGAACCCCAGAAGTATGAAGAATCAGAGCAAAAGGTCACCCCCTAAAGGGAACATCAGCTCTCTAGCAATGGATACCAACCACAATCAGAATATTGAAATGAGAGATAAAGAATTCCAAATATGGATTATAAGTATGCTCAATGAAATGCAAGAGAAAATAGAAAACCAACACAAAGAAACCACACAAAAAATTCAGGAAATGAATGAAAAAATTTACTAAAGAAATTGAACTATTTAAAAAATAAAATAAAACTTCTGGAAATGAAAAATTCATTCAAGGAAATACAAAACACAGTGGAAAGTCTTAAGAATAGAATAGACCAAGCAGAAGAAAGACTCTCAGAGCTTGAAGACAACACCTTCAAGTTAAATAAGTCAGTCAACAATAAAGAACAGATAATTAGGAGGAAGGAACAAAGCCTCCAAGAAAATGGGATTATGTAAAGAAGCATAAGAATTATAGGCATTCCTGAGGGTGAAGAAGAAAACACATAAAGGTTGGAAATCCCATTTGAGGGAATAATTGAAAAAAATTTGCCTGGTTTTGCTAGAAATTTAGATATCTAGGTACAAGAAGCTCAACAAACACCTGGGAGATTTATCACAAAGAGGCAATCAACACCACACATAATCACCAGACTAGCCAAAGTTAACATGAAGGAAGAACTCCTGTGAACCATAAGGCAAAAACATCAGGTAACTTACAAAGGAAAATCCATCAGGCTAACTACAGACTTCTCAACTGAGACCTTACAAGCCACAAGGGATTGACACCTCATCTTCAGTCTTCTTAAACAGAATAATGGCCAGCCTAGAATTTTGTATCCTGCAAAACTAAATTTCTTATATCAGGGAGAAATAAAGACTTATTCAGACAAGCAAACACTGAGGGAATTTGTGAAGATTAGACATGCTCTGGATGGCTCAAGAGGTAAAACAAGGCAATAAGATTCTACCCAGCAGATGAACAGAAATGCACCCTACTTATCAATTCTTTCAATAAACATGAATGGCTTAAATTCCCCACTCCAGAGACATAGCCTGGCTATATGGATAAAAACAAGATAAGCGACTGCCATCTCCAGGAAACACATCTAAACCACAAAGACTTATTCAGACTCAAGATAAAGGAATGGAAAAAATTATTCCATACAAATGGAAATCAAAAGAAAGCAGTTATAGCCATTCTCATGTCAGATAACGTAGACTTCAAATCAAAAATAGTAAAGAAAGACAAAGATGGCCATTATATAATGATAAATTGGGAAAATCATCAAGAAGACATAAAAATCCTAAATATTTATGCACCTAAAACAACTGTGCCCAGATTCATAAGGAAACCCTACTAGAGCTAAACAAAGTGATAAACAACAACATTGTAGTTGCTGGGAACTTCAACACCCACTAACAGAGCTAGATAGATCCTCCAAGTAGAAAATAAGTAAATAAACACTGGACTTAAATAGGACTCTAGAGAAATCTAGAGCTCTATAAATGCTACTGATTTGTGCACACTGATTTTGTAACTTGAGACTTTGCTGGATTTATTTATCAATTCCAGGAGTCTCTTGGTGGAGTGTTTAGGGTTTTCTTGATATAAGGTCATATCATTAGCAAAAGGTGACAGTTTGACCTCCTCTTTCCCCATTTGGACACCCTTAATTTCCTTGTTTGCCAGATTGCTCTGGCTAGAACTAGGTTAAATGAGCCTAACATACATTTATAGAACATTCTACCCCAAAACTACTGAAGATACATTCCTTTCATCAGCACATGAAACATTCTCTAAGGCTGATGACATTTTAGCACACAAAACATGTATTATAAAAATTATACATGTATCTTCTCAGAGAATAGTGGAATAAAATTAGAAATCAACCTCAACAAATATATTCAATTCTAAATAAAGTCATGGAAATTAAACAACCTACTGCTGAATGATTATTGGGCCAAGGAGAAAATTTAGGTGGAAATCGAAAGATTCCTTGAACTATATGACAAAAGGAACACAGCTATCAAAATCTGTGAGATTCAGCAGAAGCAGTCCTAAGGGGAAAATTTATAGCCTTAAATGCCTACATCAAAATTACAGAAAGATCAAAAATCAGTAATTTAATAAATTGTCTCAAGGAACTAGAAAAGGCAGAGCAAACTAAACACAAACCCAGCAGAAAAGATGAAATAAATGGGTCAGAGTAGAACTAGATGAAATGAAAAACAAACAAAAATATAGAAGATTAATGAAATAAAAGTTGGTTCTTTGAAAAGATAAACAAAATTCATGGGCCGCTCACTAAATTAACCAGAAATAGAAAAGAAAGGACCTAAATAAGCTCAATCATAAATGAAAAAGGAGATATTACAACTGATACCACAAAAATACAAATATCATCTGTGAGTACTACAAAAAATCTATGCATGTCAACTTGAAAATGTTGAGGAAATGGACAAATTTCTGGAAACACACAACCTCCCAAGGCTCAGTCAGGAAGAAACAGAACTCCTGAGCAGACCAATTGCAGGCAACAAAATTGAACCAGTAATAAAAAAATCTACCAACCAAAAAAATGTCCTGGACCAGATGGTTTCACAGCCTATCTGTATCAGACTTACAGAGAATTGTTACCAATACTCCAGAAATTATTTCAGAACATCAAGAAGTAAAGAATCCTCCCCAACTCATTTCATGAATTTATTATTTATTATCATTTATCACCCTGAAATCAAGGCAAGGAAAGAACACCACAAAAAAATAAAACTATAGACCACTATCCCTTATGCATATAGTCTCAAAAATTTTCAACAAAATTCTAGCAATCCTAATTCATCAGCATATCCAAAAAAATAATTCACCATGAATAAGTGGGCTTCATCCCAGGGATACAAAGGTAGTTTGACATACATAACTTTGTGAATGTGATTCACCACATACACAGAAGCAAAAAAAAAAAAAAATATATATATATATATCATATGATCATCTCAATAGATACAGAAAAAGCATTTGACAAAATTCAGCACCATTTTATGATAAAAACTCTTAATGAAATAGGCATAGGTGGAACATATATCAAAATTATAAAAAGCCATGTATGGCAAACCCACAGCAAACATACTGGATGGGGAAAAGTTGAAAACATTCTCTATAGGAAGCAGAACAAGACAAGGATGTCCACTGTCACCACTTCTATTCAACATAATGCTGGGAGTTCTAGCCAGAGCAATCTGGCAAACAAGGAAATTAAGGGTGTCCAAATGGGGAAAGAGGAGGTCAAACTGTCACCTTTTGCTAATGATATGACCTTATATCAAGAAAACCCTAAACACTCCACCAAGAGACTCCTGGAATTGATAAATAAATCCAGCAAAGTCTCAAGTTACAAAATCAGTGTGCACAAATCAGTAGCATTTATATACACCAACAACAGTCAAAGTGAGAATCACATCAATGACTCAATACCTTACACAATAGCTAGAAAGAAAATAAAACACCTGGGAATGTACTTAACCAAGTAAGTGAAAGATCTCTACAAAAAGAACTACGAATCACTGAGGAAGAAAATTGTAGATGATGTAAACAAGTGGAAAAACATATCATGTTCATGGATCAGCAAAATCAACAGTGTTAGAATGTCCATACTACCCAAAGTGATTTACAGATTCAATGCGATGTTGATCAAAACACCAAAGTCATTTTTTGCAAATCTAGAAAAAATGATTCTATGCTTTGTTTGGAACTACAAAAGAGCCTGAATAACCAAAGCAAACCTAAAGAAAAGAAACAAATCTGAAGACATCATTTTACCAACGTTAACCTATTCTGCATGGGTATAATAAATAAAACATCATGGTACTGGAACAAAAATAGAGACACAGACCGATGGATGAGAACAGAGAACCCAGATATAAAACTATCCTCATATTGCCATCTGATCTTTGACAAAGCAGACAGAAATACTGGGGAAAAGAATCCCTATTCAATAAATGGTGCTGGGAAAATTGGATAGCCACATGTAGAAGATTGAAACAAGGTCCATATCTCTCACCACTCACAAAAATTAATTCAAGGTGGATAACAGACTAAAATCTAAGTCATGAAACCATGAGAACTCTAGATGAAAATGTAGAAAAACTCATCTATATATCAGCCTAGGCAAAGATTTTATGACTAAGACCCCAAAAGCAAACACAGCAACAACAAAGGTAAATAAATGGGACTTGATTAAATTAAAAAGCTCTGCACAGCCAAGGAAACAATCAACAGAGCAAATAGTCAACCTACAAGAACGGGAGAAAATATTTGCATGCTATACATCCGATAAAGGGCTAATAACCAAAATCTACAAAGAACTCAAGCAAATCAGAAAAAAAAATCAAACAACCCCATTAAAAATTATGCAAAAGACATGAACAGAAGCTTTTCAAAAGAACATAGACTAACGGCCAATAAACATATGAAAAATGCTCAACACCAGTAATCTCAGAGAAATACAAATAAAAACCAAAATATGATATCATCTAACCCCTATGAGAATGGCTTTTATCAAAAAATCTCCCAACAATAGAGGCTGGCATGGATGTGGAGAGAAAGGAACACTAATACACTGTTAGTGGGACTACATACTAGTACAAGCTCTATGAAAAATAGTATTGAGATTTCTCAAAGAACTAGAAGTATATCTCCCATTTGATCCAGTAATCTCACTACTGGATATTTACGTAAAGGAATAAAAACCATTTTATCAAAAAGACACTTGCACTTGTATGTTTATTGCAGCACAATTCATGATCACAAAGATGTGTAATTAACCCAAGTGCCCATCAATTCATGAGTGGATTAATAAAATGTGGTATATGTATACCGTGGTGTACTACTCAGCAAAATAAATTGAATTAATACCTTTTGCAACAATCTGGATGGAACTAGAGATCATCCTTCTAAGTGAAGTATCATAAGAATGTAAAAACAAACACCACATATACTCACTATTAAATTGGAATTAACTGATCAACACTAGGGCACAGATGGAAGTAAAACTAAATGGAAATCATGCAGGTGATGGGGGGATGAGGGGATGAGGTGAAATCATGCCTAACAGGTACAGGGTACACTATCTGGGTGATGGGCACACTTACAACTTTGATTCAAGCAATACAAAAACAATCCATGTAACCAAAACATTTGTATCTATTAATATTCTGAAATAAATAAATAAATTTAAATTTTTTTAAGTAAATAAGCTAAAATATATAGCCAGAATTTGGGGGTGCAAAAAGAGAATCAAAGAAGCAAAAATATTTAAAGAGCTTAAAATCCAATTTAGAAAAGCAGAATCTTAATGTTTAAATCATAAAATTAGGTAATCCATTGTTTTATGCTAAACTTTTAACATTGGCAAGGAACTGAGACTCAAGATGCTGTGTCATGATTATAAATTTCTCAAAAGTTATTCAAGGTTTTGTACAGTGGTGAAACTTTTGGTACTACTACAACTAATATCATCTCATTTTTATGCAGTTGATTAGATTTTTATTTTTAGATGAGAGACTGATTTTATAGAACCATTTTCTTTGAATTTAGAATAGAATAGAATAATTGGATTTTTAGAGAAGAAAGGAAGTGATAAAAGGTAGTCATTATATTGTGCTGTAATTTAATTTTTCATATAAGAAATTATACATTCACTTTTAAAACATTATTGCACAAAATTCAAGAGCTATATTCTTTCAATATGTAACTTATGATAATTTGCCCTACAAGGTTTTCTTTCTCAATTCTGGAAATATAAATTATTATGTCGTACCCATGTCATTTTATATATTGTGTCATAAGACATTGGATTACATTATATTATATCATATTTTATTTAAATAGAGTTCAGCAGTAAATAGTTGATTTGAAAAATTATTCTGCAATTTGTTAATGGCTTAGATTATTCCTGAAAATTTCTTTTTGAAGAAAAAGGGCATGTCATTTCTCTGCTGGATGCTCCATCAAGTCATGTTTACTGTAACCAGGAGATGAAATTTCCAAACAAACCCTGTGTTTACAGCACTTGGAGAGGCATGTGGCCTGCCATTCCAGTCTCTGACAAGCATGTGCCCCACCTGCTTTTTGGCTTTGGCTTAACAAGTTAGTTGGGCCACAGCACAAGTGTGAGAACATGAGAATGTGAGATGCCACAGGCCAGGTGACATGCCAGTGCTGAAAAGCTGGTACATGGCAGGGTATCATTGTGTACACAGAAAGGCCACATGCCACACAAAAATGTAGCAGCCACTTTTCCCAAATTAGATGAATAATTTTCCTTCCATTATGTTCTCACAAACATGTTGTAAAACAATGAGCCTTGAGCTACACTAAGTCCAAAAGTTCAGGGTTTCAAATGAGTGACAGTGAATATTCATGTGTATTTCAGAGTTGATTGACAGGTAGAATTTTTTTTCAACCATGCCTATGCATGATTTGAGAAATACTATTTCAAGGCAACAGAAATCATTCTCATAGGTAAGAGTATTATGACGTGGTCAAATGCTGCAGAGCAGCAAATAATATTTTCTTTTTGTCTAATGTAGTAGGATAGAAGTTACTAGAAGTGATGTCTTAGGATCTCACACTGTTCCTTCTCATTTGCTCTAAATTTCGTCCTTCTGTGTGCTAACACCAGGTCTATGTTGCTAATGCAACTTCAGTTGAATTCATTTCAAGTGTTAGCAGGAAAGGATAAGGAAAAAATAATTACATTTTTAAAATTATGTTGGGTCTAGTGTGTGTTAAAGAATTCATAAACATGCCATGTCAGGTATCCAAAGGTGTTTTCTGAATTTTGATTCTACTGCTGAATAAGTATGTGAACACAAAAGTTGAATAAAATTTCCATACTTTTATTTTCTTCATCTTAACTACATAAGATTCAATCTAAGGCCAAAATACTTCTGAAATTTTTGAAATATTAGTAATGAAGATTACTTTCTTAATGAATCAATAGAAATCCTGAAAGAATATAAAGGACTTTTCTCTCTGTTATCCAAATTTTAAACAAGAAGATAATTGCAGAATTTGTGATAGCTGGCATTTTTTTTCTAGCATGATATACTTTGAAACCAACAGTTTTTAATTTTTTTCATCTGTTTAACCATAAACCATGAGCTTTCATGGAGCAAAATCAATCTATTTATAACATTTTTCATGGATTTCACAAAATGGTAGAAAGGAATCAAAGAAAAATTTTAAGAAACCAAAAATTATATGAATATGGGGAAAGCTGTATGATTTCAGGCTGTAATTTAGATTTACATCCTACAGCTCTTGGCTTTTACAACTGCTCCCTGGCTTTCCTAAAATAATTCACCAGGCTTCAGTGTGGGAGAGAGAGTATCCTGCAGGGCCATAGTCTACTTTTAGATTAATGGACTCCTGGTGTTATTTGCTGCAGCCAAATATTGTTCACCTTCACCAGGAAGAAATCATCTTCATCGTTTACAGAAAAGAGAGACCACTGATACTGTACTATGCTTTAATGTTATGTTGCCTAATAAAGGTATTTTGTGAAGTTTCTTTATTCTCCTCTGTTTTCTGAGTAAATTATCCTTGTAAAAGCTTATGCTTCTCTAGAGAGCATTAGAAATAAAGTCCCAGTCCTTTTTACCAAATGTCTGGGTGGTTTCTAGCATCGTTTAAGCCTGAAGTTTTAATAAGAATGTCATCCTTTGAAATAGTCTGCTGAAATAGAGATTTAAAACTCATGCACTGCCTCTTGATGAACATATGGACTGAGAAGATAGAGAGGGGAATCCTGAGGCCATGTGGAGACAGCTTCCCATTAGAGCTTCAACAGAGTGTGAGTGGTGCCTAAGAGACAAAATATAATTTTTGATACTGGATTGCTAAGCAGAACATTCAGTAGATCTTCTACACTTTACATTTAAAAAGCAGAAAATGTCAACACTGGCTAGGTTGTTACTCATTGTAGTATGTATATTTAAGTAGAGAATCTACAGAAAAAAGGTACATTATATTTACTTTAAATTAATGAATATTCATATTGACACTCTACATGAATTCTATACTTTCTATAATTATAGCTATAACATATTTTATTAGTAATATGGAAGTCAAAATATTAAAGCAAATAAAATGCACAGGTGAGTTTTGTTGTTTATGTGCATAGAGATTTTCATAGTACTTACAGATGACATTTTGTATTTCTGTGGTATCCATTATAATATCTCTTATTTCTTTTCTGATTAAGCTTATTTGGGTCCTTTCTCTTCTTTCCTGGTTCATCTAGCAAGAAGTCTATCAATTTTATTTATCTTTTCAAAGAACCAACTTTTTATTTCATTGATTTTTTTTGTTTTGTTTTCCATTTTATTTAGTTCTGCTATGACTTTAGTTATTTCTTTTCTTCTCCTGGCTTTGGGCTTGATTTTTTCTTCCTTTTCTAGTTCTTTGAGATGTGTCAAATTCCTGGAAACACAAAACCTTCTAAGACTCAATCATGAAGAAATAGAACTCCTGAACAAATAATGAGCAGTGAGATTCAAGCAATAACAAAAAATATCCAAAAAACTAAGCCCCAAACCAGATAGATTCACAGCTAAGTTTTACCAGACCTACAAAGAGCTGGTATCTATAATTCAGAAATTATTCCATAACATCAAGAAGGATGGAATCCTCCTCAATCATTTTATGAAGCCAGTTTCACCTTGATACCAAAGCCAGAAAAGGACACAACAAAGAAAACTACAGACCAATATCTGTTATTAATATAGACACAAAAATCCTCAATAAAATACTAGAAAACTTAATTCAACAACACACCAAAAAAATAATCTACCATGACCAAGTGGGCTTCATCCCAGGGATGTAAGGATGGTTTAACATGTGTAAATCTATAAATGTAATTCACCACATAAACAGAAGCAAAACCAAAGATTATGTCATCTCACTAGATGTATTAAAAACATTCCACAAAATTCAGCACATTTTCATGATAAAAACATCAACAAACTAGGCATAGAAGGAATATATCTCATAATTATAAAAGTCATATAAAACAAACCCACAGCAAACATCATACTGAATAAGGAAAAGCTGGAAGCATTTCTACTAAGAACCAGAACAATACAAGGGTGCCACTGTCATCACTTCTATCCAACACAGTGCTGGAAGACCTAGCCAGAACAATCAGGCAAGAGAAAGAAATAGAGGGTATCCAAGGCAGGAAAGAGGAGGTCAAACTATCACTTTTTGTTGATGATATGATCTTATATCTGGCAAACCCAAACACTCAACCAATAGACTCCTGGAATTGATAAATAAATTCAGCAAAGTCTTTGGTTACAAAATCAATGTACACAAATCAGTAGCATTTATACACACCGACAACAGTCAATTTGAGAATCAAATCACAGACTCAATACCTTACACAATAGCTACAAAGAAAATAAAATATCTATGAATATACTTAACCAAGGAGGTGAAAGATATCTACAAAAAGAACTATGAAACACTGAGGAAAGAAATTGCAGATGACACAACCAAATGGAAAAATATATCATGTTCATGGATCAGTAGAATCAACATTATTAAAAGGTCCATATTACCCAAAATGATTTACAGATTGAATGTAATCACCATCAAAATACCAATGTCATATTTCACAGAACTAGAAAAAATAATCGTATGCTTTCTTTGGAACCAGAAAAGAGCTTGAATACACAAAGCAATCTTAAGCAAAAAGAACAAATCTGGAGACATCAAACTACCAGACTTCAAACTATACTACAAGGCTATAGTAACTAAATCAGCATGATACTATCACAAATATAGACACATAGACCAATGGAACAGTACAGAGAACCCAAATATAAAACCATCCACATACAGCCAACTGATCTTCGGCAAAGCAGATAAAAACATACATTGGGGAAAAGAATCCCTATTCAATATTGACACTGTGACAACTGGATAGCCACATGCCAAAGAATGAAACAGGTTCTCTCACCACTCACAAAAATTGATTCAATATAGATAAGACTTAATGTAATACATTAAACCATAAGAATTCCAGAAGAAAATATATATAGGAAAAATTCATCTAGATATCAGCCTAGGCAAAGAATTTATGATTAAGACACCAAGGGCAATTACAGCAACAACAAAAATAAATAAATAAATAAATACATGGGACTTGATTAAATAAAAAACTTCTGCACAAGTATGCAAATAATTATCAGAGCAAATAGACAACCTACAGAATGGGAGAAAATATTTGCAAGCTATACATCCAACACAAGGCTAATAACCTGAATCTAGAAAGAACTCAAGAAATCAGCAAGAAAAAAATCAAATAGCCACATTAAAATGTGGACAAAAGATATGAGCAGCTTTTCAAAAGAAGATAGACAGATTGTCAATAAACATATGAAAAAATGCTCGATGTCACTAATGATCAAGTAAATGCAACTTAAAACCACAGTGAGATATCCCCTTTATTTTTGTTTGAACATCTTTTTAAAAAGTCTAAAAACAATAGGTGTGGGGTGGATGTAGAGAGAAAGGAATGTTTACATACTATTGGTAGAACTGTAAATTAGTAAAACCTCTATGGAAAATAGTAGGGTGATTCCTCAAAGAACTAAAAGTAGGCCTACCATTCGATCTAGCAATCCCACTACAAAGAAAAAGAAGTATTTTATCAAAAAGACACCTGCACTCAAATGCTTATTGCAGTATAATTCACAATTGCAAAGATGTGGAATCAACCCAAGTGCTCATCAATTCATGAGTGGATTAAGAAAATGTGGTGTGTATATATATGATGGTATATATACATATATATAATCGTGTATGTATATATATGATGGAATATATATACACACACATGATGGAATATACGCACACAATGGAATACTAATCAGCTATAAAAAAGAATGAATTAATGCCTTTTGCAACAACTTGGATGGCACTAGAGACCATTATTCAAGTGAAGTATCTAAAAAATGGAAAAACAAACACTACATTTATTATATTTTATACAGCCAGTTTATATCAGCAGTATACTTGTTGGTGATGGAAATTGCAGTGATACTAGAGGCTTAGAAATCGCTATAAAACAACGT
>VBSM01001124.1:37444922-37470122 GCA_008086735.1 Cheirogaleus medius | reverse complement strand
GCTAGGATTACAGGCGTGAGCCACTGCGCCCGGCCAGGGACTTTTTGATAAAAGCCATTCTCACTGGATTTAGGTGGTATCTTATTGTGGTTTGGATTTTCATTTCCCTAATAATTAGAGACTTTGAGTATTTTTTTCATATGTTTATTGGCCATTAGTCTATTTTCTTTCAAAAAGCTGTTCATGTCTTTTGCCCACTTGTTAATGGGGTTGTTTGATTTTTTTCTTGCTGATTTGCTTGAGTTCTTTGTAGACTCTGGTTATTAGCCCTTTATCAGATGTATAGCATGGCTCAAACTGTATAAAAGCAATTCATATAACCAAAACATTTATACCCTGTAATATTCTGAAATTTAAAAAAGCAGCCACAAAAGTGAAAGTTAACACTAGTTAACTATTAATATACTTACTGCTAAGCAATAATAACAGTTCTCATAGTGCATTTTAAAATTTGGATGTCAGGGGCTCTTCCTGTATTCTGTTTTGAGAAAAAATTTACTTTTAGCTACTATGGAACAATTGTTGAGTTGCATAAATGGAAAAATTAGAACTTCCCAAGACACTTGGTTGTGATGATGCAAATAAACCTATCTGGGGGCAGAGATGTGTCTGCCTTATTTATAATTCTATGCCAGCTCTTAGTACAGTGCGTTGTACATGTGAAGAACACAGAAAATATGTGCTTAATAATAAATACTAATATTTAATTGCTACATTTAAGTCACTTATCATTTTAGAAATTATATTTATTTTCTTAATGGAACATCTTGATAAAGGAAGGAATTTCAAAACACAACCATGCTCAAATTCTTAATAATTGTTGAATCTGGCCATGAAAGTATATAGGGGTTCATTATCTTTTCTTTCTATTTTTGAGTATTTTATAATTCTTTCTACATAAATTTTCTTTTAAAATGTTATCTTAGGTGACCTGGTACTTGGATACTTAAAGATACTGAATTAATTACTCCATGACACATAGGTATTATGTCATTAAATATAAAATGTCTGATTTCAAATCAAGAGTGTAGTTCATTGTATCTCAGACAAGAAGCAGTACAATTAATCAAAGTATGTGCCTAAACTGTCAACACAGTTTTGCCATCTTAATGGTAGCTTGTTTATGCAGGCAGTAAAGAAGGCTGGAGAGCAATTGGTGATGAAATTGCGAATGGCATTTTCCACAGCTTGTTGAGAATTAAATATTTTTTCTTGCAAGGAGTGGTCCAAAGCCTGGAAGAAGTGGTAGTCAGTTGGTGCAAGATCTGGTGAATACAGTGGTTGACAGTTTTCAAGTTCAGCCTCTGCAGTTTGAGCAGCATTGTTTGTGTGACATGTGGTTGAACTTTGTCTTTCAAGAGGATTGGCTTGTTTCTATTGATCAGTCTTGGCTGCTTAATCTCAAGCATCCTCATCATTTTGTCCAATTGGTTGCAGTACACATTCACTGCCATCGATTGACCAAGTTTCATGAAGCTAAAACAGATAATACCAGTGCTGGACCACCAGACACCATTAGCTTTTTCTGATGAATATTTGGTTTTGGATGGTGTTTCAGCACTTGGTCTTTATCCAACCATTGTGCCCAACACTTGTGATTGACAAAAAGAATCCATTTTCATCACATATAACAATGTGGTGTAGAAATGGTTCATGTTTATGTCATGACAGCAAAAAAAGGCAAGCTTTGAGATGATTTCTTTTCTGACACTTGTTTAATTCATGCAGTACACATCTATCCAGCTTCTTTACCTTGCCAATTTGTTTCAAATGGTTCAATATTGTTGGGATAGGAATATCAAACCTTGCTGCTAATTCATGTGCAGGTTGAGATGGATTTGCTTCCACTACAGCTTTCAGCTCATCATTATCTACCTTGGTCTCAGGTTACCCACATGGCTCATTTTCAAGATTAAAATCACCAGAACAGAATTTCTTAAACCATGGCCATGTGGTTTATTCAATATGTAAATTTTTATCCCTTACCCATCATCCACCTTTCCCTGTTCTTAGTTTCCACTGTGCTTATACCACTTTATGACCATGTATACCTATCGTTTAGCTCCCTCTTATTACTGAGAATATGTGGGGTTTGTTTTTTCATTCCTAAGATATGTTGCTCAGGATGATGTTATCCAGTTCCACCCAAGTTGGTACAAATGACATTATTTTATTCCTTTTTATGGTTGAGTAGTACTCCATGGTGTGTGTGTGTGCATACATACACCACATTTTCTTTATCTACTCATCAATTGATGGATACTTAGATTGAAAATTGTGCTTCAATAAACATTCTGGCAAGTTATCTTTTTTTATAATGACTTTTTTTCCCTTGGGTAGATACTCAGTCATGGGACTGCTGGATTGAATGGTAGAACTACTTTTAGTTCTTTGAAGAATCTCCATACTGTTTTCCATAGAGGTTGTACTAATTTACATTTCTCCCAACAATATATAACCATTCCCTATTCACCATATCTGTACTAACACTTATTGTTTTTTGATTTTTTACTAATGACTGTTCTGCTAAGGTTAAGGTGGTATCTCATGGTTTTAATTTCTGATGATTAGTGATGTTAAGCATTTTTTCATACACTTGTTAACCATTTTTCTATCTTCTTTTGAAAAAACTGTGTTCATGTCTTTTACTCACTTTTTAATGGGGTTATTTTTTTTCTTGCTGATTTGTTTGATTCTTTGGAGATTCTGGATATTATTCCTTTGTTGATGTATAGTTTGTGAACACTTTCTCCCATTCTGTAGGGTCTATTTACTCAGCTGATTATTTGCCTTGCCATGCAGAAACTTTTTAATTTAATTAAGTCCCATTTATTTATACTTGTTGTTGTATTTGCCTTTGGGGTCTTACTCATAAATTCTTTCCCCAAGCCAATGTCCAGAAGAGTTTCTTTATGTTCTCTTCTAGAATTTTATGGTTTCAGATCTTATATTTAAGTCTTTAATTCATCCTGAGTTAATTTTTGTATGTGGCGTGAGCTAGGGACCTTGCTTGATTCTTCTGCATGAAGCTACCCAATTATTCTAGCACCATTTATTGAATAGGGTGTATTTTTCCCAGTGTATTTTTTTGTTTGCTTTATCAAAAATCAGTTGGTTATAGCTATATGGTTTTATTTCTGGATTCTTTATTCTGTTTCATTGGTCTATGTCTCTGCTGTGATGTTTTGGTTACTACAGCTTGTAGTATAATTTGAAGTCAGATATTGTGATACCTCCTGATTTGTTCTTTTTGCTTAAGATTACTTTGGCTATTCAGGCTCTTTTTTGGTTCCATATGAAGTTTAGGATTAATTTTCTTTTTTAGATCTATGAAATATGATGTTGCTATTTTAGTAGGAATTGTGTTGAATCTAAACATCACTTTGGGTCATATGGACATTTTAACAATATTAATTCTTTCAGTCCATAAGCATGGGGTATTTTTCCATTTGTTTGTGTCATCTGTGATTTCTTTCATCAGTGTTTTGTAGTTTTCCTTGTAGAGATTTTTCACCTCCTTGGTTAAGTATATTCCAGGTATTTTATTTACTTTGTAGCCATTGTGAATAGTATTGAGTTCTTGATTTGACTCTCAGCTTGACTCTTATTAGTATATAGAAATACTACTGGGTTGTGTATGTTGATTTAGTAACCTGAGATCTTGCTGGATTTACTTATCAATTCTAGGAGTCTTTTATTGCCAACAAATTGGGGTAGTTTGACCTTCTTTTTTCCTTTGTTTCTTTCTCCTGCCTGATTGCTCTGGCTAGGACTTCCAGTACTATGTTGAATAGAAGTGATGATAGTGGGCACCCTTGTCTAAATACAGTTCTTAGATGGAATGCTTTCAACTTTTCCCCGTTCAGTATTGATGTTGGCTGTGGGTTTGTCATCCACGGCTTCTGTTATATTGAGGTATGTTCCTTCCATGCCTAGTTTGTTGAGAGTTTTTATCATAAAGGGTGCTGGATTTTATCAAGTGCTTTTTTCTCATCTATTGAGATGATCATATGGACTTTGTTTCTACTTCTGTTTATGTGGTGAATCACATTTATTGATTTCTTGCATCCACGGGATGAAACTCTCTTGATCATGGTGGATGATCTCTTTGATGTGCTGCTGCTACTTTAAAACCAGTAAAAGTAGGAAATATATATATTCAAGCTTTAAAATATATAGTGGCATAAAAATTATATTACTATTTTTCTTTGATTCCACATTCATTAGCTAGGAAGGTCATACAAGAAGAACTTTGAACAAAACAAAGAACTGTAGGCCAGGCACGGTGGCTCACGCCTGTCATCCTAGCACTCTGGGAGGCTGAGGTGGGCGGATTGCTCAAGCTCAGGAGTTTGAAACCATCTGAGCAAGAGCGAGACCCCGTCTCTCCTAAAAATAGAAGCAAATTAATTGGCCAACTAAAAATATATAGAAAAAATTAGCCAGGAATGGTGGCACATGCCTGTAATCCCAGCTACTCAGGAGGCTGAGGCAGGAGGATTGCTTGAGCCCAGGAGTTTGAAGTTGCTGTGAGCTAGGCTGATACCATGGCACTCTATCCTGGGCAACAGAGTGAGACTCTGTCTCAAAAAACAAAACAAAACAAAGAACTGTAAATCAAAGTGATTAACGTGTGTATCTGTGTATGATATTAGGATGGGAAAATCATTTCTCCAATTAGACAGGTGATGGGAAAATTTTTCATTTTTATTTTTTCCCATTTTTAAAGTACTTTTGGGCTTTAGTTTTTAATTTTGAGTTTTTGATAGCGTAATTATTATAAGAGTCCTTATATTCATTCTGAATTCTTTTATTCTTTTGTTTGGTAAGACCAGAATCATATAAGGTACTTTTTTATTGTTTGAAAAAAATCTGAAAAAATTAAGATAATGTATGGCAGCAGTTTAAATATATTTTTTGGAATGCAAATAAGAAATGTTTTTAAATTTATTATTGACATTTGAAATTTTTGATTTAGATATTTAATGATGAGCTCTGGATTCAAAACATAAGCCTGCATGTATAAACTATATTCACAAATAATTTTTATAAATGTCACTAATCCATATATTAATCTTTCTCTCCTAATATTTCTAGAGTGGCTCAGGAAATGAATACCATTTGATACATAATTTATGTTGTCTTCTTTCACCTATTCAGCATGATTGTGGAGTGCTTCTGAGCAGAATAAATATTCAGGATATTCAGGATAGAGGTGACAGAACAGAGCAGAGGAAAAGAAGAAGTTGGAGTGGTCCATAGCCTTTGTGAATAGTCCCCTAGGTCTTTATAAGTTGTTTGAAAAATAAATAGGACAAAACTGTTTTGATTATTACATTTTCAAAGTAAAATTAAACATTTTCAAAATTAGCATCACAGCTTCTCCTGAGAGGAAATTCGGTGGTGCTTTTTATCTAATAACAGCAAAATGACTATTTAGCAAATAGACACGGAATATCTCCCAAATGGAAAACAAATGCCCAGCAATAAAGTTGCCTGTTTCTTACAGCTGACTTGGGTTAGTACTATCTTGCCAATCCACAGAGACCTTCCATCCATTGCACCACCACTTTCCTGCTATCCCTCTCGGCCATGCTTAAATTACAAGGTCTAAGGACCAGATCCTCTCATCTGCAAACACTCTTCACCTTGTCTCCTCTTAATTTTTAGGATTCCTCTGGCAAAACCACAATCTTGATCATAATTGTCTTTCCCCCATTCTATGCCTGCACCCAGGTAGCTGAAAGTTGCTGAAGAATATCTTACATCTACCAGGATTGGTCTCACTTCGGCAGAATGAATGACATTATCAAGCAGTACTAAGGCACCTCCAATATTCCACAGTAAATATTTTTTATCACTCTACTATACAACTTTTTCACATTTTCTCCTTCCTCAAACATCTGTGATAAATTCAGCTGATGACTTCACACTTCCTTAGTAAAAGATACAACCAAATGAGAATTATCTCGTCTTGCACCCACAAAATTTATTTATTTTTGTCATGGTTTGTTTTTGTCTCTTACGCCTTGCACATTTTTTAATGAATCCATTGAGCTAAATTAAATTTAAAAACTGATATTATAATACAACCACCCCAGCTCCTATTTAAGGCCAGCCAGCACTCACCTACATAAAGACTTTGTTCCTGCTGTTTTACCCTCCATTTCCTGCATCATCAGTTTTTCCCTCTAAAATGGACCATTTCTATTAGCCTGCCAGAGTATTTCCCTTGCCAAAAATAAACGACTGAGAGGATAAGGAAAAGAAAAAATTAACGAAATTGTCCATTGGCTTCTTGAACTCTTTCAGTCACTATTCTTTTTTTTCTGCTCGACTTCACAACAAAACTCCTTAAAAGAATTGTTGACGTTAAGTGTGTCTATTTTCTCACTTCCATTCTCCCTTCAGCTTATTCAAAGCTAGCGAATATGCCTATCCTTGCACTGAAAAAGCACTAATTTCTGTCAATCAGGATTTCCATTAGATATGGTCATGTTAAATAATTGAAACAAATTCTAGTGTAGATATTATTTAAATATATGTAGAAACATGTAAAACATAGGTACTATTTTAATATCTGTGGATAAGGAAACTGAGGCTTAGGGTGCTTGCTCAAGGTTACACACCTCATGAATGACAGATCCAGAATTCCAACCCAGGCATTCTGACTCCAACTTCTGTGTTCTTAACTATGCTAGTATAAATATCTCCTTTGGAAAAACTTCCTCCCTCCACACACATACACTAGGTTGGGAGTACCTGTTGTAGGCTGCCATATAACTCAGTATGTCTCCTTCACAGTATTTACATCATAGTTTGTACTCATATCGTTTTTGATATTTTAACAACATCTGCTTTTTCTACTAATCTATAATCTCCTCAAGGCAGAAGGAAGGTATTGTCTTTCTTTTGGTTATTGTTTTATCCCTCTAGTGTGAAACAGATTTTGAAATAATAAATGGGTGTATGAATGGATCAAAATGAATTTAAATGATCTTCCTGGGGCAAATTTTAATACAAATTACGTATTTGCAGTATGTCCCAATATTACAGTCCAGCCAGAGTTTTGACAGATGGGTATATACCCATGTACTCAGCACACTACTCAGGATTAGAATATTTCCATCACCTCAGTAATTCCTTCATGCTTCTTTCTAAGCAATACTCCTCATCCTGCAACCACTGGTCTGATTTGTTTCACCATCACTTAGTTTTTCCTTTTTAGAAATTCATGGAATTATCCAGGCATTTTCCCCTTAACATTTTGTCTGCTACATTTATCCATGTTGTTTTAAGTATCAGTAGTTTGATGTATTTTATTTCTGAGAAGTATGAATAATTTGCATTTTGTTTATGTCTTCATCAGCTGATGAATATTTGGTTATTTCCAGTTTTGATTGTTATGAATAAATCTGATATGAACATACCAGTGTTTCTGTGCACATACAACTTCATTTCTTGTGGGTTAATGCCTAGTAATAGAACTGCTGAGATACAGAGTCTGTATATTTAACTTTTTAACAAACTATCAAACTTTTCCCGTGACATGTGATATATATGATTGGTCGGTCCACATTTTCACCAGTATTTGTGTTGTCACTCTTTTTTATTTTAGCCATTCTAAATCACAGTGTGATTTTTAATTTGAATTTCTCTAATGATTAATAGCTTTTCCTTACTTATTGGTTTTTGTGAAGTATCTTCTCAAGTCTTTAAAAGTAATGTCAATTCATGAGATCACCTATGAATTTGTGATGAGGACAAAGAAGAGGTCCCAGGACAGATCCCTGGAGCATTTCAATATTAAGAGTAAAACATAGCATCAATGGACAAATCTATATGTTTAATTAGAATTTTAGATGTTTTTATAATCTGAAACATCTGTGAAGTCTTTTTAATTGTATTTCTTTACTGTTTTATATCAATTCTATAAGACCTTAATAAAAGTAACCTCAGATGCATATAGTGTTTTCTTTATGATCTTTAATGCTCAGTAGAATGCTGTGGATATCTCTGATAATCTAACTTCATCTTGCCTCACTCCTGACAAACCGTGGTTCATTTCTCAGAAATATTATGCCCAATATTAAATATGTAACACATTTCTAAAGTATAAACCCAAGAAAATGTTTAACCAAAGGTAAAATTTGTAACCACTAAGAAAACGATGTTTTTCATCTTTATCCCCCTCACCCAAGTTGGTAACATTAAGAAATTAGAAGCATTAATTTATAAAATACCACATGACAAAATTATACCACTCAAAACTACAGGCCATTAATAGTTTGTATGATACTAGCGAATTAAAAACACAACTTTTCAGAGATTAGCTTTCCAGAATTCTTAGGCTGATGGAACAATTTCTTATTTAAAAGTACCAAAGCTAAACCATATTTTTTTTTGCTGATAAAGAAATAACCAAGAGCAATGAACAAAGTTAGCCAAAAGGGGTGCATCTTTCTTTTATCACTTCAAATGATAGTATAAGAGAAAGTACTACAATGTCTTATAACAATTAAAGTAGTGCTTCTTGATCTTTTTAGAACATGGTTCACATAGGAAATAATGCACACATAAGATATATGAAGGCCATTGGGGGTACTTAGCACCTTACTAAGTGTCAGGCATTATCCTAAGGGCTGTATGGAAATTGATTCACTTAATCCTCTTGGCAGCCACAAGGGCTTTATGGATTTTATTTACAAGGGATACAAAAAATTGTCATTTTTCAAAGGTCACAAAAGCAGTTAGTGATGAAGCTTCATACACAACTCTTTTACTCCAAAGATTTGCTCTGAACCATTAATTGTACCTATTTGTTGAGGAAATAATTATACTAACATTTTGTTTGTTAAATATATATTTGAAGAGAGAACACCTCTCCTGGGTCAAAATTAAAATCTACCTGGACTTCACAATTGTAGTCTTTTAGGAATAGAAAGATGAATCACCACAATGGAAATTGAGGCAGGAAGAAAAGAATATGATAAGAAAATACCACCAGTGTTATGCTCATTCCATCCATGAACATTGGATGCCTCCCATGTGTTAGAAACTACAGTGGCTCTAACTAGGTAAAGTTGAATACAACGTGGTCACCAATCACAAGGAGCTTATAGTTTAGCCCTTGAATATGTATAATACAAACCATTATAGTTTAACAATGTGGTAGATTATTCACTTTGCCTTTCTAGTGAGGTTACAAAATAAGAGAGAAAGGAAGAAGATATGGAAACCTATGCAATGTCAAATACAAATGGAGTGCATTGGAGGGTGCTCCAGAATTCATTATTAAACAAATATTTTTGCACCTACTGTATGTCATTCATTCCACTAAGCTGTAGATATAATTCTCTCAAGTAACAAGTGAAATAAAATAGTGACACTCTTAAAGGAAGAAATAAGCATTCATGCACAGGAAGAGTTCTGTAACATGTCAATGAATCAATACAAAAAATGACTAATTTGCCCTGTATATCATCAGAGTCACTGAATATTGTTGCTTAATTCTTTTGCAAATGCTGAATTACAATGAAGTGGTAGTATAACATCATATAGTCCATCTATCCAAATAGATTGCTTGGTTTTTTTTCTGTTTTAAGTGGTTCTCAGTCAACTAATCCAAGGATGGCCTATCTCTAACACAATATTTACCAAAAAGACTAAGAATCTCTAGTCAAAGAAATAGTAGCAACAATTACTACTATTTCTCGAGGTATTTATTCTGTGCAGAGAATTATACTAAATATTTTGTACACTGTGTATGCTTATAGAATAAACTTGTAAAAATTTGACTCATCTCTATGTATGGTCTATGCCTGGAAAAATTTTAGATGGACAAAACTCTGTCTGTTTTGAAAATATTTGCTATATTTTAGCTGGAACTTAGTGGGTTAATCCCAAGCCATCTGGAACATTCAGCTGTTCAGAATAACTCATTTTTAGGGAGTTCTGTATAGTTGAAGACTTGTATGTGTTTTCACATAATGTGAATAGAAATGTGACTATTTGTAACACTTAAACACTCACAATTTTCATAAATGAAAGAAAGTTGAGTATGAGATTCATCACGACTCAAGTTTTTTTCTTCCCCCTTAAAATGGTGCTTGCATCTTTTGGGGAGCTTTTGAATAGACACTGCTGCAAAATGCAATAGGTGACAGCTAAACATACTCTTCAGCATTTGCAGAAGATGAATCATGTTCTTTCTCAGTCATTTGGCTTTTCAAGATCTCTGTTAAAGAAGAGATGCAAAAACTCTCTTGCGCGTGACTCTTTCATCAGTCATCAAACTTGTGGCTTTTAGAACACATTGGTTTTTGAGAAGCTTTTCATGAAGCACCTTGAAACAGCTTGCCATGGAAATGGAGAAAAAGGAAGGCAGATGCCTTTTAGTTAACATATCACAGGATGGGCCCTGTGCCCAAACTTGAGAATTCAAAATTCTCATTGACATGAAAAGAAGTTTTCTTTTTTTCATAAAGCTGCTGGATTAGTCCTTAGTTTTGAATAAAATTTTCACTCTTGTTCTTGCTCTCTCTCATTTTTTTGCACTTTTGTTTTGTTGGCATTTTCCTTGTAAAATCTGGATATTTCTTTTCACGTTGAATAATTATGTCTCTCTGGATGTTTCCAGAAAGGTTAGATCTAATGGGTTCCTAAGAAAACATATGAAATAGCAACTTTCTTATCAGACATAAAGTGGTAGAAGACAGAGTTAGGACTGTCTTTCATCAAGGTAATATTTATAGCTAAGCAAGTCAACATTTCAGCTCTGCAAATCCTAAATTAGTTGCCAGACAGTATCTGGAGATTGTTTTGTGTGTTTTGATTAAATACAGATTCCTTGAACTTTTTTCCTAACTAAACCAGAATCCTGTGTTAGTTTTTGTTCTTTGTTTTTCCTAGTTAAGTCTTGTGATAAATGAGATGTCTAATTAATGACTCACATCACGGAGTGTAAAGAGTCTCTGTCTTCATGATTGTAGTCACTTAAATTAACTTTTTCTGAAGTTTGTAGTTGAAAATTCTGTAATGAAATTTGAAAAAAAAAGCATTTGAATTCATTCAAAATAAAACTTTTCCTGATAGAAACAAAAGTAGGAAAAATAGAAGCTGTATTTTTTTCTTGTAGTTAGTAAATTGTCTCCAAAATCATGCTTCTTTGTGAGTACATTGGAAAGGACATTTTTTTTGTATATTTGACAAACAGTTGAATATATTCTATGTTCTAGACACTATGGTAGATGCTAAAAATACAAATAGAGCACCCACCCTGAGAACTTTATGGTGAAATCAAAGAAATAGAGAAATAATGAAGACTGTGAAGTAAGATGCATTCTAACTTACAGAATTTCATAGAGAGCACAAAGAGGTCTTCAAATAAAAATGAGGCTTAAAGAGTGGCTTCCTAGAGATTTTTTTTAAGAAGAAATAAAGAAAACTGAGAATTTATCTGCTAAAACTACAGTCCAGTATTACAGAATAAGATTTATTAGAGGCTGGGCACGGTGGCTCATGCCTGTAATCCTAGCACTCTGGGTGGGTGAGGCAGGAGGATCACTTGAGGTCAAGAGTTAGAGACTAGCTCAAGCAAGAGGAAGACACCCTCTATACAAAAAATAGAAAAAATTAGCCTGGTGTGGTGGTGCATGCCTGTAGTCCCAGCTACTCAGGAAGCTGAGGCAGGAGGATTGCCTGGACTCAGGAGTTTGAGGTTGCAGTGAGCTATGAAGATGCCACTGCACTCTAGATGGGGCATCAGAGTGAGACTCTCCTCCTAAAAAAGACTTATAAGAGGTCCCCAGACCTGAAACACCTCAAGTCTGTACATTTTTAGGCCTATGGATAACTCCACTTAGATCTTTGTGTCAGAGTGGGAAACATTGCAAAATAGAATTCTTGACATGGACAAGAGCATTCCCAAAGTGAAGGATAAGAACGATAGAACTGTTTTCACATGGTAGCCATAACCAAGAAGAATGTTCATGAGCTCATATGGAACAGTCTCAAGGATACACAAAAAGTACTGAGAGAGGTTTTTAGAAAGGATAGAAATTAGCAGGCATGGACATAGGTTGATAAAACACAATTGATTACTAAGAGTGTGACCCCATTTATCCATACAAGCTGCTATGGCCTGAAAGAAGACTTTAACAATCTAAAAATTCTTATACTAAGTGAGAGCAAGAGGTAGTGGGGGTGGATAGTTAACTGGAGAACAAATTATAGTTGGCTGGGTGTGCCATGCCAAGAATTTTTAATGTTGTCTATCAGAGTTGATAATTTTCTTTGAACAGTTTTGAATTTTTAAAATAACATCAAGGCAGAAGTGCAGAGAATGAATAAGTTGGAGAAGAAGGCAAATTTGAGGATTAGACTCTGAAAAGATCGAAGAATAGAAGGAAGAGCCTGTAGGGGAGATGACAACCTCAAAGTAGGGCAGCAGCTGTGGCCATAAAAAGAAAGAATGAAATAAAATCTGTTTGAGGTATGAAGTGAAAGGACATAGATTGAATATGTTTAGCAGGAGGGATTTTGGTGGAGGTGAATTACAAAAAGAAGTGTCCATGGTTTCCAGATTTCTGGCTTGGGTAGAGGTTGGGTGGCCATGCCAGTCACTGAAACAATGATTATAGAAAAAAGGAAAATATTTGGATGAAAAGGATGAGATCAGTTAGCACTTGTTGTGCTTCAGATATAGACAGGTTTATAATGTTGGTTTAGACTTCAGGGTATAGGTTGGAGTTGGAAATTTAGACTCACCAGTTCTGTCCTCTTGTGTTTTGCATAGACAGTCCATGTAAATAGCAGTGCTATTAATTATACCAATGTTGAATCCTGGTGAAGTAGCTTAGTTTTTAAGAGAAAATGTTCATGGAAAGATGAACCATGGAAGACTAGTTCTATATGAACTAGTTGTTTTACTTGAACACCACGAATTTAAATATGTAACACATTTGGAAACACATTATTTAAAGGGAAATTACTTATAATGTGATCTAGTTGTTTGAGTCAAAAATATTTATGTCCTATTTCATTTGACATAACATTACTATAAGTCAAGAGACACTTACTCCTAAGAAGTCTAGCACTGATCAGCTTGGTGCCGTCTGGTACAGAATTTCTTTGGAATTAGGTTTTAAGTTGTTAAACATACTTTAAGACGAAATGTTACCTAGAAAAGTATGGTGGTTAAAAGCAACTTTGGATCTCAGATCTGATTCTTAGTTGCTATATAATCTTTGTCAATCTTCTTGTATTTCTGGGAACTGAACTTCATTATCTATACAAGGAAGGTGATGATAGTATCTAACACAGGATGATGTGTAAGAGACCAATTATGAAACAAGCAAAGCATAGTACCTAGCATATTATAACCAGAAAAAGTTATCTTTTATTAATATACATCACTTATAGAGTAAGAATAATAAAAAATACTTTAAGAATAAAGATTAAAATGGGAACATGTAAAGAACAATTTAAATGTTTATTAATAGAGAACAAATCTCTTAAAGTCAGGAACTGTGGCTTATTCTTTTTGTTTCTGCATTATCTGAGTATATGCAACATTCTAAAAAATTTTAAAATGTCAGTCAAAATATGAGAAGTATAATATTTAAGATAAATTTAAAATAATATAAAGGTATAAAATAGTATAAGTTTTGACATCAATTATACTTAATAAAACACTCTAAGATTCAAGAAGAAAATATGACAAGCATAAGAAAATAAAAAACTAGCTAAAATATTCTGAGTGAAATTAAGTGAAGTAAAATGTAAATAATCTTAAGAAAAATTGTGAGGCTAAAGCTGATAGATTAAGAAAATAAAATTTAAAGTTTGAGTTTAAAAATGTATGAAAATGATGTTCTGAAATGTACAAATTTAAAGAACACTAGTGAAGTAAAAATGCTAGTTTTCCAGATTTTGTCATCTTTCACTTTGTAGTTTCCAAAGAACATTTTTCTAGCAGAAAGCTGGGAAGTAGACTTCAGTTTAGTGTGACATAAGAGTTTTGCTTTGGTCTCAGGCTTCTAGAGGCCCCTGGGGACCTCCGAGAATGCATCCAGAAGTTGGGCTTCCCCTCCTGGCTAGGACAGGGAAGCCACACCTTTATAGTGACGATCTTAGCACCACGGAGCAAACAGATCTGAGCTGGAACACAAAGGCAAGAGCTCTGGAAAGTAACTTTAACCTCTTTAATATCATTTTTCTCATGCAGAAAAAGGAATGGTAACCTAGATTAAGTGGATAAATTTTCAGAAAGACAGAAATTACCAAAAGTCAAGAAGAAACAATCATAATAGATTAATAACAACAAAACATATTAAATTAGCAACCAACAACTTCTCACAAAGAAAAGCCCAGAATAGATGGCTCCAATGATGAATTCTACCTAATAGTCAAAGAAGAATTAACACCAATCTTTACAACTCTTCAAAAAAAAAAAAAGAAAATGAGGGAACTCTTCCCAACTCATTTTCAAAACCAAACAAAGACATCACAAGAAAAGAACACTACAGACCAATGTCCCGTATACATATAGACATAAAAATTATCAATAAAATACAAGTACACTGAATCCAGTGATATATAAAGAGGTTTATATGCCATAACCAAGTGGGATTTGTCCCAGAAATACAAAGTTGAAAAAATTAGAGAGAGAAAGAAATTAAAGGCAACCAGATTGGAAGGGAAGAAAAAAATTATCTCTATTTGTAGATGACATAATCTTTTATGGAGAAAATCCCAAGGAATTTTTACACAAAAAAAATTCTAAAACTATCAGAGCTAGTAAGTCAGTTCAGTAAGGTTAAAAGGTAAAGATCAATATACAAAAAGCATCTCAATTCTATATACTGGCAATGAAACAATTTGCTTAAAAACAAATTCCATTTACAATTGCATCAAAAAGAATAAAATACTTAGGAATAAATATAACAAAGAAGCATAAGACTTGTACACTCTCAAGAAAGTGAAAAGCAACCCACACATGGGAGACAATAATTACAAATAATATATATGATAGGAGACTAGTATCTAGAATATATAAAGGGCTAGTATAAATCAATAATGAGAAGACAAATAACACAATTTAAAAATGAATAAGATATTTGAATAGATACTTCAAAGAAGATATACAGATGGCCAATAAGGACAAGAAAAGATGCTCAACATTATTAATCATTAGGGAAATGGAAATGAAAACCACAATGAAATGTCATTTCATACCCAATAAGAAGGCTATTATCAAAATGTCAGTAAATAAGAAGTGTTGGTGAATATGTAGGGAAACCCTCATGTATTGCCAAAAAATCAGGAATGTAAAATAGCACAGCTGCTTAGAAAAAGAGTTTGGCAATTCCTTAAAAATCTAAAAATAGTGTTACCAGATGACCCAGAAATTCCATTCCTAAGCATATACTCAAGAGAACTGAAAATGTATATCCACGTTAGAACTTGGACATAAATGTTCATAGCAGCATTATACATAATAGCCAAAAAGTGGAAAACACCACAAATGTCTTTGAACAGATGATTAGAGAAATAAAATGTGGTATATCAATACAATGGAACATTATTCAGCCTTATAAGGGAGTGAAGTACTAATATCTGATTGAAAACATTCTGCTAGGTGAAAGAAGCTAGACACAAAAGATCATATCTCATATGGTTTGATGCATACGAAATATCCAGAATATGCAACTGCATAGAAATAGAAAGTAGACTAGTGATTGACAAGGGCTGGGGGTGGAGGCAGGAGAAAGTCAGGCGTGACTGTTAACAGGCACAGGGTTTCTTTCAGGGGTGATGAAAATGTTTGGAATTTGATAGTAGTGATTGTTGCACAGCCTTAGAACTATATTGAAATCCACTGAATTGTATACTTTAAAATGTTGACTTTTATAGCAAATGAGTTATATCTCAATAAATAAAACAAAATATTGCATGTAAATATCTTAAAATAGCGTTCGGTTCCAGATATTATGGAAGCAATAAAGCTTAAATCCTCACTTGCATGGGCCCAGCCAAGGCCTGAGGAGGAAACTCTGTTCACATGCATGGCTGCGTGTTTTGTAAAGGTTGCAAAAGTAAGATATTTTAACTGCAATTGGTTAAGACTCTTGTTCTTTCCCACTCTAATTTCTCCTCCAGCTCCTTCTTCTTGTGATAAGTGATATTGGTAAAGCTGCAGGGATTTTGGAGAAACAGCTAGAGGAAGTTAAAGTGATACATTTTATTGCTTTGTCTAGGGGCCACAATAGGCATGAGATCCAGAAAAGAATTTTAATGTCACACTAATTTCAAGGTAAGAAGCTTCTAGTTGTCCTGGTATATGAATGGCCCTCCAGCAACACTCTTCTTAGAACTGCCTGATTCACCCTGTGTCATGATCAAATGGTGTCATTCAGGGCCAGAGATTAACTTCAAAACAGGCATATCCTGTCATTTTTGCCACCAAGAAGGGAGAGGGTAATGAAGGAGAACAAAATATATAGAGCTATCTGTAAAAAATTCTTAAAATCTTATAGCCAAATGTGAAAGAGAATTGACAGAGGTTTTCCCATAAAAATGTATGATATGTTACTCTAGTGATTTTGAACCTAAAAGAAAATTTTCTAAATTGTCAGTAACATAAAAACAATAACAACAAATTTCAATCAACCATGCTATAAAAACAAAACAGAATCATCTTTCTGTTCTCTCTGCAGATAATGATATCACATTGTTCTACGAAGGGGCACTCAGAGAATGCAACCAAAATAAGGAGAAGTATTATAGAGGTATGCCAGGCAGTTAATTAATAAAATACTATGCTCTTTTTCTAAATTTTGTGGTGTTTGTGACAGCCTCTTTAAAATTTTAATTTGTTGCGATTTATTTTTCTCATGCAAAATAAAAATTGACTTGAGTTATTAATTTTATAATCTTTTCTCTTAAAAAGATCACCCCAAATGGTGTAACTGTAGACCCCACGATACCTGGATCTGTCCCCATGCGACACTCAGCACATATTAAGTATTATACTAGGAGAAGAGAAAAATATTCTCCTTCTGGAAACTACTGGGGAGGTTTTAGATTTTCCTCTTATTGTTCTTTCATGTGAGAACAATGTTTATTAGGACAGCGAATGCCACAGGATATGCTCATATTGAATGTGTCAGGTCATTGAGGCTGAATGATGGCTAATAACACAGGTAACATGTTACCTCTTCAAGTCTGACTAATAATAATATCCAAAAAATCAGCAAATTTGAATGTCCCTATTCTCTGAGAGTTGAAGACTTAATTCCTCTGTTACCTTCACTCAAAAACGGTGAAAAGAAACCCTCTTAAAATTATTCTTCCTTTTCATATACCCTGGATGTTTCAACAAGAATTTTGAATTTAGAACCTCTCCCTTAAAGTATACATTTAGTGTCTAAAATAATCTTGTCATTACAAATACTTTCAGCACTATCCAAAATAATTTTCCTAGTACATCAATGTCTTTATAGTTGTCAAAAGCTTTGTAATTGTCCTGTATTAGGTAACCTGAATTTCAAAAGTACAGATGGATATAGGAGGCAAACACCTCCCAGGTTGACTTTGGGTATGGATGTCAAAGATATCAGAGGAAAGGAAAAGGGGATCAACTTATGATCCCATATGAACATTTCCATGTTATTTCAGATGGTTCCCCCAAAAAGTTTTGCTAGGAAAGTTATATTTACATATGAATTGGTACTTATAAAGGTAAGAAAAGCAACATTTTTTTATATTGTTCATTGCTTTGGGCCTTCATGTTAGTGAGAAATCCTTTAGAATATATGGCTTTCAGAGCATGAACTCAATGCTGATAACCATGTGTGGGAAGCAAGTCCAATGCTGAGAACATAAAGCAATGAGGTTTTCAAAGGTACACTCAGTGGTGTTTCATCCAGGAGGTGAAGACTGGACGATAGATCTTCTAAGGCTGACAGCAGTGAGGCATACCTAATATCAGCTCAAGCTGAGAAGCTACAAAGTCAAAAAAGAATCCTCTGAACTCGTCTCCCTGAGTATTCAAGTGTTACTTAAAAGCTTCAACTTTCCTATCTAAAAAGTTAGGGTGGGTTGGAAAGGGGGAGGCAAGGAATCGAGCCAAGCATTGTAATGCTGTTCCTAAAGACAAGATTCTGTCTCTCCTGCTTGCTTGCATTTATACAAGAGAAGTTCAAAGGGAAGAATGCTAGGCATTTAGAGGTATAGATGCCTGAGTGGCGAGTTACAGTATCTGCTAGCTTATGGCACCACATTCTACCTCCATGTGTTTACTTCTGTGCTCATGACTTTGGACTGTGAACCTCCTCTGCCTCTGCTGAGTGGCTATGTTTAGAATCATAGTCAAAAAGGAAAGGCGGGGTGGGGGGAATTCTATATAAAGATATATGCAAAGAAACAGCCATGACTATCAGAGGACAGGGAAACATATTTTTCCTATATGTGAACAACATAAGAAAATGATGTGTGGCGAGAATATTTTTAATACTTGCATTTCAAGTCTTGTCACTTTGTGCTTTCTTTGAATATTATTACAGCATAGCTTTTGGCACACTGATGTCACTCAGCACTTAATCGAAAGCTTTGGAGCAAAATTTAAGGATTTGAGATATTCATACAGACAGGAAAGGAATCTGATGGTTTTTATCCTGTAAAACAAAGCCTCGAAAAGTCAGTAATATTCTTTGGTTTCATGTTTCATACAAAATAAACACATTATCTTTATTATTGCAAATGTATGCAAAATCCTCTCCTTTTTTTGTTGCATTAAATATAGTAATGCCATCTTGCTTCGGAAACTTCTATTATATGCTCCAAGACTCTTAAGAGAGACAAAGGTAGGGATGAAAAAATAGGTTTTATAATGCCCTTTGTCTTCTACTAGCTCTCTTTGAGTAATCATTGGGACTTCATTTCCCTGATTTAGGGGAGGATCGAGCTGTACTTTGACTTGTTACTATTTTTAAATCTACACATCGCATCATTCAAAACATATGTTTTAATCAAATCAAGCAAAGATGTCTGGGGTGATTAGCCTGGGATTTTCATTCCTTGAATTCTCTTGGCCGTGGATACTCAACTCCTCCTCTTTTACATTCCCCAGATACTGTTGATTTCTCCAGTTATAAGCTTTACATCATTCATGTTTATTTTAGCTTGTTTGCAAGAAAGTTGACACCATACAGTGACAGGAATCACATTTTGAGCCTAAATGTTTAACATGTAACAGGGATTTTAACTAAGAGACCCAATGATGCCAACTGTAAAATAATCTGTCATTTCTAGATGATCTGCTTTGTTTTATTAGAGTAAAGGTCAGAATGGCCAAAATTATATTTTTAAAAGAAGCCTCCCCATGATACAGTTGGCAGAGAAGATTGATAAAACAGAAAATTAGAAAACTCTTATAATAAAAGAAAAATGGAAGTACTGTTAAATGAATATGTATATTTCATGTTGGTTGTGAATTGCTATTCTTTCCTCATTCTAGGTGTGTAGGAAGGATATGGTTTGAAATCATCAAGTGTCAGTTTGTAGACAGACATAGAAAGGAGTATTTTCTGATGTAAAAAATGTTAACATCAAATGTGCAAGTTAAGAATGGGAAGTAGCAGGGGCTTTTGGTCATTTTCTCAAATAAAATTCATTTTCTTCTACCTAGCATGATTGGTTTAAATCTGGAATCAAGGTTTAAACTTAAGACATAAAGAGAACAATCAGTGAGTCAAATCCATAGTGGTACATAGAGAGTGAATGTGTAATATTTGTTTAACAAATACTTTCCTTTACATAACGATACTGAAACCATCCAGGCAGCTCAGTTCTTGAGCCAGAGTTGCACTGGTGGGAGTACTCGAGTCAAAGAATCTTTTATTAGATTTCTCACTAAAATCTGAGGAAGGCAATAATCTCCTCCCCAAGCATATTTTGCTTAAATGTCCTATACCCCATATACATGTTCCATGATAACCTCACAATACAAAGCAAACCTCCTGATGGTCTTCATGCACACATTAATTCTCATAGAAACAAACACTGTAGCCTACGACTGCTAGGTTTCTTTGCAATGAGCAGCACATTTTGCTCACTGAAGGGAAAAGGTAGGAGGCAGCCTATTGTATTGTAACAGTTATCTCTGAGTGAATAGAAGGAATTGCTTCCAAATGCAATAACAGAATTACTGTAGATTAGTGTAGCGTTGGAGCGTTAGTGCTAGGGTAAAATTGTTTCCTCTATTGCATGACCATGATCTTGAAAATTTTCATTTTATTCCAACAATGGAGATGCTTGATCACATACTGAGTCAGGTAAATCACAAAGCCGGCTCTTCAGCAGTCCTGGGCAGGCCCTAACTAATGCCATAGCTGAGGACTGCATTAACCACAAGTCTGATGAATAAAATCCGACACAAGCTCATTTGATTTGGCTGCAGTGGGAACTGGGACTTTTATTCAAGATCACAATATTGCAACAACAACAAGTGCTCTGGTTCTACCTTGTGAAAAAGAAGCCCAGGTACTATCTGTTGCGGTCTGTAGTCTTTCATTACTAAAGACAGCATCCCCGGTTCACGAACACTGGGTATCAATGAAAGAAATAGAAACTTGTGAGCTAGGAGGAATATTTGTATACACTTGAGGATGAAAGAGCCAAGGGACAGCAGTATTGTAGCAACAATCACAATGACAAATATGGGGCTGTTTAAAATTTTTAACTTGAAACATAAAAAGAGATTGTCATGTGGTGCAGCACAGCACATTAATAGCCTGTAGCTTCAGCTTTGAAGGAAATGACCCACTTTTCCTTCATGTACACCCACTAAAATTAGGTATCACTTTGCTTGAAATGTTGACGAATTTGAGAGCAGTGCGAGTATGGCATAAAAAGTTGAACAGAGGCTGTAACTTTACCCTCTAAATGTGCAGATTGGGAAAGAATTATCTCCTTATGTTAGATGTGACTTAAGTAAAAACCATTTCTCTCTGCCCTCATTGGTTTGTAGTGAAAGGAAGAGTCAATAGATGATAGATTTGAAATATTCTTGAACAACCAACCTCCATAATAATACAATTCCTTTAAAAGTACCAAACAAAATTCCAAGAAAACAAATAAGGAAAATCTACTTAAAAATATGTTTTTACTATCATCAGCCCCTTCCCAAGTAGTATCCCACCCAATCACTTCACACTGAAAAGGTTCTCTGGTTAGGAGGCTTACAGGTTGACCCATTTGCACCTGTCAAGCCAATTCAAAGAATAGATGGATTTTTTTAAGTGTGTTATTCTCAATACACAAAATACGATTGCCCTGCTCTGTTAGGAATCAGGAGGTATTAGAAAGTACTAGAATCAGGGATCCGGAATTTCCATTTTCTACTTCTGTTCTCCACCTCTTTTTCCACACGAGACTCCCAAGAAATCATGAACCCAAAGGGTGAGGACAAATGCTAAATTTAAAAGTGCCCCAGTTCCTGTCAGCTGGCCCCCGTGTTCTGTCACAAAGCTCTCTGGACAGCTGGGCTGTGCACTTGGCTCCAGCTCAGGGCTCCAGAGGAGTCTCTGGATTCATTTGTCCCCTTCTCATCTGCAGCTGCCCACCAGAGCCAGAGCCAGTGCTCACCAGTGAAGGGGGATTGATGGGTGTCACTGCAGTGCCTCCCTCAACTAGGACACTGGTGACTTTGGTCCCCCTAAGTGGAGTCAAAGTAGCTCTGTCTTCTCCCTGAGCACAGGATGGGTGTTGGGGGAGGCAAGAAAAAGTAGGAAAAAATCTGCTCCAGTGGAGAGTGGTGCTAAGGGTTCCCCTCCTGTCCAGAGGCTGATAGCTCCTCCTGGTTCAAGTCCATGGGTAGCTCTGTTCCATAGAAACTGGAACCGCCAAGGCTAGAGAGTTAGACATGAATCTTGTCCTCAAAAGGACTCAGGTGTGGCAGGAAAACTGGCTCCAGCCATAATCCAGTGTAGCCAGTGTTTTACGTGTTTATAAACCAACTGACGCAGGAAGTCCAAAGAGGTAATCACTTCTACCATGAGTGCGAGACTGATTAGAAATGATTAAAACAGAGACATTTGACGAAGATATTGAATATCCAAAAGTCATTTTAGCAAATTATTGAAATGACAAAACATGATGTCAGTGAAAGAGAAAGGGGAGAAGGCAGAGAAGGCAACAAGAGTTAAGGAGACATGAAATTACATGGTGTATATGGTGAGTACAATAGTACCCAGAGTTTATTTACAAAATACCTTCATGTACATTATAAAGCAGACGGTAATGGTGAAAATGTAATGGGAAACACAGAGAAAGGAGATAAGGAGGTTTGCTTGATTGTTTAATAGGATTAACCAATATTGTTTTGTTGTTTAAAAAAACCCCTTGTTTTGTTTTATTTTTAGGTTGGAAATACTTTAGGATTTTTTTTAGAGATGGGATCTTGCTATGTTGCCTAAGTATGAGTGCAGTGAGTATTCACAGGCGCAATCATTGTACATTACAGCCTTGAACTCCTGGGCTCAAGCAATCCTCCTGCCTCAGCCTCCCAAGTAGCTGGGACTACAGGCACACGTCACCACGTCCCACTGATGTTAGGATGTTTAAGGCTGTTGTGGACAAACCAATTATTTAAAAGAGATGCTAGTCAAATTGCACTGTACAGGCCTGTAATAGTTATTCAACAAATATTTGTTGAATCAAAATTTGTGAGATGATGGTGCCTATCTCACATACTGCTCTCTTCAACTGAATTCAACCATGGGCTTTTCACACTTCTAAACTTCAGCTTTTCATTCTAAATGAGACTCTAGCAGGGATGTTATAAAAATAAGTAGAGGAACAAGTGCATTTTTTTTCCTCCACAACACATATTGCAATATGCATGATATGATTTCTTACTCTTCTTGTAGAACATGGAGACTCATTAGCAGAATGGTTGAACATACCTCCTGCTGATTTTGTTTTATTTTTAGAATATATTCAAACCTTGTCAAAGTTTGTTCAGTTCCAATGAACCAAATGAAGTTCTATCTATGCATTTAAAAACAGGACACATTAATGATCATGTAAATAATACTTTGATAAGTTCTATGATAAGCAATTTACATACATTATCTCAGTTTTATTATGAAGTAGGTATTTTTGTTAGACTCAATTTTCATACAAAACACTGAGGCACAGAGAGGGGAAGTAGCATGCCCAAGGACATGTAGCCACTAATAGGTAGAGCTGAGATTTGTATCAGCCAAGGGGATGCCAGATCTCATGTTTTTAATTCACCAAAATACATTGTACCATTTCATGCCTTATTTGCCACAAAAAAAGGATTCTTTTTTCTACCAACCCTGCCTAAATCAAAGTAGGTTTTCTGAATATGCCTATTCCCCCATTATTTATTTATTTTTATCAAATGGAGCTTTTAAAAAGCCTCAATTTACAGTTTCTAATAAGATTGAAAGTTTTACTTCACCTTAGTCATAAAAGAAATTCTCAGGAAATAACCTTCTTGAAGATTTTTTAGCAACTAAAACTGAAATCTATAGGACAAAGAAATCACACAAATAAGCAAAATAAATCATGTTGTAAGTTTTAGGAAGATGTTTTAAGATTTTGGCTTTACTTAGAAATCAGGAATTTACCTGTCAGTAGCATCCAAATTTGGCCATGCAAGAGAATGACATTGTTTCTGCCAAAGAATAGACTATTATAAATGGCTGTTTGAAAAGCATTCAGATAATGTATTAGTAATTAAATGTTTATAACTTAATCTGAGTTAACATAAATGCCATAGAAGAAAATAACAAAAAAGTCTCTTAGAAACTGAGACACAACTAATTGAAAAAGAATATTGATACATCAATATATATACAAAATAGAAGAAAACAAATTTGAGATGATAGTTGTATTAGTCAGGATTATCCAGAGAAACAGAACCAACTGTGTATTTCCGTGTGTGCGTGTGAAGAATTTATTATAAGGAATTGGCTTCTGTGATTATAGAGGCTGGCAAGTCCAAAATCTGCAGAACAGGTGCTACTGTTTGAGTTTGAAGGCCAAAGACTGCTGTAAAACCAGGGAGAGCTTTTGTCCCCATGCTTTGAATGCTCTCAGGCAGGAGAATTCTCTCATATTCACGGAAGGAGCAGCCCTTTGTTCTATTCAGACCTTCAGCTGATTAGATGAGGCCTTCTCATATTATGGAGAGTAATTCATTTTACCTAGAGTACTGATTTAAATGTTAACCTCATGCAAAATAAACAACAAAAAAATTGCTCACAGAAACACTCAGAATAATACTTGACCAATCAGAGCTCCCCATGACCCAGTCAAGTTGACACATAAAATTAATGATCATAATACCATATTCTCTGATCACAATAAAATTAAGTTTTAAATAAATAAGAGATACATATTTAGAGAGTTTAAAACTCTTCTAAATAACTCATAGGTCAAATAAGAAATTATGATGGGACTTAGAAAACGTGTAGAATTAATGGCAAAGAAGATATTCAATATCAAAATTTGTGAGATGAAATGAAACTGGTTTTTCAAAGGACATTGTTAACTTTTTGTGCAAATACTTGAAACAAACTTGAAAGACAAACTAACTAAACATACAAGTTAAACATCATTTCAAGAAGTTAGAAAAATAATAGAGTAAAAGATAGAAGTAAATATATAATAAAGAACATAAATTAATCATATAGAAAGAAAAACAATAAAATAGAGATAATGAAATAGTAAAAAAATAGGACAGACAGGATTATAATGATTTTTTTCAAGATAAATAAAATTGATAAGTCTCAGGCATGGCTAATCATGAAAAAATAGATAACATAAATTGACCATATTAGAAATAGAAAGAAAAAATAACTACAACTACAGCAATATTTTTAAAAATCCTAAATTTATCCCAGGTGAAATTTTATACCAATAAATTGGAAAACGTAGAGAAAATGGGTAATTTTCTAGAATAATATCCAAAAATTAATACAGAAAGAATAGGTTATCTGACGAATGCATTTTTAAAGTAATTAGATAGATAAATATTTACCATCTATAAAGATTTAGAAGTGTTCTCACACATATTTGAAGAATAAATAATTTAAACCTTATGCTTTTTTTTGTGGAAGAGCCTACTAATTATTCCCAATATCCATTCCATCTCTTGAATTTTAG
>VBSM01001124.1:37422458-37444822 GCA_008086735.1 Cheirogaleus medius | reverse complement strand
AAGGATGTTTTAATACCAGAAAATTTATTAATGCAATCCTCACATTGACAGAATAAAAGAAAAAAAGTGTATGGGCTGGGCACAGTGACTCATGCCTGTAATCCCAGCTCTTTGGGAGGCTGGAACAGGAAGATCAGTTGAGGCCAGGAGTTTGAGACCAGCTTGATCAACATAGCAACACCTCATCTCTACAGCAAATAAATAAATAAATTACTGGTGCATGGTGGTGTGCGCCTGTAGTCCCAGCTACTTGGGAGGCTGAGGCAGGATTGCTTGAGCCCAGGAGTTTGAGGTTGCTGTGAATATAATAGTGCCAGTGCAGTCCAGCCTGAGTAATAGAGTGAAACTCCATCTCAAATAAAGAAAGAAAGAAAAGAAAAAAGTATATGAAATCTCAATGAATGCCGAAATATTTTCAGTTGATAATATTCAGCATCACTTTGTGATGAAAACTGTAATCAAGCTGCAATAGATGGGAATGTTTTTAACCTGATAAGGGCTATGTATCAAAATTATACTGCAAATGAAAAATTTACAGGTAAAATATTAGAAGCTACTTCCCTGAAAGTCAGAAATAAGATAAAGATGATCACCATTTCTACTTCTATTCAACAGTGACTGAATGAGTCTTCAATGCATTAGTCAAGAAGAAACACGCAATGTAAGAATTAGAAATAATTCTTAGACTGTTCCTTACATTTAATATGAACTTTTATTAGATAAATTAATTGCGACATATGTTAAAAACCAAAACATTCAAAAAAACAGTTAAAACGAAGAGATTAGTGTTGCCTATATCCAACACAGATTAATCTTAAAAAATCCATTCATTAATCATTCAAAAATGTTTATCAAATACAAATCCTATGTAAGGCATGGTTTAGGCACTAGGATATGGAACATGCAGGATAATACTTAAAAGCCTATAAAGCAGTAATACACTTTGCTTATAAACAGACCCATGAGTAGTGGACATATAAAGAAACAAGTACATACAGAATACAGAAAGAAATGCCTGGAAATTCTAAGCAGCAAATGAGGAGAGAGATTACTATCTTGAAGCAAGAGGAACTGTGGGGAATGGGAGTGGGAGGGACACCCTGGGACTTAAATGAGATGAAGCATATATAAATATCTACATGTGCATGTACAATTACGTCTATATCTATATCTATACTATGTAAGCATCTATATCTACTTATGTATCTAATCTAAATGACATATGACTTGTATATATGTGTAAAACTGTTAAGATTTAACATAGTTGCAGGGTGGGTGCATTGATTATTTTTGCATTATTTTCTGATATTCTCTAAATGCATAATATATACCATGATAAACATATAAGAAAAAATAATTAAAGACTTATTTCCAGATCCTACATCTCAGAGTGTTTAAGAAGGCAATGTTATTGGGACACCTATGAGCTGCCTCCTGCTTCGTGCTTGAGTTATTTTTCAAACTTAAGATGTTGAGCTTCCATGTTGAACCCTGAAATTTCCCATATTATTGAGACATTGGACATTGAAGTATAATGCTTAAATGTTTAAGAGTAGCTAGATTCTGGGATTTAAATCATAGTTCATTCATCTCCTAGTTATGTAATTTATTGTGAGATGAATTAAGTTCTTAATCTCACTGGGTTTCAATTTTCTTCTCTGCAAAGGTATAAAAAAGTAGTATCTATCCCATGGGGTTCTAATATTTATTGAGTGCTTTCTTTGTCCTTGGTTCTGCATAATGCATTGTAATTATTAATATAGGTTAGAACTATGCCTGGCATATAATAATTGCTCAATAATTGTTAGCTATGAGTTAAAAGATAGAGAATAACATGGTAGTTAAGTAGATAGGCTATAAAATTAGATTGTTAGGTTGATATTTTGGATTTGTCACTTGCTAACTCTGTGACCTTGGGTAAGTCACTTCCCTGGGTTCCAAATTTGATCACTGGTAAAAGGGAGATAGTAATAGAATCTACTTCCTAAAGTTGTTCTGATGACCAAATTCAATAGTATATGTTAAACTCTCATTATAGGGCTATAGGAGGAATAATTATATTTATTATTATTTTAACACACACTCATATGCCCATACATATTCATTCAGAATGTGTGCTTGTGTGTACATATTTATGTACCCTTTGCATACTCACACACATTCTGAGATTCCCTTCTTAGCAACTTAACAGAGTCTAGAATTTCATTTCTCCTGTGTCTGTGTACTCTACCAACATACTTATTATCTCCCTTCTGAGTAGTTCAGCATCAGGCCAATGTTCTTTCTCTTAACTCTGTGGCATTCCTGGTTATCTTAACTAGTATACTAGCCCCTGTCCAGAACTGGGTACATTTAATACCTAGCATAGAACTGTCCATCAAGGACTAAGACATCATGCTATGACCACAGATCTCCATCATGTGACAAGATTTCCAGGACCTAAGAGCTGCTCACTTGTCCAATTCCAGTGAAGCTACCTGAAAAATTGTATGGGTCTATGTTTAGTTGTAGGCTTCATTGTTCACAATCTCTGCCACACTTCCTGGGTCTAATATTGCTTCTGCCATTATGACTACAAACCTTAGACAAGTCTCTGATTCTCTCGTTGCCTCAATTTACTCATTAATAAATGTTAAAAATTATGGCACATTGGTTTACTGAGATTAACGAATTTATATATGTAATATGCTAGAACTTAGCATAAAGAAGGCAGTGATTACTACCATATCTCCGACTTATATTACTATTAATTTTTTCATGTAATAAATGTACCCACTATGTCTTTGGCACTAAGCCAGTTGCCAAAAATATATTATTAAGACACATCTACAATCTCAGAGCCCAATTCTAGCAGCATGCTACGAAGTAGAAGAAACACAATATTAGAATAGACAGGGTTCTTTAGGAATTCACAGACAGAGGAAGTGTCTATCTTACAAGTCATTGCTGGGGAAGAAGGGAGAATATTATAGATTGAATACTTATGTCCTCCCCAAATTCATATGTTGAAACCTATTCCCATAAGGTGATGGTATGTTGAGGTGGGTCTCTGGGAGGTGATTAAGTCATCTGGGTTTTGCCATTGTGAATGGTATTAGTACCCTTATAAAAGAGGCCCAGAGAGCTCCCTCTCCCCTGATGCCTTGTGAGGACCAAGCGAGAAGACAAACATCCTTCTATTAACCAGGAAACAGGCCTTTCCCAGACACCAAATCTGCTGGTGCCTTGATTTTGGATTTCCTAGCCTCCAGAACTGTTCCTGTTGTTCATAAGACACCTAATCTATGGGATTCTGTTATAGCAGCCTGAATGGACTGACATTCTAAGAATAAGACCATGCAAAACTTCACTGAGAGGGTGATATTTTAACTAGAGTTTGAAGGACAGACTTTGACATGGACAATCACTAGGCAAAGACTTGAAAGTAGAGAATGGAAGATGGGTACAGAATTGACAGGAAAAGAAACAACAAGTGTAAAGATAAGAAAGTGTGTAATTACACTATTTGGTTTGTTCAGTGTAAGTCCCTGAGGCCAATATGGTTCAAAAATAGGAAAGCCAACAGTGCTATGGTAATTGCTAAAAAACAATAGAAAAGTATGCACTGGTTGGTAAATAATTGCCCTCTGACACAATGTACTGCCCAAGCTCTACAGCCTGGACCACCTAGAACCTTCCAAACACCCCAGAGTCTTCCATGATTCGGCACTGGGAGGGTTGGGTTTCCATGACTGACAGCTGTTTCTCTTCTGATTGGTTAGAAAGGTATGAGTTGTTGAATATTTTTCAATATCATCCCTGAGTATAGGTGGTGGTAGTATGCGATTACTTTCTTACTTCTAATTAATATTTAAATTGGCATTAAGTGATGTGAAGCTAGTTTTATCTCCATAACGCCTGCATTTGAATGACTATTTTTTAACTCAGAGAAAAAGGTGATTCTTTTAAGTTGTCATTAATATTAATTTCTACAAGTTAAAATGCAAAGAGAAGCCACAACAGAACTTGGAAAACACAGAAGTAACTTTATTGTTTTCAGTCAATTAATATATGATCATTATAAAAATATTTTTAAATGCTTAAAATAATTCCAGAGTTAAAAACTATTAACATTTTCTTAGGAATCTCTCTAGGTAATTTTAATATCACTAGTGTTATAATATGTGTGTGTGTACACACTCATATGATTTGTATTGTTGTTCACATGAATTATTTGCCACTAAACATTCTACTCTGTAATTCTGCAATTTTTCTACTTAATAATTGATTTTTCACATTTTTCTACATCAGCACATACAGATTTACTTCTTTTTTAAACAAAATCATTGTTTAGAATTCTGCCTAGAATGTGTACTGTAATTTATGATGGATATTTAAGTAACTTCCAGACTTCTACTATTGTTAACAGTGTTGTAGTTAATATCCCTGAACATATATCTTTGCCCATTATAAAGGTTTCTGTGAAATTGATTCTTTGAACATACAAGTAACTCATGCTAATTGTTTTCAAAATAAATTGTTGCTAATGTGCAAAAAAAGTTTAATTATCTGAATCCTTAATAACCTTCTCTGAAAGCTTCATATATCCCTCAAGCAGAAAAAATAAGTAGATGATATAATTGTCCCCTGTCTAGACTGAGGCAACATGGTAACATTTGTTCTCAATTATTAATTAAACACACATGAAACCCTTTAGATGAGCAGGTGATATGGTTATTATTAGATGCATTGCTTGTTTACAGGGGCATATTTAGAGCCTGAGATCAAAGTTCCAAAGCTGATTTTAGAACAGTAGCATTAATTGTGGCAAGGCCTGGGACTCTGGGGAAGCAATTGAGAGAAAATAAGAGTGACTTAAACTACAACAAAGTCATATCATTCCATCATTATTCTAAATTAATTATTCAAACAATTGCATTGGAGATGAAAAAACAAAACGAAGCAAAAATCATTCCATTGTATTCTCTCAAGGAAGATATGCACTATATATATATATATATATATATATATATATATATGAAAGGGTTATATCTTTATTCATCCATTAATTTTTTCACTTAAAAATCATTTATTCACCACCTCCTATGTGCCAAGCTCAGTGCTAAGCAGTGAACATACAGTTTTGGATGAAATGGATGTTATCCCTGAGCTCACAGTGCTCTCTCTAGACCTGACATTAAGCTGCCATAGTAATTTTTTACTGTGTTGGTTTATACTTCTTCTCCACCATTTTCACTGCCATTATTCTAACTCAAGTCATTACCATTTAATTACTGAACTATTATATTTTTATAATTGTTCACCTTACTCCTAGCCCTAATCTATTAAACCACTATTAAACACAAAAGTGTTTTCCTAATACACCATTATTATCATGCTGTTCCCTCATTCAAAACAATGCCTCTGTGTTGTCTACAATGTCCAAAATGTACACATACCATTACTGAGGGTCTTCCATATTTCCCCCCAATCTATCTGTCCAGCCTGCCCACAGATGCTCCCATAGACACACGCGTGCATGCGACACATGCACACTTCCCACTTCTGTAGGTACAAGATCCTCACTAACTTCACAAATCTGCCTGGGACCCTTTTGTGTCTGATTCTTAGTTAAAAGTCTTATTTCTATTAGATTCCTTCTTTTGGTTATGATTATCTGAATCTTACTTATAATTTAAGACTCAAGCCCTCACTTAACAAAATTAGTTATCTTGTGCCTATTATATCACAGGCACTACATTAAACGCAGATGATAAAAATAAACACACAAAACATAGTCCTTTTACTCAATAACAGACATCAACAGATGATTACAACATAAAACGAAAAATCTTACGAAGACATGGCTACTATGGAAGTAGAGAGAAGGTTACCGAATTCAACTGGAGGCATGAATAGGGACCATGGGAAGCTTCTTGGAGGAGGTTGTATCCAAGAATAATCTTAAAAGTTTAAGAAGAGTTAGCCAGGTGAAGGGGATAGGGACATTCCAAGCACAGGAGTCAGCTGGATCAAAGACATAGACAGGATAAACAGCATAGCATCATGAGGAGAATTACAAAGAATTCAGTACTGTGAGAGAGCAAATCATGAGGTGGGTGGTCATGTAAGATAATGACAAAGAAATAGTCCAAACGATGTGGAACCACTGGAAAATTTTGTTAAGGAAGTGATGAAGTCAGAGTCAAATTTGGATGCATCCTTCCGTCCACTGTGAGAAGATGAGTTTGGGCACACAGTTCTAGAGGCTGTGAGGCTATTACAATAACCTATGCCTTATGTTAATGTATTCATTGTAAGTGGTCATGGGGATGAAGAAACTGAATCAAGATAATTTAGGAGGTAAAGTGCACAGCACTTGGTGATTATTTGGATATGAAAGCCAAGGAAAAAGAGGAATTCAAGGATGAAGTTAAGCCCCAATTTCTATTTGGGGTGGCTGAGTAAATGGTGTACTCTTTACTGAGTCAGCAGTTCCAGGGAGAAGGAGCAGGTTTGGGGGAGGGCAGGCAAGTAATACCCTGACTATTCCTAAGGATTTAAGGCAGTGCATGGAAATAAAAATCCCTATAGGACAACCAGGTGGAGATAACTAGTAGGTACTGGGAACATTTCAGAACTGAAGAGAGATACTGGAGCATAACTTACATGATGCCACCAGGACTACCAAAATCCATACCATACTGGTGGCAGTCAAAATCCTGAAAGTGAAGTAGCACGAGGAAGTGCAGGAAATGCAAGACACGATAGCAGAATTTTGGAACAGAAAAATTTATGGAAAAGGCCAAGAAGGAGTGTTCAGAGATGTGTAAGCTGATTAAAGATGGAGTGGCCAGAGAGGCGTGAAGGAACGCAGAGGCAAAAGTGTCAAGATAAAGGGAGTAATTAACATTGTCAGATGCGACAGAAACATCTGCCCCGTAATGTCCACTGGCCGTTACAATTAGGATATTTCTTTAGGAGCTGTTTCAGTGGAGTGGTGACATTAAAAGCCAGATTTCAGCCTATGGAAAAGTGAATAGGAAAAAGTAGAGATAATGTAACTCCACACTCAAAGCACAGGAATTCAAGGAGTATGGGAAGGGTGCTGGTATAAGAAGGGTGCAGGGTCAAGGGAGTATTTTCTATTATATTTAGGATGCAGCGTATTTATTCATTAATATTTATTTCTAAGCTATTGTGTTTTACTAATAGAGAAATGAGATAGAAGTAACTAATGAGGAATAGAGAAGATAACTATTGGAGGAAAAAATAAAGCTTAGGTAAATGGAAATTGAATCAAATGTACCAATTGAGGGAAAAGAACACATTATTCTTTAAGACAAAAAGGAAGAAGAGAGATGATTTGTGCATGTAAATAAGTTTATAAAGAAGGCAGAATTGAAGAAGAGTATATCTAATGAGCTCTCCTCAAAGTAGAATATTTTCCTTAAAAATAGTCCCAAAGAGTTATCTTTATCACTATTTATACTCCTATACTCCTATTTTCTGAATGATTTATTAGAAACATTCTTGACTGCCTTTTATGTCAACACACACAAACACACAAACACACACACACAATCTTTAACCAAATTATTCACCTCCTTGAATAATGAATATTGCTGCATATTGGCCAGCACGTATGCACAAAACAGGCTTGCTCTATGGCTAAAGAATGAAAGTAGATTCAGGATTAAGCACACCAGAATGTCACAGGACAATACTTAAAAATTAAAAGAAAAGTTAAAAATAAAATAACCAAAAATAAATAATAGATAGAAAAAATTAAGAATCACTGCTTGGTTCCAGCTCATCAGAAAGAAAAATCAGTAATTTCAGTATGGCTTTTAATTCTTTGCATTTTTTCCTCTATTAACAGAAAAGCAGACGGAAGGAAGAAAGACAGAGGGGGGAGGGAGAGGGAGGGAGACGGGAGGAGGGAGGGAAGGGAGGGAGAGAAAGAGAAGAAAAATACAAACTTAGAAAAACAAATATTATTTTGATATTGTTTGAATACTCCACAGTACCCAACATGGGGCTTGACATATGGGAGAGGTCAATAACTGTACATTAATGGGTTGATATAAACACTGATAAAGGAGTCATATAGAAACATGTAGCTTCTTCATAGCATTCTCACTAATAGTGGAGAACCTTTGAGAATTAGAAATAATTAAAATAAGGATTGAAGCAGCAGTCTAGGGACATTCTGTACCTGCATGAAAGGCCACAAGATAGCTCCTCCCTGACCCCAAGGCCTCTGGGTGTTTTGACAGGCTTTATGAGGGTGTCACCAACTGCTGTGATGTGAGGGTGAGGTTATGCTTGCTCTTGGATCCCGATCGGTAGTGCAGGAGCACAGGGGAAATAGGGCCAGCCCTGTTGGCTTCAGCTCAATTAAACTTCTATAGAGAGTCATAAAACTCAAATAGAATCTAAGGAAGTGAAATATTTTATAAACAGGAAAATAGGATTACCACTTGTCCTGGTTTCACCCAAATGGTGGGAGCAAATACAGCGACCCCCTTGCAATCAAAACCAAATTTTCCCCTAATAGCTCCACCTTGCATCTTCAGGGCTCTCCCTCGAGTCTGGCAGAAAATGTGCACTGTTTGGCCATAGCAGTCTCTGCTTTCTCTTCTCTTTCCTTTGCCACCTTGTTTAAGGAACTGACAAATGTGAACTTACAGACTTAGACACATCTTGTTCCTGAGAGAATCCTGCTCACTAAAGCATAAGATTTCTTTTTCTTAAGGGCTAGAAAAAATTTTTCTAGCATTGCAGTTACATGAAATCAATTCTACAGAGCTTCAGACACCTCTCAGCTAATCAAACTATGGTGGCTTTCCCAGTGAAGTCCTTTTCTATAGTGGGCAACTCCACAGGCATGGCTTTTGCCCAAGTGACTGATTTGCCATCTATTTATCTGCAGGGACTAGCCTTTGGGCTCTGAATACTATCTCACTATCAGCTTCTTTGGTCCTTCCTACCTCCTCCTTTTCACCACTGCCAGTACTTGCTCAAACATAATGTTTCAGGGGAAAAGAGTGGAATGTCAAAGACAGATCCGTTTGGACTCCAACTCAGGAGGAAGGAAATATTTGCAAATTTATTTAACCAACAATTATTTAGCACCTGCTTGATCTATTGGATGGGAAGCAGGCATGAGCCAAATCTTCAAGAAAAAAAGTTTTTTTCTCAAGATATAACAAATTCTGATTATAAAAGAACAGTTCACATTTTACTTAGGTAACAGAATTAGTTTAATGTGTAAAGAAAGTGGACAAGAAGAAGAATACAAGATGGTGAAGAACTGCTTCATCCTCATTAGAAAAGCTAAAAAAAAAAAAGATGAAAAGAAAAATACGCATTTAGAAATTCCCAGTTATAGAAATTGATTCTACTAAAATAAAAACATCATAACATAAACATATTTATTACAGCATAATTTGTAGCTACAAAACACTGGGAATGGCCTTGATACATTAATGGAGAATGATTGAATAAATTGTATACCCACACCATGGAATATTATATAGATATTTGCAAAGTCTACAAAGATATTTAAGATGTAATGTTAACTTAAAAAAGAACTTGAATGGTAACAGTTATAATTAATGCTATATTTTCTTAAAAAGGTAAAAACTTTGTATGTGTTTCTATTGGTATGCTTATGATTTTATATGCAATGAATAAAATATAGAAGAATAGGTACCACGTTGTTTACACTGGCTATGTTATTGGTTGGGAGGATATCATATCTATATTATTGATGTTCTTAAGCATGCACTACATTTGTATCTTTAAAATAAAGACTCAAAATGTTTAAGATGCCACAATCTCGTCCAGACTTGCAACATCCCAAAGAATTATATGAGATTTACAAAGAAATGAAATGTATGATTTTATGGAGAGAAATAATTATAGACCCATTTAAACCTCTTCTAACTCTTGGAACCAGGACATGTTACTTTGTTCTATTTACAGGGATATTTTTTCTATTATTCTCTTACCACATTATGAAATCCTAGCAGTGTTGATCCAACCTGAAGAGAATGTTGGTTTACTTTCTTTCTGATCACTGTCCTTTGTTAACACGTAAATCAAATGTTCTTTCTAAAAGGAGCTGCAGTCCCATTTTTTTAGGGTGTGAACACAGCTGCTTTATAGAAATGACCCTGTCTGCTACCAGCAGCTTGATAGGTGTTAAGTTCAATCATGCTGCCCCTGAGATGCAGAAAAATAAGGCCATGCTCCTATTCACTTATGACTTACAAAATCTAAGTCTTTTCCATGTATTATGTATTTTATTTAAAAATTCTTAATTAGGACCCCCCAAAAAACCTAGGTTTTTTTGGCATTAACGATAGACTGTTTGGGGGCATTAAAATAATTCCTCCTGATTTCCCTCTGTCATTTTCACGGTTGACTTGTCATATTTATGAAATGCCAGGACTGTTCACAGATTGGCTGACACAGCTGGCATCTCACTGGAAGGTATGATTTAAAATAGTTTGATATAAACTAAAAGACTGTTCCTAAGAGACTAGAATCCAGAGCTGTAGAGCTTGAGGATTAAAAAAATCTTAATTTTAAAATTTTCTAAATATAAAACTGGGGTATGCTTCCAAGGTAGGTTCCCTTAACAAAAAACGTGTAATTTATTGCAATTGCAAACTGTGACCTGAAAGCTTAACATCATTTTTTCCTTATTTTCTAAAATTATATTCTGTTAAACACTTAAGCTCAGGAATTAGCCCTTTGCACTTGTATGTTTATTCTTCCTTATCACAATGTTTTGCATAAAGAAGGTGTTCATGAAATATTTGTTGAATAGATAACAGAATTTGGTTACACAATTCTATAAAACTTGTTATGACTCAGGCATGGTATTTTTATATTCAATTCAATCAATATAGCCGCAATATCAATGACAGAAAGAAGAAAGTTCTTAAACCAAATGGTTTTGCTACCAAGAATTTCACACATACAAACACACCCATCCCTGTCACACACACACACACCATATAAAATAAAACATTGCACATAAATATCAAATAATGTAATACTTTTTCTTTTGTACTAGCACTTCTTACTTCTGAAATAGGAGAAGTAATGCAAAAAGTTTGAAGAGAAACAACATTCAAATTGAAGTAATACAATGGTAACTTTTTATAAAAAGTTTCTTTAAATTGATATATTAAGGAAAGGATGGAAATAGAATATGTAATACTTTTTTGTTTCATTTAAAAAAATTATTTGGCTTTTAACAACTGGTAATAGTATGGGTTAAGTTTGTCTATTCCAAATTTATCAAGGGTCAGAGGGATTAGCTATTTTGGGTCTATTGTGTCCTCTAGGAGCAAAAAAAGAAATTATATACTACTTGACTTTTCTAGAAATATTTGTATTTTTCTTCTTCCTCTGTTTTTCTCTTCTACCCCCTCATTTTCTTTCTCCTCACTGTGTATACAACCATAAATAATTCTTTCCTAAGCTGCTAGGAACACCTTTTTTTTTTTGGTTCTGCTCTCAGACCCTGCTTTTTTCCTCATACTCACTGGAGATCAGTGCACAGAATGGTGTGTGAATCTAGATTTCATGAACATTTACTCGTCTGTGATTCTAAATCCATCCTTAGTAATAAAGTTGGGAGAAAAATAGTTTCTCTCCTTTTGAGTCAGGCTGCATTGCTGAAATGAACCTAGAACCTCTTGCATCTCTCTTGATTTGAGACTTGATTTCCTCCAGCAGAATAAAGCTTTCCTTTTTCTGTTTCCTGCAAGAAGTTTGTCAAAGTCCCTGAAAGTATCCCTAGAACATCTCCCCCACCAAAAATATGACGACAACAACAAAAGCCTGATCAGTTAATGGTAAATGAATCTGAAACATATGGATTAAATTCTCCTTAAAACATATAACAGTTTAAAAATTAAGCAGAAAATTATGATTAAAATATTTTTTTTGCCAAATCTGAAATGTTTGAAAAATAGTTCAAGATAATATTTGAATCTAAAATGGGCCTGAGTTACCCATCCAAATTTAATTCAGGCAAAAGTAATTCTTACTAGCTGAATCCTCTACTCAGTAGACTTGGTAAGAAAAAAAAATCAATAACTTAATATAGAAGAAACTCTTTTGAACATATAATCGTTCAAATTGAAAACCAATTATCTCTGTGGAACATTTGCTAGGAAGACATGATGACTCTATTCCTGACTTTCCTGGCCACCCAGGTCACACCCCAAATTATGCTCTGATTACCTCTGAGTCAACTTTCTCTGGGCAGCCTGTGTCTTCCTAGGCTTGTCAGTTGAACTATCTCTTTTGGTAATACGGCCAATAAATATTGTGGAATGGTAGCAATGGCTATGTGAAGAGGTTGTTACAGAAAGAAAAATCTCTTCCCAGGGTAATTTTGGTCTTTACTGAGTTAAGGATTCCTATTTAATTTCTGCATTACTTGGCTTTATAAGTATTGGTCCCATTGATCTTTTTTAAATTTCAGAATATTATAGTGGTGCAAATGTTTTGGTTACATGAATTACTTTTGTATAGTTTGAGTCAAAGTGATAACTATGTCCATCACCCAGATAGCATGCACCGTACCCATTAGGTGTGAATTAACCCAACCCTCCCCAACCCTACCTGCTTGATTTCCATTCCATTTTACTACCATATGTACACATAAGTGTTAATCATTTAGTTCCAATTTAATAGTGAGTACATGTGGGGTTTGTTTTTCAATTCTTGCAATACTTCACTTAGGAAGATGGTCTCTAGTTTCATCTCAGTTGTTACAAACAAAATTAGTTCACCATTTTTTCAAATTGCTGAGTAATACTTCATGGTATACACGTACAACATTTTATTAATCCACTCATGAATTGATGGGCACTTGGGTTTACACATCTTTTTAATTGTGAATTGTGCTGCTATAAACATTTGAGTGCAGGTGTCTTTTTTTATAAAATGTCTTTTTTTCCTTTGGGTAAATAGCCAGTAGTGGGATTCTGGATTGAATGATAAGTCTGCTTTTGTTCTTTGAGGAACCTCCATACTATTTTCCATAGAGATTGTACCAGTTTTCAGTCCCACCAACAATGTGTAAATGTTCCTTTCTCTCCACATCCACACTGGCATCTGTTGTTTTGAGATTTTTTGATAAAAGCCATTCTCACTGGAGTTAGGTGATACCTCATTGTGGTTTTGATTTGCATTTCCCTGATGACTAGAGATGTTGAGCATTTTTTCATATGTTTATTGGCCATTAGTCTATATTCTTTTGAAAAGCTTCTGTTCATGACTTTGGCCCACTTTTTAATGGGGTTGTTTTCTGTTTTCTTACTGATTTGCTTGAGTTCTTTGTAGAATCTGGTTATTAGCTCTTTCTCAGATGTATAGCATGCAAATATTTTCTCCGACTCTGTAGGTTGTCTATTTGCTGTATTGATTGTTTCCTTGGGTGTGCAGAAGCTTTTTAATTTAATCAGGTTCTATTTATTTTTGTTGTTGCTATGATTGCCATTGGGGTCTCCTTCATAAATTCTTTGCCTATACCAATGTCTATAAGAGTTTTTCCAACCTCTTCTGCTAGAATTCTTATAGTTGCATAACTTAGGTTTAAGTCTGTTATCCATCATGAATTAATTTTTGTGAGTGGTGAGAGGTGCAGATCCTTTTTCAGTCTTCCACATGTGGCTATCCGATTTTCCCAGCACTATTTATTGAATAGGGATTCTTTTCCCCAGTGTAATTTTTGTCTGCATTGTCAAAGATCAGATGGCTATATGAGGATGGTTTTATATCTGGGTTCTCTGTATCAGATCCATTGGTCTATGTCTCTGTTCCTGTGCTAGTCCCATGTTGTTTTAATTATTATAGACTTGTAGTATAGCTTGAAGTCTGATAAAGTGATGGCTCCAGATTTATTCTTTTTGCTTAAGGTTGCTTTGGCTAATTGGGGTATTTGCTGTTTCTATATGAAGCGTAGAATTATTTTTTCTGATCTGCAAAAAATGAAATTGGTATTTTAATGTTGATCTTGACAAAGGATTTATCTCATCTCAACAGATGGGTCCAAGAATAGGTAGTCAAGAAATAAGTGTGTTTGCTGGTAAGTTAAAGTTGAAAATAAAAGTTTGATGTGAACTGTATATGAATAACATGCTTTCCCAAAAATAAATACCTTCCTTAAGTATAGATGTTTGATGAAATCAAATAGATAGAGAAAATGAAAAAGAAAAATTATCTGAGAGGGAAATAAAGGAGAGAAGGGACTCTGAAGCACCCTCTGTCAAAGTGGTTTGGGGTCTAATTTAGCTGCAGCTGCATACATTTTACTGGAATTTCGAAGTGGAAAGGGCTTTAGAAGTTATCTAGGGTAGAGTATCTTCCTCATTTTCCAATTTCCAGATATTTCACTCAGTAGCTTTACTATATATTACTTTCTATTGCTGCCATTATTATTACCAAACGTAGTGGCTTAAAGCAATACCAATGTATTAGCTTACAGTTACGCAGGTCGGAAGTCCAACACGGTTCTGGCTATGCTAAAATCAAGGTATCAGCAAACCCACATTCCTTTTGAAGGCTTGAAGGACAGTTGTTTCTTTGCCTTTTCCAGTTTCTGGAGTTGGTCACATTCCTTAGCTTCTGGCCCTCTTCCTCATCTTCACAGCCAGCAATGCTGCACCTCTCTGACCTTGCTTCTGTCATCATATCTCCCTCTGACACTCTTCTGCTTCCTTCGTCCACTTACAAGGATTCTTGTGATTAATTGGGCCCACTCAGATAATCCAGGATAATCTCTCTATCATAAAGTCAGCTGAGTAGCAACCTGAACTTCATCTGCAACCTTAATACCTTAATCCCCTTTGCATATAACATAATGTATCCACAGCTTCCAGGGATTAAGACTTGGACATCTTGCTGGTGGGAAGGGGGTGTGGGCATTATTTTGCCTACTACACAGGATAATCTCATTTTTAGATGAAAATGAGAAGTTCTATAGGAGGGAGGGATTAGACTATTGCTTTTATGACAAACTTTCTTTCTCCATGTTTCTATGGGAGTAGAATGACACAATAACGATTCCTCATCCCTAGTGATTCTGCTCAATGATTTCCAAAACTAAAAAATGTGCTTTATCTTCTGCTAAGAGTTCGAACATCAATTTACTTTTAGATATGGTCAGGCTTGTGGCATGAACTAAAGGAATCAATTTTAAAATCCTGAATGGCTACTATATGCATAAGAGTGGACTCCTGACTAAGATCATTCATTTGTCTGAGTTTGGGGCACTGGGAAACCAAACCGCAGAAAAGTACATGAAGATGAAACTATGTAATAATTGAGTTGGAGCCAATGTCTCATAATGGCCCTCAGGGTTCCTGAATATGAATTAAAAACATTTTTGGCAATGAAGGTTAATGAAATACAGCATAACATAAACTTTCAGATAAAAGATGGAAAAATCACTGGACTTTATAAGAATGTCATAAAAACTAATCATTACAGTAAATCCTAATCTCCTAAATTCTGAAATACAATACTTGTAGGGGAAAATAAAACATTTAATAATTTTTTGAAGGCACAAATAGTACTAAAAGTAAATGAAATATAACAAATTTCCCACTATATTCAATATAACTAGAATGATACAATTTTCAATTAATTTCAGACATTAACTATAAATATGATTTTATTTTCCCATACTTATTAATATCATTGAATTTTCTTTCCATTGTCTCACTTTCTTTACTGTTCACTGTATCACGAGATATTTAGCACCGTTACTACTGCTCATTGCTCACTTATTCTTCCTATACAGAAATAATAAATAAAAATGTATTTATAGCCTTTTGATATTAATATGTTTACATATAATATAAAAACAATAAATAAAAAGCAATGAATCAATGAATGTATAAACTGGCAAGAAAATATTAACAATAACTTTCACAAATATTTATCTCAATGTCTAAATTCTCAGTAAAATAATATTTGAAAAGGACTAAGAGAGAATGATAAATTATATATCAATGTCTAGCCAACTGGAATTTTAAAAAGAACTCTTTGGATCCTTGCCACATTACCATACAGTTGTGATTTCCAACTCCCTCTAAGTTCTAAATGAGAACATCTTGATCAGAGGGAGAAAAAATATCAACATGCTTTTAAGTTTCCATAGTGGGAGGTATGGCCCAGTTTCTCACCTACCTTGAGAGTCCTTCCAAATTATAAAAGTGTTTATATGCTGGGTAGTCAAAATAAACTTCATTGAGTTATATAGGTGATCTTACATATAAAAATGATGTCTCCTATTATCAATAAGAGTATTAATTTATTAAGAAAAATTTCCAGCTCCTGTTCTTACATATATCAGCTAATTTATCTCTTAAATAACATTAGGTTGTGAGTACCATTATGTTCACTTTAAAGTCAAGGTTCAAAGAAGTGGTTAACTAGCTCACCATACCATGGTACAACTGATTCTAAAAACTATGCACTTCTGCTAGTCTTTAACCCTAATTATATTATAGCCAACATGATGTATTTTTTTTTAAGTAATACTGTACTAAATTAACAAAATCCTCTTGATGGGCTTTACCAAGGCCCAAAGAAGTGTTGAATCTTACTCTGTTCTATTAGAAACAAGGACAGGAAGTCTTTACATACTAAATAAATGCGGTTCACCTAATTCATTTTTTTCTTTAAGTGATTCACCATCTTACTGAAATCATTATCTCGGAACTAACATTAGCTTTGAAATTTTTTCCAGGAAGGAAGCAAAGATGACTTTTGGATCACTTACTATGGAAAAGAGAAATTTTAATAGTGAGGACATAAACACATAAAGTAAAACTAACCACTAATATCTATTTTTGATACAATAAAAAGCCCAATAATTCATTTCAAAATTACTTGGTTACCAAAATAGTGTGAGGTTTTTTATTCCCTTGCCATTTCTTTTAATTCCATAATGTCCTAGAATTAATTGTTAAGGATCAATTTCACCTGAGGAATGGCCTGGCTATTTTAACCTTAAAGTGTGTCATTCTAATTAATTTGACTTTTTCTTGAACATACACACAGGAAAATACAAGGAAGAAATGAATCTTGAAACCTCAGAAAATTTGAAATCATTATTCAAATATGAGGGATTATTTCCTTCATGGACCATTTTCCAATAATTTAATCAGAATAGATTTTAGTGAAGTTAACATAATTTTTACAGTCATATTTTCTGCTCAATTTAAAGCCTATATATCTCACACCTATTAAAGATACTTTGGTAAATAAGTGTCTTTGTTTGGGCTGCTATAATAAAGTACCACAGACTAGGTAGCTTATAAACAACAGAAATTTATTTCTCACAGTTCTAGTAGGTGAGGAGTTCAAGGTCAAGGTGTGGGCTCATTTCCTGGTTCATAGATGGGAACTTCTCCTGTGTCCTCACATGGTGGAAGGCACAGGGCAGCTCTTTGGGGCCTCTTTTATAAGGACACTAATCTCATTCATAAGGGCTCCACCCTCATGACCTAATCACCTCCCAAATGCCCCACCTCCTGACATATCATCTTGGTGATCAGATTTCAACATATGAATTTTGTTTATGTTGTTATGCTTACAACTTTGTGCTTGTTTTTATGCATATTATTTAAGTGCTTCAGTCGAGTTCATGTAATAACCATGCCATACTTACATACTCTTGTTCCATAGAGTTCTCTTATTTGATCTTCAAGGAATCCCACAATACAGGCAGGACCTCCTTTCATGCCACACACTCTCCCTGAGTGGTGTTATTAACAATTAAAGTTTCAACAGCCTAACACCCTCCTGATGCAGTTATGCTGCATGCTGACAACTTCTAATGACTCTCTTCAGCCTAGAAACCTCCCCTGAGTTTCTGACTCATGTATCTAGTTTTCTGCTGGCAACTCTCCCTGGATTTCCATCCGTACCTAAAACCCAACATGTCTAAATACTTGTCATTTCTCCCATCACACCAGCTTTGCTTTCATTATTCTTGTGGGCAGCCCTCAGCGCATTCCCTACTTTGTATCCTTGATTCCTCTTTACTTTTGCAGATTTTACTTCCCAAATATGTGTTGGCTGTTCTCCAGTCTCTCTCTCCCAGCCCTTTGCCAAGAGAATCCTAATGGTCTCCTTTAAATCCACCCCTCATAGAGTCACACAAGTGAATTATTTCCAATTGAAATATGACCAGAGCCCTACAGGATGGTGTTTTGTTGTCTTCAGGTTTAAGTTCAAGCTTCTTAATGAGAGATATAAGACTCTCTGTAGACATCCTATATATACCCTTCCCGCATTTTTTTTCCTACTCAAGTTAGCCAGTGTTGATTGATGTTTTGTCTCATGTCTTGCCATTTTTTGCACTCTGGCAATATCAATTGCTAGAGCCCCTTAAAAGGGGCACTGTTTCCTAATGTTCTTGTCCCACTTGAACTGGCCCAATCCCATTCTAAGACTTCAAGTCTTAATTCATGTGCCGGCTCTTCCTAGAAGCTTTCCTTAAGCCCTTTTAATTTTCACACCCTCCTGAGATGGGTTTCTGTCCTCTATGTTCCCACAAACATATATATTTTATTGCAAATGAATACAGGGTCACATCATTTATGATGTTTCAATTGTGCATCTGCCCCCACCTCCCTACCCCTGAGCATTTCTTGAGAAGAATACCCGGAAACATCTGGGGTCTTTCTATTTCAGCATCTTGCGCTTACTAGGTCCTGTGTAAATTCTTGCAGGTTGAATGATTCAGTAAAAGAGACTAGAACACATGTATTTCAATCTTTTGTGTGTGTGTGCGTGTGTGGTTACACCATGCTGTCTCTAATTCTGATCCTATCTACTTCAAAACCCAAATAAGTACTGCAATTTTGGTAGGATAGAAATCACTAGTTTGAAATGGTACATTTTCATAGTTTGATACCATACACAATAAGTAGAATTGTAAATGAAAATTGATTGATCTGGTAAAGTGTTCATATTCTGCCCGCTATTTTCACAGTTCTGGGTCCAAAATCATTATAATAAAGTTTCTACTTTAGCATTCATGAAAACTATAAAAGAGATGTTGCCATTCATGGATGTATTAGTGCAACAGGGCTCAGTGCTGCTTTCAAAGACTATTTTCTTATACAGAGACATTTTATAGTCAGGCAATCATCTTGTTAAACATTTCCTATAAAATTTTAAAAATCATTACCTGGGAGTCTATCACTGTGGCACTAATCACACCTCTACAATTAAGCTTATTTCAGCCCTTTCACTGTAATCCTTTTTCTTTAATCAAGGGTTTATTATTGGGCTGTTAATGTGAAAGTTGAAATAAAAAAGTCTCAGCCTAGGAATGAATTCTAATAGTAGTGGTTATAGAAAACCCTGAGAAATTCTAATATTTTTCTATGAGATTTATGTTAGGATGTGGGTTTAATTCCTTCCACCCCACCCCATGGCCCCCTTTTTTTCCCCCTGTAGAATGATTTGCTTTACTGAAAGGAGACTGAAGCTTTCCCTCATGTGTTTAAGAATATCCTTTATCTGCCGCATTTGGGTTTTCCTTGGTATGAGCACAAAAGCACAATTATTTTATTAAGCTGGAGGGAGCAAATACAGTTGGCCCTGGGGATATTTTTTGACTTTTCTACATCACTACATAGAAGTGCAGTTTTGACTTCTGTAAGGAAAAAGGATCAGAAAGTAATTTCATCTTGCCAAATGATTCCACCAGATCTTATATCTCCTGAAGTTTCCACTAATAAAGAGGAGTTTTAAGTTCAAGGACAACATGCATCTAATAACAAGTTAGTCAAATTCTGACCTTAAAGTACACTAATTTGGTATAAAACTTTATAGTTTTAAAGTGAATTCACTCACATGACACGTGATTGCCTTTGCTATATACATAAGAATCCTAGGGAGATAGAGGCATTCTAAACCTCCTATGTCCTGAATCCCTCTTCTCCCCACTCCACACCACCACCCTAGTTCAAGTCTCAGTATTTGTCTTTCTATCACCTCGTATCATCTCTTATCCCTCCTGTTGATTTTCCCGATGACAACCTGAAAGATTTTTTTTTTAATGATGATGTTACTTCTCAAATTAGAGACCTTGATGACTTCACTCATTTCTGTTTTTTAAGATAAAGAACAAAACCCTTCTTATGAAAGGCAGGTACTGTTTGCCTAGCCCTACATCAGTCCCCCTCTCAGGTCTCCCTTACCTACCTTCTCCAGAGAAGCTGGAAAAGCTAAATACTCACTTCCCAGCTGTCTCTGCACTTGCAGTTAAAAGGGTGCAAGCAACAGATTTCTGACCACTGAGGTATAATTGAAAATTTGCTGAGGACTGAGAAGACTTTTACTTTTTCATGTGAAACAGAGAGATGCTGCCACTTTTCCTTCATTTCCTCCTTCCTTGAATATGGCTGTGATGTCTAGGGCTTCAGCAGCCATCCTAGGACCATAAAGTGGCAAGTATGAGGAGGAAAGACAATGCACCAGTCATGAAGTGAGGAAGACCAGGAAACAATCTGGGCGTCTGCCAATATCAATGGAGAGCTGAACCAGTGCAGGTAATTGGCTATCTCTAAAATTTCTGTTATACAAGAAAAATTAAACTCACATTTTTAAACCACTGTTACTGATCTTCTGTAAGTTGGAATCAGAACCATTCCTAACAGAAATACATGCCTTACAATGCCTTCTATAATTCTCCCACCTTCAAGTGGCACTGATGTTCTTTGAGTTCCTAGAATGTTCTTTCTTACCTTGGTGACTCTTCTAATAGACTACCCCAAACCCCTCATTCCACACACTTCATCTAGTTGACTCCTACTCAGTCTTCAAATTTCAGTTAAAATGTGCCTTTCTCCAAGAGACTTTCTCTGACCCGTAGACTAGTTTATCTCCTCTAGTTATATAGTCTTAGAGCATCCAATAATTGTCCTTCTTGGCACATATTATATTGCAAGTACATGTTCATTTATATCAGTATTTATTAATGTTGTATTTTCCAAGAGATTATAATATCTGTTAGGGTAGAAACTGTGCTGCTTGTTACTACCTGCCCTATTTTAGCAAACTGCATGGCATAAAATAAGTATTTAATAACTGTACGGCAGTCAGGAAGGAAGGAAAACAAGGTTCACAAGCACTAAAATCCCAAATTTGAAGGTGAACTTGGAATCTCCTTTGACACTGTAGTTCCTATCTCATGTGTAGAAAAGAAATAACTGAAAGTGAGTGGTCCATGTTTTTGAAACCCAATGTGACAGCATCATAGTACACTTGTTGCAAAAAATGTTCAGAAACGTATTTCTGTATTATCTGGGTTTTCTTTTACTTCATTTAATTTTACCAAAAAATAAAAAAAGGGTGAGTTCATGCGTTCATGTGTTCTGCTGTAGATGGGCATTTGGTTATCAATGCAGCATTGTCAGAGGGCCAAGAATGGGGAGAGTGACCCAAGTCTTGACATTGGGTTTCTAGACATTAGACTTCATGGCTTGATAAAAGTTGAATAGACCCTCAAAAATTCATGGGACAATGAAACTCTCCGAAGTTATATACCAAATGTTGTATGTATGTGTATTTTCTTAGGAAAAGAGTCAAGAGCTTTAACCAGATTTCCAATCGGGTTTTGGTTCAAAAATCAGTAAAGAATCATTGGGTCAGGTTACAAAAATGTAGTTTGGTACTAGAAATCACAAATAAAATCCTCTTAAAGAAGATTTCCTTATGAGTGCCTACCATATATGTTTTGGAAAGTTGTACTTGCAGTGTACATACATCCCTATCATAATCAACTGTGTTTTATGTGATTTTTAAAAATCATTTGACCACTAGCAGTTTAGGAGTGTTCCTATCTCTCCACATCCATGCCAACATTTATTGTTTGGGGACTTTTTGATAAGGGCCATTCTTACTGGAGATAAGTGATATCTCATTGCGGTTTTGATTTGCATTTCCCTGATGATTAGAGATGTTGAGCATTTTTCCATATGTTTGTTGGCCATTATTCTGTCTTCTTTTGAAAAATTTCTGTTCCTGTCCTTTGCCCACTTTTTGATAGGGTTGTTTGATTTTTCCTTGCTGATTTTCCTGAGTTCTAAATAAATTTTAGTTATCAGCCCTTTATCGGACATGTAGCTTGCGAAAATTTTCTCTCATTCTGTGGATTGTCTGCTCTCTTGACAGTTTCTTTGGCTGTGCAGAAGCTTTTTAATTTGATCAGGTCCCATTTACTTATTTTTGTTGCTGCCGTGATTGCCTTTGGGGTCTTCTTCATAAATTCTTTTCCTAGGCCATTGTCTAGAAGAGTATTTCCAATGTTTTCCTCTAGAATTCTAATA
>VBSM01001124.1:37317485-37422358 GCA_008086735.1 Cheirogaleus medius | reverse complement strand
ATACGTAACCTTAACATTTGTACCCCCATAATATGCTGAAATAAAAAAAAAGGATAAATAAAAAAATCCAAAAAAAAGAAAAAAAAATCATTTGACCAAACAATCAATCCTTGTGTTAATCCGTGTCTTTGCAATGGACTAATATAATAAAACTCTGTATATGCCAGGCACTGTGCTAAGCTTATGACAGGCATTATCTCATTTAATTCTTCTTAACAACCTATTATCATCACCTTCTTCCAGATGAGAAAATTCAATCTCTGTAAGATTTTCAATAACATGTTCATGTCAAAGTTGGAGGCTGTATGTAGGGAGAAAGTAAAATATATTTTCGTTCTTCAAAGAAACTAAGACTTATATAAAAGAGAAAATAACGATCATTTAGGAGTAATGTGTGATAATGGCCAAAGATACAGTAAATAATAGTAATAAGCACTTTAGAATTTAAAAAAAGATCCTTTGGGATTCTGTCTGGACTATGATCACAAGTTAAAAGCCGAGTAGAAGAGGAAGGGATTTTAACCAGGGTGAATTACATGAGCAAGATGGGGAGTGAGGAGCATGCATTCAAGGGGCTGGGGAGTCCAGCTTGACTAGGCTTGGATTCCTGTTGAGAACCCAGGGAGACGAGGCTGGGAGGGTGTCTGGGTGCAATCCAAAAGTCTTGTGTGCTAAATTAAAGTGTTTGACCTTTACCCTTAGATAATGAGAACCACTTGAAGAGTGTTTTGAGCTGGAAGGTGACATCAAGCAAAATTGTTTTAGTAAGATTAATTCTGCACCAGTGTACAGGATAGACTGGGAATAGACAGGATCAGAACAAAGTGGCCCAGCCAGGAAAACATAGAAAATGTGAGAAGAGGTAACACGGACAGAGACGGAAATGTCAAGAGGGGAAGGATTTGGGAAGGCATTCCCACGGAGTAATTGATTACGTTTAGTGTCACTTTGACCCTTCAAAAACAAACTCTTCCCAAATAAAGAGGAAGCCACTGAGGAGGCCCCATATATATGGACTTGGTCTCTGAAAGAAGCATCAACCTTATCTCTACTTATTTCATTTCTACTTCCCATTTTTTGGTGTTCTGACTTAATTTCTCTTTAGTTTGCCATTTTTCATTCCTTCATTTATTCCATAAACTTAATATTTTCCTGTTAAAGGCCACACACCATCTAGTGCTAGAAATAGGGCAGTTAACAAAAGAGACAAGGACCTTGTATTGTTGATAGACAGGCAGTGACCAAATACATGAATATATCCATAGAAATATATCCATTCAAATTCATGAATATATCTCTGCCTATGGAATATATCCATAGGCAGAGAATTAAAATAAGGTAATGTGACAGAGAGTGACTGGGGGAAATTTAGGCAAAATGTTAGAGTGGCTCTTCCGAGGAGGTCACATTTAAACAGGGATTTGAATGACAACAAGAAGACAGCCATGCAAAATATTAGGAAAGAGTATTGCAGGCATAGGACATACCTAATGCAACGGTCTCAAGACAGAAATGAACCTGGCTGGATCCAATAACAAGCAAGGGCCAACTGGGCTTGAATATGATAAACCACAGTAAAAGTGGAAGGGTAGGCAGAGGCCAGATGAGATAAGGTTGTATAAGCCACTGTTATGATAAGTTAGAATGCTATTCTATTTAGGAAGTAAAACAACTGGAAAGTTTGCAAAAGGAATGTAAGATAAGACCTAATTTCCATTAAAAAAAAATAACATTCTACCTGCTCTCTTGAGAGTTGATTACAAGGGCAAGAGGAGAGGCAGAGACATGGGGAGGTTGGGGAGTGGGAGGGGGGTTGGGGGGGTCTGTTGCTATAGTCCTGGTAAGAGATTGCTGATATGGGGGACTTGACTAGAATTTTAGTAGTGAGTATAGACATGTGCTGGGAGTGGGGATATATTTTGAAGGTAGAGTTGATAGCATTTACTGGTGGATTAGATGTAGATAAGGAAAGAGAGGAATTTAGAATAATTTCTAAATTCTTTGTCTTGAGCATGAATGATGGAAGTAGAAGATAGTAAATACTATGAGTGAGGTGTAAGGAGAATTAACAATTTCTCTTTTGGCCATGCTAAATTCGTCTGTTCTGCTCTGTTTCTTAAGATTTTAGCCTGACTTTCTGGTCTCTGCTTAGAAGGCTAATGTAGTGGCAGCACCATTCCCTTGGCATGTCTCCCCAGATGACCAGTTCCTCTGTATGGGACTCTTGGGAAGTCTTGACTGTGTGGTCTGATGGACAGGTAGCACTTGGTGGCCGGGGGACTAGTTAGTGAAGATTGGTAGCCTGGTGTTTGGGATTTTAAAGGGAACTCTAAAATGTTAAAATTCAGGGATTCTAAGGTTTAGGTTTGGAGGATTAAGTTACAATGGACAGATATTTGGACACTGAGAAAAGTAGCTAGTTTTTACCAAAAAAAAACAAAAAACAGATATTGAATTTGGATTTGGTATATTGTTTGAGTTCAATGTAGAAAATCCCGCTGGTAATATGCTGAGTGAGTTAGAGACATATCAGTGTATAGAGTGCTTTATTCCTGGATTTACAAATCAGCATATTGTGGAGAGTCAGTCTGGCTGCTACAGTCACTAATCAAGAAATACACATAAAAATCTGAACTTTTAAAAGTAGATGTCTTTCAGAAGTTTATTTATGCCAATTTAATTCAGCAATATTTCTTGATGTTAGCCTCCATATATATTAATATTAACAAGAAACTTTATTTGCAGAAGGATTCACCAGGAGACTTTAAATAGGAAGCAATTCAATGACTAACTTGCTTAAAACACACACACACACACACACACACGCACACACACATATGCACACACACGCACACACATACACAATGTCAATGTGATCTTTGAGAATCACAATTTATTGCATTAAGTAAGGTGTAACTATGTGTAGGGAGCTGTACTTTTCTCTGAGGAATTTTGGACAAATGTTTTCTGCTTTGTTTAGAGACTCGTAGGGGAGGAAGTGGGCACTCTTCGTCATTATCATGGCTTGACTGATTTTTATTTTCCTCAGGAAAAGAATTTGGAAAAAACAAGTTCTTTTTTAAACTCGAAATGCCTGCTGCATCTTGAAAAGGAAGCATCAGAAGAGTTAAGAAAATTTACCATAGTTGAACTTTTTCTTCATTTTCTTTACAGATTATTTTGAATCTGTTTTAAGAAATGCATATGTCCTCTCTAAATATATTGTGGAAATGGTTCATTGAGTGTTATGAAAAGAAAGTTTAGTCTCATTTCCTAAGCAGACTTTTTAACCTGCCAGTGCTAAATGGGGAAGAATTCTTTAGGATTATGGTGTGTGTTTTGATAAAGATCCTGAAACAGCTGGTTATTTTCAGTCATTTTCTCACTGTGGGAAGATACTGCTGCTATATGAAGCAAGGGAGATAGAACCTTGCTATCCATGCAACATCAGGGGAAAAAAGAAGGTGCCGAAAATTCAGGAGGAAAATTCCATTTTATTTCTGAAAAATGCATATTTTACTATTCTGTTTATGTGTATTTCAAGATGTATATTTATGCAACAAAAATAATGACTCTACAAGCAATATCAGATCCTGAAGATCTCAGGGAATTCAATTTTAAAGTCTTTAGGTAGAATTTGTGGCCTTCCCTTGTCATTTTCATGATAGAGAATCTGGAATATTTAACAGGTCTTGAACTCACTTTTTCTTAACTTATAAGGCACCGGACTACTTGACAACTCTGATCCAAAACTCTAATCATTTCATGGTGAGATTTCTGTGGCTTGCTCTGAGGCCACGAGAAACCCATCCATCAGGTACAGTTCTGATTGTACACAGGTAGATGGTTTATAGACTGTTAGCCTGCACTGCTGGTTTAGATTTGAGGAATTACTCTACAAGAACAAGGCAGGTTCTATTTTTGACATTTCAGCAATGAGAGCACTTGTACATTATGGCCTAATATGATTTACTGTAAGAAAATAAGAGTGCTGTAATTTGTAAAAGACATTTATTACACAAGTCCAAAAATTTAAAAAAAAAATTGCTTAGTGTCTCTGTCCATCCCATCTGGTTTTATTTTAATCTCACTCTAGTCACATATGAAATTTTGCTTAGCTGTCTTCATTTTCTTAGTCAATCTTGATTAATGGCCTTCAAAGTAAAAATAATTGGCCTGCATCAGGGTTGTTTTATAACTCTTGTTCACAAAGAATGTGAAAGGCTGGAAAATGAGCCTAAACAGAAGGAATGCATTACGTCCTTCTTTGAGAAAGTGCAGTCCTTCAGTTGTGCTTCACTGTGTATTTTTATAACAGGCGCCTCCTTGACCGTCCATGATATTGCAAATATGTGGTGCCAAAAGCTTATGTACACTTCGTCAAACTGACCATGGCATCTCGACGTCTCTAAGCAGCCACACATGTGAAGGCAAGACTCACCCAGGCTGGTCTAACAGGCCTGAGAATTTCCAAAGTAAATTATCAAGAAAGCCAAGGCTCTGAAACCCACAAGTTAAAAAAACGGGCAGGGGGCTAATTGTCTCTGAAGTTTAAATGGCTTGTTTATAAAAGGCTTCTCTAGCATTTGTATTTTTTTCCCTCCCTTTCTTGAAATGTGAGTTCCACTTTAAAGGAGTTAGGGGAAACACAGGCGCCGAGTGACCATTGTGGGTTTGGAATTGAGCTCTGCTTCCTTTCAAGATCTCCACTTCTGGGAGAGCTCGTCAGTTAAAGAAATAAATTTGAGTTGGGAAAAAAAAGAAGAAAACAACACTCTGAGAAGATAATTTCTTTTTTGTAAATGGATATAGGATGGCTCTTAAAAAGCTAGTCATTTTATGGTTGATTAGAAAACCTTCCAGCTTTTTAATAATCCCAATACTAGGTCCAATTACCCAGTGATTGTTCAGGAATTTTGTATACTATGACATTTGGTAATTTAAAAACAATTAAAATTCCCTTTAGGATTTGGTTAGTGTTGGAGATAAATTAATATTCACTGTCCTGCACATAACAACAGCCCAATGCCCCACACCAGACCCTTCTATTCTTTCTTTGCCGCTCAAGCTCTCTGGTCTTCTCCCTTGTCGCTTGCTTCTGCCTTGTCCCCAGAGCCCATTGATCTCTCAAGAGTTGAGATTGGAATATAACTGGGATTTTCCTGGCTGGTGATTTGTGTTCCCTTCTCCCAGGATGGTTTCACTTTTCAGAACAACGGAGTGATCGCAGATAATTTCCCAGTCTAACACACACACCCACCACCCCCAACACACATACGTGCATACACACACACACACACATACAGGCCACACACATGAGTCCACAATCTAGTCTGAATGCTTTATATATAATTTCAGCAGTGTGTTTATTGATTTAGAAATGTATCACAGTTTTTGCTTACATTTATTCGGTGCTTTCTGAGCAAGAGTCACTACAGGAAACACTTTAGAGTGAGTCTAGCACCTGGTTCATGCTAAACTAACAATAAATATTTGAAAATGTTATCTCAGTTAATCTTTATAACAGAACTAAGAAATGCATATTTTTATTCTCATTTTATAGGTGAGTAAACATAACCTTGGATAATTTTCTAGGTAGCATTTTTAGTCCAAAGCCCATTTTTTTAACATCTGTAGAGATGAATTTCTGAGCTTGCCCCTATTGACATCTGGGCAGGATAATCCTTTGTTGTGGGGCTGTTGTGTGTGTTGGAGGATGTTTTACAGCATCCCTGGTCTCCACCCGTTAGATGCCAGTGTCACCTTCCCTGCCTACTCCCAAGTAGTATTAACCCCAAATTTCTCCAGACATTGCTAAATGTCCCTTAGAGCAGAGAACTATTTCCATGTTTCTACTGTAAGAGAATCTCTCAGCTATCTGTGTAATTTAGCTGATCTAGACAGAGCTCTATCAGGTCACCAAGGCTTGTTCAGCACTGATACAATCTTAATTGTAGTTAATCTCAAGAAGTTAGAGGCAGCAAGGCTTCCTCAGAGGGGCCCTGTGGAGAAGCTCAAACATGTGAGTGCCTACCACCCTCCCCTAAGGGCTTGTCAGAAGCCAGATAGGATTTCTGAAATGAACCTCCCATTAATGGCAATGACTACATTAATAGTAGGTTCAAGTTTATGAACCCACTGGAGGATGGCAGGTTCCTGTTCATCCCTCCAAGGAAGGAATGAAACAATATGTGACTCAGACGGAGAATAGGGACACAGGCCTGCATATGACTTCGTGGATCTTGATGAGAATCTTGATGAGAATCTTGATGAGAATGACTGGCAGCTTCCCACACTGCCCTTGATCTGCTCCCAATCTGAGCCGTATTCACTTATGAGACTTCTAAGTCTTTTCTCCATCAACCTAAGTAAATCAGGACTACAAGCATCAACTGACATGCTGACATTTTTTAACCTTTGTAACCCCATTTTCTGTGGATTCTAACTCCCTAATTATGAGTTTTTCAGTCCTCATTTTGTATTTTCACAAATGCAAAAAGTAGGTTTACTCTCATAGAGGAACCCTCCCATAAATTTTTCCCACTCTGGCTGGTGGCCTTGATTCACACTTTTGATTTATATAGACGGTATTCCAACTCATAACTATACCCCATGGTCATAAAGTAGGAAGAATACCAGGCCTGCTGCTATGAGTATGCAAAATGGTACTGGACCCCTGGCTTAATCTGAAGCTGCCACCTAACCCAGACTTTAGGATTAGGGCGAGTTCCCAGGAGGAAAGCAAACCTTAGCTGTGACACGATGGATGACTAGCATTTTGAACTGAATTGTGTCCCAAGAAATTTCATATGCTGAAGCCCTAACCCTCAATGTGATTATATTTGGAGGTAGGGTCTTTAAGGAGATAACTAAGGTGAAATGAGACCCTAAGGGTGAGGCCTCAATTTGATGGGACTGGTGTCCTTTTAAGAGGAAAAGACACCAGGAATCACTTGCTTTCTCTCTTTTTCTTTCTCTCTCCCTCCCGCCCCTCCACGTGCATACAGAGGAGAGGCCACGTGAGGACACAGTAAGGCAGCAGTCATCGACAAGCCGGGAAGAGAGACCTCATCAGAAACCAATCCTGATGGCACCTTAATCTTGGACTTTCAGCCTTCAGAACTGTTAAAAAGAATAAATTTCTGCTGTTTAAGCCCCCCAGTCTGTGGTATTTTGTTATGGAAGTCCTGGCAAACCAACACAACTATATATGAGCCAGGTAAAGAGAGAGAGAGCGTGGGTTTAGGGGAAAGGACAACAGGCACAAAGGCCTAGAGTGAAGGAGAGTGGTCTTGTCCAAGTGAAGACCTGACAAAACACAGTATCTAGCACATTATGTGAATGCTCATGCATTATCTGCCCACCAGCTCCACATCTCAACTCAAACCCACCATTCATATGATGATAAAATAAAAATGGTCTTTTCTTAGGTCAAAGCAAAAGGTCTAATGCACATGTTGAATATATGAAACCACTCAAAATCATCAGAGGTTTATTTCCAGCCCCAGGGATATACTATGCATGATAACTAAAATTAATAGCATATTTAAAGAGAAAAAAGGCTTTACATGGAACTAGTACATAGTAAAGAGTGAGGTGAACAAACCAAAACATCACTAATTTATTTCTTCTGAAACCCTGTAAATCAGATTGTAATGCTAATGAGTTTTAAATGTACAGAAATTGAATATTCAAGCTGTTCAAGCTCTTATCAGTTTAACTATGTGTCAAACACCATGCTCCTTTAGGAGAGATTATGAAAACATTGGCAGCATTATTTGAACAAACAAACAAAGAATAAATATTATAATTGTCTTGTTGTTTCAGTGTTAACAGCTTACTTGTTCCATAAAAAAGAAAGTAATGGAAGCAAAGGAATATCATCGTCTTTACTTTAACTATGGGCACTGCTATGTCTTTTTGGGTAAAATAAAGGTAAAATAAATGGTTGATATAAGTCCAATACTTTTGACAACTACAGAATGTGAAGACAAATAATAGGACCAAAATCTATTTCTTCAGCGAGTTTTGCTTATTAGGGGCCTAAGTAAATTAAATAATGTACTAGGCCCTTCATTTTCCTATGTACTCTTCCAATCCTTACTGAAGAAATCTGCGTTGATCTTTTCATTCGCTACGTACTATATGCTCTTTCTTACATAAACATTTGCAATTCACCAAGGAGAATGTAAGATGCATCTTGCATGCTTATCAAGCGCCACAAGAACTTTATAGATTACTGCCTGCCTCAGGATCCCAGTTCCCTGGTGCTTATGCATAAGCAATGGATTTATGCAAACATTGTAACATTTCCAAACAGACTGTGACATGAGCCGTTCCTAGTTCATATAAGGTTCAGATATGCAGCCTATTTCTGCTAGTACTAGATCATTCATCTCATCGAGTTTAAAATGTATCATCTCAGCTTATAATGTTGTCAATATAAAATGTCATAATGTGGTACTCAATTTGAACAGCAAGATGGATATTAATCTCAGAGACTTCTGTGCACTGCTGTGGTGGAATTGAACAATGTGAAGCAGCATTAGTCTGTTTGTTTGGTAGTCTTAGCATCCAGCACCATATGCATAGGTGGTAAACATTTTGTTATATACAGTCTACTAATTCTCCTTGATCTAGAGTGTTTGTACAGCCTCAGTGGTATAATATGCATTATAACTTAAATTGGATAATATATTTAGAAAGGAAAAACGCCTTTACAAAGAACAACATCATCGAAGTATAATGATAACATGCCTATTTACATAATGATAATGCACATATTTACTGCCAAGCATGTTTGTTTTGCATTAGTGTTTGTAGCAGGGCACGGGGAATTAAAGAATTACAAAAGGGAGTTTTTCTAGTCTCCATTACTGTGATAGGGTGATTATCGGCAGAGAAGAAAGAAATGGAAAAACCGATATTTTAACTTGTGAGAAAAATGAACAATACTAGTTGTTAAGTTCACATTGTTTATGAGTACAAATAAGCATGTGCCCAAACCTTTCACTTTTTTTCGAATTCTGAGACATGGTGTCTTTTAAAGCAAGTACAAACCCTTACACAGATTTTTTGGCAGTCAGAATAAAAAATTAAATACATAAAATCATCTCTGTTGGCTGTATGCATTCTTAACAAACATGTGCTTAAGAAAAGCCACCGTTGGAATCATTTACTCCAAGATGTGAAAATCTGCATTTTTGCGTTTGCATCCAAAACTGTGAATTTTATTTATATGTCTATGAAAGCCTGGAACCTTGAGCTTTAAAAAAAAAAAAAAAAGTTGGGAGATGTTATTTTGTGAGCTGTCATATGTTTTCTGAACTTTTTATAATAGAAAGGAGTCTCTGAAGAGCCCTTTTCCTCACTCCTTTAACAAAGGCATGTCCCAGTTTATTAAAAAATCATACACAACAATACTGCTTGCCAGGTTTTATAGTCCTAATGAAAATTTGGTCCAGAGCACAAAAATTATCTGGAAAAATGCCTGAAATTTCCCTGTCGCAGATGTTTCAACAGAAGGTGCTTGCATGCCATTCGTTAATACGGCGCCATACGGGACTCAGTGTGGCCACTGCAATATAACCAGTAAGTAACACACGCAGCGTGCGCAGAACTGCGCCAAATTCTCCGTCTGTTGTGTGGGACGCGTATCCCACGGATTGAGACGTACCTTGATGAAACTGCATTGTCATGGAATGATAATATTTGTGGATCACCATGCACAGAAAACATCCTATCGAGAATGTGGGAGGTCCGTTTAAAGATTCAGTGCATTTCTTGGCATTGAGTTGGTCAGAATGGATGTGGATATTAGTGTGTCAAGTCCTTGTTCCTTCCTCATATGTCCACTTACAGGAATAAGTCCGTGCAGAGAAAAATCACTGTTTCAAAGAATATTAGTGTGAGGTCACATAATTAAAAAGCCGTGTGAAAGATGTTGCATGTGGATACAGAAGGCAGATGTACAGGCTGCTTTAAGTTCATTCTTCGCTTTAAAATATATGTGAAGGAAGTGACTCGGTCTTCACTCTCTTTGAAATAAAAGAAATTGTTTCATTCTTGCTGAGGCTGATAAAAATAGAGGCACATCTAGGATGCTACTCACACACGCTGCATTTTTCTGGTGAACCCAGATAATTCTGGCTGGACTAGACTATCGGAAGCAGCAGTGTTATCCATTTGGAGGAGCACATTTGCAGCTAACTGATACATATTCCATACTCAAATTTGGCTACTGTATCATAAAAATAATGTGCTTAACTCTGGGCTACCGAAGCTGGGAGACGGTTGGAATAGGGCAGAGAATCATTTATCCAGCACCTCGTGGTCATTCAGAGGTGCTAAAAGGATACACATACACACACATAGTGTATTATTTTTGTGTTTTTTAAAGTATTACTTTGCTACATATAGAGGGCTAGAATATACCATAATTTCTGAGAGCCAGTTTTGGCAGTTTTATGCTCTCTTAATAGACCAGGAAGCTTCAAAAAACAAAAGTGATCTGGCTGTTCTAAAACTCTGAGAAGCTCTATGCTTAAGTTGCACTGTGTCTTTCAAATCAATAATGTATTTGATTATGCTTCATTCACATCTTATGTTTCTTTTGAGGGAAAGATGTTGGCATGTTTTTAAAAAAATGTTTTCTCTTTTTGGGGGAAGAAAAAACAAATTATAGATACTTTACTATCTCCATAAAGAAAAAGATTTTTATTTTAAGCAACAATTATTTGAAATTTTTCTAGATTCTTTCTCTCTTTAACAATATTTTGACATCGGTGCTAAGCATTTTTGCAACAAGGTGGAAGATGGAGAGATTTTTTTGGCAACTTTCCTTAAATAAAATAAATTATTGCTTATCATTAGTAATTATAACAGTTATTTCCTTAGTGTGTTCATTTTACATTAATACTTTTAATATATATTATCTCTTTTAATCTTTGCATTAAACTATAAAGCAAGTACCCCCAATTATTGATAAGGAAATTGAGACTCAATGCTATTACCAGACTTGCTGAGGATACTACATTCAATTACCAGTATTTCTAGGTCTTGAACATGGGACTTCTGACTTCAAATTCTGGATTCCTTTCATTAGATTATATAATCTTTCAATATAATTAATTTATACTTTTAATCCATGAAATCAATTACTATCAAAGTGTGATCAATGAACAGCTCTTAACTACAAAACCAAAAATTTCTGTAGGTCTATTCAAAATGGTATTGTTATAATTTAATGTTATTGTCTATATTGACAACATAGAATGTAATTGTCTAATGTCTATTTTTGACACACTAACATAATATTTATAAGTCCATTTATGAAACATTGAGCAGCACACTATTCTTCAAAACTATTTCACTATTTTTAAGTATATATATGTATACTTAAGTATATATTTTTGTATATTTTAGTATATTTATTAATATTTTTCAGAGAAATTGCTAAATGTGACCTACAAATTTTTTGACTTTATGGCCTATGCTCCCAATCAAGAAAAGTTTGAGATCCACTTGGCTAAACAAAGGTCAATGAAAAACCAACTGACGTTAATTTATTGCTATAAAATTCTGCTTCAACATGGATTCATATAACCTACTTGTCTTTTTTTAAGGGTGAGAAGAATGTTTTTTAAATCTCATAAATTTACTTTCATTTGAAAAGCTCCCATCCTATCTAAGTCATTCTGAAAATTCAAGTACTGGCATATTTCAATACTCCAATACAGAAAAGAACAAAACTAAATTTATGTGTGTGAGATCACCATTCAGTTAGAAATACTATGTATTGTGCCCTGAGATAACATACCTCTGTTATAACACTGCTAGAAACCATTGATTGGGAGTAGCAAATTGTTCACTGATGATCCTTAGTAAGACTAGTTTGAAAATGCTTCTCTCCACAGCGGCACTTCATGGGGGGAAGGAGGAAATTTCTCTGCTTGCCAGTGAAACTCAACCAAATGATATGCTGATAAATAATATGCTCTTCCAGACACCGATCAAGTTAATTTTTTGCTCAGTTCAAAACGGCATGTTCTTTGAAGCTATGCTGCTATCACTTGATATTATTTTAATGTATATTTACTAATCTTGAAAATTCAGCTTCTCCTTTGGGCTTTTTTGTTGTTGTCATTGTTTATTTATTTATTTTTACCTTCAGGTAGATTAAAATATTCCTAAATGCTGCTTCTTTGGAAGATTCCTACAGTATACTAAGCCTTCCCAGAAGCTATTGTTCAATGTTAAACAATACTGAGAATTCTGAAGTAATTCCACACAGTAATGCCCACTGGCTGAAGCCAGGAAGAGGCGATGCTACCAGCTGTGCGTCGGATGCTGGAGAGCTGTTTCGTGCTTTCATTGCTAAATGGTTTCCTTTGATATTCTAACATTTTTATGGTAATATATTTTATTATGTTTTCCCTCTCTCTCTTCAACTTGCTTCTCCCTTCATTCCCTCACCCCTCTCTCCTCTTCTCCTTCCTCACTCTGTCCGTCATTCCAGTCAGCCTCTGTGCATTCTGACCAGCTTGCTGAAGAAGAAAGTGCAGTTGGCTTTGTCTGTTTAATCAACTTCAGAACATTAGTCAGCTCTAAAAACACGGCTTTAGCCACCAGAGAGTTGCTCAATCATTGTCCTCTCATTTTGAAGCTAAGTGACATTTAAGGACCTGGGGTTGGTAACTGCCTATCAGTGCTCGCTAGAAAAGAGAAATAGACTAAAAGCAATGCAAAGTTAACCTAGATGTTACTCAAAATTGCTTGCCCCGAACAGATGTTAAAAATGATTAGTGACCATCCCGACACATTTGGTTCCTTGCTAATATGGCATGTCCTGGTTTCAGCAGAATGAGTTGTCTCTTCTCTTTTCTTCACCTTTTTAGCACTTGTCCTCCTTCTGCTTCAGAATGTCCAGACTTTGAGCATCCTTCCTCTCACTGTAGGAAACACTGAGGCACAGAGAAGAGACAGGGCTGGCCCACAGCACCAGATCAGTAAGAAGGCCTCACTCCCAGTTGCCGTCTCAAATAATATTCTGAGTTGAAACACATCTGGAGCTGCCAAGTTAAGACACCCATCTCGTGTACAGAGGGCATTTCAGTGTTCAAAGCCTGTTCAGACACTGCATCTCATGCCAGTATCCCATTCTTCACTACCAACAGCTTTTAAGAGACCATCCGCTTGTCCTGTGGCCTCAGCAGCACACGCATCCCAGAGAGTGAGAGGAAAGGGATGTACAATGTGCTTGCAGAAGGCTCTCGAGTGTTTTGTGCAGATTAGGGTGTGTGGCCTAGGGGCAGTGAAAACAGGAAACTAAAACAATAAAAAAGACAGGAGGAAAAATACCCAAGAAAGTCATGAGGTCATGAAATGCGGATTGGAGTGCTAAATGGATATCCAAGAAGATGAAAAGAAAAGCAAGAATAATTGATAAGACAGAGAACGGAATGGCTGTGCAAGGGCTGGAACAAGAGGGAAGGAGAAAGGAAAAGGTAAAACATGAATGCCGAGGCAGGCTTTTCTTATAAAGCAAAAATTTCTTCATTGTTTAAAATGCCCTTTTCAGCATGACCTCCTACTTTCCTTTATTTTATTGAGTGTTTAAATGACTGTTTGGGGTACAGGGGTGCCGGGAGAGATATCAAGTTAGCTGCTCTATTGATAATAACCCACTGTGGGAATAATGTAAACATGTAGTTCTCCCATGTTTACTTTGCTTTTTGTTCCTCTGTATAATAGTTAAAGAATTATGTTGACCAAGCATTCCTCTCATTTGTCATTAGTGATACGTCCAATGTCTTCACAAATGCTGTCCCCCACACAGAAAGACTCATAAGATCCGAGTTGTGACTGACCTGAACGCAGATTTTTCCTCAACTGAAAGATTCCTTGTTTCATTTGGAATCTCATATTTTTCATTTCACATTTGAGCATTGTATGTTGTATTTCCCCAAAATATATTTCCTACAAAATATATGACTATATAAAAATAATTATGAAAAGATAGTATATGAAATATTATATTTTAAAATAAGAGATATTGAGATATTTCTGTGTCACCAAGTAGGGAAATGAATACTTTTACTTGAAATCTATAGAAACAAGTGGCAAGGAAGGGCATTTGGCTTTTATTTATTATTGATTTAAAGTTTCCTTCTGAAGAATAAAAAACAGTGCTAGTCCTCTGGTGCCTCAGTTTCCTCTTAGTGAAGTTTACATATAATTGTTCTGTGGGTGTTTAAGAGTGGCTATCCATTAACAAATTACTATGCTATCTTTGGTGAAAAAAAAATAGTGTGGGATTAAAATCTAGTATGCTAGATGGACCCAGATTGGCTTTTTTAGTACTGATTTTTAATTTGACTTCGAGAACTATTTCTTTGTTTTCTTCATGCTCTTTGTAAGTACATTTACTGTAAAATAACTCATTAGAATTACCACATGTGGGCTTTGCAGAGATTATTTTTAGCAAGGGTGGCTTCGTTCATTAACCCTTTGATTTTGATCACATCAGCCATAGAGGGACTAGTTGCATAAATGTTAATGAATGCATACACATGGAAGAGAACCAAGGAATTGATACAATGGCACTCTGAATGAGCTTTCAGTTTTCAGGCTGGATGCAAGATAAGATAATTTTAGTGACCACAGAAACAAGGAAAGGTGTGGTCTTTCCATTTTTTTTCACATGTCAGGATCTATTTAGGGCCTCTGAGGCATTTTCTCCTGATTGTAGTGGCTAAGGGAGTGTACTTCGTGGTCCTGCAAGCTTAGGCACAAACGCCAGCTCTGCCCTTCACTAATTCTGATATGCTATTAAAACTCTATATGCTTCAGTTTCCTTATGTATAATAAGGCAATATGATACTTATCTCACATAGATGTTGTATGTATAAGATACAATAAGGCATATAGTTCCAGGCACAAGAAATGTTATTCCATACTATCGTTTGTTCACTTTGTAATCTTACGTTATCTTTCTACCTCTTGACATGGGAAAGGATGTGGAAAGATGCCAGGGTTGAAGTCTTATTCTTTAAGACCTAGAAAAATATCACGTAACACTCACTAAATGTTTGTTGAACAAAAGAGCTGACAAACAAAAAAAGTCTTATTCTTATTATATAGCTTATCATTAATACTAATAGCTTAATTTATTGGGTATTCACTATATAATAAGAACTTTACTCTTTTACTTACCTTAATTCCTTAATTAATTCCTTCCAGACAACCCTGATAACATTTTCTATTCCCATTTTACAGATGAGGAAACTGAAGCTTAGAGAGGAAAACTTTCCCAGAGACAGTTAGTAAGTGGCAAAGCTAATAATTATTCCAGGTGTGCTGGCTTCAGGGCACAAGCTCATAAACACCAGGCTACTATGCTTTTGCTTCGTGATTAAATAGTGGCTTTAAAGTCAGCTGTTCTGGCCACATGACCCCCTTGGGATGCTTCCCAAATTCTCTGCAGGGAATCTGACCACCAGTTCAAGATACAGTTCCGGAGTTGTTCCAATTTAAATGTCATAAATGTCTGAGATTTCCATCCCTGACGGTGTATGGTAGCATTTTCAGAGTGTTTTAAGGGTAATGAAAAGACCTCTAATACTCAGACTTTTGTCTATCTAATTTCCATCACCTCTTACAATTTTTTATCATAGCCAACAGAACATGCTACTCCCTTTCTTAAAACCTTTCATGATTTACCTCAGATCTTTCACCCACAGGAATGTTTTATTTTTCTTCTAACAGGTGGCCGGTCACAATTTCTGTTTTAGCCAAACTAAACATTAGATGATTGTTATTCTTGGAAAACAATGTTGAAGTCCAGAACTGTAATTGCCTGCCAGGTAACATGGCATAGTAAAAATAACACAACATGGTGCTTGCCTTGTTAAAGCATCACATTTTTCTGCGTCAAAATATATCAGTCTTGGTGCTAACAAAGTGGTATGGCAGCAATAAAATGCTATCAATACCAATTATTGTGAAATGGAGTCAGAAGGCTTAATACAAACAAAGAGAACTTTCTAATTGGCTATTAATGATGTCATAATGAATATAAGCCCAATATATTAGATATAGCAATGTGACCTTTCTTCATTTTTTTTTTTTTGGCTTAAACATTTTCCATTCCATCTGAGTAGCAAAGGCCTTTACTAAATTCACAATTTTTTCCTGTTAATCACATCATTTATTGAAATAAAATTCACTTGGTATTTCATCTTTAAAAGTATAAAACAAGGACAGAATCAATTTCTCATCAAGAATTGGGACTAATACAGCTCAAATCTGAGTTTTAATTTATGAACTATCTGAATAAGAAAATATATTCTTATATGGTGCTTTTTTGAATTAAGTAATTTTGTAGAACAAATTAAAAAATATTTCAAATGTAAACATAATGTAGATGAGTTAAGTAGTTCAAATGCAAACAAAGGAGAGTATGAGAATTACTGCTTTCAAAATGTGAGCAGCATTGTGATATAAGGTAAGGAGTGTGAAAGCTAGAAGACTTGAAGCCAGGTAATACCTCCAGGTGAGGGTCCTCATAAAATACAGGATGTTCAGTTAAATTTGAATTTTAGATAAATAAAAAATATTTTTAGTACAATGTGTCCCAAATATTGCACCGGACATACTTATTCTATTAAATTATGCATGGTTTATCTGATATTAAAATTTAACTCGGCATCCTACATTTTTATTTGTTAAATCTTGCAACTCTGAGCTTTAGTGTATTTTTACTCTTAAAATGAGATAAGAACCCCTATCTACCTCATTGAGTTGTTAAGTGGGGTTCAGCAAGAGCATATCATGAGCCTTTTTTGCCTTAAACATATTCAGCTTTTTTGCCCTATCCTCTTATACCTCACAAAAAGAAAGAGAAAGAGAATCGAACACAAAGAGAGACACAAGCAGAGACTTAGAGGGTGGTATGAAGTTGCATGGATCGTTCTGTGCGGCTCTCCAGGCCCTGAGCTCATGCCTGGGGGTGACAGTGACACGGGGAGGCTGTTTCTGCCTGGGCCTCTGTCTCCCTGCGGCTGCTTCTCAGCATGTGAGCACCTGATGGTGCAGGAGTGTGATTCTAGTGTTTAAAGATACTTATTTTTCATGCAACATGGTCCCTAAACGCAAGCCAACTGCTTCATCTGGAGCTCAACCAAAGAAACAACGATCTGTTCCAATAGCAGAAGAAAAAAAGAAATCTTAGGATTTATTGAGAAATGGTATGTTGATATTGCATGTGGCACTTCCTAAGGGATTTTTAAGGGTAATTTTAACTGTAGGCAATCTTCATCTTACATACTGGTTTGAGAGTCCAATCTCCATGTAAGATGAAATTTCACTATAATTGATGTGAAAAGTGTTTTGTACTCTATAAGGTAGTAAACTGATGGAAGACATCATTATTTTCAAATTCTTCTTCTTTTACTTCCTATTGGTTTTATTGTTTTTATTATCATCATCATTGCGCCAGATAAAGTGATATTTACATTTTTGAGAGTTTGCCAGAGAACTTGAAATAAACGGAAGGCAATTTGAAGGCACAAATAGATTCAAAGATAACTAAAGTTTGGCTACTGAGGACCAATATCTTGGAGGAATGAAGGAGTAAATGCATGTGGTATAGCATCTTAGGGGATAAAAACAACTTAGTAGCCATGAGATAACTGTACACATTGACAGTACTTCTTTATAAGGAAATTATAGGACATGAGGTTTGTTTGAAATGATTGGAGGAAAAGTAAAACTCAGAAAAAGAAACTTTCTGGAACTTCTGTCTAGAATATTGTAAGACGATCTTTCATGGGTTGTGGTAGGTGCCAAGTAGTTTCAGTCATTTAAAAATAGACCAATTAAACACTTAAGAATATGCTGTAGGGCATTGCTCTGCCCTAGCAGGAAGAAAGGTCAACAAATATCAATGACCTTGCTTTGCCTAATTGTTATACAATTTTCCACTATGTGTCTACTAATGATTCGTTTACCTTAGAGCAGTGCTGGGCAGGATGACAAGCACTGAAGGAAAGTTAGTTGTATTGATGATGATGATGGTGATGATGGTGATGATGATGGGACAGTCATAGTTATTAGAATTGCATATATTGTTAACTTGACTATAACCACTTTGATTGCAGGGACCATTCACCTCTTTATTATCCCTAGTACCCAGCAGAGTGTTTTCATCCCCACTCCTTTGGGGTAGTAATTGTATTTATACACATTTTTATGACTGGGGAAACTGAGGCACTGAGAGGTTAGATCACTCATCAGGGTCTCATAGCTGGAATATGATATGCACAATATAGCCCCAGATACTGAATAATGCACCTCTCATGCTATATGCCTTTTCCAAGGTCATGTGAGGAAGGTATTGAGGACCTTTGGACAGGGGACGATTAATGCACATGAAGAAGGATTCAGTAAGGTTTCCTAAAAAGATGAGCTGAGACTGGAAATGTGAGTCACATTGTAGGGGTACAATTTTTACTGTCAGGTTAAGAAGGTTATCCAAGGTAGAAGAGATAATGTAGGCAAAGAGAAATAGGCAACTTGAGGAAATCAAATGAGCTCACAGAGCTGTAAGCTGGGAGAACGGTGTGTTGCCAGAAGAGAGGGTCAGGCACGTGTTTCTGTGACTGTGTGATCACGAGTTGGGGGATGGGGTGGGGAGAAGTTTTCTGTACAAGATGAGGCCAAAGTGATGTTGAGGGCTCAGAGGGTGAGCGTGGGAAGAACTGTTAGGATGGTGGGTGGGATTGAGGAGGCTACAAGAGGAACTGTGGGACCATAGTGTGGACATGCTATCCTCTCCTTCCAGCTCTTCAGTGTGCAGCACGTTGAGTTGAATTTGCTGAGATGTCTTCTCAGGTAGATATACCTGGCAGGTAGTTGGAATGCAATTTTGGAGCCCAGAGAAATGCTCATGACTGTGGAAGCAGATTCTTTGAGTCACACAACAGAAACCTTGGGAGAACATGAAAATGTCTTGGGAGAGACAAGTGTAAGGGGAAAAGAGAGAAGAGAGCAGGACACAAGATCAGGCCTACACTTGACGTGTATGTAGAGAAAGGTCTGAGAGTGAAAAGTCAGAAAAGCAGCAAAATCCTAGAAAGTCTGAGAAAGTCCTATTTATATGACATAGGTAAACATGAATGGTTAGGAAAGGATAATTTTGCTTTTTAAATAATACAATGTTCCCTTGCCATTCTTCTACCTAAAGACATATTATACACATACACACACACACACACACACACATAGACCTACCTTGGCTAAAGGCTTTCTGTTCTATATTCTACTTAGGAAATAAATACTTCCAAGAACTGTATAGGAAGACTCTTAGGAGCAGAGAACCAAAAAGGATTTCAAGAGCCCATTTGGTCCATCTCCTTGCCAGTAGGGGCATTTCCTAAATCATCCAAAGAAGAAAATTGTCAATTCTATTTTTGAAATATCTCTACAGATGGCTATTCCATAAGCTTCCCTGCTAATTTGCTCCAGTGTTTAATCAGTCTGACACACAAAGTTCTTCTTTACATCTAACTCAGTGCTCTCTTGCTATAACTTTGAATCTATTTCCGCAGCAGAGGTGGAAATGTGAAACAATTTCAAAACCCAGAAAACCCCCAATCAAATGCTCTCAATCTTAATTGCTGGAAAGATGCATGTAGTATTTTTTATTTTATTTTCTGCCAATAGCATGCAATTTAGTTCTAATGAGAAAAGAAAGCATCTACTCCTAAATCTACTACAGACACTGTTTAAATAAATACTTAAATGCCCTTTAGCTCTGAACAGGAATAATATATGAAGATATGAAGAAACCTCTTTAGAATTACTAAATCAAAGTTCTTCCAGAGAAAGAAAAGGAAACCACCTAAGGATTTTAGTGAATCTTTTTTGGGGGGAACTCTAAACCTTTTATCTATGATATATATAATAAAGTGCAAAATCTTCAAATGCACATAGATCATCCATGACTGTCTTGAATATTATTTTTCAATTACTCTCCTTCCTATATAATGATATTGGACAAATTGCTTATTCTTCAAGCTAGAAATCTAACAAAGTCACTTTGAACTTTCTCGAGTGACACTAGGCAGGGAGGAAAGAGATCTACTGAAATAGCCGAAAAAGATCAAAAAGAAAAAAACTTTATATTTTAATTTTATTTTTAACATTGGTTTTGGGCCAATCATGTGGGCCCGCTACTGTGTAATACTTCATTAACCACAGTGAGGCGGTTAAAAAAAGAAGAAATGTCCTCATTAAGGATGTAGATGCAAAAAATTATAAAGCAGAGCTTTAAAAACCTTACCTCATCTTCCTATTGTTCCAACGAACACCCTCAGCAACTTCTTGCAAGGCGCACTGTTGAAGCCCCCCAGGATCATGAATGCCAAAGAAGAAGTGGTCACCCCAAAATTACAGACACGATGATCAAGGATGAATGGCATGATCTTCTCACATAGATGGAAACAAACCAAAAAGAATAATTAGAGTAATCAGATCATTAGCTCCAAGATATTTAGAGACCAACTCCCAAAATTTTTTAAAAGAGCTATAAAGAGCACTGCATCAATTAGTATTGAGAAATATTACTCAGTTCTCAAAAAAAAGAAGAAAATACTGTCCTCTCAACTTTATGAAGAATGAATATGTTATGCTATTTTAGCTACAAGTCTTACCTCTAGAAAACATGCTCTCGCATCTGCCTAGAAGTTTCTTCCCACTCTGGAGTTTTCTTTACTTGTCCAACATTTTAATTTTTAAGACTCACCTTGGATGAAATCTTCTCGGAGGAAGCCATTCTTGACCTTCGTAGTAGGATGAGATGCTCCTGTTCTCCATTTTGCAGCTACTCCCTATACATACCCCATCCTGAGATTATATTTTAATTGTTCCACCCCTTGTTCATTTCTCCTACCCAATGTTAATGGCAGGGGAGAACCTTCATCTTATTCAGGCCTGTGTATCCAGTGGCTAGCGTGTTGTGTTTATAAAATTATGTCAAATATGTAGAAATCAAATAAATGCATGGAGAGCTGCCAGTGTCCTCCCTGTCACTCTATTTGTTGATCTCCTTCTTAGGTGAGCCTTCCTGACCTTTCCAATAGGTCAGTGTTATGGACTAAATTGAGTACCCTCTAAAATTCATATGTTGGATCCTTAACCCCCAATACCTCAGAAGGTGACTATGTTTGGAAATAGGGGCTTTCAAGGGGTGATTAAATTAAAATGAAACTGTTAGGGTGTGTCCTAATCCAGTCTGACTAGTCTCTTTATGAGAAGAGACACCAGGGGTACACAGGCACTAACATACGACCAGTGTGAAGACAGCAGGGAGAAGGTAACCATCTGCAAGCCAAAGAGAGAGGCCTCAGGAGAAACCAATCCTGCAGACACCTTGATTGTGAGGTCTAGCCCCCAGAACTGTGAGAAAATGCATTTCAGTTGTTTAAATCACCCAGTGCGTGGTATTGTGTTAGGGCAGCCTCAGCAAACGAATATAGTCAGCCTCTCTCACTATATATTCTACAGGATCCCACACTTCCATTTTTGTTTTGCTAATCACTTGGGATTTAATATAAGAATCTGGTTACACAGATTATGAAAAGGCTGAAAAGTTAAAGAGACAGTGAAGCAACCCAGAGCAAGAAGCCAGCACCACACCAAGGGCTGGAGGGTAAAGAGCCCAGAAGGATGAGCTATCTGTCAGGGTTAGACCATGACTAGCGGGAGGCAGGGAGAAAAAGGTAGAGGCAGAGCTGCACTTTTCTTTTGCCCTCCAAACTGTAGTCAGTACCTGCTCTTGCAAGAACAGATCAAGAGCTGTGTGACAAGAGAACCCAGGAAATGCAGTGTGCAGGGATTACCTCGCTACTCCCTCCCACGCCCAAAGGAGCAGAAGGGTAAGAAGTGCATGTGAGAGCAAACAGTTAGATTACAGCCACAGTCCACAAGAATATAGGTAACATGAGGGCTGAAAGCCTAGCTGTCTGGTTCCTGCTCCATCCCCAGCACCTGACAAACACCATACAACTAATATTCCGTATTTAATAAGAAGTTGTTGAATCAATTTTAGCTAAGTAAACTTCTTATTTCTCATTTACCAAATTCTCTGGTGTAATTAATATATTGCATATCTATAACACCCTACTAGAGGATAATATTCAAGAGGCAGAGATTTATTATCTGTTTTGCTCACTGATTTAGTGCTAGCCCTTAGAACGTGTCTGGCTAGTAGTAGACACTGTATATAGTTTGTTGGGCTAATGAATACAAGTAGTTTTGTATGATGGGAAAGCCCAACTTACTGTCTTCCTTTGTCTTTCTTTCTTTCTTTTCTTTTCTCTTCTCTTCTCTTCTCTTCTCTTTTCTTTTCTTTTCTCTATTCTTTCCCTCCCTCCATCCCTCCCTTCCTCCATTCCTTCCTTCCTGCCTTCCTTCCTCTCTCTCTTTCTCTCTTTCTTTCTGTCTTTCTCTCTTTTCCTCCCTCTTTCTTCTTTCTTTCTTTCTTTCTTTCTTTCTTTCTTTCTTTCTTGGGTTTTGCCATGTTCCTAGGCTAGAATGCAGTGGCTATTTATGGACATGATCATAGTACACTATATAGTCTGAGACCTGGAACTCCTGGGCTCAAGCGATCCTCCCGCCCCAGCCTCCTGAGTAGCTGGGACAACAGACATTTGCCACCATATCTGGCATAATCTTCTTGATTGAGGTGTGAGGAATCAGATCAGGGACCAGGTGCCTCTTAAGGTTGGAGGAAGAAACAGAACTGGTTGCCATTCAGGTAGGTCACCGAAACTTCACCACTTTGCCACAATCTTAACAAACTATGATGGCAGCCTGCAGCCTAAGGAAAACAGCAACAGGATAAGAGCCAAAGCCTCACAAATCTTTGAAACAAATTTGCAGAAGGGGTGGAATGTATGGGTATAGTTGGGAACATGAAAAGCCACATTTGAGGGGTGAGGTTCCAATTTGAGACATAAAGGTTTATCTTGATAGACCAGAACGTTGAAAGCTTATAGCAGGTATAAGGAATTATAAGAAATGCAAGTCAAATAAGTGATTCTCCAGCTGAAAAAATACATAATCACATGATAATAGGGCATATACTATATGACATATACAAGCTGACCTATATGTAAACCTAAAACAGCACACATTAGAAGTTTAACACAATATTTTCAAAAAATCTTATTAAGGAGATGGGAAACCTAAATATATATATATATCAGGCTGAAGACATATAGGCTCACAGGCAAAATGATTGTTTAGCCAACAGAGAAACCCAAGATAAGAATGGGAAGTGTCCTCGTGAAAAATTGTTTAAAAAGATGAAGATCAAATGAGAAACAAGTTTAAATCCCTGCTTTATCACTCATTAGCCATATGACCTAGACATATTCTTTGCACCTCAGTTTTCCCATCTGGAAAATGAGGATAGAAATCGTATCCACATCATAGGGCATTTACAAGGACCACATGAAAATGATCCAAGTAAATGCCTTGGGAATGTGTCTGCACACAGTAAGCACTCAAGGAGGTTAGTAGTGTGTGCTACTATTATCTCCAATGAAGCTTACCATAAAAGAAAGAAATGCATCCTGCAAGTGTTAGGTTGGGTGTCAGAATTTCCTCAAGGCCAGGCTTGCAAAAAAGATTTACATAAAGAATGTGTGAAATCTCCTTGTAAGGTAAGGTCATTCGGTTGATTGAGACTTGAAGGCAATAAGGTAGACTGATCTCCCCCTATTCCCCCAAATGACCTTTCAAGTTCTCCTTCAGCCCTTAGGTCCATAAAAAATATAATTACCCTTTTTTGGCAGTTCATAGAAAACTGCTATTCCCAACCCTTCTAGGTTGCTCTGGATGGAAAATGCCCTGGGTTCTCCAAGACTTAACACCCGGGCTTGTGAACACGAGCAAGATTACTCTCTCGGAGCAGCGCTTTTCACATGTGATAAGCTTGGCAAGCTGCCCTGGTAAGTGTCAAGCCCTGAATGTTTTTGTTTTTGCCCTGGTGGTCCCGAGGAGTTACTGGAATATTTCTGGGGATCTGTTTTGTATCAAACTCTTGGCCGATAGTGACATTGAGAAGAAACAGGTAGAAACAGAGAGCAGGGCTCTGGACTGCATCGCGTTTAATTCTGATAGCAGACTCCCTGTCTGCCCTGGCCGCCTTAGAGCTTCCTTCAGTCTTTCCCTGGCTCCTTGGCTTTGTGTTTCTCAGTAGTTCGGGACAATCTTGTGTGTGTGTGTGTGTGTGTTTTCTCCTTTTTGCTCCCCAGAGAGGCTTGTCAAAACTTCTTATCTGTTGATGAATGAAAGGAATTTCTCCTGTGCGGGCAGGCCCTGGCTAATGCAGCTCTGGCTAGTACCGCAGGTCATTGAGTTAAGGGAGCACCAAAAGGCGAAGCACACTGAAAATATCACAGCTGCTGTCGTGCCAGGAAGTGCCACCGGCAAGCATTTTCCTCCAGGCAGGGGGGGGGGACAAGAAGAGGAGGAAAGGCTAATGGAAGTAAGCTTGGGTTAATTTACTCCACTGGGGAGAGAGATGCACGGTACCAGTTAACGTTGTTTTTGGCATTTGCAGCGTTCCTTCCACTTCGATGTTTGAAAACATGTGCTTAGGAGCTTGACTATATTTTAGAGGCAAATAAGAATCTGTGCTACTTCTTTTTTGTATAGGACTTTTTGGTTATTTGAACTAAGATTCATTTTCTTAATTTCCTCCAAATTTCAACCATCTGAAACTTTTTCCAATTACACAAAGCAAAAGAGATTAGGTTGTTATATCTATTAGCATAAACATTCTATGATGCCCAGAATGTTTTTACCTCCCATTGTACCTCACACATGGGGTGCAATGGATTGCATGGGGTAATGACATTTAATATATTATATGATGAATGATTTAATCAAGGGATCAATGGATGGATTTTCCTTCTGCCAGGAAACTCTGCTGTATATGGCACCATTGTCCATACAAACTCTAAAAGGGAAACTGCTTAAGAAAGAAAGAAAGTGGAGAGGAGGTTCAAAAAAATAATAAAATTAAAAAAAGAAAAAGAAAGCTGACCTAGTTTCACAATGCAATGGGTTGTTAGGGGAGACATCAGGCCAGCCATAGGTGGCCATTGAGTGATTCTGCTAAGATGTTCATTATGTCTGTTACATTCTCATAATTAATTTACTAAGTACATGCAAGTTAAGGATGTACAAGAAATACACCCTTCTCACAGTCTGGGGAAAAGCTGCTAAGAATGTAACATGAGAAACATAGTACTTAAAATCAGGAGGCCTGGGTTTAAATTCCAGCTTCACTTCTTGTTCTATGTGACCAGCTTACACTAACTTAATCACTCTGAACCTCTATGTAGTCATCTGCAAAATGGATATAGGAATGATAGCTACCTCACTTGAGTATAGAGAGGTTTTATAATTTTTTTCAATCCAATCATCCATTTTCCAGAAGGACTTGAAAAACATATAATCTTGAACTGAAAAAAAAAAGTTTAGTCATTTCTTTGGAAAATGAAAACTGTTCAATAGAGCAAAATTCTAGAAGATGTAAAGCTTACTAATTTTCTTTTCAGGAAATAGAGAGTTCTTTGCAAGAATTCTGCTTGTTCAGAATGAATTGCTCTTCTAAAGTAAACCATTTTCAGTTCCTTGATGTGCTGTCTATCAAACAGAATGGAGGAGGGTAATTGTATTTCTAGTGCTATCTGAATGACATAATAGTCTTATCATGCGATTACAATCTAGTGAGTGAGAGGCAGCCTAACAAATATCTTACCCAGTTTACAATCTAACAAATATATGAGCTAATAATACAGTCCATCTTTGTTGGCTCATTGCATTCAGATATTATGCTTTTGGGGATTTTTATTTTGGGGTGCCAAAACTACTGAGGGTTTTGGGTTCATGCTCCTTTCCATACTCCATTCTTAATCTGACTCTGCATCTGTTGGCAGATCTTCGTTGCCTGTTCCTCTGTTCATTCCATTGACCTCTAAACACATAACCTGAGGAAATATCTTACTAAAGAAAAAAAAAGTCATTTATTTTTTTTTTTTATAACTGAGTTCTAAATTTTTTTCCTCCTTTCTGTTAATTCTCTCCCAGAACTGGGTCCTGATACAGACCTAGTTCCTTCGGTTATCATTTTCTGGGGTGTCATGAAAACATTTCAACTTGCATCTTTGTGACTAACCTCTTTCAGTTCACCTTTTAGCAGCTTCTTGTGCTTTTTCTGCTTTCTATTCTCCCAGCCAGGCCTCACACTGTGAAAAGACAAATAGAGCTATGATGCTAGAACTGGCGCTTCTTCTTTTTCATGACTCAGTTTTGCATTTAATGTTTTGATGGCCAAAGTGCTCAAGACATTACATGTAACATAGCCTCTTGTGTGGCTAGTAACCCCTAATCAACTGAGGTATACAAACAAGACAAATCTTCTCAGATTCATAGAGTCACACTCTTTGCACTGAAATAGATCTCTTCCAACCACCTCATTTTACAGACAAGGAAACTGAACTCTAAGGAGAGGAAGAGTCTGGCAGAAGTTGTAGATAAGAATTATTTATGACCTTTAAATGTAAATTTGGGTCTTAAAACACTAATCTGAAATAAAACAGATTTTTTTTTTTTTTTTTTTTTTTTTTACAGGGAAAGGAACAAGAGGCAAATGAAAAAATCTGGAACACACGTGGCTGGGATTGGAAAGGATGTGGAAAATGTTCATGTGAGTAATGGGAGGAAAGCATAGGAAAGTAGAGGCAAGGAGTGTTCTAAAAGGAAATTCACCTAAGAAAAAGTTAAGGAACTAAGAATGAAAAGCTACAGGGTTTATTTAATAGGGCAACCAGGTCAGAAACTGAAAGGCCTGATTTGAGAAATTATGTAGACTAATACCTTGAAAAGCCAATGACGAAAGGCTATTTCTAGGGATAAGGAAAAGAAAGCTCCAGAGAAAAGCTCAGGGTGTTAAGGATAGCTTAAAAGAATTTGGGTGAAATCTTGGAAGTGGTTGCTCTTTCCTTAAGCGAATTAGAGGAATTAGAGACACAGTTTAACTCTGTGCAGAAATCCGATAGAGTAGGCTGTAACCAGATACCTTTAAACAAAACAGAGCTAACTATGCATGATTTGCTGACCTCTGAGATAAGGTAGATCTTGCAGCCTTAAATAATTGGCTGAGTAGGACATTCTGAAGACCATGCTCTTTCTGCAGACTGTGTTTTTCACTCCTTTGAGTTGTTTGGAGTTGATGGCTGCATCTATTACTGTGAATTTAGTCAAGGCAAAACTGACATCAATAAAGAACTGCTAATCATTTGAAGGTTTGCTGTAAGTGAAAACAACACCAAAAATAGATGGTCTAAATCTATTTTCAAATAGTGACTATGGCAACTTTAAGGTCATGTCAACAATGTGGATACACTATTCTGCTTCACAGTATGCATATGCCTTCATAGAAATAATCTACAGACATCAGTAATTCTCCTTATTGCCTGTGCAATTGATAGATCTTGTAAAATCTTCTCAAGAGTAAGGCATGCAATGAAACACATGTTTATTATCACGAAAATATTCAATAACTATTTATGAAGTCCTCACATTTTATAGGGGACCACAGAGTATCCAAAGAGTAATTATGTAATATTGAGTGAGTTTACAGTCTCTGGTGTGCTTATTAGATTTTAGCTATATGTACCAAACTCAGGTGGCCTGAGTACAGAGCTTTCCTTCTGTCTCAGTGCATCAGCTTTGGGATTTTTGGACGAAACAGGGTCACCATGCAGGTGAGGTTGCTAATTTAGTCCTCAGAAATCATTTGTTTAAAAAAAAAAGAAGAAGAAATGAAAAAAAAATCTAACAAGTAAGATATTATCACTATAAATTACAGATATAAATAGCGATTTTTAGAAAGAAAAATGCCATCCATAATAAGTATGTTAAAATTTCTACATAAAGTCAGCAAAACAAGAGAAAAAGATAGGCCAGAGATATGAAGATGAATTATTCAGATCTACCAAGTGTCACTCAAGCTGTTCTGTTTTGAAGATTTGCTCATTAATTTATTCCTTTAGATAATCTTATTAAATATCTACAAGGTACTTGACAGTACAAAATAACAGGACAATGTGTTTAGCCTCAAAAAAGCTAAAAAATCTGGCAGTAAAACTCTCTCCACATGAATATCTGTGATGCAATACATGTTTCAATGAAGGTTATGATAAACACAGAGAAGGGGAAGAAAGGTGAAAGCCATCTCATAAAGAAGGTGACATTTAAACTAGGACTTAATAGAAGAGTAGAATATTTGCAAGTCAACAGAGTAGGGAAAGGACATTATGGACAGAGGTAATAGCCATGGAGCTATGACAGTAAATTCCCAACTCACATATCTATGAAAACTTAATATGAGAGAGATACCATTAAAAAATTAGTGAGGATAATATGACTATTTAATATTGCTGCTGAGAAATGAGATATCCCTGTGGAAAACAAATAAAATTAAATCTCTACCTCACACTATACAAAAAATTAAATTTCAGATGGAAGAAAACATGAAAAGTTTAGGGAAAAAAAAGATCCTATTTATAACCTAGAGGTATAGTAAATAAGAAACAAATGCACACACTATTGAAGAAAGTATGTGTATAACTGACTGTATTCAAATTTAAACGTGTTACACAAAAGACATCATAGACAAAGCAGAGATACTGTACAACCTGGGAAGGGCTTTTGCAAAGCATATAACAAAACAGGCCAGGCGAGGTAGTTTAACACCTATAAGCTTAGCATTTTGTAAGGCCAAGGTGTAACGATCACTTGAGGCCAGGAGTTCAGGACTAGCCTGAGCAACATAGAGAGACCACTGTCTCTAAAAAAAAAAAAAAAAAAAAAGCTAGTAATATTGCATGTCTGCAGTCCCTCCTACTTGGAAGGCTGAGGCAAGAGGATCACTTGAGCCCAGGAGTTCCAGGCTACAGTAAGATATGATCATGACTAGCACTCCAGCCTGGGTAACAGAGAGACCCTGTTTCTAAAAGAAAAAAAAAAAAAATGGATAGCAAAACAAATCCTAATCCAGAATTTTTAAGGAATGATGCTTACAAGTCAAAGAGGAAAAAGCGTACAGGAAAACTCAATAGAAAAATAGGTATTCACAGAAAAGGGAAAAAAGATTGTCCTATAAGCATATGAAAAGTTGTCTAGCCTCCTGCATAATTTGGGAAAACCACAATTAGATATAATTTCAGATTTGTCAGTTTGGCAAAACAGTAAATGTTTGATAACAGCAGATGTGAGCAAGATATATAGAACAGTGGAACTCTCATATACTGTGGTTGAATAAAAAACTTGTTTGGAGGATCAATTTGGCAAGATCCAGCAAATTTGAAGATGCATGCCCCCTTTATTTCATCAGTTACACCCCTAAATATATAATACAGTGAATTCTATCTAGTAAATGTGCCCAAGGAATGTGTAAAGAATATAGGCTGAAACTAATAAATGCCGAATTCATGATCATGGTATTTCTGTGATGTTTTCTTTCTTAAAAAGAATAAAGTGAATCAAGACAGATCCCTTAGTACCTATGTTTGTTAAATGGTCCTCCACAATTTTCTGTGTGTTGTGTTTGCTATAAAGTGTGGAATCAGGGTTCTCAATTATTAGTATGAAGCTTGGGAATCATTCCAAAAGAAATTCTTTCAAACTATGATATTTGCAGCAGTTCTATGATCAGTAGGGCTAAACTGATTATGGAGATGGCTGTTCTTGTAACAATGAGGGTGCCTCTGTCCAATGGCATACTTTCTTATTTGTTGTTCATTGCATTCTGGCATCTTGTTCCTAAACATGGGTCTGACGCTTTAGCAGGTTAGGAAATTCTCAGCAGGTAGGAATAGGTTAAAGCTTATTGTAATTTAGGATCATGAAACTCAGTAATCAATAATCACTTTACAGACTGGAAAGTTTCTCCAAGTTCAGCAAAGCATGAAGTAAAGCAAGACAGGACACACTTCTTGTTTGTTTGGTTTTGTGGACAGTACCATCAGCTATTTTAGCAGGGGCCAGGAGGAGCATCTTATCTCTGTTCCACTTGGCAACAGCAGGGCATCTCAAAGGCTGGAGCAGGAAGGGTCAGAAAGGTTCCTCACTCACTTTTTAGCAGATCACGCTGGCTGTAGGCTCAGATCTTAGCTGGGGTTGTCAGTTGAAACTCCTCCTTGTGGCCTGAGCTTCCTCACAGAATGGTGGCTATATTAGTTTTCTATCACTGCTTCAATAAGCTACCATAAATGTAACGGTTTAAAACAATTGAGATACATTATCTTCTAGTTCTATAGGCCAAAAGCCCAATATAGGTCTCACTGGCCTAAAATCCAGTTGTCTCCAGTCTGTGTTTCTCTCTGGATGAAGGCTCTAGTCTAGGGAGAATCCATTTCCACCTTCCAGTTTATAGAGGCTGCCCACATCCCTTGGTCCACGGCCCCCTTCCTCTCTCTTCACAGCTAGCAGCACTGCATCTCTCTGTCTTTTCTTCCATACTCACATTTCCTTCTGACTCTGAACTTTCTGCCACCACCCCTTCCACTTTTAAGACTTTTGTGATTATATTGGGCTACTTAGATAATTAAGGATAATTTTCCCATTACAAGTTTCCTAGTTTAATCGTATCTGCCAAGTTGCTTTTGCCATGTAAGGAAATACAGTCTCAGGTTCCAGGCATTCAGACATGGACATGTCTGGAGAGCCAGTACTCTGCTTTCCACAGTGGCTGAGTTTTAAGGATGAGCATCCTGAAAGAGGCAGCCAGGTAGATGCTGTGTCACCTCTTATGACCTAGCCCTGAAAGACATGCAGCAGCACACCACTTCCACTGTCATAGTGTCCACGAGGCTTCACGTGCAGGGACAACAGACTCCACCTGTTGATGAGGGAGTATAAGGTTCTGGAAAAGTGTGTGGGAGCAGAAATATTGTTGGCATTTTTGTAAAATGCAACTTTCTGCATATAATGGAATGGATGAAAACACCAGCCCTGGTGTCCAAACGCCTATAGTAAAATTCTGGGTCTTCTACTTAATAGTAATAACAGTGTGCTTTTGAGAAAATCAACCTTTCCAGTCTCAAGTTCTTTCATCTGTAAAATGAGGATACCGATAGTACTGTCCCAAAAGTAGTATGGATCAAATGAGATAAGCTATGCAGAATACTTAGCATGATGCCTGGCTCAAAGTAAGACCTCAGTAAATGTTGCTACCAATCAGCTGTATGAATTTTGGCAAGTTACTCAAACACTCTGAAACTCAGTTTCTTCATAGGTAAAATAGGAACAGGAGTAATTATTTTAAAGGATTGTTATAAAGATTTAAAAAGTTCAAGTATGGCTGGTAGATAGTAAGCATTCAATAAATATTATGTATATATAATTGTAATTATATACATATATTTAAAATGATATATAACTGTATATATAATTAAAATATTAAATATGATGGATTATTCGTAATCACTACCCCAAGAAAGAAACATCATACTACAAAATTAAAAAGGAATTAAAACTGTGAGACCATATGTGCAAAACTATGAAGAACCTCAAAAATTATTTGTTAATTTTAAGTTTTTAACCAGGTCTTTCAAATACGTACCAAAATGAAAATGATCAACCAAATAGGACTGTGAATAGTATAGCGTATAAATGTACGCACTGATTCATCATAAAGCAGTGACGCTGGGGCCTGCTGGCTACGGTTTGAACAACAATATTGATAAAGATACGAAGCCACAAGAAGGAGGAAAATGGTCACTGTGAGGCTTTGATGATTGTTAACCCCGTATAGGCTGTACAGGACTCAGAGAGCCGTATCCGTCTAAGCTCACTGAACCCAGCCGAGACTGCTCGGAGCAATGCCTTAATTACACTCTGCTTAGAATGGCACTGCTTAGAAACAGACTCCAAATTAAGTCATTGTTCTTCAGTAAGTTCTCCTAGTACTGCTATGGATGATCTGTATAAACCCATGAAATAAAAGATAATACTATTTTAAAATTTTCTAAAATGCCTTGTCTTTCTATGGTAGAAAGTTCCATTTGGAAAATAAGATTGTGTATGTTGGAGGAGAGCCAGGGTTGGCAGGTGCACACAGCTCCTCCAGGACCCTCCAGGATCAGGACCCTGAGATGTCACCAGCAAAGCCACTTCCTGTCAGGGTCATCTTCATGGGCACGGCCAGTGCAGTTGCACACGGCTCCTGGCTCAGATGGACCTGAGGGGCTTGGGGTTCCATGCTTTGCAGTCTTTGAATTTGCATTTTGTAATGAGGTCTGATGGGACAATGAATCATATAGGGGATGGTGGTGGCTTGGAGCCTTGTCAATGTGAGTGCCACCCCTTGCTGTCCCACCCACCCCACTTCCCTGGGACAGGTTTGGGCAACCAGGTCCCCACCTTCTGGGATTTGAGCTCCCACCGTTCCCCCTTCCTATCGTGCTTCCACTGCCACCTTCGATGAGGAGCAGGGGGAGCTCATCGGGGACCCACATTCTGCCACTGTCTTCCACCCCTGGCAGGGGCCTGGTGTTGGACACGGAAAGGGTTGGGGTTAGGTGGGCCTTCACCCCACAGGATCTCGGGGCAGAGTGCTGTGGTGGCTCTTCTCACCCAGGTTAGTAGCAGCACAGGGCATTTGCTGGGAGGGAGGGGCCTCTTACTCACTCTAGGTCAAGCCACCCAGCGTGTTCCCCCATGAAGGCTGGAATCCCTCAGGGCCACCCATCCATCATGACCTGAGTGATAGATGTGAAAAAAGGAGATAGACAAATTGGTCTGTGGGCTTGAGAGCCTGGGAGTGTCTGCACTCACCCTGTGTGTGTTCATCTGCCTGCGGGAGTGCAGCGTTAAAAGTCAGTGAAAACCTTCAGGAGACGTCAACAAGGAGACCTTGGAAAAAAAGGGAAAAGTTTTGCATTTTGTTATTTATTTATTTATTTATTTTGGAGACAGAGTCTCACTCTGTCGCCCCAGCTGGCATGATCATAGCTCACTGCAACCTCAAACTCCCGGACTCCAGCGATCCTCCTGCCCCAGCCTTCGGAGTAGGTGGTAAAGTTTTACATTTTAGTCCTTTTAGTGACACTTTCTTCCTGCATTTTGAACAAGAGGCCCCCTCTTTTCATTTTGCACTGGTCCTGGCAAATATGCAGCCAGCGCTGCTTCCAAGAGACTCTTGAATTTTCTCAATTTTTCTCAACTCTAAGCAGTGGTGGAAGTGAATTAGCACCCAGCACAGGGACTTGCTAAGCTTAGCACAGAAGGGGCAATTCCACCGGTCTGAATGGCGACAATTCCTAAGGTGAATCAAATGTGGCTTCACTCTGAGCCCAACCAGCTCTCTCAAAATAATCTTTAAATTGGCCGCTGGCCGGCAGTCTCCAATTAAACTCCCATTCTGATTCATGTCTGTGGTTTGCTCTTGGCACTTTTTTAACTGAAAGCAGACATGTAATTGGTTAAAACTGCATAATGATTTTATGGATTTTTAAAAATGCTTCTTACTTTTGGCTCTTTCTTTCTTTCTTTTTTTTTCCTTTTTAATGGTTTTTGTTTATCTCGTTACAACAGTAACAATGACATAGCTCCTCTTATAAGGAGGTGAAGTAGTTCTGTTTGAGGGACTCCGGAAAATAATCCAGCATCTGCCCCCAAATATCCTGATATCCCCCCACTAAGGGCTTGATGTTTTGTTCTGAAAAGTTGTCCCTAATATGCATAAATGGCCTCCTCCTTTAGGCTTGAAAGGACAGAACATAACACGAGTTGACTTCCTACAGGATTTTCAAATGACGACCTAACAGCTAGCTGGGTAATAGTGTAACTGTCCCCAGAAGGAATTTCGTCCCTAGTATATTTCTTTTCTGCTCAGTACTGACTTTCCACAAGTCAATAAATATCATAGGATGTTAAATATAATAACATTCGTTCCACTCATATTTTACTTGATCAAAAAATCTGATCAAGGTTTGCTTATTAAAACATATATATTCTTTTTTTCCCATTTTCTCACTATATTAGACACATGCTTCAGAGAAGGAGTTACAAAGGAGCCACATACTTGAATTAAAAGTGATGGTGAACTTTTTGTTAAGCTATACATTTTATCTTTAATAACTAATTGGTGGTAGCAGTGAAGATGTTAACAAGTAGCTGGGACAGGGGAGAGGATGCAGCTGACAGGCTTTGCTGGTAGATTGAAGGGAAGGGGTAGTGAGCAAAGGGACACAAGGAAGGCTTCTAGGTGTTGGGCCCAAGCAGCTGAGTTGCCTGTGTGTAATTTACTCAGCAGGACAAAACTGGTGGAGCAACTTGTTAGGGGTAAAAGTAAACCAAGAAAATCCATTTTGGACTCAATGAGCTTGAGATGCTTTTTAACATCTAAGTGGAGAAGTCAAGAATGCAGTTAGACACAAAAATCCAGACCAGAGTGGGAATGTCAAAGTTGAATCTGTACATGCGGATACCAATAGCCTACAGGTTTCGTGGAAAGTCACGAAAGCTAATGAGATCACCGGGGACCAGATTGCCCTAGAAGAAAATATCGGGTCTGAGCCCACACTCTGAGGCACACCAGTGTCTGGAGGTAAAACAGGAGTGTGAGCAAAGATGATTGCAAAGGCGTTCTCAGAGAAGTTGGAGGAAACGCTGAGAGTGTAGGGCCGTCTCAGCCAACAGGAGAAGGTGTTTCCAAGAGGGTCTGGTCCACTGTGTCATGTCAGAAGAGGACTGAGGAAAGCAGGGAAGAGGAACTATGGGATTAACTTTACCACAGTCAGTTCTGACCCTAATGAGAGGAATTTCAGTGAAGTGGTAGAAAAGAAATTTAATTGGGAAGATTGAGAAGAGAGAATATATATATACAACACTTTCAAAAAGTTTTGCTGTGAAGGGAACAAAGAAGCTAACTGGTGTTGAACTCAAATTGCTTTAGTCCATTATGAAATAATGTTAGATGTTTAACAAATAAACTTAGCTGCCGTGGCCTGAATTGTGCCTCCCCTCAAATTCATATGTTGAAGCCCTAGCCCCCAACTTGGAGATAGGGCCTTTAAGGAGGCAATAGAACTGGTGTACTTATAAGAAGAGGAAGAGACACCAGAAATCTCTCAATCTCTCTCTCCCCCCTGCCCGCCCCATCCCCCAGCCCCCCACACCTCTCTCTCTCGCTCTCGCTTTCTCTTTCTCTTTCTCTTTCTCTTTCTCTTTCTCTTTCTCTTTCTCTTTCTCTCCTCCCAAGTTTACACAGAAGAAAAGCTATATGAGGACACAGGGAGAGGGAGAGAAGGTATAGGTCAGGAATCGAGACTTCACCAGAAACCAAGAACCTTGCTGGCACCTTGATCTTGGACTTACAGCCTCTAGAACTGTGAGAAAATAAATATCTCTCGGTTAAGCCATCCAGTGTTCAGTATCTGGTTATGGCAGCCATTGCAGACTAATACAGTAGCTTGCACAGTGTGCTTAGAAATTCTTGTTTAAAATTAAAGTATTTTAATGGTTTCATATTGCTGAAGTGTTTTTCACTTTTCTGTTGATCTCAGTTTTGATTCAGTGTTGTTGTTGTTGTTGTTTTTAACTCAGCCATCTCGTCCTCTAGATTACCCTCCATTTTGACAAATGCACTGATATTTAAACATTTTTTCGGGCCAAAAATCTCAGAGCCATCCTTGAGTACTGTCTTTTATACAGTGCTTCCAATCCATAGAAAAAATTGTATCAGCTCTACCTTCAAAATCTATCCTAAATCTAACCACTTCTGTTCCACTTCATTTCCGGAGTTTTAGCTACTATCATCTGTTACTTGAAAATCCCTCCTAACTGGTCCCCACATTCCATTCCAGCTCCTCAGCAGATCATTTCCTATGTAACTCAAATAATGCATCTAGAATATGAACCAAGTTTTACTTCACCTAGTTCTCAACAGTCTAGTGGTTTTCCTCCTTTCAGAATAAAATCCAAAGTTCTTACTGTGGCCATGAGGCCACCATAATGTGGCCTTTCACTACTTCTCTGTATCGCTTAAATATTTTTATATAACAAAAAAAACTCAGTGCCTTAACACCGCATTATTGTCATTCTGTGTCTGTGGGTTGGTGGGGAGTTGACTGATCCAGGCTAGACTCAGTTGGGTTTGCTTGGCTGGGTGGCTCTGCTCATCAGAGACCAGAAGGCATAGCCTGCACTATTCTTCTCATAGCAATGGAAGATGGGCAAGACGGAGAGCAGACTCAGAAACTGGCATATTGTCGCGGCCGCCTTGTTCTTTTGACCAAAACAAGTCTCATGGCTAAATGCAAAGTCAAGGCTAGGGAAATATACTATTCCCCTTTAGAGGAAGGAGCTACCATATACCATGGCAAAGGATGTGCAAGGGGAAGAGTCAATGACTGTGACCATATGCTCAGATCCAATTTCCTAGTTTCTTCCTTTTTCTCACTCAACTTCGAAGTACACACTTGCCAATCAAACTACCACTCAGGGCCTCTGGATTGTGATTCCTTCAACTTGGGCTACTCTTTCCCCAGCTGATCACATGGGCTCTTTTTTCATTTTACTCAGGGCTCTGTTAAAATATCATATCCTCAAAGATTGTTATAGCCAGGGATCAACAAACTATGGCCCATGGACCAATTCTTGCCCACTGTCTATTTTTGCAAATAAAGTTTTATTTGAACACAACCACGCCCATTCATTTACTTATTATCTATAGCTGCTTTTGCATTATAATGGCAGAGTTGAGTACTTATTTCAGGAACTGCCAAAAAGCTGAAAATATTTGCTATCTGGTCATTTTCAGAAAAAGTTTGCATACTCATGTTTTACCCCATTATCATACTTTATTTTTCTTCTCAATGCCTGTCACTTCTTGACATCACCTAATATGTATTTATTTATCTGTTTATGATTGCATTCCTTCACTAGAATATAAGCTTATTTAGGGAAGGCTTTTTGTCATATTTGCTGCTGTATTTCTAGTCTTAGAAATGTACCAGGTACTCAGAATTGTGTTCCCATCTCCTTTAAGTCTTCGTGTAAACGTCACTTTCCCAGTGAGACCTCCCCTGAAGACCCTGTCACTCCTAGACCCTCATCCTCTGCCCTCCATATTTTCTTTACTTTATGGACCTTGTGGCCTTCTCCCTGATGACCTTTCTCAACAATTTTACTGTCTATTGTCTGACTCTCATTGTGACAATGTAAACATCACAGGGGCAGAAATCTTTATCTGAAATGTTTGCTTGGTACAATGCCTGCCATATCAGAAGTGCTCAACAGATATTTATTAAATGTTGGAGCAAATAGATACCACTTCTTAGGAATCAAATTAAAAATTTTAAAATTTAGAGAATAAACTAAATGAGAGGAGGTAATATCATTCATTATTCAGTGTTGAGGGGATCCTTGAGAAAAATCTCTAAATGAGACTCAAGTCCTACAGCATTCCCATCTAATGAGGTTTCTTTGTCCTAGAACAGATGAGCCTAACAGCACACAGACCAGGCATGTCAAGGTTGTTATGACCTTTTCTGAAAGGCGTGCTGCCCATCAGCATCAAGGGAGAATGGGAAGGATCAGCAAATATCCGCTTAAAGCCCCTCTATTTAGATATCCTGCTTGCCAGCTCTCTTCAATATGCATATTTCAGTAAAGAGAGAGAGAAACTTCCTTTTGTATTCCAAGTAAAGTAAAAGGAAATTCTAATTGAATTTCACCTTGGACCCCAAATTTGTGCCTCCACGGGAATAATAACACAAAGTGGGGGAGGTCAGAACACTCCCCTGGCCTCTCCAGGATGTTAGATGAATCATAAGAATAGCTTTTCTGTCTCCTCTGTTGTCTCACTCTCCATTCTCAAGAGTGAGGAGTAAGGACCCTTCGGGAAGTGAAAATTATTATCTTTGGGAGGTTGGAAGCAGTTCAGGCGATACCCAGATGTACCCGGATGGGTTGGGGCAAAGGGATGGTTCTCATTCCTTTGTAGAGGCAGCAGCAGGGGCACTTCTCAGGGGCAGGAGCAGCTGCCTTTCATTTGGATGCCCTGTGGATTCTGCCCATTTCCCAAAGGTGAGAGGAGGAGGCCGTATAATATCTCCTATCACACAGTCTAGTTGAATAAATAGCCACTGGGTGGAGACTTTGTTGGCAGTAGCTTTATTATGACATGCTACATGCTGCTGGTGCCCTGCCATATCCCCTTGCCCTTAACACCCCGAGGTGCAGCCACCCAACTTCCAACTGCCAGCACCTGCTCTTCTTTGCCTGAGGGTTTCCTCTTGCTTCTGGGGCCTGCTTGGCCACCTGCACAGACCAGAAGAGCAGGGGGATTAACAATCCCCAGGAGCAGCCCTTAACCAATGGCTGGCAGGAGCTGGTGCATAAATACCCCAGCTCCCTCCCTCGTACAAGGGGGTTGGCTCTGGGACCATGTTCTACACTGACTTCCAGGTTTTCCTGGTGAGTTTGAGCAACAGTCACCTGTAGTGATGACTGGTTTGATAATGTGACGTTTATTGGCTGTCTTCACTTCCCTGTCTGACTTCCCCCACATCCACCCTCACTGGTGTTTTCTTTCACCTTCCGAATAAACTATTTGCACTCAAATTATTATTCCAAGGTTTGCTTCTGGGGAAATCCAAACTAAGCCACATGCCTACCCAATTCATACTTATCTTTAGTCTCCCAGCCTAATTTTAGTGGGTTCAGTGATCTTATTTTTGTTTCAAATATTAGGGAGAACATGTTCATCTTTGAAAGCCACATTCTCTTCTTTCGGAGTAGTAGATTGAAAACTTTAGGAACATTTAGCATTAACCTTTCTAGTAACTTTCTCGTTCTTAGTTACAAATAGACATGTCATGACCACTTGAAAAAATTGAAAAAATATCCTCAGGTATGTTAGCTTTTAGATTTTTAATATAATAAAATATCTTTATACTGGACAGTCCTTTTATAAAACCCAAGCTCTTAATTTTACAAATGAGAACACCTTAGACAGTAGAAAGTTTGTGAAGTGACTTATTTAAGATCTCATTGCTAATTGATTTCACAGCTGAAATTACAAATTAAATTCAGATATTACTTAAAAGTTACTATTATCTGATGCCTAGTTAGATTCTCTATATCCTTTCCTCTTCTAGGTTTTCCCAGTTGTACCTGTTTCAACTATGTTTTAACATGTGTGTTTCCAGATGGTTTGTGAAAGGGAAATTTGTCATTATTTCTTTGGCCTTTACAAGCAGGGGAGTGCTAGCTACATAACACAGAAGCAGCTTCTTTTTGTTATTTCTAAGTTTACCTGAATAAGCAGGGTTATTTTTTTCAGGGAAGAGGAATTGCCCTTATCTTCTTCTCTCTCTGCCAATTTCTGTAGCCACTAGCAGGAGAAACAGCCATCCTGCAGTAGTGGAAGTAATGATTTACCTCCGGGAGCTTGGCAGAGAACCTTCTTGCCCACCCTCAAGAAATGAACGTGGCTGATGTGCTTGTCTGTTTCAGCTCTGTTCCTGTACTGAACACAGTGTATGCACCTCTACAGGGACATTCATGTTCATCTGTCCCATGGGTCTTGACCCGGTGGCATGGTGAGTGTGCCCTTTCCTGCAGGTTTGCTCCCACAGCAGCTCCTGCTGGGCCCTTGTCTCATAACACTCAAGGTTGCCTCTGCCTTGTGCGGGAGCCAGAGTCAGACTTCCTTAGGCAACCTTCCATCACCATCACATCCACCTTATCAGTAGCCTCAGGCTGACCTAACCCAGCTCACAGAGATTCTGCTTTCCCAGAAGGCTGTTAACACAATCCAGACACACCGTCATCATGGGTTTCAAATTATAAATAATAATTTTTTGGTTGGCAAAACATATAGCAACAGTGTTCTGCCCATTCTTAAGACTGGGCATCAACATAGAGAAAGCTTAATGACTTCCCTAGAATTTCTTACTGTTCCATCAATGGATTAGGGAAAAAAAAAAAAAAAAGTTAGCCTCTTGATTTCATCTCACCTTGACATTTTTACTGCCCTGTGCCTATTTTTGTTTGCTTTCCCCCCAGATTATCTGTAAGGAAACGGTACCATGGTTAATTTCCTCCTAAAGAATAATTCATCTAGGGCAGTGGATGCTCCATACATCTGCGAGGCTCTTAAGTATCTCATGCATTATGTGGCCCAAATGGCTACATTAGGAAAAAAAAATTTCCAATTAGTGAAATTTAAATATGGAATTTCTTTGAATAGCAATTCTCCTTTCATATGTTACAACATCCTGATCAATGGCACCAAAAAGCAAGAGGTTTCTCTTATTGCTATATATTTTTATTTCCCTCCAAATATCAATGCCACATCAACTGTTAATCTGAAAAACCTCATTTAATGTCAGCTTGCTCACAGTTATGAAAATTCAGGTAATGTATTCCTGTTACTAATTGTATTTGAGAAAGTGTTATTAATTTCATATATCAAGTTCGTAGTGGCCATCTGTTCCCTCCGAACTGCTGCGTCTCCCTCCATCTGCCCTGTTTTTCTTCTGCTAATCGGGTGGCAAGGGCTCAGATGATCGGGAAGTTTCTCTCTGACTTTTGATTTGTCACTCATCATCAAGCCAGCTGTGCATTTGTAACAGACTCCTCCGACGGGTGGTGGTGAATTTAAATCTGTCTGGTTTTCTTTCTTTTTTTTTTTTTAATAAAACTTTTTTTGTCAAAAAATGTTTAAAGGAAGCCAGATTGTATTTTCTACACTGTAAAATGTGCTTTGCTGCCACTAATTTGGCTGCATCTGCACTCTCATGAATATAGATGAAGGTACATGGCCAGGATATTATTAGGGACTGCAGCGAGCAGGGAAGAATTTTAAATGCAGCAAGATACCATAGTTTAGATTTCTGAGAACATTAGGACAAACTAACGTGAAACTGCTGACATTTGCTAACTTTAAGTTCAAGATGAGTTTTTGAATCTTCACCACAAAGATTCTTTTTTGAATATTTTTGCATGTGTGTGGTTGGGCAGGGGAAAGAGGTTAAGAGAGAGAAGGATTCTGGGAGAATATTATTAAGTCCAAAATGTTTTCATATTATATTTTTTCACCTCTTCTTCCATAAATCATGGAGTCAATATGCAAGTGATTTGTTGGAATTAATATCTCATAATTAAGCAAGCAGGGCACAACATTAGCTAACATTAGGACTTTCTGAGTAACTTGGACTCACCCTATGGGATCAGATGTTATAAGCTTACAGACTTGGAGACTTGAAGATGAACCTAGGATACTAATTATTTGTTGTTTGCAATTATTTGTTATATATTATAGTGCTAATAACAGGTTATAAATAGTATATATTTACTGAAATGTCATACATCTTTTCTGATCAGCATTTTTCCCAAAGTTCAATAAACAATTGCATCACTCAGACATTTATGATGATTAAAGAAGTTTTATTTTGCCCTCAAAATGATCCAATATAGCTTGGTATGAGAAAATATTCAACCCGTAGTCACCAAACATTTATTGAAAGTGCACTTTTAGGAACAGAGAGAAACCCAAAATAATGGGACAATATCTGTCCCCAAGAAACTTAAAATCTATTTTAAGTTTGATTACAAACAGATGTAATTAAATTAAGATGGGTCATACTGGATTGAGGTAGGCCCTAATCCAATAGAGCTGGTGTCCTTATAAGACAAAGAGAAGAGACACAGAGAGGGGACACACAGGGAGAGCACCAAGTGACAATGGAAGCTGAGACTGGATGATGTATCTACAAAGGCCGGGAACACCCAGGGTTGCCAGCAACCACAAGCAAGGAAGAGGCAGAGAAGGACTCTTCCCTAGGGACTTGAGAGAAATTCTGGCCTTGGTGACACCTTGATATCAGACCTCTAGCTTCCAGAACTGAGAAAACAGATTTCTGTTGTTAAACCAGCAAGTTTGTGGTAATTTGTTCCTGCAACCCTAGGAAACTAATACGATACCATAGTGCAATTTAAGAAATAAAAACAGGAAGTTTGACCGATTCTTTTTTTTAATTTCTAAAATTTGTATTTAATTTCAACATAGGGAGTCAAAAGTCCTCATGTTTCCTAGCATCATGAAAGAGAGCACCCACTGACAGTTTAAAGTTTCTGAAGTAGTTTCCTTTTTTTAAATTTTTTTTCATAAAAACAAAATGATTGTGTAACTGCCACAATTTGTATTAACTCAGAGTTAGCGACATGAAGAAAATGACCAAAGAAATACCAGATGTACATTATTTCAAATAACAATGAGAAACTAATATTTTGCATTACTGTAACTTCTTTAACCATCTTTTGTTGGGGAAATTATGTTCTTGTGTTTTTCCCCAGGGATTTTTACTTTTTTCCTACGGATGCTGCTACCAAGCCGGAATTAATTTCTAGTTCCATTTTTTACCTTGTCTTTTGATATAATTTATTCATTTATGAAAGATCACTTTGTATATCTGCTTGTCTACTAAAAAAAATATGTGATACCAACATGTGCCCCCCTCAAGAGAATTTTGAGGGTTTCCAGACCTGTCCAGATCTTTAAGAATTAAAAACTGAAAACATAAGCTACACATCCTTTTTGTCTCTTGCCGACGCCTGTTCCCCAAGTCTTTCTGTGCCCACTGCAAAAATCCCCAGAGATCCTGTGGTGGTCCCTTCCCTTCCTCATCATCTAAGTCTCGATGTTTTCCAGCTCTTTTAGATCTTCATTGATGTCAGTACTCAGTAATTCTAAAAACCGAATTCTTTGAATTGTCCTAAATGCTGCCCTTTCTACACAACCTTGCAAATCAAAGTGTGGCCCAGGGACCACCAGCATCAGCATCACCCAGGAGCTTGTAAAAATATAAACTTTCAGGTTCTTGAGTCAGAAAAAGCATTTCCAAATGTCTCTTCTTGTGATATGAATATACATTGAAGTTTGAGAATCAGTGCCATACAACATATTATTGTTTTTCCTTGCAAATTTCCAAAGCGATGTCTTGCAGTACCATTATGCTCTGGGACACAGAATGACTCTCCTTGGGACCTGCCTTTTTCTATGTTGATAACAGTATCCCTCTTTCCTACTTACATAAATCAAAATTCTTTAACATTTGTGGAATTTGTGTGTGAAGAAAAAGGGTAGAAAAAGACCCCAGATCATTGGTATTACCCCATGGTCTCACTATTGATGCTCTCCTAATGCACCATGTTCATGTCTACCAGACCTTGGAATATTGTTAATGATATTAACAGAATATACACTAACGACACAGAAGGGAAGACCAGCCCATTTAAGCGATAGTTCTGTTTCCTTTCCCTAGGTACATAATGAAGTAGATTCACTTTTCCCATGACACTGGGCTGCCTGATATTTTGCTGTGTTACATGACGTGCTTCAGCATGACTAATACATCCCAGCTGGTCTCAACAGCAGGAAAATGTGTCCTGGGGGGAGGGGGTGACATGTTTAGGAAGTTCCGCATGCGCAGACAGAGGAGGATCTGTTGTGTCTATGATTAGAGTTGGGGGTGGGGTGGGAAGAAAGAATGAATGAAAAGGGTGGGGAAATGAGGAAATCCCAGGAGTTCTGGAGACTTGAAATTTTTCAAGCTGTCATTTACCTTTGCAAAGTTGTGGTTGGTGACTGTGTTTACAGGCTTGGGTCTGTAAACAGCACATGTGCAAACCGTTAGCTATTGTTTTGAAAATGACAGTATGGCCAATAATTTCAATTTCAGTGTTTAAGCATGAACCAGATGACGCTATGTTTTATTTAAAACTGGGCATGTATCATGAGGGTGGAAACTTGTACCTCTCAAACACTTTTATATTGTGTAGCGTGCCATATGCTGCCTGCTTTTAGGTTTTTAAAGTGATTGCCTACTGCCTAAAGGTAGTTAGCTTGTCTCAAGATTACAATCCAAATCTTGCTGGAGGGCAGAAATGAACCCATTAATTTAACAGCACACTAATGGGATTGGTATAAAGGTGTTAATTCTATTCAATATTCCTTAAGGATTAGGTTGATAGTTTAGTAAGAAAGGAAAGGGGTAGAAAATCAATATATAAAAGGCATGGGGCCATACAAAAGATTTGGCCAAAGTGTTTTGAAGTTGTCTAAAAAACAAATAAAAAAGCCAAACTGGTTAGTTAGATGAAATCATTTCTAACTTAAGATTCTTTTTAAAATCTTAAATTACAAAGTAAATCTTCCTTATTTTACAACTTTGGATGGAAACCAGTTTCTTGCTCCTTATTTATTCTCAATAAAGACAAGAATGCATGCTAACATTTGCTCTGACTTCTCCTGGGTATATATTCAAGAAAGTTGCTGGATGCATATTCTAGCTGAATATTTCATTTTGATAAGATTTGGGCAGGTCATTGAATAAAAGAGCCCCGCCCTCTGGGATTGCTTTTAAAAATGAATATCTGATGTTTAGCCGAAGGGAGAGGCACCAAGCTCTGAAATGACACCCACTAGCTAAATGCAATTAGCTTGTGTGGTCTTTGGCCATTTTGAAGACTTGGGCAGCAAGGATAGAGGGACAAGTGGGTGAAGCCTGCCCCATGCTTTGATAAATGTCACAGGAATTCCTGTTTTTCCTTAAAGGAATGTTTCTCTAATCTTTGGGACTCCAAGGCCTAAACTCCTAGATAATTGTTTCTGCTGGGCTGTTTTTTCCAAACATTTTGTTCCTGAGATTCCATTTCTATCTCCCTCTGAGGAGGCTCTTTGTTGTCATACGTCCCCCTCACTAAGTAGTCATCCGAAACACCATCACCACTTAATTCGCTCAATACTAGCCTCCGTGTTAAACTAACATCTTCCTTTTTAAAAAATGAACATTTTACAACAGGATTTCTTATCAGGTAATAACTCTCTGGGTTTATTTTAAAAGCCCTTTCTTGTTAGCATAAAAAACAAAACCCGTCCACGACAGAAGATGAGGTTTCCCTCTAGGCGGGGTTCAGACAGTTTCTCTTTTGTGTTTGGCTCTCTTCTTTTGTAAGATGTGACCAGCAGCCTGTATTTGGAGGCCTGGGAGGGAAGAGATTAAGTTCTCCTCAGCTGGCCGTCCGAGGGTGTGGCTTTTTAACATTTTGGCTAACAGATGGTGACAAACCAACAGGTGCACCCAGATCACTGCACCAAGCTTTTTACATCTGCTGGGCGCACAAACAGTGTGCTCGCTGCAGCCCCCCCCCCACGCCAGCTGGGGCCTTGGCTGCCGGCGTGCCTGGCCGCAACAAGGTGCAGAGAGATGGAGGCTGGTGACCTTCAACTATTAACCTGCTGATGTGATGTGCTTTAGAGGATAAGCAGGGCAAGAATGCTTTGATCTGAATATTACCCAGTGAGAAGAGAAACAAAGGGCGTGGAACCGGAGGTGAAGTGAGGAAGTGGCAGGCAGTTTTGCTAACAAAATAGGCTTTTCAGGCTTTGACAGCTTCTCTCATCAAGGCCAGAGATTTTCACTCTTAGCAAAGACGTCGGCCTATGTTTATTGCTGTCCTAGAAAATAGGTTTTCAATGGACTAAGAAATGCTGAATGCAAACAGCCCACAGAATCCTGGAGACAATTCCCTTTGCAAGAATAACAACTAATCTTTAGTATGTACTTGCTGTGTACGGTGCTCTGCCTGAATGATCTCATTGCAGTTTTACAAAAAGCTTATAAGGTGGGCACTATTGTCCCCATTTTACAGCAGAGAAACCAAGGCATGGAGAGGCTAAGGGATTTATACCTAGAAGAGAGCAGAGGCAGTACTTACTGGTTCAACATCATTTAAACACACATTTATTGAAAGTCTACTATGTGCCAGCCTATGTGCCAACTCTCCAAACCAAGTAGGCCTGACCTCAAAACACCTGCAATGAACAGCTACATGGAACAGTTGGGGATTACCTCCCTTTACACCTCCATCTACTTGAAGGTGTAAAGAAGCAAAAATATACTTGAAGTCATGAGAAGTTGCAACCTCACATATTAAGCCCATCCTGACAGGGCTGGGACTTTTTTTTGTGTGTGGGTTTTTTTTTTTTTTTTTTTTTTTTGGTCTGATTATCAAGTTTCTTATGTCCCCTAAAAGAAGGTCATGCCCCCATGCTGTTTTACTAATCCTGATCACTAACCCTATTTAAAGCCTAGGATGTCAAGACTTAAGAATTCTGTCTCCTACACCCTTATTTTTCAAGTTGAGGAAAATTACTCACAGAACTATTTCCTGGGGTTCTTCAGCTCTGTGCTACCAAACAGGGACTGGAACTCCAATTTCCTCATTTTCTACCCTCGATTCAAATCTATTTTTTCCACACTAGATTGCCTCATTTCCATTTCCATGTGTTTCATGCTCATCTTTGTAAAGGATTTGGGAAAATAGTTGTAACAGGCAGGATGCCACCTCCAGCCTCAGCTGTCAGTGCACAACCTTATGCCTGCACAGTGAGAAGCAGACTCAGCAGGGCCACGGTTGCCATCAGGGAAGGAGCCACTAACCTGGCGACCTGACAGATCTGAACTAAAGAGGAAGGTCAAAAGGAGGGTGAGTGGACTTAGAAAGAACAGTGACTTAGAGCAGTAGTCTAGAAACCTACGGATATTTATTTTTTAAAAGATTATTATATCCTGGGTCTGGCTGGCAGCAAGAAGCCAGATAGGACCAGCCTTGGCCTTAATATCACCACAAGCTTCTAAAATAATTCCAGCCATAGCAGGAGAAGTGCTGAGAACCATTGATATGCACCTGCCTTGATCATAATTTGCTGAGGAATTGGGGAAGGTCTGAGCCTGTGAGCAGAAATGTAAACCCTGTGTCTTTGAGGATGAGGGGAACAGGAAAAGCAGGGGGAGCAGAGGAAAGGGATTCAAGGGCTGGTGACCACAGCGATCACAGCTCCTCCGTAGTCACACCCTGCAGCAAACATCTTCAGAGATGCCAACCTGCAGCTCTTGTCCATTGGGTTCCCTACTTACTCCCAGAGGACTTTGGAATTCCTGGCACCAAGTAGAGCCTAATATATATGTGTTAAATAAATAATAAAATGCTGCTTTTCATTAAGAAATGTGTATCTTTCAAATCCAGGCATTTAATTCCTATAGGATTTTCAACAGTGGTCATAGTGACAAGTTAGTTAAAATTTATAGCAGCCAATATCTGCTGTTCAGGAATCACCGGAAGTGTGGCTCTTAATAGTTAAGAAACCAACGCCAGTAAAAAAATCTTAGGTTTCGTTAAATAAGAAAATGTTTCCTGAATAAAATTTGATTGGATTTTTGCTGCTTTCCTTTGAAAAGATTAAGGAGTTAGAGATAATCATTCAAATGAACTATAAAATAATTTCTGATTGAGGCTAAGAGAGGAAAGTTAGTTTGTACCTTACATTTTGAACTTCTTTTGTTATTCCTTTATTAGAGCCTGGGTATCAGTGCACACACAAACTTGTGATTTCCATATCTCTTTGTATAAACATGCACACATAGTGCCAAAAGTGATTTGTCCAATCAGAGATTACACTCCTATTTATCCGTCTTATTCCTGGCCACCTGGGAACTTACATGCCTAAGGTGGACACATCCCAGCTATCCCAGAAAACCTCACCCAGTCTCAGAGTTTCAGGTTACGTGGGATGGTTTTGTGCTTACTTGTTGACTGCTGCTATTACAGCCTGGTGGGTTTTTCAAGTGTATTGGAATGGAAAACTCAGTTACTCTTGACTCAAACTAAATAGTTATCTATCAAACTGTGAGTCCCTCTCTGCTCTGTGGGTGTATTTAAAATTAGGAAGAGCACAGCCATCACTTGTCTTAGTGAACACAGCGACTTGCCTTGGGCCACACAAGAGCAGCCAGGCACATTGCCAGCTCTGACAGTGATGGCGGGATCTGGGGCATAGACTCAGGGAGCCTCATTTCGAGTGTTAGATGGATCTTTGAGCAGTGCACACAGGCGTAAACTGCAAAAAGATCCCACAACAGTATTAACCCCACAGCTAAGATTAGCTGAGAATGTTTTCGATCTTCACAGTCATAATCTGCTTCTCAGGTGAAAACTGAGCACCGAATGCCAGGACACTGTGAGAACAGGTGTATCAACCTCTGTCTGGGACTTGGGGAGGGGAAGTAATGAGCTAAGAATGGCCAAATCAGAAGTTCCTAGGTAAGCAAGCTCTTAAACAAGTGTGCCCAGACTTATGAAGCTTGAAAATGCCCTCTTTGGCATGCTGCCTGCAATACAGTTTCACATAAAGAAGCACTTTATAAAGTGTGCTTCATGGAACACTGTTCCCCAAGGTACATGCCATGCAAAAGTCACATACCATACCCCACGCCAGCCCAGGAGCATGTGAAAGACCCAGAAACATCCTGTAGTAAAACACTATGTTTAGCACAAAGCTTCTCTTACTATTTGACAAAAACAAAAACAAAAAATGAAAAACAAACAAAAAAAACTCTCTAAAAACCGTTTTCATGCAATTACCTTTTACCGTCTTTCAAAATAGTTTTCAGTTGTACACACTTTGGGAAACATGATCTAAATGCCAATTCAAATAGAACTAGCATCTTACAGAAACCAAAATGCAGCAGTTCTGAAACCTTAAAGGGTATATTTAAGTCAAGATTCTGGCCTCCCCTGGGGCAGTAGAGTTTAATATGTCCCCTTTCTATTCCACTATCCTTCAAATCTGAGGCATCGTTTTTGTTGATATTAGCTTGGATCCCATACTTACATAAATCAATTGAGGTTTTTCTTACCTATTTTAGTAAGAGGTCATTGCAACAAAATGCTTTTGTTGAAGCACTTGAATTTCTGTTCTATCAACCTTAAGCTAACGTGGAAATCCACCCAGCAAAATGCAGTAGCCTACTTGCATAAGAACTGAGAACAGAACATGAACAATCTTTCCTGATTGAGAAAGTGTAACTTGATCCAACTTCTTATTAGTACTGCTGGAACCTAAGTGAGTGGGAGAAGCTACAGAGGAGGATTTGCTGACCTAGGTAGGAGATCTTTTCTACCAGCATCTGTTTTATTGCTATTCTTCAAGCCAGGTGCTAGGCTTCCTGGGGACCACCTGCAGGGTTGACTTCATGGGTGTGCCACCTGAGCAGTCCCACAGGGCCCCACACTTAGAAAGACTCCAGGCTTAGTTTAATGGTCTGCTGTTGCCCTATTGAAATTTTTAATGATTTTTAAACAATGGCCCTACATTTTTATTTGGCACAGAACCCTGCAAATTATATAGCTGGTCCTGTCCACCTGGGGAAAGTGAGCCTCTCTTCAGGTACCATTCCTCAGAAAGGGTAACTTGCTTGGCTGCCACAGCATACCAACTGAAGTTGTCACTACTATTTATTAGTTTAAATACTTTTTGGTAGTAAAATCTGAAGTTTCTTGAAGAGGTCATTGTGCACTCATAAAAATACAAAATTTGGAGTCAGAGAAAAGTGCATTCAAACCATAGTGTACACACTTTACTGAAGTTTGGACCTAAGCATTATTACCTAACTTCTCTAGGCTTCATCTCTGGGACCATGTGGACAGCTGTGCAGCTCCTGCTTTGCACAAGAGCTTGCCGTGGCAGCCAAGGGAGCAAGTGGAGCTGAACTAAACCCCTTGCTGCTGTTGCTAAGCCATCTGTCCTGGCACATGCGTTTGTAATTTGCACAAAGGTGCTACAAAAGCTATTAATGGCCCTGCCCAACTTTCTCGTTTTTGAAAATGGGAAGCATGCGTGCTGTCTCTCATAGGTTGAGATAACCTATCGAGTATCTGTTGATCACTCCATACCTATTAAATCTCTTTCCTAAAAATAGGTATTTACACTCAGAACTTTGGAAAGACAAAGAAAATGTTACCTAAACTCATAGTATGTTATAATATTAATTAATTAGTTAAGCATATGTGTGTCTGTTTATACCTATTTGCTCATGAACACCACACATGCATCGTAAGTAATAATGTAGATGAAGTGTATTCTGATGTTAAATTCCAATTTCTCTTGACTAACAAACTTCATTCATACTGTTCCTGTTGTGCATTAAAGGCTCTTCCATACTTCTCACTGGCATCAGCATGCATCAGAATGGTTATTTCTGTCATAAAGCTTCTATGATAATTTTGGTGAATACTCAATTCTCTCATCTATATTCATCTAAAGTCTAGTTTTCAAGTAGTAGTGTTTTTGTTTTTTTTTTTCAATCTAGTATATTGGTAAAAGCATGATCTTCCAAGATTCAAGCAGTCCTAGGCTTAAATTTCAGATTTTATTAGTTTCCCAGGACTGCTATAATTGCCACAAACCAGGTGACTTAAAACAACAGAATTTTATTCTCTCATAGTTCTGGAGGTCAAAAGTCCAAAATCAAGGTGTTGAGAGGTTTGATTTCTTTGGGATGGTCTGAGGCAGAATCTGGTCCATGACACTCTCCTTAGCTTCTGAGGGCTGCTGGAAAGCCTTGAAAGTCCTAGGCTTGCAAATGCATCACTCCAATCTCTGCCTCCATATTCACATTACCTTCTCTGTGTGTGTGTCTCAATTCTCCCTCTGTCTTATAAAGACACCTGCCATTGGATTTGGGTCCTACTCTAAATCCAGGATGATCTCATCTTGAGATGTTTAACTTGAATTACATCTGCAAAAACCCATTTCCCAAACAAGGTTATGTTCACAGGTTTTGGGGGTGAAAGACAGACACACATTTGCAGGGCCACCATTCAACCCACTACATTATGCCTGTGGCTTTGGATTGTCACTTAATGCCTCTCAGCCTCAGTTTTCACCATCTGTAGAGTGGAGATGAAGATGCCTATTGTAGAACCACAATTAGGACTAGAGTACCTTAGATAAAATGTGCAATGCTTACCACATAATACATCCAAAATGAATGCTCACTATGATTATTATTATTATTATGTAGAGTTTTTGCTATTTTTTCTTAGTGTCTACGGCACAGATTCATCATTATACAAATGCAATAAATAAGTGTTGGTCTTTTCTGATGTGTGCTCCGTACTGTTGGCAGGTTGCCAACACCTAAGGATGGCATCATCCCTTCCCAGACCACTTTGACTCCAGGTAAGAAGAGAACAGCTTTGAGGCTGAGCGTCACTTCAAAATATGTATCACCAATACCATGGAAATCACTATCTACAGTCCCTTCCCATATGCTACTTTCACATGTCTCTCTGCACTAGCCTCGCTACAGCACCCTGGAACCCAGGAGTAAATGATTAAGGAATCCACTGAACAGTATTCAGCAAGCATTTATTCAACAACCCTTTATGTGCCTCTTTGATGAAAGAAGAGATGGGAAAACCAAGTGTTTTTGGAAAGCAAGAAAGTAAACACTATAAGGAAGACTATCACTTTTTAGATTTTTATTTATAGCATATAAGAGAAAATTCAATTTATACCAGCTTAAGCAATAAAAAGTATTTATTGCCTAATGTAACTGGAAGCTCTCAGCACTGAATGATTCAGCAACTCAAAAATATCATTAAAAAATCTGACCTCTTTTTTTATATTAATACTTCAATCGATTTGGGAGGCTCCCTGGTGCTAGCATCATGCAGAAATGGCCTTGCTCTTTTGATGGTAGGAAAATATCTGAAGCAGTTCTAGGCTTTATCTGCAATTCATATCAGCAAATAGAAGCGTGAGGACATAGCAGTGAAGTTCTAGCTGCTCTCTAAAATGAGGAAGAAATCACATGAAATTTCCCCATACTTCTAACCCACTATAATTGGATTTCATGCCCATTCCTGAGCCAGTCCCATTGGACCATTTCCACATACAGTGTGTGACTTTGGCCTGAGTTACCTAAACTGGTCCACTGTGACAATGAAAAGATGGCAGTGTCACAGCTGATGGTGTGACCAGCACTGCTGATTATTAATCTGATATTTGTGATCCTGAAGTTCAAGTCAGCATAGTGGTATGTTAGTCTCCACTAATGTTCAGCAACTCTGTTAGGTAGGTGTGTTTAACCAAGGTTGAAAATTAGCCTGATGGAAAAAGAGAGACAGGGACAAGGGGGTTAACAGTGTTGTCATGGAGATGGTGGTAAAGATGGACCATGGACTCTTAGGTGAGTAAGAAAGAAAGTGATAATATGACAGCCTGAGGACAGTGATGAAATAGTAATTTTTAGGGATTAAAAGTATCTGTGGGGTCTAAGGAATGTTTGAGTGTGAGTGGACTTGAAGGAGGGTGTGAAGATTAGGATGCTTGCCAGTTGAGAGTTCATTAATGGTGTGGCTCTTGTAATGACCAGGTCATGTGGCCATGGTGGGGCACAGGAAAAGATCCCTGGATGTGAGCGGGCCACATGGTTATGGGTGGTCCAGGAGCTTGCTGTTTCCTCCTCTGGGGTTCTCTCTAGCAGGGTTCTTGGAGGGGCAGTCTAAGTTGAAGCACCAGTTAAGAGGGCCTCCTCTCTCCCTCTATTCCCAATAGTGAAATGCACAGAAGCAAAAAAGTCCACTTCACCAGGGGTATGGCCAACAAGAACAGGTGGCTTTCCTTACGTCCACACTCAGTATGTTCAGTTGGACCATAACGTAACTTAAGTAATTAGATCGTAATGCTTTAAGAGCTCCAGAGTGCAATTTTCATTTTCCTGCATGTTGATCGTTGATGGATGACTGATTAGAGAGTTAAAAATAAAGAGATAATATGATTGACAACTCATAAATACCAGGGATTGTTAGAAGCACTGAAATCACCTTAGAGAATTTTGCATATTTTATTTCTGGTGGAGAAAGGAGTAGGGGAGAAAGGAGAGGAGAGAGGCAGAGACAGAGACAGAGACTGAGGGGGAGGGAGACACCCAGAGCAAATGAAGACAACATTTCCATCTGGGGTTTGTGCTTTTCTGAGTGCCGACTCATTTTGATAGATTATTAGAAAACTCATATTTGCTCATAAATGTGAAAAAATAGCAAATGTAAAATTTGCAAATTTATTCCTGAATGTAGTTAAATTCATAAATATTTAGACATTTTCTGTAAAGCTTCTAATTTATAACCTTTACATGAATCTATAATTTGGTATAAAAGCTTCTAAATGCAGTAGTAATGTCACAAATGTCTATAAATATTCACATCTCATTTACAAATGTTCTACAAACCATGGGATGAAGAAATTGTGAATGTGAGCCACTTTTCAGGTGGATTTCTGTTTAGGTGAATCAATACAATGAACCAAAAGCTTCTACAGATAATATTGAGAGCATGATTTTAGCTTATTGCCTGTGTAATCCAAAAAATATGTATTAAGAATAATTAGAAAAAGTTATAGTTGCATTAAGAATGAATAAACTGATGCAAATATAAAAATTAAAAATCAAGATTTAAGAAAAACTGGAACCAAGATTTCCAAAGGAACCAGACAATACCAGGTAGAATGATGAGTATTTGAACGAATCTTCTGAGGCTCAGTGTTTTCCTCTGTAATGTGGTAATAATACATTCCTCTCTTTCTCTCTCTCTCTCTCTCACACACACACACACACTCACACACACACACACACACACACACACAAGCGTGGTCTCACTGTTGCTCTTCTCACAATCAGGCTTTCTCTCCCCACCTCCTAGCTTTGTTTTTCTCACTATTGGCTTCTTCTCTGGTGGTCCCTGGTGGCTCCTGGTCTTTCTAGGCTCTTATGGCTCCTACACATAGTGACCCTGGAAGAAAGAGAGTTTCTCCTCTCCAATTATTCCACCAAAGCTCCCCTGACGAATCAAGCACATGACTGACTTGGATGATTTGCTTGTCCCTGCACCAGTCACCATGCCCAGAAGAATGGAATAGATCACCTGGCCACGTCTGGGTCCCATTCTCACTCGTGAAGCCAAGGGGGGCCTTGAGGTCATGTTAATGGAGAGCAGAGAGCACTGGGTCTGGTGCGGGTGCTGTCACCGGCATGAGAAGAGAATGAATGCTGCACAGGCAAAAGCCAAAGATACTTTTCACACGTGCTCAGTGGATAAAATGAATCATTGCATGAAAGGCCTTAGTACAGGGTCTGGCACACAAGAAGCCCCCAGTTATTTCCCGCATTAGCCACTACTTACTATTGTTACTCTGTTTTCCCCTGTCGAGAAAGAAGAGGAAAGGAACTAAAGTAGGAAACAGAGAAGTCTAGAATAGGTGTTCCTGATCAAATCTGTGGCCAGAGAATCTCAGGAAACCAGCTTCTCCCTTTGATTTTGTTCACAGCACCCACCCTGGTCATGTATACCCCATCCCATCAACACAAATCCACGGGGCCCCTTCCATGGTGCCACGAAGTCAGGGAGAAATCCTTATCTGCTTGTTGAAAATGATCAATACACAACCGTAGAGCAAAGACTTTGTCTCTGATAGTTTGTCTCTGTCTGTTATAAATCTCCCTTTATGAAGACAAATTTCATGTTTCTTGGGTTTGGTGACACTGTCACTGCTATGTGGCAGGGAATTTTGATGCTTCATGTTGTTAACTGCAGAAAATTGGGGAAATATTCCTATATCCTCTTCAAAATGTGCTCAGCTGGATCGTTATTAACAGATAGTTATTAATAGCCTAACCCTTTTCGACTCATTTGCTTTTCCTTTGATGCTCTCTAATAATATGTACCTTATGTTTATTTATTGGATAAACTAGTACCATAATTGCTTCCACTTTTTTTCTAGATGTATTTTTTCCATACTTCAAGGAAGTTCTACTGCTGATATCCCAGGCAAAAAATTCTTTGTCCAACAAATCCACACTCAACATCTTATCACCTGTTACATATTCCTGCTTCACCTTTAGTTTTCCACATTGAAAGACTATAATATTTTTAGTCTATACCCTTAAGAAACCCTCTCTTCCTTTAATCATTTTGGTTCTCGTTCCCTGAATTGCCTCTGCTGCTGGTCTATTTTTATTAAGCAGAGTGGTGAGCAGAGTGCATGCAATAATGTAGTTTTGTGAAATAGATGCTTGTGGCTTCGTATAAGGCATAGAGAGAATATGATTTGTGTTCGGATTCTCCTTTAATATACAACTGTGTGTGTTATATGCCTTCCTTGCTTATTAAGATTGCTTTTATTACTGAAGTTATTTTCCCAAAGTCATGCCATAGGTTTAACTGTTGACTCACAAGCCCAAATGATCTTCAGTCTCTTAAACTCAAATGCTATTTTCTAATGTATTTTCTTGCTTTCTCTTTTATGAAGATAAATTTATTCTCTTCTTAGTGTTCTTATTACTCCTTCTAAAAATAAAGTGATGGTTGGCACCTACCTCACAGGGTTATATGGAGAAAGTAATGTATGGCATGTAGAGAATATTGACCAGTTAAACATTCACAAACATTATAATTTTGACCATTACTATTATCACTCAGTTGAAGTTTAAGAACCTTCATATAAAGTCAGTGTCTGACTTAGACACTGACCTTTTTCTTGAGTGATTTATCATTAGATTATAGCTTTAAAAATTGGAAGATTTTGATGGGTGAAGTAGCTGCATATAAAAATAATAAGGATTTTTTTTTGCAGACATTGATTTGGCTGAAAAACTGGCACATAATACAAATAAAGAGGTGGACTTTACTGATCTCAAAGGAGTAGGTAATTCAAAGAACAGAAATATGGAAGCAACTAGTTGAGATCATTCAAGAAGTTGTCATAGACGACAAATATGGGTCCTGCCTTCAGGTTTTCAGTTTCCTCCATAATATAAAAATTGTCCTTTAGTCATGGTGTAGTCTTTCTTGGAATCCTTATTTCAATTCTGTAACATTTATATTCCAGGAGTAACAGCAAATCTGCTGATTACTTTTGAAAGCAGGGGAAAAAACATTTGCAATTACAGTCAAAATTAAAGTTATTTTCTAATCTTCTCATCTTTTTTAAGGAATGAGAAACTTTAAATATGGTCAACGTAGCACATTTTAAGTGTCAAACTTACTGAATTTTTTTTTATGCCCATTGAATAAAAATCTCCTTTAAAAACAGTGAGCATTCTACAGATATTTTTTTATCATTTGATCTGTTTAATATAAGTTGAAAAATTCCTCTTGTGCAAGTACCATTGCATAATGCTGTATGCTGAGCTATTAAGATATATTTAGTAATTCCATTAGAACTGCACCATCGAGCAGGGCAGAGCATATGGAAAGAAGTTGGTGAAAAACTGATTAAACATTTATATCAAGTACATTTTGATTTAACTCACATAAATAATTCATTTTTATGTTTTCTTTCTTTCAAAATAAACCTTTTTGACACCTGCTGTGCTAAAAATAATGCTAGCATGGCTGTAATAAAGAAAGTCTTAAAGCTCACAGCAATGACATCATCTGGTACCCAGGCAGATACTAAATTATCAGCACATAAGTGTAGAAAAGTAAGACTTGGCATTATTTATTATTTATTTAGTGACTCAAAAATATGTAATGCTTCATGACAAGTAAAGCACCTGACTGAATTTGAATATAGTGTTTGTCTAAATAAAAGCTAAAAATGAAAGGGCTCACGAAGACACACAAGAAAATGTAGGAGAGAGACATAAAGGTCCTGAACCCCATTCTTTCCCTTGAGCATGTGAGGTAAGCTGAGAGATAAGAGTAATTGAGCTAAAGAAAAGAATAAATGACCCTGAGAGATGTTACAGTCCCTTTAGAGTGGAAAGGGAGAGGTGCAGGCAAGAAGGTGAGAGCAACTACATATGGTCACAGCATCATTCTAGAGCACTAATTTCCAAAGTAGGAGATAAACACCACTGGAAGCACAAGGTATGGATGGTGTTAGGTAGTCCAAAGGCATGGAATTGAACAACATCAAATCACATCATCAAAACAGGATATCCTTTAATCCTTTTTCAATCTTTCTGAGTAAGTCCAGGAGAAAGTCTCAAGTTAGAGCTGCTCTCTGTCCTTAACATCTTTATAACACTATTTAATCTACTTTTTATTAAAAAAAGAAAAACAAAGAGACAAAGCTAAAGCCCAGAGCCTTTCTAAGCAATTGCATAGTGGCTAACATCACCTAACTAAATTAGTAACATTCCTTTATTCTAATTTTATCCACTTTGGTCAAATGTTAATTTTCCATGTACAGCATGATATAAAAACTCCCTTAAAAACATTCTGGCAAAAACATGAATCTATTCAGTGAAAATTGTTATGTAAATAAGAGTGGACCACAGAGGCAGCCCCAGATGCGTTTAGGCAGAATTATGACAATACTTGCAAATCCAGCTCCCAATAGCTGGCTGGTACTGTTTGGTTCTACCAGAGGGAAAACTTTCAGGTGAGTGTGAAAAGTCATTTCCTTGATTTTTGTCTTATAGTACACTAAGAATACACAGCGGATGGCAGTGGATAGCCTGGCAGATTCCACTTCAGCCAATCCTTCCCACACATGCCAAAAAGGCACAACTGATTGCAGGGTTGCCTATTGACGAGATTCTGTGAAAGAAAACTTATATATTCTGGAGGAAAACATATAAAAGCACCACAATTGATATCAGAAAAAAAAAACACCTCCCATTTGGCATTTGCAAACTTGGATAGCATCTGCTTCACCAAATATTTGTATGAGCTAATTTTGTTATGAGAGGTTCACTTAGAGAATGATTTTCTTTCATAATGCGCTGTTTCATATTTTCAAAAATAAAATCCTGTAGAGTCATTATCATGTCTATTAGAACTCGGTATTGGCGCACATTCTCTAGACTGCATTAGTTCAGCTGGAAAGGAGAATGCCCAGGATTAGGCTCTCAAAGCACTGCAGATATTTCCCTCTCTTCTCTGGGATAAGGACTTTAGCAGGAATGATCACTGCAGAAAATGTGAAAATATTACATTTTGAGCAGTAGTCGACTTTGAAAATAAAATTAGGTTACATTTTTTATTTAAAATCACTTTTTTCATGGTTAAAATGTTAATGCAATTTAATTTTTTAAAACTTTTAAACTATAAGAGTTGGTGAAGCAAGAAAAAAAAACAAAACTATAAAAACAATAATCTCATTACTAAGTGACAAGTACTATTAATATGTTTCTGTGAATTTAAAGATGAGATTGTCTTCTCATCTTTCCTATATGACTTTCAACAGTCTGCCAAAAAACTCACATCATTTAATGTTCTTCTTCAGCAGTAGTTTGTGAATTGTGAACTGTGTTTAGGCTGTGGGTATAAGAAGCATTGAGTTATCTGGACCATTTTAATGATCGCAGTTTGACTTCCATATTAGGATTTTACATTTCATTTGGTTTAATAGGGAGAAAACATCTTTCTCAATTATGATTTTCACAGCTTCATAATTTTCTTAATTTAACCAATTCTCTATTTTTAAAATTGTGGTTGTTTTAATTTTTCACTATTATAGATAAAAACTTCTACAAACATCTCATCTATACATATTTAGAAATATAAATACTACATTGAAATAGAATTCCTTGGGCAAAGAGCATGAACACATTAAGGTTAATTTGCTCAGAAATGAAATATCAATACTCTCTCTTGTCAATGGTATACAAATGTGTTTATTGCAACTTTTTCTTCATTGAGCATTATTTTTCTATCAAGACTTCCAGTTAAATAAGAAATGTTCTATTTATTTAAAATGTTCAAATGTGAATAAGAGCATTCAGCAAATAAAGAGCTTAATATTATTCATTAATTAATGCTCACACTTGAATGGGATCTGTAGAGCAAAATTACAATGATGTAGACATCATGCTTTCCTAATTAGTCCTCCTATTCCAGTATGTATGGTTGTTTATACAATGCCTTCTAGAATGTAAAGTAAAAGTTCAGGGTGGCATTTCATTTTTTAATGTATATACCAAATGTAAAAAAAAATAATAGGTATCATCAGCTATCAATGTTAGTGGTTTACACACTGTCTACAGATCTCCACTCAAGCTAATGTGTGTTTATATAATGAAATCATTCTGTCTTCATTAGTGGCTGGAATTAATCACCCCCTTTACAAATAACACTTCCTTAGTACTTGTATTTCCACTATGCTATTAATGACTTTCTGCTCTGCAGTATAGCTTTTTGTGTACATGTCTTGTCTCTCTTTCTAAATCCTAATTTATCTGGGAATCTTCCACAGTGATTAGTGAAAAAACTTGACTTATATTTCAATAAACTCATTTACTTATTCAACAAATATTTACTGAGCAGCTACTATACACCAGAATTATAATAGTCAGGTAATAGTCACAGCAACAAGTAAGAAAAATACAATTCCTGCCTTTGTGGTCTTTCAGTAGTAGGGAGTAGTCAAATATTAGTTAATTATATAAATATATAGAGCATGCCAATTGACTTAAGTGCCATCAAGGTGCTGGGAGCAATGAGAACATGTAAGAGGGCAGACCTGGTGGGGCCAGTGGCTCTTGCTGAATTTAAAGGAATACAGTGGTATAGAAACAAGAAAAGTAATCAATTTTGCTACCATGTCTCTAATATGAACAGTCAAATAAATACGTGCATTGAAAGAAAATTACTTATGAGGTAGAGTCACTTGATTTTCTTTTCATTAATAGCATTCAATCAGTATACAGATTTTAACCATGAAGTATTTTTTATGCATCAAGTACTTTGGCTCATGCACGCACATGGCATGCAGGCACATACATACACAAATTAGTTCCTCTTCAAAGCTCTACTCAACTAGGAAGATAGCTGTGTTTTTATAGGACTAGGAAACTAATTTCCAGAAGTTTTCTCTGGATTCAGAGGTCTCACCAGATTCTAATCTGCTTTCTCCTGATGAAAGAATAAGGGTGGTGGTTGATTAAATGTCCCATTTTGTTGGGATTCCTCAACACCATTCTCAAGCAGATCAAAATCTTTGGTTGAGTAGGGGACTAGAAGCAGTGGACTCTCCTTAGTATTTCTTTCAGGCTTCCTTGTCATTCCTTGGTAGCTTCAGACCAAAACAAATTCTAAATTGTGCTAGAATAGACTGGTAGAATGGACTCCTCAGCTCCTTCCAACTCGATAATGCAATGCCTATGCATGGACAACAAAGTAACTGAAAATTAATTTGCATAAATTTCACCATACTGTTTTGGTTCCAAGCAACTTCTCCCTTGATGTGCTAATATTGCTTTTTGAACATCTCAACATTATCCTGTGGCATGTGCCTCATCTTTGATTTAAACTTGAACATTATCTTGAATTTGACAGAATGAGATGATGATATGAGATAGCATCATAATTCTAATATTTCAGTGGGATGATCTTCACGTTTTTTCTGTTATATTTTTAGGCTATCACTAGGTGTTATTTTTCCTTCACAAAGTAAAACATGTTTTTATTAAAATAATATACAGAATATACTTTTGCCCTGAGCCCTTCTGCATGTTTATTTTATTACAAGATCTGTTTTCTTAGGGAAACACAGGGATGGTACTGCTAAATTAGGATATTAGCTTTTATGAGGTTCATTAAATGCCTTTGAGAAGAGAATCAGGAGAGAGAAAATTTGGCACACAAAAGTTGCCGTCCAGTTCAACAGAGAGAGTCTTGTGAATTAATTGTGTCTTGAGCAATCTATTGGTCACTAGCTGGACAATTTAACTTTTCCTTTATCATCAATTTACATAAAACAGTGTATTTACACATCAATGCATCATTGCATATTTTGCAGAGGAAAATTCTACCAAGTTATTTTATATCACCACAGATAAAAATCTGATGCTATCAGGTAGCAGACATTTATAGGTTAACCTTCGCTTTCTGTCTAGACATTGTATGCATACTGGTATATCCTATCAAATCAAAGAATTAGCTTCCCAAATCTCAACCCTTTATGAAAAAATGTTTCATTTCAAGCTTTGAAGGGTTTTATTTTTTGCATGTATAGTAAATCAATTAAAGTAAGTTTCAACTATGAGTAACAAAATTCAAGATATCAGTGGCTTAAATATTATTGACATTTATTTTTCTGTTTCAGTAATTCTAAATTACAAATCAATAATACTCAAAGTGCTTCTATAATCATATTCTTCCTTGATTATTATGACAGTCTGGGGATGGAGTAGATGTTAGAAAGTGATTAAGCCGAAGCTCAGAGGAGTTCAGTATTATTTCCACTGTGGAAAATGTTACCAGCCCAAAAGACGAGTCCAGACTTAAATGAAAGCACTGGAAGCACAGAGTCCTTCTACCTGCTGGCTTGCTGCTCTATCCTATTATTAGAAGACATGAGCCATCAAAATGTAGATCTTGTATGACCTTGGCTAAGACCCACACAGAGCCCGGAGGAGAGTGAATATGACAGTTTACAACTCCTCAATGTTGCCAATAAATATATTTTCAGTGAGCATTTGACTAAACCTCATGTTGCCAATCTTGGCCAACAGTAATTTCAAAAGTTTTTTCTCACTGTCGATTATTGATATTGATACTATTTTCATCTGTAAAAGAGCTTGCAAACGACACTGAGTTCCCTATTGTCAGTCCAATCTCTAGAGAATAGGGAAGCAGAAAGAGGGGAAAGAACATGAACATCAGAGCCAAACAGAATGAAATCTGAACTATGGCTTTGCCACTTCCTTGCTGTGTGACCTTGGTCAAGTTACTTAACCATCCTGGCCTTTGGCTCAGTGCTGCTATGCTCATCTGACGAGATAATGCCTGTAAATGTACCTAGCACAGTGCTTGGCAACAGGAAGGTCCTCTCTAAACAGAGTTATTACTCAAACGAGGTGAAGGAAGAGTCTAACCAGTGCATCTCTTTTACTAGAAACAGATGGGAAGGGGTCAAAGTAGTTAAGGGGTTCCAGATGTAGCTAAAACCATGAGGTGGCAGAAGATTGTCTGAGAGCCCGGATGCCAGAAGGAAAAGTGAGAACCAGAAAAAGGAAAACTACCACTTCCCAGTCCTGCTACTACTTGGTTCTCTCTTTTTTATCTTTGAACTACTTAATAAACACTAATTAACCCTGCGCCCTGTGAGACAGACTTGCCTAGAGCACCATGCTCTTAAGAACTGTACGTATCTCCTGTAATTGACTCAATTATCCTCATTGCCTAGGACATCAGTAAAGCTTTCTTCCACCGGCATCATAGGACCAGAAAGAAAAACTAGCATGGATACTCCTACATCTGACCTCGTGAAATTAAAAGTGTGGTCCAAGTGCCACAAAGAACACATACCGTCATTCTGGTACAAAAAGTTCCTGACACATAAAAGGAAGACGGATCAAGCCAAAATTATTCATTGAGCAGTATAAAAAAGCAAATGAGCAAAAGCTATCAATTAAAACATCATAACCATGTGTACACTCCTATGTGTAACACATGTGTTTGATCATGCATGCATATATAAGCAGTCACATGCTCAAAACTGGCAGATTATTGCAAAGTCCCTTTACTCCCTCTCTGGCCAAAGCATCTGCAGTGGATCTTTCCAAGATCAAATTGTGCAATATCAAAATTTTACCTCTAGTAAGCGGGCATGATGGTGCACACCTGTAATCCCAACTACTCAGAAGGCTGAGGCAAGGCTGATTTGCTTGAACCTGGGAATTTGAGACCAGCCTGGGCAACATAGCAAGACTTCGTCTCAAAAAAAAAAAAAAAAGAATTTATCTCTAGTTTTAAGTCCCTTCTTCCAAACACCTGCTGTCTCTATAATCCTCTTAAATATATCTGCTTTAAAAGGTTCATTGTTTATTTTTGCATATTCATGCACCTCAGGTAGATTGTCTTCTCCTTGAAGGCAGGAACTGATGGTTCATTATTTGATTCCTTCTTATTGCCTGGCCCTGCGGAAAGCACACAGGGTGTCCTTAAACCTTCTGAATCTTGGTTGCTTCCAGTTCTCTTTGCACACCCCCTTGCCATAATGTGGCCATTCTTCTGGTTCTTTCTCTGCTTGTTTATGGCCTCTGCTCACATTTTTCTCATAACCTTGACTCTGCTTTCTCTTCCATTTCTATTGTCCATCCATTCTTGACAGCCCAATTCTAGCATCAACTGATTCATCACCTGTGGCCTGATTATTTTATCCACTACATTATTCCTTTCCCTGGATTCTGAATGTGCTGCCCATCATAACATTCAATTATTTCCAGTTGCTTTGTGATTTCTGGCTTTATCTCTATAAATAAGTGCCTTAAGGAAATAGGCTGATGTCTGAAATGTTTTTCATTGATTGATTCAGCAAATAGATTTCCTTTGTTTCCCCCAGTTGCCTGACCTGTTTATGATAAAAACATAGAAGATACTCAATAACAACTGGTTATTTGTTCAGACCAACTACCATTTCCAACATAAGTCTAATCTCTAGTAAAAGACTTTTCTTGAACTGTATTAAGAAAGTGATTCTAGTCTTAAGTTGCACTTGCTTTATATATCTGTCCAAAATTTTTTCCATGGATTTCTTTTTAAATTAGAACATTTTATGGCCATTAAAAAGGGGGGGGGAGGAATACATATACATATCTATATCATATATAAAATATATATACATGAAAAATACATATGAATGTACAGTAGAACCTCCTTATCCAGGGGGGATATGGATCCCCAGTGGATGCCTGAAATCTTGGATAGTACCAAACCCTTTATATACTATGTTTTTTCCTATACATACATACCTATGATAAAGTTTAATTTATAAAATAAGCACAGTAAGAGATTAACAATAATAATAAAATAGAAGACTTACAACAATATATCATAGTATGTTATGTGAAATGTGGTCTTTCTGTCTCTCTCTCTCAAAATACTGTAATATTTTCAAACTATGGTTGCCTGCGAGTAACTGAAACCACAGCAGGCGAAACCTCTAAAGTCAAAACCACAGAGAAGGGGGACTACAGTATATATGTATGTGTGCATGTATATATATATATATATGTATATGTATGTATGAATGTGTGTAGGTACAGATACAATAATTCGTTTTTGTTGTTGCTGTTGCACACGTTTTGTGTTTCTTTCCCAAGTGTTCAACATTCCTCCTCAGAGCTACCCACTGCCCACCTCTGCAGCCCCTTCCCCTACCACTCTGGCCTTCACTCATGATTTTTCTAGACATTCTGACTGCTTTGAATTTCTATAACTTGCTATGCCCTCTCTGATTTTTGGGTCCTTTTGCACAAGCTGTAGAATCTATAAGAAATATATCCCATCCCCGATCCTCTTTATCTCCTTTTCTCCTAGCTGGTTCTGACTTATCTTTCAGAATTCAGCTTTAATGCCACTTTTTCTGGAAGGCCTTTTTTTGTGGCATCAGGCCACAGCCTAAGGCACCATAGACTCCTAGAACATGCCAAGCTTCTCAAGTGGTAAGATGTCACTCTTTGTCAACGCCTGGAATCTAAGCTCAATGAGTCAAGCCCTGTATCTGTTTTGTTCAACTCTAATATCCCTGGAGCCACCACGGCACCAGATACAGATGGGATACATGAATGAATGAACAGTGAATGAACAGATTGCCATCGGGAGACAGTGTGAGGGCCATGAAGCTCTGCGTCTCCCAATTAACCTGAAAATGGGGTCCCTTTTGTTCCCTCATTTATCTACGTAGTTCTGTTTACTTAGTTTTATTTCATCTTTAAAAAATGTTGAACCTCCCAGTTTATAAAATTAGATTAACCATAATCCTCATTTTATTTCAGATTGCTTAATTGAAGAAATTCTGGCAAGCTTTTTTTTTTTTTTTAGAACACCATAATTTTTTTAGAATGGCAAGTTCTCTCTGAACATTTTCCAAGTGTGTGCCCATTTAAATATTTACTTGGAACTGTCTTTTGTGTTCAAGAAACTTATTTGGAAATTAATTCTCAGTGCAAATTATGGCTATGTAATGCATTTGGACAAAAGCAAGCTGGTTGCCAGGTTACCATTTTAAATGGGCTCATAAAATGGTGCTTGGTAATATTACTTTAATCCGGTGTTTACTGTACCTGGCAACTGTCCTTGTCGTATGCTTCAGAAAGTATTTAGATAGGATGTGGTTACTAATGACCGAGAGAGAGACCACCACTGCTGGGTAAATAGGATTAGTGCAAAACCAAGATATTTTGCTACTCATAACATGCATTTAAATACACGGGAGTCAAATTTGGCAAACTGGATGAAGTTCCTTTTATGCAGATGAATGCTTTTCTTGCTTGGAGTATCTTATTTATCAGAATCATATAAGGGCTACTTACTACTTGAGGAAAAGCTGTCATGTTTGGTTCTGCTTCTTATAACTTTCAGAAAAGAAGACCGGAAATACGGCGAGAAAATCGGCATGGCACCGGCTCGGTGTGCAGGTGGGTGGACAGCCGCGCCGCGCTGCTGCAGCTGTGTCTCGCTGGCAGGCATCGAGGGCTCCTCAGCTGTGCTCAGAACCCAAAAATAGACACTTTCCCTTCGCTTCCTTTCCTGACTCACCTCAAATATAATGAGACTTTCTGCTTGCAAAAAGCACAGCTTTATTTTTATGCTCGCAAAATCACCTGGTAACGTTAGAATGCCAAGGACTGAATGCAGACGGTGTGATTTCTTCTCCAATGGACCCAACAAATGTGGCCTGCGTGCCTACCCTGTGGCACATTCTTTTTATCGGTATTCTTGCAGTCTTCTTCTTAATGAAATAGCTACCCTACCCCTTAAAAAAAAAAAGGTCATTTTGTAAAAGGCAAAGGGAGCGTCTGCATGCAAAAGTTCTTGTAAATAGTTTTGTGAGATTAAAAGGACAATTTTCATTATTTTGCTTATAGCAGAGTCTGGAGAGGTGTTCACCAACTGTTTGTCTTTTTCCCCTGGGCACACAGCTGGGACACACGTCCCAGCCTCCCTTAGGAGCAGCTCTGAGATTGGATTCAGTGCTATGAGCGACAAATCAACTTGTATAAAGCCACTGAAGTTTGGGGTGGTCTATTGGAGCAGTTAACCCAACCTGACAATCGTGTGTTTCTTAATCCTTGTGACATTCACAAACTCATGAAAATGGCCACTGTGAAACAAAGCAGCAGTCGACAGTGAAGCTAACACACAACCTGAGTGGGGAGAGAGGAATAAACCAGAGACCCGAGTGGCTGTACCTCTTCACCCCAGCCCCAGCCTTTTGAAATAGTGGCAGTGAGGCCTGGAAGCCCATGTGACCTGTCTCCTGCTCTATTTTCCAGATGTAGCAAGGAGCTTCAAAACACTCCTCCTGAAAACTTTTGTGCCCTTTAAAAACCACATACACACTGATAATTCTGACTTGTCATACCGAAGAGATAATCTCTTCATGTCCTTCTTGTCCCTCATTCTATACAGGCACATTTTCTTTAATGCTGGGAATATATATATTTGGCCTCGGGCCGTCAGGATCATCACAGGCTTTCGAAGTCACAAAATGTGTTTGCAAAAATTGTGTCTCCTGGGTCATGTTCATTGGACATGGTACAATTCTTTGCTTAAGCTGAAAAATATGTCCATGAAGCAAAAAAAAAAATAATAATAATAATATAAATAAAGTGTAGATTTGGCAATGATTCAGTTAATCTGCTCATGACAGCCAGGGAAACCGAGTAATTCAAGCTAAAAAAGAAAATTCACTTAGATAAGGCATTTTCACTTAGGGCCACACAGAAACATCTGCCTGCTTGTAGGTTGTTAAGTTTTTGAAAAAGTGTTTTATTTTCTTGGGAAATACAAGTGTAGAAGAAGTACCCAAGTACTTGAAATAACCTTTTCTGTCCCCAGTTAGCCTTGGGCTATCAGGTCCCAGAAAGGAAGCAGGCATTTCCTCTCCTATAAAGGATAGCTTTAGCTTCCAGCAGTTAGGCTTTCTCTCAGGAAGGGGGAAAAAATCCTTATTTTTCTTCCCAGCTATACTCAGCTCTAAAAATATTTCAGCCACAGTAGAGTTGCTTGTCCTTTAGCACCTACATTGGTGAATCTCCCAAGGCTTCTAAATTCAATTTTTAAAAAATTGGCTCTAAAATTTTCAGAGGGACATAGGATGGGGAAAATGGGATATTAGAGTCCAAAGGGTCTGTGCAGGAAATAGTGGAGATTTAAACTGCCTTCTGTGTGCACAGCTGCCTGTTACTAATGCTTTTGCCCAGAAACATCTGCTCAGGATCCCACCACACCCGGGGTGCAGGCGGAGAGTTCAGCAACACATACCTTGATATGGGATTATCCTTGCACGTATTTTCCTGTAGCTGTGGCTGGTTCCACATGGAACTGTTGGTGATCCAGAAGCAAAGTGGACTCCTTTTAAAGAAGCTGTAATATGGGGATTAAGAAACCATAGAGGCATATGAATGTTTTCCATGGTACTTAGAACTTGACCAGACTCAGCTTAAATCAAAATTAATCAACCCCTCTGAGGCAGAGCAGAGAGGAGATTCAAACTGGGATGAATGCGAAGGCAGGGGAGAGCACCAGGGGCCTTCCTGGTAATAGGTAAGAAAGCCTCTTCCTCCAAATGTGAGAGATGCTCAGCTATGCATGGCCACGTGTCTGCTGCAATCTGCGGCCTTATGGATGGAGAACTGTCTTGGCTCCGAGGCACTATGTTAAACACGGAACTAAACTGACAGCACCAAAGGGTGAGAGAAATCCACTGTGTTTCAAAGACAATTGAAATATTTTTAGTAACAAAAGTGTTGGTAAATATATACACCACAAGTTGGCTGTTTTCTACACTATCTGATCAAGAATAAAGGAAGAAGTTCTGAAATTTTTAAAAACTGGTAACTATAACAGTAAAAGTTTTATTTTGTTTTAAACCACAAGACACTGAAATATCCAAATATTTAGGATTCTTTCCAAAGTTGACAATGGGGGAGGCTCTATACACACCCCAGTAAAATGACCATTTTTCAAATAATGTTTAGAAATTTATCTCAAGAAGTATCTTGAGAAACTGACATATTTTATGAAATTCTCAAGGCTGAATGGCCACTTTATGTATACACCATGTATTTAAATTTTTCTAGATAGTCAAAAGTCATAAACCTATATATAATGATGAGCGTATGTAATCAGAGTGGCATTTGGGGGTAAAAGGACTTAGGTAACTTTAAATTGGGGGATGCCAATTCATTTAAAAGGAACTCTAGAAATGATTTGCAAAATAGTAAAATGGTAGAATAAGTGGCTAGCTTCCAAAGATGATCTGACAGGCAAATATTTATTTGGATGTTTACATACTGGTACAATTATTTAAAAGGTCAGTGTGTCAGAGTTTAAAGAGGGCTATTTGACATACACTTTCAGTAATGAAGGACTAGGCAATCTTGCCAGCTTCCTGATGAGGACAACTTGGAAAACTTGAAAAGTATTTTTAAAAAATTACTTGAAGGCATTGGAAAGCCAATAAGGCATGGAAAGATTACAGGGTAAAGATTTTGAAGAAGACAGATATTCAGAAAGAATAATTCTGCATTTGGGGTCATCTTTCCCTGGCAGCACCTGCCCATTTCTGTACCCGTGGCTAAGCAGCAAAGATGATTGTAAGCATTGTTCATAGATACTCCTGTGGAGGTAGGAGGACAAACACTGGGATAGAGGGGCTGCTGGTAGTGTTGGTATTACCAATGCTGGTATTACCAATCCCAAAGATCTCTAGGAGTAAGGATCAACCAGAAGTAGACAGCATCTCAAAAGGATTGAAGCACAGATTTAAATAATCATCTAAATCTTTGAATACAGAGTAACATAAGACCATATTGTTAGTGTGCATAGATGCCTGCCAAAAGTCATCATAAGATATCTCTAGAGGAAGACAACACCAGTATAGAGCTAACCTTATCTCTATAATGTATCATATATAATATTGAGCACACAATCAAAATAATCAGACGCATGAGTGGACAAGAAAGCATAGGGATGGAAACAAACTATAGAAATAAACATTCTCAACTACAAATAAAGACTGTAGAATAGCTATGTGTTATACATTTAAGGAGAAAACAGATATTATTGAGAAGTTTATCAAAGATCTGGAAACTATTAATAAATGAACTATATAGAAATTAATAACTCAAGAAGGGTAACAGTGTATCAGACATAATTGAAGAATCAATAAGCAAACCAAGAGATAGATCAGAAGAAAATACCCAAACTGAATAATGGAGAGTAAAAAGAATGTAAAATAAAAAGAGAGGGTAAAAAACACAGATGATAGTGTGAGAAGGTCTAACAAATATGAAATCAGAGTCCTAGAAAGAGCAATGAGAGAAAATGAGGGGTAAGTGATCAATGATAAAATAGCTGAGAATTTTCCCAAACTGAAGAAAAACATTAAGACAAATATTCAAGAAGCACCATGAACCCCAAAAATGATTTTTAAAAATCACATCTAGACAAACTGCTAAAACCAAACAGAAAAAAGAGAATATCTTAGAAACATAAAGAATATAGAGAAAACATAAGAAGAAGAAAAATATCAGACTGACAACTCTTCAGAAAGAAAAAATGAAAACCAGAGGAAAATATAATAACACCTTAAAAAAACAAACAACTGTCGACCTAGAATTCTATACCCAATGAAAATATCCTTCAAGGAGGAAGATAAAATAAACACTTTTAAATAAAACAAATTGAGATAATTTATCAAGAGCAAATCTAAACTAAAAGAAATACTATTTTCCAGGCAGAAGGAAAGAGATCTCAGATGGAAATTATAGATTCAAGAAGAATTAAACAAAAAAATACCAACAACATAAAACAAATATGCGGTAAAATCTAAATTAATGGTAACTTTAATAAACAACATCAATGGAATTTAAAATATACAAAGAATTTATATACACAAAATGTCAATGTTGTTTATGTGTTCTAATGTCTTCACATTGTCAAAGGTAAAATTAGTATTTTAGACAGCAACTTGGATAAATCTAGGGTGTACATGACAGTCTCTAGAATAAACAGTAAAAGAATAGGAGAAGCCAATAGAACTAGATTAAAATAAAAGACTTAACAACATAGCAAATAATTCCAAAAGAAAACAGGAAAGAAAAAAAAGTACATTGAAAAGGCAGGACAAATAACAATAGATGATTGATCTAAATCCAAATATATCAGTGATTACATTAATGTAAATTGGATAAGCTATATTGGACAGAATTTCTAGCTAGTTAAATGTGCTAAAAAATAAATAAATAGATTAGAAAAGCAAGAAATAAACCTATCATTATCAATAGATACTATAATTGTGTATGTCAAAAATCTAAGTAATCTATGGATAAATTATGGGGATAATAAATTGAGTTTAGCAAGACTGCTAACACAAGAACAATTTTAAAATCAGTTGTATTTTCTTTACTAGCAAAAATCACTTGGAATATAAATTTTAAGAAAAATAAACTATTTAAAATAGCATTGAAAATAACCAGTAGCTCTAAATAATTCTAATCAGAAATTTGTAAGATCTCTATATAGAAAATGCAAAGAAGTTCTGTAAATGAATAATAATGATATAAAACCCAGATAACACAATAGAAAAAATGGGGCCTAATCAAATTAAAAGGCTTCTGCATGGCCAAAGAAACTATCACTAGAGTGAATAGACAACCTAAAGATGGGAGAAAATATTTGCATGCTATACATCCAATACAGGGCTAATGGCTAGAATCTATAAAGAACTCAGGAAAATCAGCAAGAAAAAAAATCAAACAATCTCATTAAAAGGTGGGCAAAGGACATGAACAGAAACCTTTCAAAAGAAGACAAACTAATGGCCAAGAAACATATGAAAAAATGCTCAACATCTTTAATCATCAGGGAAATGAAATTCAAACCACAATGAGATACCACCTTACCACTAGCCATTACTAAAAAAAAATCAAAAAATAATAGGTGTTAGTATAGATGTGGTGAAAAAGAAATGCTTATCTATTGTTGGTGGAAATGTAAATTAGCATAACCTCTATGGAAAACAGTATGAAGATTCTTCAAAGAACTAAAAGTAGATCTACCATTCGATTCAGCAATCCCACTATTGGTCATCTCCCCAGAGGAAAAAAAGACATTCTGTAAAAAAGACATCTGCACTCGAATGTTTATAGCAGCACAATTCACAATTGCAAAGATGTGAGAACAACCCAAATGTCTATCAATATATGAGTGGATTAACAAAATATGGTATGTGTATATCACGAAGTACTACTCAGCCATAAAAAATTATGAACTACCTATTGTGTTATCCTGGATGGAGCTGGAGCCCATTCTTCTAAATGAAGTATCACACAAATGGAAAAACAAATGCCACATGGACTCACCATTAAATTGGTACTAATTGATCAATACTAGTGTGCACATATAGGAAGTAACATTCGTAGAGTGTAGGGCAGGTGGGAGAGGGGAGGAGGAGATGGGTAAATCCACACCTAACAGATGTAGTGTGTGCTCTCTGGGGTATGGGCACACTTGTTGGGTGGTGCAAAAGCACTTTATGTAACCAAAGCATTTGTACCCCCATAATACTCTGAAATAAAATATAAAGTGAAAAAAAAGAACAACTCCAGGGCCTGGGACCTATGTCAGTGGGCATGGGGAAAGAGTGAGGGAGATGTGCTGGTTCCTGTTTCAATGGCTGTGCTTCCTGGAAATAAGGAGTGGCAATGGAAGTGTCCCTCTTTGAGCGGAGAGCCCTGTGAACGTAGGCATCGAGCCCTGGGAAATTCACATTAGTTTGCTGAAATAAATTACTAAAAGTTCAAGGGCTGTTCCAAAGGACACAGCACTACTCTCCCCAAAAAACTACCAAATTATTCTAAATCAATCAATCAATCAATAAATAAATGTAAATTAATTAAAATCTGAAAAAAGAAACATAGGTAAGAGATTTAAAGAGATTCTTTTCAAAAGGATATCAAAATGAATATTAAAAATATGAAACTGTGCTCATGCTCATTAACAATCAATGAAGTACAAATTAAAAACACAATGATATACCACTATGCAGAACAGAATAGCTAAAAATAAAAAGACCAAATGACTACTGAAAATATTGAGTTCATGAGGATATCAAGCATCTGAAACTCTTTTTACTCCTGGTAAGAGTATATATTGATACAACCACCATGAAAAATTGTTTAACATCTTTTAAAGTTAAAGATGCACTTACTCTACAATTTAGCAATTCTTCTTCCCCTGGGTATACACTAGGAGAAAGGCGTGCTTGCGGGCAGAAAAGAGACATGTATAAAAAGGTTTATAGCAAAATTATTAATAACAAACCTGAACTGAAACCAATCCAAATATTTATAAACAGTAAAACTGAAATTCATGTTTGTATATACACACATCTGTGTTTGTACATATACATTATATATACATTTTTCATTGGAATTTTATACAACAATGAGAAAGAATGAATCACACTCATACATAATAGAATGGATTAATCTTACAAATGCAATATTGAAAGAAGCAAGAGTCAAAATGCCCATTCAAATATTCCATTTACATGGCTACTTTTAGGGAATAGGGTAGTGCCTAGAAAGGAATATAAAGTGACTTATGAGATGCTGGCAACGTTCTATTTCTTAACTTGGTTTGCAGTAACTCAGGTGCTTGCTTTGTGATCATTAATTGTATGGAACCTTTATAGATTTGTACATTTTTCTGTATTTGTGTTTCCCTGCTCAATAAATAGAGAGTTAAAAAAATGAAACATTAAAGAAGGAGCTCTTTCCACTTAGGTGACCTTTCTGATTATGTTTTCTCATCTACAAAATGGGAGTAAAATATTGGTTTCCAAAATATTGGGTTTTTTAGTATTTAATGAGGTCACAAATGCAAGATGTTTAACAGAGCAATTAGTACATAGAATACACTCAGTAAGTGGAAAATACATTCAGTATGGCTGGATGTACTCTATACATATTGTTTGAGGATAAATGGTCTTTTCAGTGATGCTTTGGGCAAAGCTCTTTTCTCTAATTGCATGTAATAGTAGCACATAAATGAAATTATACCAAAAATATTTCAGTAATTAAGAAAAATGTCCTATCCAGGACTTTCACTTAATAGTATCTTATAGCAAATGGGGGCATAGTGGGTTGTGACTAAGGTTCTGTTTTTATGAATGAGAAACTTAGATTAAAATCCCAGACTTACCTTCTGCTTGTTGTATGACCTTGGGCAGGACGATGTTCCTAAGCTTCAATTTCTCTGTCTGTAAAATGAGGCAAATAAGAGAACTTAAACCACATAGTGTTAATTGCAAGATTACATAACATATAAAGTGCTTAGCACAGCGCCTTAAGCTTTCAGTAACTTTTAGCTTAAAAATGTATTAATTACCAAAAATTTTATCTTGTAATTATGGGCTAAGAGAAAGAGTTCTACATTTATCTTCTAAGATGAAAGTAATTTGAATCACTATCAGTTTTTGAGTAAAAATTCCAGAAAGTTTAGCCTATAAGAACAAATTTTTAAAAATAATTTTATTGACATCTTTTGCAAATAAGTCATACAATTAATTATACTAGAGAACAAAATATACTAAAATAATTAAAAATCTTACTGCTGCTGGGGCACTATTATAGCTAGTTATTACCCTATAAATTTAGCCAATCAGTCAATTTTCAAGTAGTCAGACAATTTTTAATTTATTCATCTAACCAACATTTAGCAAGTGTTACTTTCTCTCCGATGCTTCTCTTTGAGGTCAAAGATAAATAAGATATGGTCTATGACTGAGCAACTCATGTTCAATGTAAGAAAAATAGCAAGATTTTTATTCAGCCACTCACTCAAAATTTACTACCAGATGATGGATAGTCAATGATGAATGGTCGTTATGGCCTGTGCTTCTAAAGAGCACACAGTCTAGAGAACATGACAAATTCTAATAACACGTTCTAAGTTGTATGATAAAGGACAGAAGAGGAAACAGATGATGCCCCCAGGCAAAGCAGCGGTCAAGAGGAGGTGGCAGCTGAGCTGTGTCCTGAAGGATGAGCAGAAGTAGCACCACGGACAAAGGCAGATGTATATATCAGCAGGTTTGGGGAACTGCACACAGTTCAGTGAGGCTAGATCCTAGGTGTATGGGTACAATGAACGGAGAAGACGCAGAAAAATAAAGAGGGGGCCAGATGGCAAATGACCTTTTACCACCACACTAAACACATTGGACTTTATCCTTTGGCAATGCACGGTTAGTAGATGGTTTTAAGTGGAGTAGCGACTTGTTCACGTTGACATTTAGAAATAGAATTCTATCGGCAGTGTGGAGGATGTCCACAAAACCAGGATGGCTTGGAGACCTCGCACAGGACAGAGAGGAGGGTGGGGTATGCAAGAGACACTTCAGATGCTGGGACAAAGGTGCTGCTGACTGCTTGGGTGTGGCAAGGAAAAGGGCTGGATTTTTAGTGGTGTCTTTCCAGCTGTAGGATAAACAAGAGGAACGTTCAGGAGTTTGGTTTTCACTTGTAGAGTTTTGGATGCCTAACGAGTAAATAGAGGATGTCCTTGAGGTCAAGGATCATGTTTCATTCTCCATAGATCCTCCATATAAATCCATAACCTTTTTTACCTTATCTGAAAAATGACAATAAGAATGTCTTCAGAGTCATAAACTAAATGTGTGATGTTAACGATTCCACTTTTCTAATGAAAGCCTGGCAAACTATTCAGAGCAACAATAAACTCTTGTGGCCCCTTTGGAGAGGACACCACTGTTCCTCTACAGATAGCTCATGAATATTAAAAGCTCCTTTCTTCTTCCTGTCATAATTTTTTCCTCCTCTAAATGTCCCTAAATCTGCCCACTCTCACTCTTGCCACTGACTACAAAACAAATCTCCAAAAATGGTTTTAGGTGGTATCTGTAAATAAAATAAAATCTATAATTTTGAAATTTTTAAGAGCAGAGAGAGTTGAAGCTATCTCACTATACTGGCCTTTCCTTCCTCCCTGCATATACTTGTTAATAAAAAACAGAGTCTTTATTTTAAATTTTGAGTCTGTGGCTTCATTTTCCAAAATAATTACTGTCATTATCCTGATGTGCAGTTTTTTCTTTCTTGAATAGTCACTTAACTTTTCCTCCTTTGTGTACATTTCCCTGATCACACCATCAGCTCATTGAGGGTGTGTCTTAAGTATCTTTGCATCTTTGAAGGCCCTCAACACAGCCTCCTGTATATGGTTTGTGCCAGGTATAGTTATTTGGTATGTTATTTTAACTAATAAAGGGATTCCATTAACTATTTTTAACAATGCAAACTTTAAACTTAAACTATAAGTCTTAGATTTGATAAATAAGGTGTTTGGGTTTTCAAAATGTTGCTAACTTTCTATGAAGACACATCCCACACCCCTCATAAAATCAGCTTTTCTAATTCCTCATTGATGTATTCTCTGAATTATAAAAGGAAAGAGTAAGTTTGATCCATAAAACGGGGAGAAAGAGAAACTCATGTTTTGATATTCAAGGTGATAATACTGTTTTTTCCCCTGCTATTGAACCTGGTGATTTTCCAAAGAAAAGAAGGAAAGCCACAAATCCCACAGTGACCTCACTTATGTCCCCTTAGCCAAGTGCTTGTCATATTCATCAGGTAGCCAACCAGAACATTCATGAAGGCCAGAGAGCCTATAAAATGAATTGGAAACATGTCAGTTTCAGTGGAACTTAGTTAGGATGGAACTGCATGCTGCAATTGCCAAGGGGTATTCCACCATCTCTTCTATTTTACAAAGTGTAACTGAAGCATGCCACCAAATTAAGGGAGGACAAAAGTGATTTTTAGAATCAACCAGGTCTGTTCCCTGAATATTAAGGACACTTGTGAAATCTACTGTATGCATAAAACCTGGCTTCCATAGAGGAAACCTGGCTTTCTCTTCTGAAAGAATTAATCTCCTTATAAATGATCAGTGGACCGTGCAGAGCTCCTCATCGAACAGTGATGGTGCCTTACATCAAGACATTTATGGGACCGGATGTGCCTACCCATTGGGACGTGAAGCTTGAAGGCTTTTATAAAAATGATAGGACTTTAAGTTAGCTCTCTAGGTAAAATAACACAAAAGCAACTTCATTCCAATGGAGTATTAAAATAGTACTATTTCTCACCAAGAAAGCTCTCTCAACAGTAACTGAAGTAAGTGTTAGTGAAGTCTGTCTTTCTCTGTGTGGACCAATGGCTCGATTCTTTCACTGTTGATTACAGTAACATTTGAAGTCCTACGATATTCAGGGACAGTTAATTCAAATGCTTCATGCTTTATTTATTCTACCCTTAAAGGATTTTTTAAAGTGCCAGTCATCCATTAAATCCATAAAGCTGATGTGTCAATTGGTCAAATTCTTCAGTTGCTGTTAAGTGTTTATTGAATAAGCCACAATATATCAAACACAATATAGACAAAGTCCACTCTAAGATTACAAGCTAAATTGGCTTAAGCATTACTCATAAAAAGAAACAAAACAACACACGGGTCCTAAACAAGCACATATTGATCAAAATTTAGTTAGTGGGTGATGGACTCAAAGTGAGTACCATGAGAAAAAACAGTTGCTAAAAAGGAATTTGTGGGAAGTGAGAGTCTTCATCAGACCCAGCTGTTGGAAGAAGATTTCACATCTAAGGTGTGGCATGATGAAAAGTCTTAAATGTTGGATGTCAGTGGGCTTTACAGATGAAAGTAAAGCAGTTTAGGCTAAGAAAAAGAAATCCAAAACAAATGCTCTCAAAGCTAAATCCGAAGCAGATTTCTCAATTAAAATAGAGAACTAACTTACAAACACTGGGTAAGATTGGCAATTATCTGGTCACTTTGATCACTATTAATTATGTGAGCAAATCTGGAACCAAGCCAAGGCATCTTTTTCCCACTCTTTTGATCATTTACATGTTGTATAATTAAATTAAGCATAAATTTGCACTCAACATGTCTGAGGGTGTGGCTATGAGTTCCACCAAGTTAAAACCTCCTAACTCACACATACAGTGTGATGCCAAGTCTTTCTCCTTTGAGGACCTGAAATTCAGTTTATAAAGTTTGGTTGCCCTGGAAAATAGAAGGCTCTGCATGGGTGATTTGTTCCTCTAGTAGAATAGATATGGAATTCACTACAGATCTCAGGCTCAGGAGTTCTGTTATTGTTTCCCGGCACTTATCAGTATATAACTTTCTCAAACGTTTACTTTTTGGAAACAGAGCAAAAATAGCAAAATTAAGAGTTACTTGAAAGAAGCTTGAGAAGAAGCTGCTGGTTTTACTGTATTTTGAAGGGTTATTTTAGAAATAATGATATTACTGTGTAGTTACTACATTTACATTGGCTTATGCCATAGGCAAGATCCTATCCCTAAAGCCTTCGACTGTTTACAAAACACTTCTGCATTTATTATCTCATTAGATCCTCCTATTCACCCTTTGAGGTAATTATTACTATCTGTATTTAACAGATGAGGAAAATAAAGCTCTGGAGATTAAGTGACTTGCTCAACCTCATACAGCCTACAGCAGGAGGACTTAAGTCCTAGGTTCTGACTCACAGAGATTTTTTTTTTTAAATTGTATTAGAATATCTGCTAGAATTCAGTGAAGAATCATGCTGTGGAATATTTCTGGAATGTCAGAGATCAATTCATAAAATGCTAAAGCAGCAATCTTAAGAACAGGTGTAAACGGTGATGGCCCTAGCAGACTTTTGAATGAATAGAACCTGTTAATGGGATGCAGAAAGATCGAGTTCCATTTCCAAGTCAGTTCTCCTCTTCTTCACCGAGGGAGTATTAGAGATGAAGTGGAGGAAGTGATGTGAATTAAGTGGCCAGAGCACTGCATGGATCACTGAAACCTGGCCATTGTCTTTGGAGACATACTGAACCCAGAGTTATTCTCAGTAGAGATGATAGAAAATTAAAAGACATATAACCTACAGGGGGAAATATGAACTTTTCCATCGTAATGACAGTAGTTTACCAGGGTGAATGTCACAGTGGCTCAAATTCATCTTTATTTTAAAAGGCCGTGGCAATGGCTTGACTGGTAATGCAGACGCTCTCAGACTAGTGCCATTCCACTGAGATACTGCAATTTTTGATCTATAAAGGGTAAAATATTATGGCTGTGGAGAACTGGGCATGGGGGAAAAGGGAGCAAAAGGAATTTGTTTATACAAATTTATTTCTTGATGTCCTAAATTGTGCCTCAAAAATAATCATTTAAGCTATTCCACCCAAAGAATTTATAAGCAAATATAGTTGCAGTATAGCTTTTTAAAGGGAAGAGTTATGGGGGGGGGGAGGAGTGTGGAGAAGACAAGCATTAAATTGTAAGTGGTGTATAGTTGCTCTACAGCTCTGTTTTAAATGTATTAGATGCCCTGTTCCAAATAGAAGCCTCACATAAGATGAACCAACAAGTCACTAATTTTGTCCAATCTCAGATGTAGTCTTAAGATGTAATCAATATTCATTATTTGCAGATTTCATATTTTCAAATTTGGCTACTTGCTAAAATTTATGTGCAACTCCAAAATCAGTACTCAGGGTGCTTTTGTAGTCATTCACAGATTTGTGCAGAGTAGTGAAAAATTGGAATCACCCATTGCACACATTCCCAGCTGAGGGAGAACAAGGCAATGCTCTGCTTTCTTGTTTCAGTTCTCAGACTGTGCACAAATGTCATTTTTGCAGTTATTTTGTGCCACAGTTTCATATTTTTGTGTTTAGGGTGGAGGTTTTGCTGTTTAAAATGGCCTGCAAGCATAGTGCTAAAGTATTTTCTACTGTTTTTAAACACAAGAAGGTTGCGATGTGCCTTATGGAGAAAATATGTGTTAGCTAAACTTTATTCAGGCATGAGTTAATGAATAAACAATATAAATTAAATAAAGTGTCTTTAAACAAAAAGACACGTAAAATGAGGCTATGCATTGATGAATTGATGAAATCTAACCCTGTATTTCCCCTAGAGGCAATGGGTCAGTATTTGCTAATTTGATGTTCCCAGTGACATTATAGAACGTATAGCTACAGCAAATAATGAGATTCAACTATAGTTTTGTTTTTAGTATCCAGAACTATCAATCAGATATAAGGTAAGAAAATTAATTTAAGTAACTGACAGAACTTCAGAAGTTGTAGCTATATGCCAGAATTTTGAATGTAATTGTAAGTTTTGAAAAAGGCATATTTGAAATGTATGTAACCTTGAGGAGATATATGCATATACATTTTCAGGCATACTTATACCTCGTTCCTTTTAATGGATATATAACAATTTTGAAAGTAATTCAAGTGAATAAAACATTTCACAACGTTGTGAAAGGGCAATGCTCTCAAATAAAATGAGGCATCAATGAACGTGTCCAAACTATGACTTTAAAAGGAATCTGTATTATAATAGAGTTGGTATTATTGAAATATAAACCCCACATGAGTATTTTCAATGTACATTAATTTTTTATGGCTGAATAATACTAATAGTTTGTATTTGGATAGCTGGTTGTGGTTTAAAAGTCTGTTCATGTGCTTTAAATCACTTTGATCCTCTAAAAGGTGGGCAGACATTTGGGTATCGCCAGCACAGTTTTGACAGGTTAATTGACTTGCCCAGAATAACAAGTCATGTACATGTCATCATTGGGGTTAAAATTCAAAAGACCTTAGACAATGTCCTATATTTTGCTCTTTGTTGCCATGCCAAGGTTCATTTTTATCCTTGAGACATTTTTATCATACCTTTTTTGTCTATTGGTAAAACTAAAGCCAAGACTGTTAAAACAATCCTAAATGGATGGTTGTTAAATGTTTTCCATTTTTTAATTTGACATACCTATACCTGAAATATTGCTTTTTAAATAATACATTTTGTATTTACTTCTCAGAAATGCATTCTATCATGTCTATTATATAAGAAGTATTTACTGAGATGCAAGTGGAATTTGTAATCTGTGTCTTATGACTCCACGCTAAAACTTCATCTCTTAGTTATATAATAAATCCCAGATCAGGCAGTGAATGATTAATTTGGGGTAATGTATAAGTCTGGCTTATATGTCATACAGAAGAATATTCGGTTTTATGTTGTACAGAAAAGAAACTTCAAGATAAGGAAAATGTGGCTACCATAAGAAATGGTCTTTTCAAAATCTTGCCATCATATCAACTTTGAACTAATAAAAAATTTGTAACTCTTGTTTGTTTGGTAGCTGTAACATTGAAAAAATTTGGAGAAAAGCCTTTCTTTTTGCAGTGGGTATGTGGTGGCACATATTTACTTGCACCTGGCAGATTATCTTATTTTAAATCGATTCAACAGTCTGTGAGGGGGCAGATGTTCATGCCAACAAAAGGAGGACAAATTAGACTTAGTTAAAAAGGGAGCATACGGGAATAAATACAACACATGATTATTAGCCCACAGAAGTGCTATAAGAAATAAAAACTTGACATGAATGATAAAGGAGGGTGATGGTGCATATCAGGGAAACAGAGAAGGAAGACCAAGTGGTGAGATTTTGTCAAGTAACAAAGTTTTCTCCCAAAATTTCAACATCTCGTGAAACACTTTACAGGATTCCATCCTCTCCCACCATCCTCACCCAACCTGGCAAAAGAGGCTTGAGACTGGGTAAAGTAAAAGTTGTTCATTCAGACTGGAAGGATTTTGAGGTTTCTCAACAGATTGATTGGATCAGAGAATCATTTGGAGTGCTAAGACACGATGTTTATTCGTACAACATTTTCGAGGTAAACATCAAATTTAATTCAATGGGATAAAGCTTGCTTTTGCGATATTTATGTTGAAATAGCTGTTACAGAAGTTTCTATCCGAAGGTTGAGGAGACGGAGGGATGTATAACTTGCTGCAAGTTTGCTGGAACATGAAAGAACTTTGCTTCATGAATATTTTAAATGGTACAGGTCAGGGCTAGAGATAGCCCTGCTCAAAGAATCAGCATGGTGCAAGAGGGTAACAAAGTGAAGTGTGCAATTAGGATGCTTTTAGAGACATTCTGCGATATTGTTGTACTGTAATAGTCATTGTGTTGTAATTATTGCTGATTTGTTCAGTGTTGTTCTGAGCCCTTTAATCCCTTCAAGTATCCTGCCAAAAATCTGAGTATTAAAAGTGTGACTCAAACACATTTAAGGTTACAAACAGCTTAGATTAGTCCTACATAAAGCCAAAATTTCAAAGAACATTTCAGTCATTTGAACTAGAGGGAACATAAAAGAAAGGATGAACTATCCTCAGCCTTTGAAAGGAAAGTAGAAATGAAACACTTTCAATAACCCAATAATTTAGTTTTTCTTAAAAAAAATTAGTTTTTCTGAGTTAAAATGAAATAGGCCGTATCAATGAGGCATGTAAGACTTTGCTCCAAACACTCCTTTGACAATTAATGATCAGCCTCCTAGTGCCTCACTTATGAATGTGTATTAATGTCATGGATTAAAAACAGTATGGGGTACATTTGGGAAACATAGCTAATTTTTCCCCCAGGACAGCAGGGGATATTCCTCATTTTAGAAGTATCTAGTTTTACCCAGCAGACAAATTACTGGAGAGTTATTTGGAAAAAAGTTTTAGTAAAAGTTTTTGTAAGCATTAAAAATATTGTGCTAAGTGCAAAATTACAGTAAATTCTAATTGCCTTTTTGGTAGAGATTTTCAGATAATGCATTTATGTAAAGTGAAGTGGGTGTCTATGCGGAACTCTTAGTGAAAGAGTTAATCTTGTTTTCTCAAGTGCCTAATTTATCATAGAGTTACCTTAGGCACTGGAAGCATCTGGCTCAACATGTACATATTTTTCAAGTGCAAATTAAGGACTGAGAATGAGGCCAGGAATGCACTGTTGTGTGCAACAATAGGGTGGACTCACCAACAGGGAAAAGCATAAATATTGCCTCAGATTTTAATAAGGATGAAACTCCATATACATTAACAATTCTTCCTCCGATGTCTTGAAGACTCTCAGTCATTACACTAGATCCCTGCTTAATATTCTGCATGTGTGAGCCAATTTGGGTTGAAATTGCATTAAGCAGGTAAGGCATTAAAAATAAGACCCCTCTTTTGTTGTTAAGATGTTTTTAAAGAAAGCCTGCTGTATGTGACTTATCCTGCAACTTACGCCAGGATATATATCTGCATACCCATTTATGTCTACACCATATGATCTCAGATGGAAGACTAAATGGTAATTTTATATACTATTAACTTAATCGTGTTGATATTCTCGCTCTCTTTTAAATCAGGCTTAATTCTGGTCAACTGAGGGAAAAAAATGAACAAATCTTTTGTAATTGCTTTATTTCTTAATGAATTCTCAAAAGTAGCCACAATAAGTTGAAGGTGTTGTGGGGGGAAATATAATATTACACTAGAAGATTCAATGAAAGAAAAAAAACAATGACTCTGCTTATCAGACCAAGTCTCTTGTTTTTACTATTCCTCCGATGTCACATTGTGCATATATAGGTGATATATGTTTCCTTAAATCAGAAATAATTTGTTCGATGACTGAGAGACTCTATGTCTACCCAAAGCAGAGTTTACAAGCACACGCTCAGTTGTCTTGGGGGTGTGGGCTGATGCCTGTGCATTAAAGACTACATGTAGAATATGTAACAATTGAGCCTGACACTTGAGTGGACGGGTTTCCTGTGGACAATGGCAATGCTGTTCCCATGCATTCTCTAACATTGATCTGCAAAATGAAATAAGAACCAAACCTCTATTGAATAGTGTCCACATCTACCTTGATGCAAAGAGAATCTCACTTTGGGAAACGGAACTCTACTATCTCATTAAGCATATTTGTTCTTGTTCTAAAGGAACAATACAAGAAGCTTTTTTTCAAGAAAGAGAAGAGCAGAGAAGACATAACCCTGCCTCTTGCTCTGTGCATTACAAAGGCATCCAGGCTCCAAGGTGATCAGTTTGACTTTTCTCTTAAGCACTGATTTTTTTTAAAAAAGCCCTTAAAAATGCCAACATGCAAATTGTACATAAAATATTTAAAACATGAGTCCTCACTTTGAAAAGGTGAATTAATGAATTCATCAATCAAAACCCTGAAGTTCTGAAAACCTCTAATTTACTCTTGTTGTAATTTAGTGGGAGAAAAGTAGCCTTCCACCGGATAGCTCCACAGAAATGTAATTAACCTTTGCTTTTGATAGAACAGGTGGGACAATTGGTAGAGTAGAATGATAAATAACACATACACACACACACACACTCTCAAGCAGAAACACAAATCTTATAAAGTTTTTCCTCCCTAAGCTGTGAATATTAACATTTGAAAGTACCTGTAAACTAAAATTACAAATATTAGCTCTTGCAATTGTTTTTTATAGATAGATAGATACAAAGGTAGATAGAGACAGGCAGACAGACATCAAAATGTTAACAAAATATCATAATTATCTCTGTTATAGAAATTGATGTATTTTCCCTTACCGAATTTTCTAATGATTTTTTTTTTCAATTAACATGTATGACTATGAAGTAAAACAATGAAATACTGATGTTCCATTATTCTGTCGGCAGGTGCTCCTAGCTGATCCACACGTGCCATGTCAATAGTAGCGTATTTTCAAACAGAAATGTAGCAAATGGTCCAACAACTTAAAGTGCTTTCATGGAGACACTGGGTCAAAATACTTGGGACTGAGATTGCCCATAACAGAGTTTGAGTGAGTTCAAGGCAATAAAAGGAATCCTATTCTTGTAAGATAGAAGTGTATAGATTAAAACAAAATGCTCCAAGCTCTCCCCTACTCCCCAATTCCTGTCTTCTGTTGATGCAGGACAGAGTGAGCTTGTCTCCCTCACTATTTCTCACTAAACCTCCAATTCTTTCTTTCCTTTGCTTAATGAACTCCGAGTCCATTTATATTTGATTCTAGCCTATGTTTAAGGCTTGACAAGAGCTTAGAAGGAGGGCATTTTGCATCACAAGGAACCTTTGATACTACACGGAGGGGAAAGATTTACTCTTCCAATTTTTACAAGTTATTGCTCCTTTAATTAATTTTACTTCCACAGGTGAAAATGGATATCATTTATGGGAAAAGAAAAGAGCCCAATTAAAAGTGGGGCATGTCATTACATTGAGAAGAAATGAATATGTCCATTTTAAAATAAAGAATCCATATATTCCTGTGGTTCTGATTTATTCCTAGGTTTCTTGTCTCATTCCTTAGGGAACTTTTTTTGACCACTAGTGTGTGTATATGTATATGTGTGTGCATGAACATGTGTATCCCAGGGTATAAATATAAAGAATTTAATATTCTTTTTTTCAATACAAAACATGACTTATATTTCAATATGAAAACTAGTTTGGCTAAACAGCCAGGATTTATACATTATCTAATTTCTCTTGCTTTAGTAGGAATAACTAAAATCAGGTTGGAATTTTAACTTGTTCCTCTCTTTTTCAATACACCTTTCTCCAAATGATTATGTGCATAGTCAAAGTATGTGTATATTGGGACAGATGGAAATATTTTAATAAATCACAGCTTCGAAATTCTCTTTTAAAAACCCAAAATACCAGAATAAGCCCACAAAATGTCTCTTTTTTAAATTATCTGGCTATACTAAAAAGACTGTTTATCTATCTATCTAACTATCTACCTAATATAGATACAGATATATGTGTCTGTCAAAATGAAAATATAGATATATTCAGGGCTAGTTGTATTTGAGTGTTCGTATGCATACATATAAAACTGTATGATAAATTACCCACTGGAAAGGAACTAGAACGATTCTAATCTTCTCCCATCCCACAATAATTTTGTTGTTAATTTTTTCTTTTGGGAACAGATATTTAGTGGGAGACTCTGTTGTTTCTGCTTTGTGTAAATGAAAACTTTTTGTGGTTTAATCAATCCCTGAATATTGACTGTGAGATTCAAAATGTAATATGGTTGTTTTTCTTAAACTAGAGAGTGAATATAATACTCTGTAGGTTAACCTTCATGGTTCTTCTCACAAAAAATTAAATCTTTAGTTCTATTATACCTTATAATTGCTCAAACAAAAATGGTCAGAGTGCCATGAGTGTTGGGCTTGGCTACCAAGACAGTTTCATATAGTAATGAGATTTCCCCCCTGTAGGAGGGCTATGAACTGCTAATTAGCATCTATGACCTAATATTCTCTAGCAACCAAGAGTAATAGCGGTAATTTCCAGTTTTATGCAGAGTACAAGTCGCTAATATTACCAGCACTCCTGTTTCATTTGTAATTAACTGCAAGCAATTATTACAGTCAAGAAAGTATATCCTAATGCTCCTAGGTAATAAAAAAAAGAAATGTTTGTAAAACTTATATATGTATCATGCTGACTGACTGGAGTTCTTTGGAAGCCCTGAGGTTATGTTATCTATCAATTAATTTTTTCTTTGTCTTTTTGTCTATACTGGCATCACCCTTAATTTTAATCTGTAACTTTTAGTTCACTACTTATTTCTTTGTTCTCTGCTTGAAAACTAATGTTTATTAGATTTAATTTTGAATTCATGGATAAAAGGAAATATTTAAAAGTTAGTAACTAGGGAGAAATGTCATGATAGTGGCTGACAATGAGTTTCAAGAGATTGGTCATGTGTATCTTAGGTAGAGATGTACTTTACATAAAACAAGAATGTTTTATGAAGTGGAAATAAAGAAATTTTATTTGAGGTTTTCCCATGAAAGTTATACTTCTGTGAATGTCAATACAGTTGTTCTATAAAAAATTAAAGATCATATTTGAGATCATTTTCTACTTTGAAAAAAAGGAGTAAAACCTTATTTATATCGAGTTGTGAAGGACTAAAATTTCCTATAGGAGGAATTTTTCCCTAGATAAGTTACGTCTTAATGCATGAAACAGTATCGTAAATATTTTGATGTGTATTTTGTGGGGAAAAATAATCTTATGCTTTGCTTTGCATCATTTTCTAAGGGCCCACCTGAAGTTTTGGAGGACCCTCCTGGGCTGTCAAGTTAGGTGGGCACAGTTAGGGTCTTAATCTCTACTGACCACATCAGGAACAGCTCTGCTTGTCTGTTTTCTGTTCTGTACTGGGCTTCCCCCTCAGATTCCACTCAAGGAACAAATTTTGTTGTTCAACCTTAGCCTTAAAAAAACTCCCTACTTTAGAAAACAGAATATATCTATAATTTAATGGTTTATTGATTAAGCAGGGTCATCATTATGCACATCAATTTTTATGCCTTGCATAATATTATTATAATAGTATAATTAACATTTTAAGATTTGCTCTTTTCTCTACACTGAATGGCTTCAGATATCTATGCTTTTCTGCTTAAAATTTCTTGTTTCCTCCTTTATCGACAACTGCAACTTAATCCTGCTGTAACCACTTTAAGGCGTTCCTATCTCTGATTCTAATCTATTATAAAGCCAGGGAAGAACTGAAGGTGGCCATGGGAAACCATATGACAAAGTTCAATAAATCCTAATGTGGTGATATAAAAGCACATTGTGAAACTGTCAAATACCCTAAAACTATAAAACGTTGCTATTAAACAGAACTAGACCAACAGGTAGGGAATATGATAATGCAGATTTAAGCTCAAACTAAAGAAGAACTTATTCCAGCTTTAGTGGATGATGGTGATGCTATTAATATCAAAAACTTGCCAGGCACTGCTAACCCATTTTATACAGCATTTAATTTAATGCCATCTGGTATGCTAATGGACAGATTCAATTATCGCTATTATCAACATCCAGTTCCCACATTCAGTCAGTCAGTGAATCTTGATTATTCAACCTAAGTGTTGCTCATCTTCCTCTTTGTTTCTAAAATTACCCAGGTTAGGTCCATTATTGCTTGTTGACTATTTATTAATTTATTATTTGTCCTTTACTCCTCCACATCTACAATCCAATCTAGCCTTCCCACTGAGAATGGTATTTCTAAATCACATATCTGATCATACAAATTTCTATTTCTATTTAAAAACCCTTTTATAGTTTATCATAATCTGGAAAAAATAGAAAGTCTACTGAGCATTGTTATTGGAGATTTCAGTGTTCTTGGAGGTCTATAAGGTCAAGAATTATAATTATTGTTATATTATTCTTATACCATTGCTGTAGTTCCAGTGTCTAATATCCTGCTTGACTCATCATAGTTGCCCAGTAAATATGTGTTGAATGGCAAATATGTGAATTAGTAATGGTAGATCCACTGGGGGTAGATCCACTAGGTAGATTGGTGGATCTACCAGGAGAAGATCCACTAGGGGTATTGGTAGACCTACTAGGGAGGGGAAAAACAGTCATAGAATTCCTATGTATTATGTTAGAAAGAGTGACAAAGTATAGATATCAATAGCCCTGGGTTTGAGTCTAGCTCTGCTACTTTCTCACAGTGAATGGTGAGCCTAGGTTTCTTTGTCTATAAAATGAAGATAATTTTAATTAACTTACAGAATTGTATGATTAGAGATAATGTAAGTGAAACTCACATGCAAAACTCCTTTTAATACATGAGCATATTACTAATCATCTTTATGGTCATCATCAGTCCCAGCAAAGTAATCATCAGTTTCAGGTGTGACAATATGTGACAAAGACTCAATCACAGGGTCTGAGACTTAAGCTTGGATGGTACTCAAGTGTCAAGATACTACCCATGTCCTAAAAACGAAACAAGTAAAACAAAATAAAACAAACTCAGGGCCTAGGATAGAGAACCCCAACAGAAATTCAGGGAAAGAAACATTGAAACTAGCATAGGAGATGAAGCTGTAAGGGAAGAAGTCTAGACATTACCACAGGAAACATGGGTAGTATAAAATAGGACAGGGCTGGTTGGTATTGAAGTGACAAGCTTCTCGCCTAGTGACCTATATATCCTCAGAGCCTGGATAGGGATGAATCTATAGGATAACACAAAGATATGGCTCCATCTGTGGTGGAAAGAGGTTTGGGGTCAGAGGACATAATTGTTCTATTTGTAGGGTCTTACAGAGCTGTTACTATGTTTAGGAGATCATAGGGTCCATATTGTATGCAAACACACATACGGAATCAGGCACCTCATAGAGCATATTTTAATTTGATCTCTCTTTCTCAAAGGTTACCCTTATTTTCAAACTCAAAGTGTTTAATTTTCTCCTTTTGTTAATCACTAACAATGCTTTTATTTTCCTTATAAATAGCTACACAACTTTGATTTATTTTGTTTTTCATTTCTGCCCATCTATATGCCAAATTATATGAACATTTTCAAGAAATACAGAAAAATAACATCTCAAATAACCTAAATAATTAACATATTTTGGCAGGGCAGGGCACAGTGGCTCACGTGCATAATCCTAGCACACTGAGAGGCCTAGGCAGGAGGATTGCTTGAGTTCAGAAGTACAAGACCAGCCTGATAAACAGGGAGACCCCATCTGCACCTAAAATAGAAAAATTAGCTGAACATCGTGGAGCACACCTGTAGTCCCAGCTACCCAGGAGGCTGAGGCAAGAGGATCACTTGAGCCCAATAGTTTGAGGTTGCAGTGAGCTACAATGGCATCACTAAACTCTATCCAGGGTGACAGAGCAAGACTCTGTTTCAAAAACAACAAAAAAAGAATTAACGTGTTTTTAGATAATATGTAATAATTTACAATATAATCCATGATTCTCTGATTTACCTAATACTTTCAAATATATTTGTTCCTAGTTATAACCTTTGAGTAGAAAAGGTAGGCAATGCATCAGATGATTGATTTGATTATATTATCTTTATTCTTCATCCACTTTTTCAATCACCTTAAATATCTCCCACATGTGGATGGCAATTTGGCTTCATCCTATATTGTTAATTCTGATTGATTGGTAATGGCTGCCTAGAGAAGAGTGTTCAGGGGAATTCGAAGGCATTGTCCAGACACAGGAGCAGAGTGCCATGATGATAACAACGTCACTATTGGAAAGGGAAAAAAGAAGGACAGAGCTTTTGTAGTATGTTTGACAAACTTATTCTATATAATGGTATAATATCTTTTTCTACTACTTAAATCAGTGGTGTTCAAATTATTCATACCCTTATAGATTTTCTCATCTCAAGCACAGAACACGGGAAATCAATTGACTACTTTCTTAATTCTCTCAGAATGGTAAATAATTGGTACTGCATTAATGCATAAGAGAGAAGGTAATTCTAACATACAATGTATAATTTAGGGTAAGATGGATTCATTTTCCCCAGGTTGAGAAATACTGAGGTGGGCCAATAAGTACCTCAAAGGCTGCTATAGTTCTAAGGAGGGCCCAAGAGGGCAAGATCCCGGTCTTCCATTTGTATGTCAACCAAATACCTTTTACTAGGGACAGTGTGTGTGTGTGTGCACGCATATTGTATTGTATATACACAACACACATACTGCAATTCAGAATTCATTTGAAGAAAGCTTTCTACAATTTTAAAAAAATTGAAAAGGGCTGATTTGGATTGACTTTTTTTTTCTCCTGACTTTTTGAAGTTTATTTTCTTTTTTCCATGTACTGTATATAAATTTTTCTTTGTTGTCTGAGATAAATTCAAATGTTTTTGTGTATTTTGCTTTTAATTTCTCTTTTCCACTGTGAATACAAAAAAAGTCCTCTGTCTAATAAAATAATATGAACATTGGAACAAAAATCGTCAACCCTTGAGATAAATAAAATGTAGTCAGTAGGAAAACCAGGCACAAAATGTCATGATTAATAGAATTCTTGAATAAAAGTGTTGAATGTGAATTTCCATTTTCACCTTAGTACCTGGATCTTGAAACAGCTGCCCCTTTAATCATTTACAAATTTCGCCAAATAATGTTTCCTTTCCCTGTGTTGTATTATACCAAGTGTAATTAATATAATTTCAGCAAACTTGTAATAAGCCGCGTGTAGATTTTGTGAACTGAGTAGTAGTGTCTTCAGATATATTAAAGCTATTTGAAGCAGGATCTGCTTTTTGGCACAGATCATTTCAATGCCCTATAAATAATTAATCACAAGAAAACCTACATTAATGCAGCCCTTGAATCATAAATTGGGACCTAGAAGCTAAATGAATGCAAAGTTCACATTCTCCAAGAAATATTCATTTTCTCACATGGCTTATTTTACACAATTTATTTGCTCTATATTTAGAAGCCCAATTAGCAGCCCAATATCATATGTGCAGTGAGGAAAAATTCCTGTTATTATGAGCACCCCGCATTGCATTCACTTATTCAACAATTATTTACTAGGTACCCAGGCACTAGGTGAAAAGGATATAAGAGCTTAAGAGATGGAAATGGTCACAGATGCCTTACAGTCCAGTGAAAGAGGCAAATTATTAAAAGTAAATAAAAAATAGTTGTTAGAAATTTGTGATCAATGCTATGAAAGACATAAACAGTGGGCTGAGCTAGAGAGTGATGAGGCAAGCTCTTTGGGCATGGTTGGAAAGTATTCTCTGAGGAAGTGCACTAGGACTGTTATCTCGTATTTCCAAGGTGCCAGAGGAAGACCTGTGAATCAGAGCTCAGTGGAGGGAAGGATGGAGCATGAGATCATTCTGCAGAAGTAGGCTGGGACCTGATTATAAACCACTGATGAGTTTGGGGGAAGACATGACAAAGATGAACTGATTTTCGATTTTAAAAGATGACTTCAGCAAGAGGACTGTGAGTGAGCAAGAGCAGCAAAAACATGTTCTAAGTGGCCACTGAAATAATTCTTGCCATCAATGACTGAAACCTGGGCAAAGGGAGGCATAGAATGGACAACTGTGATAGATATTTGAAAGGTACAATGAATAGGACTTGCTGACGGATTGAGTGGGGGAAAGTGAAGGGCATGGTGGGAGAAAGGAAGGAATCAAGAGTAACTCTTGGGTTTCTGGCTTAAGAAAGTGAGTGGGTGATGGTGTCATTGACTAAGGTGAAGAAAACTGGGCAAAGAAGGCTTATTGGGAAAATGGAGAGTTCTATTTGGATGAGTTAAGCTTGAGATGTCTGCGAGACATTGCTATAGAGATATCAAGGAAGCAGTCAGGTAGATGGGAAGTATTCTAGATTTGAAATACAAATTTGTGAGTCACTACCCTAGAGGTGGCATTTAAAGCTGTAGAGCTGAGTAAGATCACCTAGGCAGAGAATATGGAGAGAGAAGAGAAGCGGGCCCATCACCTAGCCCAAAGAACACCAATATTTAGATATCTGTCTGAAGAAAGCATTTGCAAAGTAAACAGGGAGTAAGGAACTAGTGACTTGGCAAATGTACCAGAAGGGTGTGTTGTCATAGAATCCAAGCAAAGAGAGTGTTTGAAAAGCAAGGGGAGGATCAGCCATGGAGAACGCTGCCAAGAGGTAGATGGAGTTGATGACAATTGGGTACTTGCTGGGTCTCGCAGCATGGGAGTTGCTCATGACTATGAAAAGGGTGGTATCTATGAACTAGCATTGCATGATGGAAATGATTGAATAAAGAGGGAGGATCAGTGGTCCAAGGGAGTATAGATAATAGTAGCATGAGAAAATTACATAAGAAGGCGAGAGGGAGATGGGATTGAAAATCCACAATAGGGGTTGAGGATTTGGCCTTTGATGAAAATGTAGGAAGTTTCTACTTATTAATTCTCTTTCCTCAATAAAACAGGACACATAGATTAAGGTGAGGGAATGATGTTGATATTTGTGGTGATAAAAGAAGGTTTCCCTGATAAGCTATATTTTTTATTTGGACGCTGGTGGAGGCAGGGCAGTTGTCCAAGAAAACCCGCCATGCTCGCTTGCACTTTCACAGACCCACAACATGACTGGGCAGGGCATAGGGAGTGCGAAGTCTCAATCTCTGGATGGATTGGCAGGCAGGCAATATCTTATATTTTAAAATAAAAATGACAAATATTCAGAAAAACATCCCGGTTAATGCATTTCTAAAGTGAAATATTTCTTACCTCTAAACATCAAGTTTAAAAACTAGAATCTAGAAAGTGTTTGTTTTTTGATTGGGCTATAAAGAAAAAGCTAGTCAGTTCTATTTAAGCATTGAGTATTATTTGGCTTGAATTCTATTTCTAAGCCCTCTGGAAAAGTTGCACAGGTCTTTTAAGAAATAAATAGGTTTTCAAAAGAACTAAAATTCTGCTAGAACGGTTGAAAGTGATCTTAAACATTTGAATGCAAATTAATTTTTATACCAGCTTTAAGCCTTAAAGGAAATGGGGGCTGAGGGAAAAGAAGTGTGAAGGGAAATAAAATTACTCTCTTCTGACTAGAACAAGATCATTATTAGACCATTGTGTGGTTTTACACACTCCTGGAGCAGGAAACAAACTCATGCCTACCTAAACATGTTTGGAGCTGACATTCTTTCTATCTTATAACTTAAACCAATCTCTGTGGAGTAGAAAGAGGCATGAAACCAAAACAGTGATTTCTTTTCTTAGCAAACAGTTAGAAAACTCCAGAGAGCAGAGGGAGAAAGTGTGGGTCCCCACGTGATCCAGAATTAAAGTTCAGAGCAAGTATGCCTGAGGAAAAGATAAAATTTGAAGTTTTGTTACATTGCTCAAAAATATTATTGCAAAAGCAAGGTTAGAGCATTCAATAATAACTGAAATTTGGTGCAGAAGTAACATACTTGTTTTTGCTTTGAAATCTAATATTATTTAAATGTATAAAATAATGTTACTAGTGATTAATTGTTAACCCAGTCATTTAAATAATGGTTTTATATTTTTACATGAAACATATTTTGTTTAAAAATACAACTAGATGAACAATTTACTCTGTTCTTTTTGTACCCTATGAGAAATTTAACTATTTATATTATGCCATAAAAATTTGTCAGCACCATCTTCCTGATGTCAGTGACTGATATTTAAAGATTAGCAAATAGAACAAAATACTCCTATAAATCCAAAAGATATGATGCTACTTATCATACGAATCTTTCTGAAGAAGTGGTTCTATTTGGGCTATGTAGTAGGTATAGATTTAGCTTTAAAGTATAGAGCCCCTATTCCCTACTGGTATAAGGTTATGGTTCTCAAATTCTTCTTAGTAAGGTTTTAAATGAACAGAGAAGGCAGATTTTTCTAGTTTTTTTCTGCATCAGGCCCCATGCCTAAACAAACTTCCATAAACCAATTGTAATAACTTTGAAAACACTAGCATCCTTGCATAGGATCAGATGTTACTATTAATGAATACAAACAACACTTCTGATATTCTAAATGCGTGTCTGGCATCCTGCTGTGTGACTGAAACCACTAACGCATTTTATCAAAGTGCTTAATCAAGGGCTTCATGCTTGTATAGCTACACATATAACTCGAAATAAAACCAAAGGACAGATTTCCAATGCAACTTTCCCCCTTTTCACATCTATTATGTACAAGGCCCTAAAATTAATGCTTTAGGAAATTCCTACCTTCAAGGAGATGATCATTTTCTGCTATGCAATATGGGCCTAATAGTGTCTTTCTTCTGCTAAGATTTTTAAGGACCAAGGACAGTTACCACACGTTTATCTGGACCCAAATTACAAATAAGCTTGGTAGTTTTTATTAAAATGTGTGAACCATTATTGCCTAGTAATGACAACAGAAATATAATTGAAGAGTAATAGTTACTTCTTGGAAAAAATAATTTCATATCTACAATATTCTATAAGAAACAAAACCCAAATCCAGCACGATTCTCCCTGGCTTGGTCAGGGACTGATCTCTGGGGTCCTGGGATGGGCCTGCAGGCCAGATCCTGTACCCCCCTAGGTCTTGATAATGTTGCCTGGGACAGAGGGGATATTTGTGAATTAGTCCTGGGAGGTGTGGGTGCCTACAGGGCCAGATCAGAGGGGAGAGGGCAGTGTGGTAAGGTTTTTGCAGAACTGTTTTCACAATCCAGAAAATAATTATAACATAATACTATTGCACTGTATTCAGCCACTGGTACACTGGAGAAATGAAGTGCCATGAGGAAGAAAGCCAAGGAAGATTGGAAACTGCACACTTGCTACCTTTGGAAAGGCTGGAAATCGAGGCTTACCTTAGGAGCTTCCAGTCTTTGTTCTGTTTCTAGGCATGCATCAGTAACTTGGGTGTCGGGGGTGCTGGATTCAATTCTGGGAGGCAAAGCAGGGTGTGGCCCCTAAGGTACATATCACTTCAGTACTCAGGGTCAGAGGAGAGGTGTTTGGGGTTGGAGCAGAGAGGGTTGGCAGGGAGGCAAATTAACTTATTCTCTGTGAATCTTATTTTACTACGAGCTAAGGAATATCAGAATCAAGGATGTATTTCTGGATAATTGCTTTAAGGTTGCCTATGAGTATGCTATATTTCAGCCAGACTACTGGGCTACTTTGGTTTTGGAGATCCAGAGATGGAGAAAGTAGAAACTCAAAAGATCTGAGCAGAAGGAAGATACACAGGAAGACTAGCCTCCTCCACAGAAGAGAAAGGTAGGGTGGTAGGTCTTGGCACTTTGACTAGAGATTGAATCATCATTCTAATAACTAATCTACAGAAGCTTCAATTTACTTGTTATGTAAAATAGGGATAATATTATCTATGGATTGCTATGAAAATAGATAGATAGTGTGTATAAAGTCCTTTGCACATAGTAGAATCGCAATCAACGAGGAAGTTGTTACCTCCACAAGCCTCAGTTTTTTAGAATAGAGCTATTGAAGGTGCCTTTGAGCCCCAAATCAAAAATTATCTCATTGAATTTAGGAAGGAAGGTAATTTTCAGATGACCGGGTGCACATTTCAAAGAGCTGGATGGATGGAGGGCTAAAACTTCTATCCTTTTTGGGAAATAATAATTCTCCACCAATGCTAGATGTGAATAATCTTTATCACAACGTTAGAGTCAAAGTGAAGTGAATACCCTGGGGAACCTGAACAAGTTTTAGCACAGCCACATTAAGTGCTTGGTAAGTAGACCTAATTTTCTCAGTCAAACTAATCTCACATGGTCTAATAGCCCCATTTGCAATTGATACTGTTGATTCACATGAATGTGAAAATAATGGCTTAAATCCAAGAACCAAGAAGACAATGATTACTTCACTGAAGTTAAAGTGATAATCAAAGGTCTTTTTCAAACTGCTTTCTGGTCTTTCTGGTCAATTAATTGTAGAATTAAAAAAAATACCAATTAAATTTGGAATTTGATCATTGCTGAGTTATTTGCACTTGTGGTGGCTTGCCTTTGTACACAAACATTCTTCTATGTACAAAATGAGAAGTCATATCAGCTCTTATGTTGTTTTTGACTCTGCTTATTTTGAGTTTTTAAATTTTGTGGAAGAGTCAGTGAAGGAAGATCTGATATATGGATTTTACTACTAATATTTATAAAATGAATCTTAGGAATTATAAAAAGTTACTCTGCCATAACAAATAAATACATCAAAGAATATAATTCCTAGGTATTGAAAAATATGGCCATGTTTTAAGTTTAAAAAATGATTAAATATTATTTTTTAAATGTTTTGGTCTTGGAAAGCTGCCAAATGGGTTTTGCCAAACACATTTTCCCATCATTTCTCAACCCATGTATATTTTAATGAATGTGTAATCCATATGTTCTGATTCACTTAAGCTCAACTTGACAAAATCTGTTTTAAGAATAATATGATTTCCAAGAAGACTTTAAAACTGTCCTAAGAAGCTACATCTTTACTTTTTAAAAGGGAGCCACAGTTAATGATGAATAAATGGAATGGATCTGTAAATTTAGAATGCAAATCTAAATCTTAGGTCAGCATTTTAAATAACTTATAACAGCTTTAATAACTGTTGCTTAGTGAAATAAATAAGAAAATTCAACTCTGAGTTTTTGCAATTTTTTTGTAAAATGGAAGGTAAATAGAAACGTCATTCATCTTTCCACTTCTATTAAATGTACTAAGAAGAAAGGTAGCAATAGTGAACACACAGAAAGACAGTCAGCTTCTTTTCTATGGCAAACTAAACCTCTAAGTACCTGCCACAATAATTTACAAGAAACATTTCAAAAACAATGAACTAAAAACAAGTGTTGGGGAAAGCAATGGATAGTAATACAAAAGCAACGGAACCCTAGGGGAAAATTCAGACAACGGCTGGAATCATAAATGAAACCTGAGCTCCATAAGGAAAGGAACTGGGCCTGAGATGGGAAGGGGACTGAGATGGTCCTAGGCTGGTAGCAGCCCTTAGATCACAACTAAAGGAAACATAAATTCTTTCTAGATAGATGCATTCCCAAGTTAGGCCCTCAGAATTTTTACAAGGTAAGTTATATGATATAAGATTCAAGTTACCCAGAAGATAGAACATACTTAAACTTATATGTTCTATGTGTTGACAACTAAAACACAAACAAAAACATGACGCAAGGAAGCAAGCTACCATAAGTGAAAGTCAACAGAAACAACAAATAGACTCAATTCTCAAGCACTTCAGATATTGAAAATATCAGATATAGTATAATTACACATAGTTTCAAAAAATAAGGATATAATTTAAAAATAAGTAACAAATGGAACAAAACAAAGAACTCAGAATGACCTTTGCTTATGTGGAAATTGGTTCACTATGTGAGACCATGAATATGTTAATTTTCTTCAGTGTAGTAACCATTTTACTATCTGTATCCCCAAAACATCATGTTTTAAAACTTAAACATATGCACAAAATTATTTTTAAAAAGAATTATTAGAGTTTAGCAAGATGGTTAGACATTAATTTAACATATGAAAATCACTTTTATATGTATATACTAGAAACCAGAAAATAAAGTTTCTTCATTTATAACTGTCAAAAATATGATTTTTAAAAATAACGAAAGATAAACTAAAGCCTCATGGAGAGTTTTTTTCTTTATTGGCAGCATTAAAGAATGTCTGAATGTGTGGATATTATTCATGAGTAGGAAGATATAATTTTACAACAATTCTGCCAAAATTGAACTATACATTCAATATTAATCCAACCAAAATTTCAGTTGGATGTTTTCATGAACTTCTCAAAGCTTTTCTAAAATGTAAAGAAAGAGCAAAGTCTGAGAGTAATCAAAACAAACCAAAAAAACCAATAAGCACAGAGGACTTGCCCTATCGGGTAGCTACATCTGTTGTAAAGTGAGCCATACACAGTGTTTTTCAATTGGTCACATTATCAATGGTGTAGTTGAAAATTGAGGGTGGGAGGGGTGAATTTCATAGTCACAATGACCGGCAGATTCTACTCATCAAAGATTAGCATTCTGCAATGTGTGAGAGTCTCACATAACAAAGTCCCATGTAACACGGCCCAAAATGCCAAAGCTCCCTGACTGAGAGACACTGGGCTCTGGTCATTAAGACAGTGTAGTATGTATGGCTTAGGAACAGGCAAAGTAACCAATGGAACAGAACAAAGAATTCAGAATGACCTTTGCGTATGTAGAAAATAGATATATTAAATAAGTAAGTAAGCTGGGCATAGTAGTTCATACCAGCAATCCTAGCAACTTGGGAAGCTAAAGTGGGAGGATTGCATGAGGTCAGGAGTTCAAGACCAGCCTGAAAAAAATAGTGAGACACTGTGTATAAAAAGATATTTTTTAAAAAATAGCTGAGCTCCAGCCTGGGTGACGGAATTAGACTCCATCTCTAAAGCAAATAAATAAATAAATATTTTTTAAAAATTACACTTAATTGTATATTATTGAGTAAAGGATAGTCTATGTAAAAAATGGTACTGGAACCATTCGGTATCCTTATGGAATAATATGTTTTTGATCCCTACTTCATATTACATTTAAGTTTAATCTTTTAAACAATTAGAAGAAAATTTATTTATGTCCTTGGAGTAGAGAAAGGTATATTAAACAACATCACAAACCACTAACCATAAAATAGAAAAATAGACAACTACTTTAAAGTTAAAAGCTTCTGTTTACTAAAAGATACAATAAACAAAATGAAAAAAAATTTACAAAATCGGAGAAGATATTTGCCAAACACAGTACCAACAAACTATTACTATTTATAGCATATAAGCTACTTGAATCAAGACAGTAAAACAAAAAATAAACAACCTAATTGAAAATTGGAAAAACATATAAAAAGTAATTTACAGGATATGTGTTAGTGACAAACATATAAAAAACGCTGAATATTATCAGTAATCAAGAAAATAAAAGTTAACAACCCAATGAGATTTCATACTAAAATGGCAAAAATTGAGATATCTGGAAATATCAAGCATTGGCAAGAATATGGAACAAAGGAAAATAATATCTATTTCTATTGGGATGTAAATTGGTACAACAATTTGGAAAGCAATTTGGAATTATCTTGAGCTTTGCTACCCAATACATTCAAAACATACATACATAAAACTTAAAGTTTTATAAACATTCTTACTCTGATGTTTTATATTCAATTATTTCATTAAAAAAATTATGATTGAAGCTCATTAAATTTATTTTGTGATCCAATGAGTTTTAACCCGTAGTTTGAAAATGTTGCTATAGAGAAACTCAGGTATTACCCTGAAAACAGTACAAAAATTCAAAAAATTTTCATAATAACATGGTTTATAATAGCAAAAAAAATCTAGAAAAAATTGAAATGTCAATCAACAGGGAAAAAAACATAATTTAAGTTGTGGTGTAGTCAGATAAAGGAATATTATATAACACTGAAAATTAATGGACTATTGTAACATCAATGAATTTTAGAACTATTACTTTGAAAGATAAAAGCAAAGCATGGGTTAATACTTTCAATATAATTTTTATAAAGATAAACCAATAAAACTATCCAGAATTTTTATACAAATAAATGGTAAAACTTTGAAAAAGAAAAGAAATGCTAAATCTAAAATTCAGAATAATGGTTATCCTTGGGGCAAAGCAATGGGCTCAGAAAGAAAAATATATGTAGATTACTTACAAAGGAACTAATTCCTAAGCCAGGTACTGGGTTTAAGTCCATTTATTTTATTATTTTACTTCTTCACTCAAATATGTTATATGTACATCAAATACTACATAATGAAATCTAAAAAAACAAAAAGAGGTGAAAAATAACCCTTAATAGTTCAAGGTTTTGAAACCCGAGATGCCACCGAGGAGGATGCTAACACACACTTCTTAATTTACGCAAAATAAGTAATAGATGGCAGAGGAGAGACATACAAGAACTTTCTGGCAGGTTTATTGGATTCTGAATGAGTTACAGAGGGAGGGTGTGTCTCCTGAGACACTTTAGTGCGGGCTTGACAGTCATATGTCTTCTATGGTTCAGGAGTGGTCCTGTCTAAGGCAATGATTGATGTCTGAGGGATGGATTAGATGACCTCTTTGATCCTTTTCAGCATATGGTCCTTGGTCTTTCAGTCTTGTCTTCTCCTCTGGGCTTTGACAACCTCACTCTCTGCCTCTCTTTGTGTCTTCCTCATCTACCTTAAACGGTCTGCTAGGAAACACAGACATTTTATTTTCAAGTGAATGGTATCTCTTCGACAAAACATTCGTCAGCAGAGGCAAATAAATCTAACAACCTACACGATTAACTCTGAACTTTGAACTTTTCACCTCCTCAAGGAATGTTAGTGTTCTTAGGGACTAAAATGGGTGCACACAAATACATACATCCATACTATGCATTAGTATGTGAAAAATTTTGTGTAATGTATTTACTAACAAAAAAATTCAGAAAAGTGTGTATCTCGGCAAATATAACATTACATATATGCGCATAAATATACACACAAAGATACATAAAAATCAATTTTTAAAGATCTTGCAACTGATAACCATGGTTTTAGAGACTAAACAAAGTAATAATATCCACATTGCTTCTGTTTTGGTGGCCACCTCAGAAGTTTGTTGATCAAGGAAGCCAACAACTCAGCATGCTTAAGCTCCACGGATGCTTCCAGATCCAGCCCAAGTTCATTTCATTCCAGTCCAAGTTCATTTCATTCCAGCCCAAGTTCATTTCATTCCAGCCCAAGTTCATTTCATTCCAGCCACATCGAGGGAGACTCTGCTTCAGACCCTGACACTAGCCAAGTGTACATTTCACTTGAATCACAACTGGTACAAGAATACATACTATGTCACCACATTTGATGATTAGCTTATACTTACAAACCGTTTGAGGTCCAGGTACACAAGTATCTTCATACTGAACTTCTTTGACTCATCAAATCAATTCAATACCTCCCCCCAACCCCCTGCCCACAGGAATTAATACACAGCTGTGCTTCTCATGGAGTATTTTCATTTTGTGATTTAGAGTGACTTCATAAAATTATTTTTTTCCTTTGGTTTCTTCCATTTGGAAAAGTTTTCGAGTATCTATTTTGAATATCTGTTCATATACAACATACAAAATGTATGTTTTTCAAGGAAATTCCAAATACCTAAAAAAATGTCTCATTTACTATTTGGGCGGGAGGAAAGCATGCTCAAGGGGAACTTTCTTTTTTTTCTATTCCAATAGAAGCTTTTTACCATAAGAATATATTTGTATATTACTTGTGTCATTTAAAATGAATACATTAAACGGATTAAAGAAGAATTCACTGGGATGAACTGAGACATGACAGGGTGTGTGATGTAGCACACATGACCACAGTTTTTGGTGCTCAAGGCAAATGTCTGTGTTCAATTTGCCACTGGAGTCTTACAGCGAATGCTGTGCTTCCCCCAGCACCCCCCACCCTTGGAGCAGCAGCCATCTGCAAGACAGATTCCCACCCAGACGGAATGCAGGTGAAACATCAATACAGCAAGAGCCTAGTCAAAAGGGGGCATGTGGAGTTTGGAGAGGTTTAGAAAATTTTATTGCAGGAACACATGTGTTAGTGTAGCAGATGGAAGCAATTATGGCAGGAAAACTTTGCCCTATCCTTAAAACCAAATTCCAATAGTGTGAGCTCAGGCTAATGACTCTCCTTGAGGACAAGTAAAATCAGACCACAGTGAATTTTGAAGATTGACTTCACATTGCATCAGGTCATGATCTGTACTGCTAAAAACTCATCAAAACTTGATATTATCTCTACTTCATTTCTCATTGGAAAAGGATGTGACCTCAAACTCACTCATCTAAATTTAATATGCTTTCCTGTAGTCTCTGTTACAAACCTCATCTGACACTGGTACTTTATAGTCTGACTTGTAGAAAGTACAATTATGATTGCTAATGAATAGCATGATTAGTCCAGATAGGAGACATGTGCTCTGTTTGGAGATTTCTGTGCATGTAGTCCTTTCTGAAAGCTTCTTGTTCTCTTTGAAAGAGACAGGCTGATACCTGACATCTCCCTTAATAAATAGTATCATGGGAGTTAAGATGAAGAAAATAAAGCAGAATGAGGTTGAGTGCTAAATCTGTGACCTATAAAACAGTCAGAAGGATTAGAAATAAATCCAGCCCCATGAACTCTCTTGTCTAAAGGGTTTATCCTGCAGACTCGGGCACTAAAGTAATTTCTCTCCCTCTTTGGTGTTGTCGTATGATTGTCTCTCCTTACTGGTGACTCTCAAAAAAAAACTTGGCTGGTAATGATTATGGATGTACAGATGTGTGTTTGTTTTACAGTGATATAGTATCACTTGTCAGAGAAGTTCAACACTGTTACTCTCATGGAACCAGTGGCTGAAGGATTTACTGAAAAAGGAACAGAAGGACTAGAAAGGTATGAAAATTCAGGGCCCAGAAGGAATGAAGTGAGCGGTTCAGTTTCTTAAAGCAGTTTTTGGGCACTATGCACAGTGAGTGGCTTATTTTCTACTGAAAGACAGAATAAATAGTTTCATATTTAAAATTTGACTTTTTAACTATTAATATTTTGTTGTTCTAAGTAGAGAAGTGAATGATGACCCAAGCAAGAAAAAAAAGTCTCACAAATATTTAATATTAGTTTAAATCTATTTAGTTAAAGACACAAGGCCAAATTCCAAAGGTGGTTCAGCCAGCCATACCAGCTCATTGAATTTGCACAGCTGGGAGGAAACATGTTCATAGCACAGTAGAAAGAGCAGAGACAAAAAGTTAGAAAGTGTGGCTTCCATTCCAGGTATTTCTACCCAACAGTCTTGTTCCTTTGGGCAGGTGATTTGACTTCTTTAGTTCTCAGTGACCTCGTGCAAAAAGGGAAGAATAATACCTACCCTGCCTGTTTCATTTGGTTAATTAAGTGTGGAAGGGAGAATATACATTGGAAAGTATAAATGGAAGTGTATTTGCCTGGGTGAACCAAACAAGTACAGTCTCCCTTAGGTGGAGAAATCTGTAACCCTCCTTTTCTGATCTACTTAATCAACACTCCTAGATGATGATGTCTGTATCACTTGGGTACACCAAGTTGAGTTACTTCCCCTTAGCAAGTTCTGAATTAATTCATCAATTTGGAGATATATAAGCTCAGAAAATATAATTTGGGAGAAGAAACAAACTTTCACTGTGACATAAACTGTATTGAGTTTACTGGCAATTGACTTACTTATACATGCATTAACTCAGCAAATCATCCAGAACACCTGTGACCTGCCTTATTGTGCTGGATGCTGATGACACAGTGATGAGGAAAACAGAGTGACAATAGCTGAAGCCAGGCTAGATGCTCACCAGAAGCTGGGGGCTGGGAGAAGGTGATAAGCAGCAATCAGATAGTTGCCTGGGCTTGACCATCCAAGGCTGAGTTTATAGGTTAAAGATTCTCAGACTGAAGTTCAGAGGCCCCAGTGAAAAGGCAGAGTGATGTTCTTTGATGATTCCAAGTGAAAGCACTGGGAAAAATAGACAGAAAACTGTAGAATACAGCTCCATCCTCCCTTTAGTAAGGAACAGCCCCACTGGCCAGCATCTGAAGCCTAAGGCTGGGAGTCTTGTCCCTTGTTATGTGACTTGTCAGCAGACTTTGTCACTTCTATTTCAAGAAATATTCCATATCCATGGACGTCTCCTCAACTTGACTCCCCAGTGCCACCTCTCTACTGCAAGGTGTCAACCTGTCTTAACAAGGCTGCTGAAGTTCTTCCTGTTTCATTTGTTGTACTCATGGCCTTTCCAATCCTTTCTTTACAGAAGAACTAGAGTAATGCTTTTAAATGAAAAAAAAATCAAAACACATTATTCCTCTGCTTTAAATCACTTTAATAATTTTCCATTCTTTGTAAAATAAAATCCAAATCCTTCCATGGCCTCCAAAGCCCCCTGCAGCTTCATGTCCTTCCACATTCTGCCCTTCAGTGAGCTGCTATCACACTATCCTTTTTCTTCCAAAAACCCAACATGATTTTTCTGGTCTATAAGCCTTAGCCCTTTTTATTCTTCCTGGACTATTCTTTCCCCAGCTCTTCAAATACTTCCCTCATTCTCATCTTTCAGGTTTCAACTCAAAAGGAAGCCTGCCCTGAACATCCTCTATAAAATAGAATCTCACAGCTGTGCTCTACTATTTCATTCTGCTGATGAGTTGGGTGGCACAAATCACAGTGTGTGACTTGCTTATCCTCCATCTCCTCCTCCCTAGTATTTGAGCTCCACGACCACTGTCTTACTTATTGCTTTATTCTCCCCATCTTGTATGGCACCTACCATGGTGTAGGTACCGAAAATTGTTTTCAGCTGTGCAAATATATAAATGAAGTAACCCAAAATTTGCTCATAGTTTGTTACAAAACAGGGTTGTAAATGTACACAATGAGGTGCAACTAACAAGGCAAGGAAAGAGAGTTTGGAGTGAGGAAACTAAAGGCTGTGTGCAGAAGGATCAAAATTGCTATAGCCAGGTCACAAAGAGGAGTAAGGGGCCCTTCCATACAGCAATGATGCTATGAACAATGGCAAGGCCATATCCCAAAGAATCATACATTTTAGGATTTAATATAAAGAAAGCATAGAATGGATTATTGGAGTGTAGTATATGAGACTAAAATCGTACCCAGCTAGTGAAGAGTTTAACACAACATGCTAAGATGCTTGTAGCTTATTTAGGGAGCCATGGGAATCGATATAAGTTTATGAAAAAAGGAATCTATGATCAGATTTGACTTTTAGGCAAATAGATGTGAGAGAGAATGGAATAGACAGCTGGATCCCTACCTCCTAACTACCTACTATCATTGATACAAGTTTGCAATGTGGCAGTATGTGCATGCATAGAAATAAAGATTTTTGTTGTTTTGTTTTTATTTCATGTAGATGAAAGCATAGCTTACTTTTTCATATCACAATATATCACACACATTTTACAAAGTAAATACATATTTTCTACACTGTAATTTTCAATGACCTCATAATGTAATATGTTATCATATGGAAACACCAAATTTCACTTGATCAATTTCCCATTGTTGAATGCTTAGTATTTTTCAATTTTTATTATTGAAAATAATATTGTAGTGAAAATACTGTTTTACAAATTCATTTTGAATATCCTAAAATTAACCTAAGAGGAATCCATAAGAGCTAGTAATAATAAATTCCCATTTTTAAAGCACTTTCTATGTTCTACACACTGTACTAAGTGCTTTACAAATATTGTTTAATCAATCCTCACTACTGTGTGAGTAGATACTCTTAATCCCATTTTGCAGATGAGAAAACAAAGGCTGAAAGGGGATGAGTAATTTGCACAAGTTCACACAGTTAGTGAGTACCAAAGTAAAGATTCCATTACAGTATAAAAATTCATACCCCTAATTACCACTCTATGTTGCCTCTCAAGTGGCATTCGGAAATATGGGTTTGAAAATCTGGAGAAAGAAGAAACTAAATATTCAGCTTGGTGAGTCAACAGCACCCAGGTGAATGGGTCTCAGTTTAGCTATTGATTAGAATTACCCAGGGA
>VBSM01001124.1:37265498-37317385 GCA_008086735.1 Cheirogaleus medius | reverse complement strand
AATAAAAAAAAAAAGACTCAGAAAGGGTTTCGAAGAAAGGAGACTCCACAATAGCAGACAATGAAGTAGAAAGCTAGCCAGGAAGGGTATGAGTGTTATGGGGGAAAGATTTTTAACACTAATATGTTCACATAATCTAACACACACCCATATACATCATATACATCAACAATTCCAGATAATTTGCTATAGTAACCTCAGTGTGTATTGATGTAAATTTCCAATCCTTCTTGACTTGACAACTGATCTTCACCAAGTAGCTCAGGGTCCTAGATTTTTGTCATCCTGTTTCTGCATTGCTCTGTCCTTAATCTAATTAGTTCATTTCAATATCCCATACTGGTCAATTCTGACAAGGTTGCTCATAGGCTGGTAGAAAATGCCATATCTCAGTAAAAGATTACTTTCAGTTGAATGGCGTGATTTTCTGCTACTTACTTCAAATATAGAGATTTCGGCAACCATGCCTTTTGGTTTATTGTAGCATGTTTAATTTAATTTAATAATATAGTTATATATGTAAATCACAAATTATGCTAAATAATATACTAATTAAGCAATAGGAAACAATGTTAATCCCTTTTATTTAAACTTTTCACCAGCATATTCAACATTAGTGTCTTCATCATAATTAGAAAACTTTTAGTCATGTAAAATATATTGCAAAACACATGATGTTCATTTCTGTTTTTAAGTTAAGCCAGAACAAATCTTGAAACTAGCAATAAGGCTGTGATTAAAAATTCCAAGTCATAAAAACCCTTTTCTATAATATCAATATACGTGTTTTATTTTATCTTAAAAGATATATAAGACGTAATTTGTTACTAATTTAATTTTTTAAATTTATATTTTATAACATAAATTTTTATATATGTAGTTTTGACTTAAGAGTATGGATCCTCCTGCAATGAGAGCTGAGAGAAGGGCACGGATGGAGGTAGTTTACTGTGGCAGAGATGCCGGGAAGCAGGAGTGACGGAGCAGGGAGGGTGAGTGAGGAAAGGAGAAAAAATGAGGCCTGGAGAACAGGATATAGAAGCTATTGCTGCTTCAGGAGTGGAACTGGAAGCTCCGTTCCACCAAGATCTCCTGAGAAGCATCTAGAATATCTTCCAGAATAGTCCCCTGAAGGCTAGAAGGCTGGAACGTGTATCCACTGACTCCCACCCCCCATCTATTGAGGGTTACCCTGGGGGACATTATTTCCCATCTCTCCTAATTCAGGGATGCTACTATGCAACCGTCTCAGTGCACCCCACCCCACCAGCTTCCGAGAAGATGCTGGTGCTTGAGATGAGACCCTGTCAGCACAGAAAGGGCCTGCCCTCTCGAGAAATTACCAAAATTAGAGTTGGGTTGAGCAGATATGGTGCAGGCCACCAGAGGCATCTACCACAGCTCACAAATTCACAGAGTATTACATGGTTTATGTTGAAAAGAAACAGGGTCCCCTGCCTCACACCTCCCGATGCATCACCTCCTACTTCCCTGAAAATCATTTTCAACTCATTTTGACTGTTTATAATTTTCTTTCTAAGAAGATACTTATACTGTTATTTACCAATATATCAATTTTAGACATTTTCTATTGACTTTCTATCACAAATAATAAAGATTTATTCCTTATCTCAACACATGCCTTCCACATGTCAAAAAATCATTTTCCTTTCCCCTTCCTTGCAATATATTTTTATTACGGTTTGAGGTATTATTGTAAATATTTAAAATATCAGTGTAAGTGTAAACTTATACATAGTATTCAGTAAATGTGAACTGAGAACTGTAGTATTATGATTATATTTCCTTTTCTGGGCAACTTTGTTTTCCTGAAGTTATAGGGATTGTTTTTACCCATTGCTTTTGCCATCAAAGCTTTATACTTTCAATGGAACTAATAATGTCCACTGTGTGTTCTTTTGGATTCTTTTATTTATTTATTTTTAATTGGAAATGTTCCTTCTGGAATCTTCCATTTTCCTCTTCCATTCTGGAAAAGCTGACCTACGTCATCCTGGATTTTTCTTCACGGTCATTCTGAGTTTGTCTTCTTCTCTCACCTGGGTTCTTTTTGCATCATCTGCTGTTTCCTTGAACCCATGTCTTCCTCGTCTTTGTATCCTCTCTTAGAGCACACAGGAGGCAAACTTTTTGAGATCTTGGCTATGTAAAAATATCTTTATTCTACCTACACTCACTGATCCATAGTTTGGCAAGGTATAGAATTTTAGGGTGAAAGTTATTTTTGCTAGAATTTGACAAACATTGCATTTCAGCTTTCAGCCCTGCTGCGGTACTCTGGTGTCTTCCAGATTTCTGTTCCTTTGAATGTATTCTCTTGAGATTTTTCCTGCTTTTTTTCCCCCTCTACAATAATTTACACGTAGATTTTCATACAGTGTGCAAGGCATTTAATTGGCCATTTCAATCTGAAAAATCCATGTCCTTTAATTCATGGAAATTTTCTTTTAGTATTGATTAATAATATCCTTGTTTATTTTCTATCCTTTTTTCTAATTCATCATTTTGTTGTCATCTTGGGCTATTTTTTGGATGATTTCCTTCTTCATTATTAATTATTTTTTCAACTTAAAAGTCTTTCTTGGACTCTGATTTGTCCCATGTGGATTTCTGTTGTTGCTTCCTGACTTGTTTTTAGTACTCTACCCTTGATCATGCTGGCTTGCCTGAAGCTAATATTGTGTCTTTTGTTGTTAAGTCTTTAATGCTTCCTGAATTGCTATACAAAAATAAATTCTCTAAGAATACAATTATAGATATTTTGCAAGTTCTTAAAAATATTTTAATACATAATAATTGTACATATTGGGTAGTGCGTGTGCTATTTTGATACATGCATATAATATGTACAGTCAAATCACATTATTTAGGGTATCCATCATCTCAAACATTTATCATTTTTTTGTGTTGAGAACATTTCATATTTTCTCTTATAGATATTTTGAAATATATAATAAATTGTTAACTATAGTAACACTATTGTGCTATTGAACACTAGAACTTATTACTTCTGTTAACCTGTGTTTGTACCCATTACCCAACCTGTCTTCATACCCCCACACAGACCCTTTCCAGCCTCTAGTAACTATTATTCTACTCTCTACTTCTAGGAGGTACACTTTCTCATGAAGTGAGGACATAAAATATTTGTCTTTCTGCTCCTGTCTTATTTTACCTAACAATGATCTCTGGTTCTATCCATGTTGCTGCAAAGGACAAAATTTCTTTCTTTTTTTCTTTTTTTTTTTTTGCCAAATAGTATTTCATTGTGTATGTATGTCACTTTTTATTAATCCATTCATCCAATGATACACACTTAGGCTGATTACATATGTCGGCTATTGTGAATAGTGTTGCAATAAATATGGAGATGCAGGTATTCTTTTGATACACTGATTTTGTTTCCTTTGGTTAAATACCTAGTAGTGGGATTGCTGGGTAAAGTGGTAGGTCTATTTTAGAACTATTTTCCATAAAAATCTGTACTAATTTACATTCCCACAAAAAGTGTATAAGAATTCTCTTATCTTGATAGTCTCACCAGCATTTGTTAATTTTTGTCTTTTTGGTAATAGCCAATGTAATGGAGGTGAGATGATACTCATCGTGGTTTTGATTTGCATTTCCCTGATGATTAGTGATGTTGAACATATTTTCATATATCTGTTGGCCATTTGTATGTCTTCTTTTGCAAAATGTCTATTTGGATCCTTTGCCCACTTTTTCATGGAATTATTTGTTTTTATGCTGTTGAGTTATTTGAGTTCTCTGTCTCTTCTAGGTATTAGTCTCTTGTCAGATGAATAATTTGCAAATATTTTCTCTCATTCTAAAGGTTGTCTCTTCACTCTGTTGATTGTTTCCTTGACCATGCAGAAGCTTTTTGGTTTAATATAGTACCATTAGTATATTTTTATTTTTGCTGCCTGTGCTTTGGCTGTCTTAGCCATGAAATCTTTGCCTAGACCAATGTCCTCAAGCTCCTGAAGCATAGATTTTTCTTCTAGCAGTTTTATAGCTTTGGGTCTTATATTTAAATTGATTTTTATGTATTATGAGAAATAGGGCCTAGATTTATTATTCTACATATGGGAATCCAGTTTTCATAATACCATTTATTGAAGAGGCTGTCCTTTCTCCAATGTATGTTCTTGGTGCCTTTGTTGAAAATCAGTTGGCTATAAATATGTGAATTTATTTCTCTATTCTATTCCACTGGTCTACATGTCTGTTTTTATATCAATACCATGCTGTTTTGATTATTATAAGTGTGTAATATTTTTTGAAATCAGATAGTGTGATGTCTCCATTTTTGTTCTTTTTTCTCAGTGTTGCTTTGGTTATTCCAGGTCTTTTGTGATTCCATATGAATTTTAGGATTGTTTTGTCTATTTCTTTGAAGAATGTCATTGGTATTTTGATAGGGGTTGCATTTAATTTTGAGATTGCCTTGAGCAGTATGGTTATTTTAATAATATTAATTCTTCCAATCCATGAGCATAGGATGTCTTTCCATTTGTTTGTGTCCTCTTCAATTTCATTGCTCAGTATTTTGTAGTTTTCCTTGTAGAGGTATTTTACCTCCTTAGTTAAATTTATTCCTAGGTATTCTATTTTGTAGTTATTGTAAATGGGATTGTTTCTTGATTCCCTTTTCAGCTTGCTCATTGTTAGTGTATATAAGTGCTATTGATTTTATATGTTGATTTTGTATCCTGCAAATTTGCTGAATTTGTTTATCAGTTCTAAGGTTTTTTTGGTGGAGTCTTTAAGTTTTACTATATATAATATCATCTTTTCTGCAAAAAGAGACAATTTGACTTCCTTTTTTCCAATTTGGATGCCTTTTATGTCTTTCTCTTGCTTGACTGGTCTGGCTAGGATTTCCAGTATTATATTGAATAAGAGTAATAAAAGTGGGTATCCTTGTTTTGTTCCAGTTCTTAGAAAGAAAGCTTTCGGCTTTTCCCCACTCAGTATGATGCTAACAGTGGATTTGTCATAGATAGCCTTTATTATGTCAAGGTATGTTCCTTCTATGCTTAATTTTTTGAGAATTTTTATCATAAAGGGATGTTGAATTTTATCAAATACTTTTTCTACATCTATGGAGATGATAGCACAGTTTTTGTCCTTAATTCCATTGATATGCTGCATCACATTTATTGATTTGTGTATATTGAAACATCCTTGTGTTCCTGAGATAAATCCCATTTGATCACGGTGTGTTACCTTTTTGATGTGTTGTTGGATTCAGTTTGCTTGTATTTTGTAGAGGATTTTTGCATCTGTGTTCATCAGAGATATTGGCCTGTAGTTTTCTTTGTTCATTGTATCCTTGTCTGGTTTAGGTATCAGGGTAATGATGGCCTTGTAAAATGACTTAGGAAGAATTCTTTCCTCTTCAATTTTTTGTAATAGTTTGAGAATAATTAGTGTTAGTTCTTTTTTATAAGTTTTATAGAATTCAGTAGAAAAGCCATCCATCCAATCCTTGACTTTAATTTGTTGAGAGACATTTTATTACTGATTCAATATTCTCACTTGTTATTGGTCTAATCAGGTTTTCTATTTATTTGTAGTTCAATCTTGGTAGGTTGTATGTGTCCAGGAATTTATCTACTTTCAATTTGTTAGTGTATAGATGTTCATAATTGTTTCTAATGATCCTTTATATTTCTGTGATATCAGTTGCAATGTCTTCTTTTACATTTCTGACTTTGTTTATTTGGGTCTTCTCTCTTTTTTTCTTGGTTAATCTAGCAGTTTATTAAAAAAAAACTTTTTTGTTTTGTTGATTTTTTTTGTATTTTGTTAGTCACTATTTCATTTAGTTCTGCTCTTATCTTTAGGGTTAGCATCATAATCCTGAAAAACACAGTCCTGAATGCCATAATCCTGAATGTTGAAATCCCTAAAGATCAAAATCTCTGAAGTCTGAATCTATATGGTCTAAAATGCTTTACATCTAAAATTCTGAAAATTATTAATACTATCACAGAATGTTTGTATCATGTTAGGTGGACCTATTACCTTGTTATTTTCTATATGCAGAAAAAAAAATAAGTTTCAATTGAATCTCCAAACCATAATGACAGAATTGGAATTAGGTGTGATTAAGGTTTCTAAAAGCGAATTTCAAGGCATTACCAAGTTTTTTTTCTTCATTCGGCCCAATATATTTGATGGAAAATTTAGATGCGTAGATTGTCCACATGATACTACAATGACAAAAACTTCAGTTTAAATATGTGTCATTTGCCTGCATTGGCATTCCTTCCAGCTAATGACATTTCAGGGGCTTTTAATGAACTAAAGCTACATTTGCCTAATGAAGCCAGTGATGTTGCTGACTAGTTCAAAAATAATTATAAATATAGTATGATAAGAAGATACTTATGCAACGGTGTTCCTATGTGACCACCACTATTGTTTCTGCCAAATTTGTAGTCTACATATGAGTGTATGTGGAATGTATTTTTGTATACCCAAAACAACATAAAAGCATGGCACTAGAAGATGGGGAAATTAATAGGGAAAGCTCATATCAGTGTGTATCAAATCATAGAAGAATTTCACAAAGAGCATCATCACATAGAAAATGAGTGTGAAATGTGAATGTATTCTCCAAGGAGAGCCATGTCCAAAAAATAAGATAAAATAAAAGGCAGCTATTTATCATGATGCAAGACTTCAAACTATGGTTAATGATTGTGGTAGAAGTTGGCCAGCTTGCTCATAATCTATTCCTGTAATGTACTTTTTCATATGTCAAATTTTCTTTTTAGTTTTTATTATTTTTCTTTCAACTTTTTAAGGTTTTTTTACTGTTTTAAATTGTCAGCCTTATATTTTACAATTTGTTATGCTATGTATTTCATCCTTGCATCATTTTTAATATTGGAGGCATAAATTGTATAAAGACTTATAGAGTTCTAATTCATTTTATGCATGTTTTGCAAATGTGACTCTGTGAAAGTGCATTATCACAACATTAAAAAAAAGTATGCGTGTAAGCATTGTGTGTACATTAAAATATTGAAATTTCCTCAATAAATGAAGAGATGTTATTTTGTACACCTTCATTTGTGAAAGGTAAAATTTCTCAAGATTTTGACTCTTGGGCTGACTAGTATAATAGTGATGCAGTGGTGACCCGTTGTGATTTTTCATCAATCTCATCAAAAGACTTAGGTCGTCTGCCACAGTATTTCAGATGACTGAATTATAAAGCTGGGTGCACATAATTACCAATCATAATACTTTTTGACCTTTTTGGTTAAAGTAGTTTATCTGCACATAACTTATATCCGTGTCACTGCCATTAGTAAAATTGAGTGTTTATGGTGCAAGATACATGTTATTATTGTCTATTTTATTGTGTAAAGTGGCCTATGAAGTGTTCTGTTGTGTTTGTATGTTTCCCAAATAAATCCTCTTTTTAAAATGTAAATGTGGCTGGGTGTGTTGGCTCACACGTGTCATCCCAGCACTTTGGGAGGCTGAGGTTGGAGCATAACTTGAGGCCAGGAGTTTCAGACCAGCCTGAACAACGTAGTGAGATGTTGTCTCTACAAAAAAATGCTAAAAGTAGCCAAGTGCAACTGTGCATGCCTATAGTCCTAGTTACTCAGGAGTCTGAAGCAGGAGGACGGCTTGACCCCAGGAGTTTGAGGCTGCAGTGAGCTATGATCAGGCCACCACACTGTAGCCCAAGCAACACAGTGAGACTGTCTCAGAAAAAAAAAAGAAAATAAAAGGAAAAAAGGAAAAATGTAAATAAATATTTTTTAGAGAGTTTGTTATTATATTTTCCAGAATGATACTTTTGGAATTTTGGTCTTTGAGGATTTCAACATTCAGGATTATTATGGTGTTCAAGATTATCTTCCAGGATTATTATTGGCTCCCGATCTTTATTATTTCTTTCCTTCTAGTTAACTTTTCTAGTTCCTTGAGGTGCATCATTAAGTTGTTTATTTGCAATCTGTCTACTTATTTGATGAAGGATTTATTATTATAAACCTCACTCTTAGCACTGCTTTTTCTGTATCCCATAGATTTTGGTATTTTGTGTTTCCATTTTTATTTATTTCAAGAACTGTTTTTATTTCCTTCTTAATTTCTTCATTTGACCCAGTGGTTGGTCAGGAGCATGTTGTTTAATTTCCATGTATTTGTATGGTTTTCAAAGTTCCTCTTGTTATTAATTTCTAGTTTTATTCCATTGTGGTCTGAAAAGCTACTTGATATGATTTTGATTTTTCTTAAATTTGTTGAGACTTCTTTTATGGCCTACCACATGGTCTATTCTGCAGAATGTTCCATGTGCTGATAAGAATAATGTATATTCTGTAGCTGTTTGATGAAATGTTCTGCAAATGTCTGTTAGGTCCATTTGGTCTAAAGTGTAGTTTAAATTCAATGTTTTCTTGTTGATTTTCTGTCTAGATTATCTGTCCAATGCTGAGGGTGGGGTGTTGAAGTCCCCAACTATTACTGTGCTTCCGCCTTTCTCTCCCTTTAGATGAAATTATATTTGCTTTATATATCTGGGTGTTTTGGCATTGAGTACACATATATTTAGAATTGTTATATTCTCTTGTTCATTTGATCTTTTTATCATTCTCTATTAAGCTTCTTTGTCTCTTTTTACAGTTTTTACTTAACGCCCGTTTTATCTGATAAAGCTACTTATGAAAGCTTTGACTTTCATTTGCATGAAATATCTGTTTCTATCCCTTCACTTTCAGTCTATATGTGTCTTTGCAGGTGGAGTAAGTGTTTTGTAGGCAGCATATAGTTGGGGCATGTTATTTTATTCATTCAGCTAATCTATATCTGAGTCTTTTTAATATCCTTTTATTTCAACAGTCTTGCTTCTCCTTCATATCACTTTCTGATGTGCTTGAGTTCAGATTTTTTTGATCTCCTAAATCATGTACTCCTCATCCATCTACTTTCCATCTTCCATATATGTGGAGTAGCATCTCTAATCCATGTTTGCCTCCACTCCTGTTCCCTTTGTATTTGTGGGATTATACCTTTTTAATTATTTCATAGTAATTTTAAAGGGATTTCAGAAACATGAATACATATGGTTGCCTCACCATACTTAACCAAAAGCCCCAACAGCTCTACTTCTACTGCTTTTGCTGTTCACATTTGTGTTGCTAATTGCCATTGAACAAATTCATAAGACAAACCAGCAAAAGAATTCATAAAAGAAAGGTCAGTGGAAAGGAAATGACATTCATGAAGTCTCATCTATATGACAAGCACAATACTAGGTTCTTCTGACATAAAATCTTATTGTGTCCTTATGAGCTCTGTGTTGTTCTATCATGGCCATTTTACAGATGACAAATTGAAACTCATAAAACTTAAGTAATTTGACAAACATCATGAAGCTTGCAAGTGGAAGAACTAAGACTTCAACTTAATGTCTATGTTCTTTTCAGGGTATCAGTAATTGTTCCAGGAGAAATTTCTCTCAAATGCAAGAAAATGTCTCTGAATGTCAACTTATACCACCACTGTTGAACAGAAATATAAGCATCTGACTATTCCACAATGATTAAAGACTTTTTTGTATTAAATACTATTTTGAAGATTTTCTTTTAAAATTATTCGATGTCTACATTTAGAAATAACTTTTGCTTAAATGATTTGGTGGTAGAGGCCAGTGCCAACCTATCCTGGTACCTTTCTCTAGAGCTTACCGTTGGGTTTGTTGTTTAACTCTTTTATATCAGTTAAGTTGCTGTGTCATAAGATATTCTTAGCAAGCCAGGAAAGCAAGATGTTATCACCCCTAGAGGTTTGGCTGAGGAACAAGAGCCTTAGATGAAGTTCCAAGGAAGGAAAACTTTGGCCATACGGGACATTGGCTTGCTTATTCTACAATCAGAGAGCTGGAAATGAGAGGAGAGCTAAGAACTTGTACTCCAGTGCCCAGGGGTATGGTAAGACAACTGAGAATGGAAATGTGATGTGGACTCACTTTTCATCTTCTTCATTAGCTGCTTTTTGCCTGAGGTAGTGGAGGTTGTAATGTGCTGGGGTTTATATGTGTTCACTTGTTCAGCTCTGTTTAACCCACTGACTCAGTTACTTCACACACATACTTACTGAATAATGGAGGTGTTCTTCTTTTGGACCCCTTCAGGTGTCTTCAGTGTCAGCTGCCTTACAAATGCAGAGGTTTAGTCATTCATGTAGAATCTTCCCCTTTGATTTGATAATTCATTGGCCCCATGAGGAAGAGCCCATACAACTTTATCCTTGTAATGGTGATGTATTCCTCTCTCATCCATTTCTCTTTTTCTATGTCTTGCAATATCACTTCCTTACCTTATCCCTAACACATGTGAATGCACACAGACTCACACACACAACAGAGTATGGATATGAATCAAATGCTTCCTCCCGAGATTCCCTAATTCATGTGTACCAAAATGATGCAAAATGGGAATTATCCCATTTTATAGATGTTCTTTTCCCCAATGATAAATCTTCCATTTTCTTCAAGTAAAATCCTCTGAGTACTGCTATATGTCCTCATTTCCTTTTTATTTAAGGACGATCTCTCTCAGAATAGCACCTTTTTTTTATCTCCAATGAATATGTTGCTGGATTCCAAAATGCATTAGGGCTTTCATTATGATTTACAAAGACATATATACACAAATATAGTTAATATATTAAATAAAGACTGTAATACACTTCTATAGACATTATTATGGCATACAGCCATGAGGACTAATTTTATTTGACACTGCCTTTTAGCAGAGCAGAAATAATGTTACACTCAGCGTGCCATGTATAAAGAATCCAGGGTAGAGAAGATAAAAATACACAAGAGTAAGAATCTACGACAGCATAGGCTCATGACATGCTGTTTTATTATTATTATTAATGATAAGGATATTGTTAGGGCAGGAAGTATTTCTGCACGAGAATATCCATGTAATTATTTCTCAGCTGCATTATATAAAGAAAAACAAGTGTTCAATATGTTTTGTGTTGAGGTACTTTATTTGGAATTCCCTCTCATCCCCAGAAATAACAGGAGAGGGAAAAAAAAAGCAACAAAATAAAAGAAAATAAATGCCCTGACTGAGGGCATTTTTTCACCAAGTGTCATTAAAATGATGAGGAAAGCTGATGCAAAATTCACGGCGTTACAGGACTGGGGATGCTCAGGGGACAGAAAGTCGATTATGGTCTTTTCACCTTTGTATTGTTGCTGCTAAATGCAGAGCAGGTTTGTAAGTTAGAAACTGCTGATGCTACGTGAGGCCAGTTGAGTGATCTCTGTGAAATGATTTATGGTCGTCTTAAATCCGTTGTTAGTGGGAAAGAGCCACATTTCATGTGTGATTGGTGTTAGTCATTCTTCATAACAGTACTTATATTGGTTTTCCTCCATTTTTGCATCATTATTTAACATTTTCTAGGGACAATTCTTTCACTCCCCTAGCAATAAAAGAAGCTCTTATTATTGATTGCTATAACATGCCAAAGCTCCGTTTTTGATACTTGGCTCACATTATTTCCATTCCTTAAAACAACCTGGCAAAATGGGCATTATCTGCATTTCACACAAGAGGAGACTGAAGTTCAAAAGGGTTAAACAATATAACTAGTAAATGATAGAAATACATTTCACACCAGGTCCATTGACTTCAGAAACCTGTGCTTTTTCTACTAAATTAACACATATTCCCCTTTTTAAATTCAACCTGCACACTCACAGTTTCTCATTTTCTATAGTGACTTTTATAAAATGCCATTATTTGGATCCTGGAGACCATGGCACCGTCACCATGCGGATGCCTCCTGAATTTCTTCATAAGCATTTAGTAAAATTAGTAACTATAAGAGAGAGGACATTTTTTGAAAAAAAGAATCCACAATTTGGGTAAAGATGTCTGGAGAAATCTAGCTGGTCCCAAAGAAATTTAACTTTTGGTTAAAAAGGGGGGAGGGATAAGTAAAAGTTAATAAGAGGGACAGGCAGAAATGTAAACAAATTGGAACAAACTTAGAGAAGGGAAACCACAACAGTGAGCGGATCTACAATCACATAGCAAGAATAATTGGTGAAGAAATCAGGAGTGTTTAGATGTAGATGACTCCCATCAGTACCAGAAAGGAGAACAGTGGGAGAGAAAGTCACCTGTGTATATATGGCCTAAGGCGGAAGAATGGAGGCCTCTGGAAGGTCTAGGTCAGCTGTAAAGAAAAACTTTCTCTAAAGCTCCTCTAAAAAGCAATCGGGATTCTTACAGGAAACTGGCAGTCTAGAAGTCGCAAACTGCCTACTATTATAGATGGGTAGGGGAGAGCCAGCCTGTCAGTTAGAGGGAATTAAATACAGGGAATTCAGGAATCAGAGAGGCAATTGAAATAGATTTCCTTTAAAGTTCCTTTCAGCTCTGGTTGAAAATTGGCAACCCTGATGATTCTTGCCAATTATGTGCCACAAACACTTTTGGATATAATTAAACTGGCACATACTGGTGTAGAAATAGTTTGTTAATAATAAAATTGGGTGCTATTATCAAAGTGCTGCATATTTTTTTTTCTTTTTTAATTTTCGGATTTATGAATCCTGCCACAGGTTTCAGGCCATATTGGTTAATTAATACTCAGTTAACATGGCTCCTGTGCTGATTAGGTAATACTGTATTTGTGTCTGTGATGAGGAAAGTGATAGACTGAATAGAAAATCTAGACAGGGTGTTAAAAATAAGGCAGGAGGTAAACCCTACACCTGGTCCGGTCACTGGTCCGGTCACTGGTCTGGACACACTGTTCCACCTTCCGTTCCCTACTTGTTTTCTACATCCTTTTTGTGTCTTTCTGTTTTGCTACACATGGCCTTGAGCCACACAGTGCTGTGGTTGTCCCCTATGGGCACCTCCTGCTAACCCTCACGTGTGACTGCTAGCTCCTGTAAACACGAGGGAAACTCTGCATACATCATAGTGTTCAAACCACAGAAGAGTTAGATTCTTTTCTACATCCTTGAGGGAAGAAAAAGGACAACAAATAAGAGAGAAAAATGAAGACCCAAGGGTAGTTAAAACAGGGTAAACTGAAACTGGTCTTCTACTTTTAAATGGGCCAGGTTAATCACAGACATAAGCTGGATAGCCCTTATTTTTATGAAAGAATAAAGAAATTCTGCAGGTACATTTTTTCCCCCCAATGCTGAAGAGAGAAAATTTTTGGATCTACCTACAATAGTTGCTTCTAATTTAGCATCACAATGATACAGCTACCATGTGTTTATTCTTTTTAATAAATTCATTGCTAGACATCAACACTTGTACTTGAAATTCTTCCTAAGCTGGAGTCTATTTTTCTGTGACTAAAAACTTTTCTAAAGTAGTTCCTACCAGGGTGATTTTTACTTTTGTTTGTGATAATTCTGAATAATCCAGTAACTGTGTGTGCAGAAATATACTTCGAAGTCTATTTTTTATGAAGAAGCTATTGAGAACATTTTGCACTTTGTCCTGATTAGTTCTAACACGTGTTCCATATATTTCTGAACATGTAAATACTGTCAAGGAGACCTGTAAACTGTTGTTCCTCTAGGTAAAGCCACATCAATTATTTTCTCTTACTATGTTTTTATTATGTGGAGAAGGAAATAGAGCTCACACAGGATGGAAAGTTTTCTTTCTTGACAGTAAATGGGTTTAATCAAGATCTCAAAATATTTTGGCCTAATTTCTAAATTTGTTTAATTGCTTTAAGATGCATACAAATTAAATGTTGAATAAAACCTTTAGCCAATAATAAAATGCTCTAGATTCTATAGAAATTGTCAAGAACCAACAAATCCTTCCTTTATGTTTAGGACTAGTTGATGAGGCCTTCGATTTACTAAGATTGTGATCTCAGGACTGATTCTTCAGAGAGAGAGAGAGAGAGAATATTTATATATTGAAAAGCAGAGACCACATCTTTCCCCAGGAGGAATCATTTCTGGAGAAATATCTCCTCAGCCTTTTACCCTCCCTCTTCTCCAAGATTTGCAATGTAGCTTTCAAATATGCTGTCTTTCTGCTTCTGAGAAAACACCTCCATATTTCTGTGGGGTGTGTGTGTGTGTGTGTGTTTAAACCTGTGACTTAAAAGACCATCTCCACAACCAAACCAAATATAGAATTTTGATCATAAATTAGACCTAGAATTCCCACTTCATGAGCATGTTGACCCCCTCTCATCCCATTTCTTGGGTATGTGAGCTCCAATGAGACAAAATAAACATTTATATATGTACAGTGCTGTGTCTTGAACTACTTTATTGAAAGATAACTGGTTATTTTAAACTATTTCTCTCAGGGCACTTGAACCTTGAAAACATAGCAAATGTTCAGGAGACTGTGAAAACTGGCCCTGAGGTGTTCCCTCCATCAGGCGTTAAGAAACAACAAGGTATTCCTGAAAAAATCGTGCTGCTTTGGCAACATTTTGACAGCGGTAATTCTCGAGGCTCTTTCTCCCCATAGCCCGCTTCTACCCGGCATAAACATAACCAAACTGCTGTTCAATTACATAATGGCCATTTTAATTATTATTTTGTTTAAGTCAAAATGCATATCAGCTCTCACAAAGCTAATTTTTAGCAGGAAGGTAAACCCACGTAGCTCTAAAAGGAAAGCTTGCCTTGCAGCCCTGCAGGGGGCCACATTTCAGGTGGCCCTCCTTTTGTCCCTCATGGTTTGGCAGGTCTCTTACCATTTTATTTCAATTATTACCAAAAGCTATCCGTGTAGGAGTAGTTCCATAAAACTGAAAATTGCAGTTAGGTTCACATCTTAACAGCATTTCAAGTGCACATTGTAACAGAGTCTCCCAGTAATCAAGTTGCAGGAAGGCTGTTATAATAGTCTTTCTCTCTCTCTGAATTGCAGCGGGAAAGGCAGATGTGGAAATTATGAGTAATGTAATTGATAATCTTAAAGCTTTTAAATACCCAAGCTCTCAACAATCAAGATCTATTTGAGCTCCAAATCTAATAAGAAGTAAATACAATAGGTTTCAATAAGACATTTTATCAGGAGCTCAGCAGCACTTTTGCTGCTTCTGCTTTTATGGGCAACATTATCATCTCATCAGCCGACAAGTTGGAGAATTTTATTGTGACACATAATCATTTTTAGTTCATCATAGTTCTCCTTTTCCTTGTGCAGTTTTTTTAAAAAAATAAAGTTTGCCCACTAAATACAACATTTCAGAGGGTTTGTCCCTATTAGATTTAATAGGAAAGGAAACAGAGTGTTATTAAAACAAGCTGTTTATTGACAGCTAATTTATTGTGTTCCACTGTAGGCGGCTCTATAAAACACATCAATGTGTTAAAAATAAGACCTCTAAGAATTTTTGTAGATACCTATGTTCAGAGAGCCTAACTAGTGAATTATTTCCAAATTTATCCTGCAATTTATTCCTTAGCCTGGCCCCAAAGAACTTGCATGCCATTAAGAGTTAATTCAAATGCCACATTAAATACACCTCGATATTATTTTTGTTAATATGCAAATTATTCATAATATCAAGGTGATCTTACATTCAGTGGGAGCAGCAATAATGCCTGCTTAATGATGTATTCATCAGTGCCGTAGGTGTCTTCATACTATTACTGTTATATATTGTTTTCAGAAACAGGCTTGACGACAAAGGAAATTGTATTGTCTCTGAAATAATGGTTTCAAATATGTTTTTTCTCTTTTGCTGGAAAAATATCTTTGTTAAGCATGCATAAGTACTAATAATCTTTCCAATGTTATCATTTTCAACCAGATATATTGCTACCAACTAACCTAGCTTTTGAGATCAGGAATTATTATCATTACATTTTAATCACAAAAGAACCCACCAAACTGTGGCTTATTTTTTTGTTTCATTGTGAAGAAAAATTATTTTCATATTTTCATCATTTTTTCCCCTGGATTTTCTAATAATACAATGGGGAAATTGCTTATGAAATGATGTTTTCCCTTGCCCAAAACCAAACAAACAAATGTGTGTGTGCATGTATAAATGAATAAACGATCTCTTGCAAAATAATGCAAACCTTCCATGGTACCAATAACATGAAATATAAATTAATATTTATTTTTTAAATGTGTTTTGTCATCTTCTGGTAGAGCCAAAAAGGACAAAAACAGCTTAGGAGGAAGGAAATGGGAAATGTGGTTGTGATTGCTCTATCTTCTAAAAACTTATATGGGAATGTGTATTGACAAGGTAAATCAACAACAACCTCAAAAGTGCTTGTACATAGCTCTGTCCTCTGTATTTATGGTTTTATTTTATGGAAAATTTGATAATTAAAGGTCCCCAAATTCCAAATTATTCTGACTATATAAGAAAAACCTTCTTGTGACTGTAAACCCCGGGTTAAACCATGAACCATGTCAAACCTTAATGCCTCTCTTCAGAATGTTGACTCTCAATCGCAACCTTCCTGCCTTGGGTGTGAACTCAGCTACAGATGACAGGAAGAGCACATCGATTGATTATAAATAGCATTCAAATTAAATGTACAGTTATGAAAGAGAAGGATAAAAGAGGTGGAAGAATTTTCCCTCCTCCCAAGCTCACCATCCCAGGATTTCCCAGTGATAAAAATTAAAGCTAACCAAAGGATCTTTTGGAAGCAAGATTGTTTTGCCATGGATGAGGGATTACTGATTGGCTTTTTAACTTCAGCTTTTCCAAATAGTTTTTCAGTTATTTAATTTACTCTACATGGAGTCTATTGATTATTCAAGTTGGCAGTCAATTTTATAGGGCACCCCGCTGTTTCTTTGCTTAATGTAGTCAATGATTGTAATTGCTTGATCAGTGCAGCCCATGAAATAGGTTTTGTGTCTTTTTTACAATGCATTGATGGCTTTATCTGATGCAGCCTTGGCAGGGGCCGGGTTTTACAGCGCTACCCGGAACTCCCAGAGGTCTCTAGATTAATGGCTATGGCGAGCTGCCGGAGCTGCTGATGCCGCGTTCCAGAATGTATTCACACATCTGGCATGCCACACTTGGCGTTGGCGCCAGCTTTGTGTTGTGCAGCTACAGAATCTCTCACCAGTGCCTAGTTAACTGTTTTCACTAAGGGAATGAGATAAAAAGCCATCCAGAGAGCTGTTGGCACCCACTCTCTGTCACTGTAGTCACACATTAAAAATTTTTTTTCAGTCTTTTTTTTTTTTTTAAGAGGCAAATGATATATGGAAACAACAAATTACGTGGAATGTTTATGTTTTGAACTCTGTTTGGATTCTGAAAAGCATCCCATGGGTGTTCGGATTTCCTGTAAACCAACAAGCAGTCCCTCCTTCCCTTAACCACTGCCTCCTTTGGATGAGAGCATGGTAGTGGGAAACGCATCCAAGTTTTCAGCATGAGCTGACAAGGGCTTTAGATTTCGACAGAAAGGTGGATAGTAGAATCACAAATGTGAAAAATCAGCCTGAACCACCCTCCACAGCTCATTACAATAAAAAGGTAATTCTCCTGTCCTTCATTGAATAGGGTTAAATTGCCCAGGCATCATTTCCCTGTACCTGCATGTCAGTGTTTCATATTTGGGACAATTTGAATTGCATTATCAGACATGTAAAATGTAGTTTTAATAAGTAGACCAAGAAAAAGTAATGAAATATGCAATGGAATTGCATAAATCCATGGACAATATAATTATATAGTACACATACACGATTTACAATGCCCGGGATGACATCTACCAGAAAAAGTAAAAATGTGATAGATTTTTAGACCAGCTGGGCTCTGAGTTGATTTTCTCAGCCATGTTTGACATTGAAACTGGACAGGTATGGTTTCTTTATTAATATTTTCCTCTATGAGTAATAAACTATAAATGAATAATGCATCTCTAAAAAGGAAAAGTCTACTGAGAAGACAGAAAATAATACTTCTAAATTCCTAGTTCTACATGGAACTGAAATTTCCATTATAGAAAGGAACTATATAAGAATATCATGTATGGGTATGCAATATTAATAATCTGTTGGACTGTGTGCAAGAAGAAAATATTAAAATTTTCTGAAAATATACATTCTTATTTTTAGATTCTACAGTCATTGTGTGATGTCATTGCTAGGATCATTTCATTGTTAATTCAGATTTTAATGCATTTACAATAGAAGGCTCTCCAGAAAATTCCCCCTCCCACCCTTTACTCTCTTGGCCTTCAGATACAGTCTAAATATATTTGATCTATGTCATGCATAACCTTGTATATTACACAACTTTCTCTCCTTATACAGAATGTTATTATTTAATAAGTTGAACAGAAAGAAGCCAAGTCAGCGATTTATACTAGTTTACTGCCAGCCCAGTCTTTGAAATATGAAGAAATGCCTTTTTCTTAAAGACTGTGGAAAGCATCTTACTATTCCTCTACTCCTAATTTCATTTTACTTTGAAATGTTATAAAAATGACAGTCATTTTGAAATAGATGTCTGAGTCACGTTTTCATTGCTGTGTGCATCAAGATGGTCTGTCTGCATGACTGAATGCCTGGCTTCTATCTCCCCCACCCCCACCACACACACGTGTACAATGAGTGGCACAGCAAAGAGTGGCATAAAAGCTAAACAAAATACCCAGAGGAGCTGAAAGATGCACTAATATGACAGCTGATGAAAAGCCCTTGCTTCAAACTGATTTAAGATAACTTGTGATACGGATGAGTACTTGGAGAAGGTCTGGGAAGATTTTCATTGTTCAGGTTTGAATGATCACACCCACCCTCTACTCTAGCTCCCTCACAGTGACAAAAGCTTGGCAAGATTTTTCCTGAGAGAGCCCCTGTATATTCAGCTGGGTCCGATCTTGTGGTGGGATTAGCTTGATTCTGGGTCTCCATTCCTTTCTCAGTTTGCTAAGTATTTATTTGGGGGCTAAGTCCTCTTTTCCATACCTCTCAGCCATGTGTTATTGATTATAGAGTTCCAGAGGGCAGGGCCTTTGTCATTTTCACTTGCCTTTTATTTTTCCTCTTGGTAGCAAGGTGTTATGCAGATGTGGACACTTAAGAAATACTACGGTGCTGAGCTTTGTTGCCCCTACATAAAAGGAGACATGGCCCAAGTGAAAGTAAGTGCAAGTGGGCTTAATTATCCATCTGAAAAAGATGGGAAAGTGTTTGAACAGCACACACTTTTATAAGGACAACAGGGCTCTCTCTTTGGGTATCTTCTTCCTAGGGTACAAGGTTGTGAGAAGGAAGTCAGGGGCAGGAGTGGTTTTGTTCAATAGAGGTAGATTTGAAGTCCTGCCTTGGCACTTAGTGCTGTGTGACCTTGGGCAAATTATTTAATCTCTCTGAACCTCAGTTTCCTTTGGGAAGAAGCCCAGAGACTAATACAAATTATCCAATGTTGCTGTGAGAATTAAACATGGCATCATGGATAAGCACATTGCTCAATATCTGCCATACAGAAGGTATTTCACAAATGTTAGTTCCACCCAACTATGCTTACAAGAGGACAAAGTCCATCTCCTTTCTTCCTCTACTCCTGAGCACCTGTGGCACTTATGTCTGATCTATCTGTTTTTTGCCCTTGGCCTTTATTTTAACTCAACTTTCCTTTTTGTGCCTAACCATCCCAATTGCTGCCTGAAGACATAAACCTAAATGTAACATAGAACAAGAAAACTAACACAATGTGCAATAGGCAAATATCCTCAGCTTTGGGAGATTATTACTGTTTCTCTTGTACTACACATATTTCAAAAAAGATTAGAATTTACTTGATACCATTTGTTGCCCGAATTAATTTGCTTCAGACCCTCCCGAGGATACCAGGCAGCAGACAGAGGCATGGATTGAGACCAAGAGCTTGGCCAAAGCAAACCACACTTGCCAAGGTACTTTGGCCTGAAGTGGAAAAGCCATAGAGGTGAACTTAACTGAAGTTCACAAATGAAGCCAAAAATTAAATGCAAAGGTAACAAAAAACAAAGTCTAAGATATGAGAGATGGATGCAGATTTTCTGGTTTGCATGGTAACAGGAAAGAAATGGGAAAATAGATAACTAAAGAGTATTAAATGGTTGTCATGATGAGTGTAACTGGCCTGCCCCCTCAGCTTACTGTTAGCACTTGGCTGATGTGGATGTTTTGAGGTTGTCTTAAAGAAAAAGGACTGAGGCAAAGAATCCTGGAAATTGAACTCCAAGCCAGACTGCATGTGACTGTCTAGGTAGAAGGCAGCTCCCTGGTTCTCCTGACTGGTTAGAGCCCTATTTACTCTGCAGGTTAAAGAGATCTGCAGTGGTAAGAGCCATGCCTGACCCCTCTCACACTTCTTGGTAATCCAAATATCTATCATTGACGCCATGATAGAGAAGTTGTCAAAGAAAAGAAGTTGTCTACTTTGGTACGTGCTGCATATTTCCAAACCTACTGCCCGTAGCAGCGGTTTGCTGAGCAAGTCCATAGTTCTCAGTATTTCTCAGAAGAGAATACATCTTTCTGCAGACAACTTTGGGGAAAATGTTGTCTAATATCTCTTTAAAGCGTAAAGTCTTTAGATAGTCTAACATCGATGGTTGTGATACTCTTTCCAATGCAGAGTCATACCCACCCCTTCTCCTGGATTTGTCTGTAACTGCTGGTGAGTGTCGTAACATAAATGCTAAAATGGGAATATATTTTTAAGTAATTGACTGAAGTTTTACCCATTTTCTGTGACTCACATAGCTTGTGGTGTTTCCACCATTGAGTTAAGGATGCTTACGGTGCTTCAGGAAGGGACAGAGACCAATAAGTGTACAAAGGACAGAGGCGGGACAGAGGCCGGGTCCCCAGGTGTGGTAAGCTACAAAAACTCTGACGCTTACCAGATGCCAGTTTAAAAATGGGAAAGAGGAGACAGTTTAAGAGAAAAACAACCCTAACGGAAGATAAAATTTCAAATTGCCTAAAAGTGTATCAGCAGTGGGTGTGATTTTAACTGCCTACTTTGCCATCCTCTCACATCAAATGACACCAAAACATTCCTCCCGCTTTCCACCCTTCTCCACTACAACTAACAAGAATAAAGGCTTCAGACCAGAAAGAAGTCTTAAAAGTGAGAAAGTGACTTTTTCCATAATTCTGATTCATAGTGAGTATACTTCATGTCTGCTATGAAGTCTCTTTAAGTGAGAAATCTATACAAAGTATGACCCTTCCTCTCTCACTTTCATTTTGGATCTTGTAGGATACTCTGGCTCATATTCCAAAAGAAAGGAAGAAAAAGGGATCTAGCATTTACTGACCACAAAGCATGTCTAGGTGTTAATTATTATGTACCTTTGTACATATGTGTAAATATATGTGTGTATGTGTATATATATTCTCTGACTTAAGTTTCACTCAAGCCTATGTGATAAGCATTAGTATATTCAGTTTATTAATGGGGATCTGAAGCTAAGTGAGAAGCTAAATAACGTTTTGGGGTTACACAGATAATAAGGAGGAGATGCGTGGTTCACACCCAGGGTGGCTTAATCCAAAACCATGTCTTTTACCCTCCTTCTTGTTGACTTATATTACCAGTAAGTGAAAAAGATACTATTCAAAATTGGAATCTTGAACTCTAGATCCTTGGAGGACTTATTTTTGTGGGTCTCTGTCTTGAGCGTGACAAGCATGTCTGCTACATAACACTGTGTTCTGCTCACTTAGTCTTGGATACGCTGGTGTGGATGCATTCTAATAGGGTCTACCTTGGTTGTAAGGTTCTGTGGCCTTCTCTCTACAGAGTCATGGGGAACTCCTATCTTGGCATGAGTAGAGTTTAGTTTGGATGATCTGGACTTTGAATACTCAGGGAAAAATTCCCTACTTCAAAAAGAGCTTTAAAAATATTTTTATACTTACTTACACAAGACCTAGTATTCAGAGAAAAGCTTAATTTCAAACACTCCCACCCCCAATTTTTTAAACAGTTTATCATCTGTGTAAAGAACACATCGATACCAAGTACACACATTCAATGTAAATTAAAGATTTGAAATTCTTTTCACAAAAATTCAAGTATTGTCCCTGGTTCTTGCAAAATGTCTTCTCCCCTCAAATCCAAGACTTTGAACTTTTGGGTTTTAGTCAGAATGATGTGTTTTTTTACTCAAGCTGAATTCCTGGAAGATAGAATGCTTCAGTCTTCTGCAACCGTGGACAAACAGAGCCACACTGCATTCATGTTGGCAGTGAGGATACTTCCTCACATTTTGGTTTGCTGAAACATCATGCCCTTAAGTGGGTTACTCAGGTGGCACATTCACCCCAATGATGGAAACTTAACCTGACTCAAACCCAGAAATAATCTTCATAAAAAGGGCCATTAAAAATATTTTGTATGATATTCCTAATCAAAGTTTTCATAAGCCAATTGACTAGTAAATCAATGAATGTTAAAACAATAGAATAAACACAATGAAATAAAATAAAACAAAGAATTTTCAAACAAATATATCTGTGATTATAAGAAATCTGTTGAATACCTCAGAAAATAAAAAGGAACCATTTTATATAGCTATACTTGCATCTTTCAGGTAACTAATAGTACATTAATTCTACATTTAATTTGCTGTATTTTATCAATGTCTAAAACTATACTTATGTGCTTAAATCCATTTATTAGTGAGCAGCTCTTTGAAAAATGCAGCTTTCATAGAAAAAATTTTATGTTTTATTTTCTATCTCATTTATTTGCATTTATTATTCTTTCTGTTTGCCAGTCATTCTTGTTTGTGCATGGTAAACAAAGTCTTTAATTGTAAAGAATATTTTTTAATTCCATCCCCCTCCTCCATAAATTGGAAGGAATGAGAAGTCACTAACTGTGTATCTCTGTGGCTATCGTATATATTCTGAAGTTAAGACTCGTGTTGAGAATGAACCGTGGAGGGTTGGCTGGATTTCAACTATGTCATTAGGGAAACGGTGCTCATACACTGAGTGTTCCTGAGAACTCTAGCCCTGTTCAATGTGCTTCCCGAACATTTTTGTGGTCCCGATTTGAAACTTTCCAATCAGTTTCAATTTCCACGTCCTTCTGCAAGTCCAGAGTCTGGCTGTGCCTTGCAGAGGAAGTGCCAGCATTCCATGAGAACAACGGTCTCTATGGAATTTTTGGCCTGACCAGAAGCAAGAAGAACAGGAAACGTTATTTTAAAAAGTCCCGTTTTTCACACTGCTGATGTCTGGAGAGTCGAGATAAGCTTTGAGCCTACTTCCAAATCTTTGGGTGCTCCTCCAAGCATGCTGTAAATGGGGTGTGAAACATAGCCTGCTGAGGTGGGATTGGACAGTGATCAAGACGAAACAGAATTGGCAGTAGGGCTTTTCTCCGTTTAGTTTCCAGGATGGTGGAGGTGAAGCTGGAGTTTTCCCATCCTTAATGCCTTATCTAGAAGACAGCTCTGTGAATACTGGTCCAAAATGTTACTTTCCTTTTTGGTAAATATTATACTTTGAGTTGTTGAGTTTTAGTGAGCTAGAGAGCCCAAAAGTAATCTTTATTCTTGCAATATTTATACATAGAAGCATTACTGAAATAAGAATGCATGATTCCTTGGATTGGATTACATAGTTGTGACATAATTACTTTATTTTTAGTTCTTAGTGCTTAATGGAAACATGACATGGAAGTGAGTGCTGGGGCAGACACTAAGTTGCGGAAGTGACTGGGAATGGTTAAGAAACTGTCATTGACTTTCTCAAGTTTCTGTACATTTTACTTCTTCAAAATATCAACAATTTCCTTACTTTTACCTGTGGATTTAGAAAATATGTAAATCATTGCATGTTTGGAAGCTGTTTGTGATAAAATACTACAGCAAGCTCTCCAAAGATCTTTTTTTTAAAAAAACACATTAGTATTTCCAAACCTAGAACTATATTGTAAATATGTTAGCGCTGTTAAAGATCCAGGTAATATATATAAGGAGGGGAAAGTATTATTACGAGTTTAGTAAAGGAAAGCATCATGTACAATAGTGCTTTTAAATTTGAAGATTATCCATAACAGGCCTCATATATTTACCTATTTTATACCCAATGTTACTTTAAGTAGAATGGAGAGAAATTAATATTCCAGAAATGAATAATTCTGTGAGTAATGCCTGAAGCAGTCATTTGCTCTCTCTGAAAAATGCACAAGATTTATGACCATTTTATGTCTAGTTGTCTAGGAATTCATGAGAACAGAGAAGATGCAAGACAGATTTTTAGACACTGGACACTATTGCATGGCAATAATTGAGAACAAAAATTCATCTGCCTCTGCTAATAACCAGTGCCCCCTCGCATTTGAATTAAGCAAGTAGAGTGATTAAGTATTTCAATGACAGCATTTACTAAGTGGATCCCTCAAAAATGTCCAGGCTTAGGGCAATCAGAACGTTTGAAATGAAGGACACTTTTTTACTTTAACATGGACAATGACTCCTCTAACTGAATACTGTTTTCAATTTTCTCCTCATCTTTCTACTCTTCAAGCAAAAGGATAGATTTCTTTATCGTATACTTAGCATGTCCAATCTCTGGGTTTTTACTTGTTCATTTATAATGCTTTCTCCAACATTTTCTCTGAAGTCTTCAGTTATATTATGTTGGAGAGAGAGATAGAGATGTGATATATGCATGTATTGGTATATATAAAAATATAGCTATAGATAGATACATAAAAGCAACTTATAATGTTGCACCTTAATCAGAAAGCTGTAAACAAACATAAGGTCACTATTAACATGGATTTATTACCCCTTGGCTGAAGAAGATAGTCTCTGCAAGCAGAGGCTTAAAGTTTGTCTACTTATGCCTTCACAATGAAGTCCTTCAGGAAGAGGTCATATTAAGATCACCTTGTCCATTATTTTTAAGGGAAAAATACCAGAGTCCAAGAAAAACTACAAAGTTAACATAAATATTTGACAGCAAATCCTGATTTTTCAGAGGCAGGGCAGGGAAATGTTAAAGGGATAGATAGATGGTTGAGGAGGTTTCATTCCCTACAAATGAAATCATGTCAGCACCATCAGCCTCAGTTTACTCAATGGCTCAAATAGTATTTTTCTCCATTTATGAACATTAAAGTTATCGATATCATTTATCAATACTATTTAATAAAGTTTAATAATAAATTTGTGATCATGTACAATTTGCAAGCCAAAAAATAATGCAACACAGTCCTTGTCCTTCAAGAGTTGATTTCTTATGGGACAAAATGAATGCACAAGAGCTCTTACTTCTGCATCTGGACATTGGAGTGATGTATTTGGGATGAAATCTCTCCAATCTATTATAACCAAATAGCTACTTGAAACACTTTGTAATTTGAGAGAAGGTATATGTACACAAATCCATAAATAATGTGACCTTCTAGTTTTCAGGGTGTTTTATAATCTCCAACATACTTTCACAAACATATGCTACAAATGTATGAACTGGGAGGAGTGGAGTTTATAGGAGACAGAGAATCAGAAAAGTAATTAACAGAGCTGGGTCTGGAGTCAAATTTTCTAACTCCTATTATTTTTCTGTTTCTGTTGTACTATGGACTTTTTCAGTTGAGAATGACTAGGGTAAAAAATGATTCCAAAATTTTCAAGGGCAGCAGAAATTGTACTATAAGAATTGTTTATATTAAAAAAATAAAGGACAGATTCCTCTTAGTTTCATAGCAGTACCATTTTAAGGGTACACACACAAGTGTACATCCTCAAAGAGTTAAAAATGAATTATTATATTTATTTGCTTACCTTGGCATCAGTTGCAACATGACTTAAAGGCAGTGACATGTGGCAGAAAGAAATCAATAACTAGAAATAGTTAGATATGCCATGGCTCTAGTTTGAAAGGGCAATCATTTCATTTTTCTTTAGTACTTCATGGACTTTGTCACCTTAAATTTAAAAAAGAAGAGACCAAAGTGGATCTGAAAGTTTAATATATATTTGAAAATTTTTTATTAAAGTAGTTATCAGCCTTCAGTGTCTCTTGTTATTGTCTATTGTGTCCAATTGTGAATATCATGTGCATTCCACAAGAACTAATTTGTGTTGTTTAGGTAGAACTGTTGGATTTATTTACTTGGCCTTGATTAGATTAGATCTGGCTTTATCGGTTGGGTCATTCTGTTTAACTCCTTATACTTATGTTTTAAACATTATAATAAAAGGATGAACACTTCCCATCAGTGCCTGTTCACAATCATTTATCCTTAATGTGTCTGAAAGAAACAGAGAGAAATGAAAGAAGACACTTTCTCATTCATGATTCTTTTAAAAACTGTTCTCTTGTCTTCGCCCCTCCCATCCTAATATCGCATGCATGGCTTGTTCTCAGCCTGCTCTGAGACAAGCTAGGGCAGGCCCTGTAATACGATTCAAATTGCAATCTCATGTCTTGCATCCCCCAAACACCTCATCTCCCATGCAACCTGGAACCTTCCTTCCAGTCCCCAATTAGACTAATATCTCTGCCCAGCTCCGATCGGGGGTGATGAATCGGCTGGGAGGGTGGGGGAAACGAGACGATCTTCTCAGCTCCTCTGCATTCCCATAGGCACGCAGCATTTGACAGATTGGGCAGAACTGCCACGAAAGAGTCTGACACAGATGGTGTAATTAGAAAATGCGAAGTGCGAGTGTGAAATTTATCTTTGATCAGCACCTCCTTGCCAGATTGTCATCTATGTTAATATGATGATGGCTTCTTGGAGATGGATAGAAGGAAACAGCAGCCTTGAAGAGGAAACAGAGACTGTTCACTCCATAGAGAAGATATTCTATTTACTTCTGAAATCCAATCAATTTCAACAGGCCAAAATGAAATTGTACTTATTTAATTCATATGGAAAACAAGCCTAACCTGATTCACTCACTTTATTAAGCCTATAATCAATATGGTAAAATCTGAGCTTTAGTTGGAAGGGGAGACATGTTAATTTTTTATGGAGTAATAAATAAAAAAATACAATCTATAATTGTAGGAGCTATTGAAGACAATGTGCATCTCTATTCATCAAGGCTCTATGAAAAATGCATAGAAGAAAATCACTATACTCCATAGCATTAAAACTCTAGACACTGCCAGCAAAGTTTTATTTTCTACTTTCCTTCTGCTCTTTTTGCTTTAAAATAATATCTATGATTTTTATTGAGTCCAAAGTATACCAGCCTTATTTTCCTTGAGGTTTTGGATTTTATACTATATTTAGAAATTTGGAAATTAAAAAAAATATATTAATAAAACAGGTTTTTAGTCAAAACTTGAACTTGCTTCCTTTTCATGTTATCTTCCTGAAAAATCAGGACATTTGCTGTGAGAGAGACCAAGTGTAGTCATAAACCATTTCTTAAGTTTTTTATACCTAATAACAGTCATCTTTTCTTTGGATGGCTCAAAAGGTTCAGGTTTACAAGCAACTATGATAGACTACATTTTGCTATAATCTACTCAAATGTTCACATTGATGGTGCTAATTTTCAGGAAGGTAAATTAGCATAATTAATGACCAGCCAAATTTGGGGGTAATACAGTATGTAATTAACATTAGAGAGTTCTGTTGTACCACCTGCCCCCACATTTCATTGTTGCAGGGATCGAACTGTACAGGAGGAAATTTTCCCCTTTGCTGCACTGAGCAGAAAGCAGCTTTCTTCATCAGAATAAGCCATTAGCTGTAATGGCATGTAGGTGTAATGGAATGTGCTCGAAACATCTGTGCTGAGAGCAGGGGAGAAATTGCTGCATGCAGTCGTAGGCCTTTGGGGAGCTTGATTAAGGGTTGCTTCAGAGAACTTGAGATCTGGCTTGGGATGCAAAAACAAAAAAAAAAAAAAAAGGAGAGAGAAAGAGAAGAAAAGAAAATAATGCTAATAGATTTACAGATGTACTGCAGGGAGAACAAAGGATTTTTAATTTTTTTCTTCCTTTATTGCTCTTATATTGCATCTGTTCTCTGTTGGGCTTTCACTTATTGAAGTGATCTGGAAAAAATGTAGCTTTAAATGCAGTTTAGTGGGAAAGATCCTAGCTGTAGAAATAAAATAGCTTGATTTTTCACCCCTTGGTTAGCTAATGGAAAGTTCCTCACAACGTGTATTTAGAAAAATACTAAATATTATTTATCTTAAGTGTTATCTTAAAATTAATCTCACAAAACAACATGAATATCCAGATTTGGGGCTGGAAATAATTTCTTGTTTTTTTATCAGTCTGCACACAACAGTTCTTGCAATTTATCAACTTACTGGTTAATTCATTTTGAACTGTTTAATTCCAATAGTATTTCCAAGAGTACTTTGAGCTGATTTTTGAACTCATTTTTAAACAAAATTTGCATAAATATATGTATTATAGGTAATACAATTTTAACTTCTGAGGACAATGGAAATTTTTTTCTACTCATTTATATTTTTTTCAGCAAATACTTATTGAGCGCTTGCTATGTGCAAAATATTGTTTGGGTGCTGGGTATTTGGTCACCATTGCTGAGAATGTAATAAATTACATTTGGCAACAAGCATGGCCAATTGCATCAGCTCAACCATCTCCTTATTCCATGCTGACTGCTGAAACCAAATCGATCATGCAGTGACACACATTGATTGCTAAAACAACTCAATTGAATGCATCGATTATGATGAGCTTTGGCCATTTTAGAAGTGTTAAAGAAAAAAAAACTAGCTTTACTATGGCTTTCACCTTTAAAATAAACAAAAAGAGAGTTATATTTAGATAATGGGTGAGGGAAGGGTTAAATTTAGGAAACTAATGTAACCAAAAGAGAATTAGCATTCTGCATGGGACAGATGTGAATGTATTGCCTAGAAAATTAGAAACAAACCTGAAAATATTGGGTGATTTTATGATTAGGTAAATCTTACACTTTCTAATTATAAATGACAATGAAGCACTCCATTCGCTGGAATCTATCTTCCTTATGAAATAAGAAGCTTGCTGAGCTGGTGCCAAAAATTCCTTGCACTGAAGTTTAAAATATGTAGGGAGGCAAGAATGTAATAAAAATTCAAAAGCTAATAATATTATGGTGGCTGGCATTGTTTACAATGTAGAGCACCTGCTGTTTGAAAAAAAAAAAAAAGGAAGAAGAAAAAGTGAAATCATCAAACTGTTCCTAAATGGAAAATCTGGGCTCTCTGCCAATTACACAATGTGTTTCAGGTGCACTGTAAATAGGAACAATAAAAGGTGCAGAGGAAAGAATATGAAATGTTAAATCTCAAATACGTGAGAATATTAATATGATGTTTCTTGAAAGAAAATCTTGGGACTCTTCCAGTGTTCTCCTTTGCAAGGAAGGGGTTTAAAAATTTTACACAGCATATGTAAAGTTCTAAAACTTTTAATTGCCTTTATCTTAAAAAGAATATATATGAATGCAAGAGCATTTGCTTCTGCAGCATTGCCCTTAGTTGTTTCAGACAGAAAGGTCCATCTAGACCTGCAAATGTGAATTACATGTCTCATTTCTTCCAATCTCTCTTGATTGTGTGTGTGTGTGTGTGTGTGTGTGGCAGTTTGGAGAATTAGATCCTGAGGGTAAGAAGAGGAGAAAAAGTAACTTCTGTTGTTTATTGTTGAATACTAACTTTCTACATCAAAATTAGCATTATGAGCAACGACAAAATATCAGACACAAAAGGTGGTGGGTTGTCTTATTTCTATCTTCTCACTATGAAGCACTTAATAATGGATTCCTCCAGAATTAGACACCTATTTTTACCAGCTAACAACTCACACGTGCCAAATTTCCCTTTCTAGTTCGAATGTTTTCCTTTTTCAATGAGGCATTTTAAAATCAAGTCATCTTTGGAATGTCTATTACATTCTAAAATGCCAATCTTTCACAAATCAGACTGAAACATCATTTTAATGCATATCTTTTAAAAATAATTGCTGAAGTGATACAGTGTTTTACAATGGTACATGGAATCTAACCTTTAAGAACTGAGTATTTTTCAAATATACAATATTTCCAGAAACTGGAAATACAATTATTTTGGTCATGTCTTTTGGACACTGAAAATTGCTAAGAAATAAACAGTTGCAGAGTGTTTGAGGTAAGTTGTGTTTGTTTTGAGTCAAAAAAGTAAATGGGACTATCCAAGACCTCCTAAAATGTCCATACCACAAGGGCGACGGTTAGTACAAAGAGGTGGGCTTCGCAATGAGACAAAACATGGAAAAACAATCCTCACCTTTGTACACCTGTTCCACGTGGGAATATATTTGTTGTTCTACCATTTACTGGTTCAGCCTGAGGAAGTTACTTAATCTTCCTAAGCTCAGTTTCCTTCTGTTTAAAAGTGGATCCAAATCATATGTAATATGTATGACTTTTAATGAAGGTTAAATGAGATAATACAGGTAAAGCATGTAGTCTAATGATTGATACATAGTAAAGGCTTCAAAGATTTAGCTAGGTAGCTAGTATTCGTTCTAAAATATTTTCGTTTTCTGTATCGCAGCTGTCAAGAGGTGAGAGAAGGCATTTACAATTGGCACTGTTTCAAAGGACTCCAGATTCCTTCAAAGAAATTGGATTTCCCAAATATGTTCTCTCACATGTTTTCATCTTGCATTATCAATGGTGGAAATTCCACAAGTCATTCTGATAGTGGTTTACTTTTTTACTTTACTACCTCACATTAGCATTCAGGACACTATGTAAGGGAATGGAATATTATGAAGAAATAGAGCCCAATGCTATCTAGAGTTCCTTAAAGAATATGAATTAGAGTTGGTAAGAAGGTAAAGGAGCTAGCAGAATAGGAAATGGATAATCTTGACAATAAGAATCTGGAAGTGCACAGTATAGCACAGCAGAAGATTAGAAAATAGAACGATCAGATTAAAAAGATTAGAAAGAAAATTAGAAAATGAACTTTGCTTTAAACAGACTTGTGTTTGATTCCTGGTTCTATCATCTGTTACTATCTATGAGCCTTTGGGCATAGATCTTCTTCAGCCTCAGTTTCTCATCTTTAAAATGGGGATGTTAATACCTACCTCATTATTAGAACTAAATGGCAAAATGGCTAGCAAAGTTTCTGACAAATAGAATATGCACATAAATATTTGTTGCTTATACCCTAAATTGTCTTTGACCTTATCTCCCTTTTTAGATTTATTTTCAGAAATCTACACACATACACTCTCTATAAAAATATAGAAGACATTTATAATAAAGAAATTTAAGCTCTTTTAATAAAGAATAATCAGGAAAGTTTATTTCAAAAATAACTTCATGACTGAAGTTTCAAATTTCAGACCTTCTTCAATCAATATTCTCCAATTCTCCAATCTGCAAAAATTACACTACATCTCCATATTTCATCATGTAAATAAGTTAATATGATGTTGCTAGTTTAGTTCTTCCAAATTTGGAATTAAGAAAACAAAAAAAGAGATTTTCAAAACAGCAAGATTTTATGAAATATACAGGAATTAAGTTTTTCAATTTTGTCAATTCATTTAAACAATCTGTGGCTTTAGACACCACCAAATATTTAGTGGGTACATTGGATTGTCTCCCAGTCATTTAATGCCCAAATTATTGCAATTATGTTCTTATTAACTCTCATCCCCTTCTCCAAATACCTTTCAAAATCATCTCTCCTTAGAGGACAGTGATGTTGTAATTGTTCTCCCTCTTAAATTGTCTCCTCTCTTAAATTCTGAAAATTGTCTCATAAATCATAATTACAAAATATTGAACAGTTAAATATTTCGTTATTAATCTGATGCAGCTTTCGATTCTACTCTTATACAGATATTAGGCTATTACATTAGTGCAGTTTACTGATATTATCTTGGATGCATATTATCTTTTTAAGTACAAGGCATAACTTCTAAAAAGGCAATGATAGCATTCAATACCTTGAATGAATATGATCTCATATTGATTAAAATGATGGTGATTACTTTGATGAAAGCACTTAACATGTGCAAAACAGAAACAAACATTCCAGATGAGTCAGCGACAAATTCTGCCTGTGGTCAGAAGAAAACAACACTCCCAAATCTGTAGCCTGATCACCTCCCTAATTGTTAGTCTTGTTTGTGGAGCCACTTTTCCAATGACATCCGAAGAAAGATTATCAGGGCAATGTGCAATCTTTACCTGCTTTTACCAAGTTACAGTCACAATAAGAACCAATGGATGTTTCTTTGACTAGATAATAAAGGAATATCTGAGCCCATCTCCACCAAGAGACATTTGACACATCTTCTGCATACAGAAAACAAACATTCATATTTATTTATTTATTATTTCAGGATATTATGGGGGTACAAATATTTTGGTTACAAGTTCTGACTTTGCCCCACCCAAGCCAGGGTTAGAGGCATGCCCTTCCCCCATACAATGCTCACTGCATCCATTAGTTGTGAGTTTATCCACCCCCACCCCCAACACCCAATGAATATTACTACCATGTGAGCACCTTAGTGTTAATCAGTACCAATTTGATGGCAAGTACATGTGGTGCTTATTTTTCCATTCTTGTGATAAACAGTTAAAACTCTTTCAATGTTTTCTAAATTCATTGCATTTTTTAAGGTTTTTTGTGAATAGTGGCATTTGAAAAAACTATAGCTAGTTTTAATCCTTGGCTAGATGCTTAAAATAATGGCACTATCTACTGTTTTTAACAATGTAATAAATTGTATTAAAACCTTTGGGATTCAAATTATACACAGACGTCTCAAATCTGCTTTATCAAATAAAGCCATTTATTAGATCATTAACTGAAAACTCTGAGACATTACTGGCTTCTGGTGTGACTTGATCCCAGGACTCAGATAATTAACAAGGGGCAGGCTCTCTCCATCCTGCCACCATACTCTCTGTGTTGGCTTTACCCTCAAATTTCACCTATCGGTTCATTGACTGCTCCAGATTTAAATACCCTCACATTCAAACCCAATGGAAAGCAAAAAGAGTGTTCCTGTCACTCCTTTAGAAATCCTGAGTTTAGCAGTGATTTCCGTGGTTGGATCCCATGCTCATCTTACTGTCACTGCAGCTGGGGAAATGTGATGCCTCCATTGGCCAAGACCACTTCCGTGCCTCTTGTTGTTCTAGATTCAGGTATGGAAAAAGATTTATCCTAATACATAGTCTAAGAGTAGGTTTATGTTTCCCATAGGAAAGTCAGGATATGGTTGCTAAAAGAAGGGAAAAGGTTACTGGATAATCGATGAAAGAGTAGGAAACTTACTATTGTATACTCAGACACTAGACTAAAATATGGCACATAGCAGATTCGAGACATCTATGTGTTGCCATCTCAAATAGTCTGCATATCAGAATGAGCATGTGAATCAGACAAAACTGAATATTAGTTTTGTTCACTCAAATAACAATTATGCAATACCTAGATTTTATTGAATTAGCTATATGATCTTTGATAGCAATTTATTACCTGGGCTAAAATAGTGGAATGAACAAAGGAAAGTGATGTGGATGACAATTCCACATAAAGCTTATGTTTTAAAAAGAATTGCCTCATGTGAAGAAGGTTGTAAAAGTCAGTAACTCTCCATCACAGATCGAATTTTTCCAAATTACACCCATGGCGAAATACTAGGAATACAAAAGGAACATGTGCAACACATTGCAGTTAACAGAATGCCTACAAAAAAATTGTATCACTCTCCTTTGTTCATTTATTACTTCTCTAAACTCTTTCCTATGCATAGCCTAGTTATGTCATCTGGAGTATGGGTGGCCTTGAAGGCCTTGGTCTTTTAAGTAGGGAAAAAGGGACTTGAAAGAATTTAAAGAGAGTCAAAATGTAATCTGGCTCTGATTTGTTGTTGACAAACAGCAAAATAAACTATCAGAAGGAAAGAGAGACAGGGAGGTAGACAAGAAACGAGAAATAAAAATAACAGGGGTGCTAGGATGGACAAAGTAAACTAGAAATGATTATTGAGTGACTAGTGCTTTTACATATTTATCTTATTTTTCCCTTCCTGCTCTTTTCATGCCTTTGTTACCAAATTAGTACACATTCATTTTTACAATAATAATCTTACAGAATTGTATATGGTAAAAGTTGAAACCCCTCTTCCAATAGCACTCCACAAGGTTAATTATTGGTGATATTATGGTATGTTTTCCAGACTATATACAAAAGATTGTTCCTTCCCTCTGACCCTCTCTCCCTCCCTCCCACCTCTCTCTCTCCCTCTCTCTTTCTCCAGAAAAGGTATCATCCTCTATGTATTATTTTGTAACAAGCCTTTTTCTTTCAACACTGTATCCTGAACAATCTTCCAAGTCAGGACATCAGAGTGTGTGTGTGTGTGTGTGTGTGTGTGTGTGTGTTTTCTAAGGATGTATGGAATGCAATAGCTTGATTTTACTCTAATATATCTAACCATTTTATTAATGATGGATGTATAAATGGTCTCAATTTTTTTTACTTAAAAAAATTGCTTCAATAAACCTGTTGTACATCTGTCCTTACCTAATCACGTGAGGATTCCTATAATATAGATTCCAAGAAATGAAATGTTGGATTGAAAGAAGTACAGATTGGAAAAATACTGCCAAAATGCTATAAAAATTTTTGTATCAATTTATAGTACCAGCAATGGTGTTCGAGAGTGCCTATTTCCAAACAGTCTCGAGAGCCTTGTCCTAGTCTTTTTAATTTTTGCCAATATTATGAGAAAAAAATGAAATTAAATTTTAAATTTGATTTACATTTCCCTGATCATTTATCCCATTTAATGCACACTATAACCATGTGAAGTATGTATTATTATCATCCCAATTTACAGATTTAGAGACAACATTCAAAAAAGCTTTTACTTCGGTTCGGGTCAAAATGTCAAGATTTGGTGCAGCTAGTATTCAAAGAATAAGGTAGCCACTGCCAGGTTGAAGGAGTAGGCAGAGGGAGAGGAAAGTTTTAATCAAGAAATACTTTTGTCAACCTTTCACCTAATTCTTTACAGTCTGCTGTGGGCAATACAATTGAAGTTAAAAGACATTATTCTAAATCTTATAATTGGGTCTTCTATACAACTATCAATAACTTGTGAGGCAAACAGACAATTCTCTTGTAAGCCTAGGTGGGAAGAAGCCAGCTGTTGAGTTTTACCTCCCTTACAGGAGGCCCTGAATATTAATGAGAAAATCAGTGGTATTTTCATATTTTAAACAATTTGTAACTAATACCAATTAGAATAAATGTGTCAACTGAATAGGTTAGTTTAAAACACTACTAAAGGACTCAGGTTCTTATAAGGTAATTGACACACACTGTGTGTAATTCCTGGGGTCCAGATTAAAAGAATAAGTGGTTATCTCATGCATTCCACCAGCCCTTGTTCCCAGATGCCAACCTCAGGTCCCATAACGCATTAGGTTTTTCTTAATTACCAATTAAAATACATGCTACCTTCTGAAAGGTGTAATAAGGAGCCTTTTAAAACAATCTACTGCAGATATTCTTGTTTTGACTCCAGTTGGCAAGTACTGAAAATCACTTCTGTATTTTAGGAAAATAAGCCCAATGAGTTCATTCCTCCTTTTGGGTAGCAGATAATGCCAATTTCCTAAATGTGACCACAGCCTGAACACTAAATGATTATTTACATCAGGGGTGGGGAACCTGCGGCCTTAAGGCCACATGTGGCCTTCTAGGCCCTTAAGTGCAGCCTTTTGACTGAATCCAAATTTTACAGAACAAATCCTTTTATTTTTATTAATACATTTTTGCTCATCTTTTATATTTTATTTTATTTCAAAAATAAACATATTTAAAAAACCAAAGAATAAAATAAGTTCCAATGAAATATTCCTCCCAGACTGACTGGCTCAATTAGAACATTAGTAATCCATAAAGGCTAAGTTGATTGCTGCTACGTTCATGATTTAGTTCTAACTTCCTCTACCTAACCGGCACCACTGCTGCACAAGGCTGGTTGGTGAGAGTTTATGGGGTCAAGTACACAAGTCTGTTAAAAGCTTTTGACACTGGTGCACTGGGTTTCTGTTTGAAGTGAAATTTGTGAATAGTTGAACAGATCAGCAGTATTTTTTAATTCTGTCTGCTTAACAACCCATCATGTCAAAAAGACCAAGAGAATGCTGAAGGAAGAAAACAGATTTTTAAATGAGGATTGAGAATTACAATATTATCTTGTTTCTTCTAAAGATAAGATGATTTGCTTACTTAGTGATGCTGCAATATCAACATTAAAGAAATTCAATGCCTATCAGCATTATAACACTCATAAGGACCACAAATATTTTAAATCAGAGGGAGAGGTGTGAAATATTGTATTGAAGAAATTAAAAGATGAAAAGCAAAACAAAGACAGTTCTTTCAAGCAGCAATAAGACCTGGAAATAATTCCATTGTAGCAACTTATAAAGTATACTTACCTACTCGGGAGAAAAGGGAAGCCATTCAGTGATGTAGAAATTATGAAAGAATGCATTGTCAAAGTGGTAGATGCTTAGACCCCAATAATGTTTCAAGGTACAAACAACTGCCTCTTTCAAGGAGAACCATAACTGATTGGCAGTGTGAATTCACCTTTGACTTAACAGAACAACTTCATGCAATAATTCAAAAGGAAAATATATATTATTCAATCAATGAATCAACTGATACTACTGACTTGCCACAGCTTTTATACTTCATTTGGGTCATAACAGAAGATTTTCTTTGCTATGAAGAGTTATTACCTTTGGGCACTCTTTCTAACAGGACATGATGAATAGATATCTTCAATAACTTTCAAGATAAATGTTATGAAATTGGACTGAGTTTGGTAAATTTAGTGAGTGTACGTGCAGACAGTGCACCTTCCATAACAGGAAAATATGAAGGGTTTATTGCACAGATAAAAAAAGTATTAATACATCCAGATGCTCTCATTCCTTTTCATTGTATTTTGCATCAGCAAATCTCTGTGCTAAAGCTACTATTTTAAGTGACACTTTGCAACAAATTATAAGTATTGTTAACTATATTAGTGCAAATGTAACAGGGCATCGTCACTTTCATAATGTGCTAAAGTTGAACAACAAGGTATTCAGTGGGGATTTCCTGTATCATTCTAAAGTGCATTGGCTATCACAAGACAGGTGTTAGCCAAAATTTTATCTCTGTGAAACAGATAATTAAATTTTATGAAGAACAGCATCAGCAATTGAGAGAATATTTCTATAGGAATGCAGCATTTCTGTGTGATACCAAGTCAAATCAAAATGACTTGAATATTTCTTTGCAAGATAAAACTAAGTCTATATATGATGTGTGGCAAAAAAAAATCCAAGCATTTTGAAAAAAGCAATATTTTTTCAAAAGATTTCTTTCCAAAAGAAAATTTCAGATGAACATTTTCCCCAGTTAGCAAAGGTCATTGATGAGCAGGATGATATATAAGAATCATTTGAAGAATATACAGCTATTATAGACCTATTATTTGTGGAACACAATAAAAGGGTCACTGACTTTGAGAATCATGATATCACACTCAAAATAGTATTTCAGCCTTACCTAGTTGATATCACCAAGGCACCTAAAGAAATGTAGATGGAATTGATTAAGTTCTCAGTAGATGACATTTTAAAGTCATTGTTTGATGCTAAGAAAGATCCAATTGAAACATGGAAAAATGCAGAATACCCACGCCTTCAGCAACATGCCCGAAAAATGCTTTCTTACTTTTCAACCACTTATTGCTGCAAATCTACATTCTCCTACTTAACCCAAATCAAGAATCCCTTAAGATCACAAATGACTGATACCCACCTAGAGGATCAACTGAAACTGTGGACCTCTATGCTGCAACCAAATATTCAAATGTTTTCCAACAAAAAGCAGATACAACAAAGTCATTAAAAGATTAGTTAACTTAAAAATTAACAAATAGTTTCCATTTTTTGAAATTATTAAGTTCATAGTAGTTAGATTTTTACAAAATAATGTACATTTTTAAATATTTCTAATTGAAGTTTCTTGAATGTGATCTTATTTGATTACAGCTAAATAAATAAGGCCTTCCAAAATGAAAAGGTTCCCCACCCCTGATTTAGATATATCAAATACCTAACACAATACCTATCACATAGTAGACAATCAGTGTATATCAGTTCATTTGCCTTGGTTTTTGTCTTTATAGAAAGCAAACACAATAATTGAATGGATTTTTGAAATTTATCTGTGTTCTTTCTTTAGGGAAGTCTGATAGAACAATATTCTAAACTTTTAGCTATCACTACCAGCATTATAACAAAAATAAGAAAATCTAGATTCCAAAACAAAACACTTCACTTTATTTTCTTTTATTTTTCTGATAAAGATAGTTATTTTATTTTCTAATAATAAAATAATACATTTTCATTGGACTAAACAAAGAAAATGTAGACAAGTAATAGAACACAATACAACCTTCACATAACATCACTATACAAAGGAAACCATTAGGAACATTGTAGAGTATATTACCATTGTTATTATGTTTTCTAAACAGGAACCAAACCACCACAATCTGCTCTTTGTTATGAATATTTTCTATATATACAAAATTATGATTACTGTTTGCATATTGTCTAATTTAAACATATTTTACCAATCTTCTATTGAAGTACATTCATTCCTACTTTTCTATATTGAACACTAAGCTTTGATAAATATTTTGTGTGTATATTTTTGTTCACCTGGCCAGTTATCTTTAGGTGAATTCCTAGAAATGCAACTGCATGATCAAAGATTTACATGTTTTAAATGTTGCTGCATTATGTCAAATTGCTCTCAGGAGAGGTTGTACCAATCTGTACGTCCATCAGAAGATTATGACAATGGACATTTGGTCATACACAGGATATTGGCATAATTTTTTCACCTTTAACAATTTGATTAGTAAAAATTATATCTTGCTTTTTAATTTTATTTAAATAACTTGATTAATGTTATATATCTGCCTATTTAAGTCCTTATGTTTATTAATTAAAAGTGTTTTATTGCTAAAAATGCAAACAACCTATAGCATTTCATGTAGGCTTCATGTAGTCATATTCTTTTTGCTGAGAAATAATTTTACCTTGATAGGGACAGATCTGCATCTGACAGATGCAGATGGTGGTTGCTGAAATTTGGGGTGGCTGTGGCAATTTCTTAAAATAAGAAAACAATAAAATTTGTTGCATGTATTGTCTCTTCCTTTCACAAAAGATTTCTCTGTAGCATGTGATGCTATTTGATAGCACTTTACCCACAGTAGAACTTCCTTCAGAGTCAGAGTCAATCTTCTCAAACCCTGCCACTTCCTTATCAACTAAGTTTAGGTAATATTCTAAGTTCTTTGTTGTCATTTTGACAATGTTCATAGCATCTTCACCAGGAGTAGTTTCCATGTCAAGAAACCACTTTTTCGCTCATCCATAACGAGCAAGTTTTATCATACTCATCCACTCAAGTTTTATCATGAGATTACAATAATCCAGCCATATCTTCAGATTTCACTTCTCATTCCAATTATCTTGCTATTTCCACCTCATTTGCAGTTACTTCCTCTGCTTGAGTCTTGAACTCCTCCAAATCATTCATAAGGATTGGAATTAACTTCTTCTAGATTCCTGTTAATGTTGCTATTTTGACCTCCTCTGTGAATCATGAATGTTCTTAATGGCATCTAGAAAGGTGAATCCTTTATAGAAGGTTTTTAATCCAGCTTTGCCAAGATCCATCAGAGGAATCACTCTCTATGGCAGCTGTAGTCTTACAAAATGTATTTCTTATGTAATATGACTTCAAAGTCAAAAATACTCCTTGATCCATGGGCTACAGAGTGTATGTTGTGTTATCAAGCATGAAAATAACAGTAATCCCCTTGTGCACCTCCATCAGAGCTCTTAGGTGACTAAGTGTGTTGTTGATGTTCAATAATATTTTGAAAGAATCTTTTTTCTGAGCAGTAGGTCTCAACAGTGGGCTTAAAATTTTCAGTAAAACATGCTGTAAACAGATGTGCTGTCATCCATGCTTTGTTGTTCCATTTATAGAGCACAGGCAGAGTAGATTTAGCATAATTCTTAAGGGCCTTGGGATTTTGAGAATGGTAAATGAGCATTGACTTCACCTTAAAGTGACCAGCTGAATTAGTTCCTAACATGAGAGTGAGCCTGTCCTTTGACGCTTTGAAGCCAGGCATTGACTTCTCTCAGCTACAAAAGTCCTAGATAGCATCTTCTACCAATAGAAGGCTGTTTCATCTACACTGAAAATCAATTTACTAGGGTAGCCACCTTCATCGATGATCTTAGCTAGATCCTCTATGTAACTTTCCACAGCTTCTCCATCAGCACTTGCATCTTCACCTTGAAATTTTATGTTATGGAGATGGCTTCTTTCCTTAAACCTCATGAAGCAACTTCTGCTAACTTTAAATGATTTTTTCTGAAATTTCCTCATCTTTCTCAGCCTTCATAGAATTGAAGAGAGTTAGAATCTTGCTCGGGATTAGTCTTTGCTTTAACGGAATGTTGTGGCTGGTTTGATCTTCTACCTAGACCACTAAGACTTTCTCCCTATCAGCAATAAGGCTGTCTTGCTTTCATATCATTTGTGTGTTCACTAGAGTAGCAATTTTAATCTCCTTCAAGAATTTTTCCTTTACATTCACAACTTGACTGTTTGCCACAAGAGGCCTAGCTCATGTTTTTCTATCATGATATATACATTTTTCCTATATAAACTTTTTTTTATCTTGAAGGGAATAATCATATGTTATGACTATTTATCAGTTTATAGTCAGTTTATTGTTGGATAGAATAATTTTTGTCAAGTAGAAGCTTTTTGTTTTAACCTTTATGTGGTCAAGTCTATCAGTTCTTAACCTTAAGTCTCCTGGATTTAGTATCATTTTTTAAAATTTTCCTACCTCAGAACAACTATATTTAATTTTTAGTGTTTTTATAAAGTTCATATATTTAATTCATCTGAAATTTATTCCAGTATAGAATCTGAGAGGGGGTATGATTTTTTAAAATTTTTGCCAAATGCTTAATCATTTACCCTAACATCAGTTATTGAATAAACCATCACTTTCAAATTAATTTTCATGTCTCATTTATCATATATAAATTTTTACATATACTTGGCCTAGCAATCTGACATTTTCAAAAGCAGTGAATTGACTTATTTTAGAAAAAGAGTACAGAAATACTATAATTCCTCAATTTAAAAAATGCATATGACAATGTGAGCAAAGCATACAAGAGGTGGGATTTTAGGTAGATTATTTTCTTTTAAAATTTTTCTTTGAGATCATTGTTACACACAAATCATATTACTTTGTGAATAACGTTCAAGTCTAAGTTGCTAACCTACTGTGGGGGATTATGATACCATACATTGACATTGGGAACATAGGAAAAGAAATGTCATGTAAAGTGTGAGCAGTCTTTGAGCATCCAAGTAGACGCAGCTGTGTGTGTGAGTATTGAACACTAGTTTTCTTTTGATCAATGTTTCATATTGTACATTTTCAATCATTTTACTTTAAATATTTTTTAAACTTTATGTTTTAAAAGAACTGTAAATAGCATGTATTTGACTTTTATTTTGTTTAATATGACAATTTTCTCAGCTAATTGAAGCATTTAGATCATTTATAAATATTAATGTTCCTTTTTTCCCTCTTATCTTTTATAGATTAATTTTATTCCTTCTAACTTTCTCTCTATTAGCTTGAAAATTACTCTTTCACTATTCTAGACATTATTACATGCATCATGACATATCAAAGTAAAATATTAATTAGTTCTTTCTCTTTCTTTCTGAATAATATTAGAACATTTAAATTCCATTTCCCCCCACTCCAGTGGATATGCTACTATTATTATGCATTTTAATCATACATATATGTTACACTAAAAAAGACATTGCATTAATATTATTGATATTTTTCTGCAGTCAATATTCTTTCATATCTGCCTATTTTACTTATCATCATCTTTACCCTACATTTCTTTCTGTATCTCCAGTTCTCCCTCTGGCATCAATTTTCTTTTACCTGAAAAAACATTCTTTAGTATTTCCTTAGTAAAAATCTGCTGGTGACAAATTCTCAGTTTTTGTTTATACAAAAATATCAATACTTTGTTCTTTAAGTATATTTTTGTTGCATTTAGAGTAATATGGTGATATTTATATTTTTTAACACTTTAAAGATAGCAATCCATCATTTTCAGATATTCACTGTTTCCTTTGATATCTCAGTTCTCAGTCTATTTATTCTTCTAAAACAATCTGTCTTTTTTTTTCTTTTGCTTCTTGGGTGTGGATTTCTTTTTTTTTTATCATTCTTAAAATTTTCATAGACGTTGGAATTGTTACCTTGATGTCTTAACATCAGTTTTTAAAAGTTCTTTCAAAGGTTACTTCTGCCCTGTTCTCTTTACTCTCTTCTAGGGACTTCAACTGCACTATATTGCATGCACCTAGTCTATGAGTCCTCTATGCCTCTTACCCTTGCTACTGTATTTTTCATCCATTTTCCTCTCTATTTTCTTCTGATGTGTTTTCCAGCCTACTAATTCTCCCTCAAGCTAAATCTAATCTGCTATTATCTTTATCTATCAAATTTTTAATTTTTATTACTTTATTTTTTGAGACAGAGTCTGACTCTGTTGCTGGGGCTAGAGTGCTGTGGCATCAGCCTAGCTCACAGCAACCTGAAACTCCTGGGCTCAAGTAATCCTCCTGCCTCAGCCTCCTGAGTAGCTGGGACTACAGGCATGCACCACCATGCCTGGCTAATTTTTTCTATATATTTTTAGTTGTCCAGCTAATTTCTTTCTATTTTTAGTAGAGACGGGATTTCACTCTTGCTCAGGTTGGTCTCAAACTCCTGAGATCAAATGATCTGCCCGCCTCAGCCTCCCAGAGTGCTAGGATTACAGGTGTGAGCCACCATGCCCTGCCTTTATTACTTTTTTGAGTTCTAGAATATTCGTTTGTTTCTTTTTTAATAGTTTCTAATTCTCTGATGAAATTCTTAATCTTTTCTTATGTCTTTGAACATAGTAAAAGTTATTTTGAAACTAGTTTCTGGTACTCAAGTACCTATAACTCTTTGAATCTTTTTCTGTTTGTTTTTTCTTATTGGTTTTTCATTCTTGTTATCATATCTCTTCATGTTCCTGGTTATTTTTTTACTGATAATAGAAAGTACACTTACAAAATTACTTATAGAAATAATCTGAGGCCTAGGATGATATCGTTTTTCTCTAGATTGGATTTACATTTGTGTCTACAGAGCACTTGGGGTCACCAGCAATTATCTCAATTTCATGACAGAGATAACAAAGCTAAACTACTGTCTCTTCCATTTCACCTTTACTCCTACTGTGCAGTCTTTAGGGCCCCAAAACAAAGCAAGGGCTTTGCGAGTGAACAGAGATTAGGGTTCCCATAACTCACAGATAGGCAGAGTTGCTGTTTTCACCCTTTCAAAGTCTCAGCTGACCTCTCAGATATGAGCAGATGTCTTTGGGGGAAAAAGCAACCCCAAACACTAAGTTCATTTCCTACACTTCTGTCTTAGGTAATACTTAATTACTTTGTTATCTCTTCAAATATTTGTTTCCAGCAGAAAGAATCATAAAATAAAAAAGACAAATTCAGGTATTAAGAGATACAGAAGAAATAAAATAATGTAGAGAATTAATGAGATAGAGGAGGAAAAATACTTTATCTAGGTTAATCAGGAAAGGTTTCTTGGTGGATCTGGCATTCAAACTGACACCAGAATAGTGAGAAGGAGGCAATCACTTGAAGATCTAAGGGAAGAAAATTTAAAAATAGATAATAATGAGCTTCTGTGAGACACGGGAGGAAGATTAGGAGGCTACAGAGTGGAGGACCATGGGCACAGTATAGGGAAGTAGCATTGTAAAGACAGACAATGGCCAGATCAGGTAAAGTAGGACTGGAAGTTACTTATTCTGGCTCTTATCAGGAACCATTAGAAGATGCTAAACTAGAGTTTCATGCCTTATAAAGATTACCTGGACTATGGTGTAGGGGTTGGACTGTGAGAGATTGAAGGTAGAGCCAGGAGATTACAGAAGAGGATGATTCAAAGTTCATTGAATAATTATGTGGTTTGGAAAAAGGAATAACAGTAGAGATGGCAATAAGTACTAGAAATCAGATATGTTTTACCTCCCCTTTGAGATTTTGGCTTGCTTTCTAGTTCTGTGCGCATGGGTATGAATTTGCAATATCTTTTTGACTCAAATGCTTGACGTCTGTCTGTATAAAACTCAGTAGAGACAGTGCTCCTATTGTAAGTAAATAAATAAATATTAAAGCTAACATAGATGTGCCAGGCACTGCTCTAATGTGCTTTACACATAGTAACTTACTTAATCTTCTCAATTATTCTATGAGGAAGGTACTAATATCATTATCCCCACTTTAAAGGTGAAGAAACAGGAAAAAGCCCTGAACAGTTAGCCCAAGGCCACACAGTCAGTGAATGGACATTTGCCTGTGGCTGTTGTTATTTTGCTTAATAATGTTCATTCTCTTATTTTTTTTTTTTGATAGCAGCACCTTGATTTCCTTTTGAGAAATAATTCCTCTCCTACTCTTAGCATGCGCTGTTCCTGGGGTGCTGATTTCACTCTCAGCTCTTGGGAGGGCATGTGACTGAAGCCCAGCCAATCAGCATCGCCTTCTTCTAGACACAAGTGATGGCTCAAAGATGAGCCAACATGAAGCAATGAAATTGCTGGCTGTGAAGTTGAAGGTCTGGTGTCCTTGCCACCATGAGGTGAGAAGTGTCTAAGTATGATGTAAGCATAGAAAAAAACTGAACTCTAGGGTTGTTTGAGGACCTGGGGCCTTGTACTACCTCAGTTTTACAATTAAGTTGCCCACTAAATTCATATTTGGCTAGGCCAATTTAAATTAGGTGTTCTGTCACTTGCAACTGGAAAATATTTAAAACAGATGCACCCATCTTTTGAGGAATCCCCTCACACTCGCTGTAGGAAATCTGCAAATAGGAAAACTTTGCAATTTTAATAAAGGTCCATGTTTCTCCTGTGTACTCAGACTCTTGCTGCACTACAAAAACTTGTTCTTGCTCTCCCACTAATCAGACAGAAAGAATGACAAGGAGTTAGAATTCTCAATAGTCCTACATGGGGACTTTTTGCACTTTAGAATTCCAAGACAAAGTATCTCAATTCCACATTTAATTCTCAGTTATAAATCCCACCTTTGGTTCTATGCCCCTCGGAAAGGATTGCAAATTGTAGAGGGCGGGATTTGGTCCATAGTATCTACTTATAGGATTTGGTGTTTCCCCCCTCCCCCTTCTAAAGAAAGCTTGCCATGTGTACTATTGGAAATGCTTCCAAAGAGGGAAAGCAAGAACTCTGTGCCAAGATACAATTTTCAGTTAGGAAGAAAATATATATATATATATATATATATATATATGTGTGTGTGTGTGTGTTGTTTTGTTTTTTTTTCAGCTATGGTAATCCCAGCTTATAATGGACAGGCAATTAGTAGAGACCCTAAAGCTCACCGAAAGGGCAATATGGTACAAAGAGAAACCAGAGTTTCAGAACCTTTTGTAGTTGATCATTAAGATTTATGTAAGTTCTACACAGGAAGAGGCAGAGTTCTAAGATGTGTAGGGCACAAAAGCAGCAACTTTGAGCGTTCAGTGGCGACTGTTCCCAGAAGAAAAGGAGACCTGCAGAGGGCCACGAGTAAGGCTACAAGGAGTACAAAAAGGAAGAGATTTGACTGATTTCCAGCCAAAGACCTGACATTTGTGTGAAGTGCCTGGACCCAAGATGCTTCTTGAGTGTTACTGTGCCCATTCATCCCAGACGCTTCTTTCATATTGCCCTGACACCAAGCCTCTGGCCTCACTCTCAGCTCGGACTTTCCATCTAACCTACTTCCACCTCATCTCTCACTGCCAAGATCTTCCACCCTTGTTCTTCTCTAATCCACTCCTCACTCAGAAAAGTATAAATCTCCTGTCACCTCTCTGTGTGGCATTCTCTAATGTTTTGTCATTGCAAATTGAGTGTGGTGGATTGAATGGTGGCCCTCACCAAAGATATTTCCACTGGGAACCTGCAAAGGTGGCCTCATTTGGAAGAAAGGCCTTTGTAGGTGTTGCCAGGAATCTTGAGATGAGATTATCCAGGCGTGCCCCAAATCCAATGACAAGTGTTCTATAAGAAGAGGGGAAGACATAGACAGAAGAGAAGAAACACAAGGAAAGAAGGTGATGTGAAGGCAGAGGCAGTGACTGGACTGATGTGTGTATAACCCAAGGAACGAGAGGGTTATTAACAGCCATCAGAAGCTAGGAGGGAGGTCTAGAACAGATCCTCCCTCAGACCCTTCAGAAGGAACCCACTCCACCAACACCTTGATTTCAGACTTGTGGCCCCTAGCACTGTGGGAGAATTCTGTAATGTTAAACCACGCAGTTTATGGTAGTTTGTTATGACGTCCTTAGGAAAATAATACCTAGAGTAAAACCTAGAGCAAATTTCCCTAACATGATTAGGAGACGTTCTATAACTTAGCCCCTGCCTACCACTCAGATTAAATCTTTCACTTCTCCCCACCTCACTAGTAGTCTCTCTTCACATTGTCCCTTCTGTTTTTTTAACACACAAGTTATTTCCTTCCTAAGAGCCTTTGTCTGTTGCTATTACCTGCTTAGAAATCTCCCCATCCCCACGATCTTCACACAGATGGCTCCTTCTTGTCATGCTTCTCTCTGCTGAAATATAACTTTCAGACAGACCTTCCTGAACCTTCTAACCAAAGTACTTCTCCCCTCTGCTCCCCAGTTAGTCTCTGACATGTCAGGTCACAGCACTCCTTTCCTTCTAGAACTCATCAAAAATGGCAAATGTCCTGTTTATGCATTTACTAGATTGTGAGCTCAGTGAAGGCAGAGTTTGTTCCACCTGTTTTATTCAACAACTATTAACTGAGCATTGGTTATATGCCAGGTAGCATTCTCGGGGGTTGGGAAATGCAGTAAACCAAACAAAAACAGCATCTGCTCCTAGGAACTTATATTCTAGCCCATTTTCCATGGCTATCTCCTTGTGCCTGAAGCACTCCCTGCTATTTATTGGTCATCCGTTCAATGTTAAATGAATATTAATTGAATGATAAATTGAAACACTAAGTTCTAGTCACTAATTCTCTCCCTTTTCCTAGTAAAATCTTGGTTCTGCCTATTTAAGGAATTTAATAAGTGCAGACAACTTTGAGAGATCTTCAAACTTGCCATTTACAAGGTCTTTTTCTCAAGAGGACATTGGAATTCCTTTAGTAGTCTTGTCCCATGCCCAGATTTTTGCCATTTCTACTAGTGTGACTGGAAGTATGATTTTGCCCCTTGCACCTGTTCTGGGAAACCAAACAAAAGACCAAGCCACACTGGACTTGCAAGGCTTTGCCAACGATGGCAGACCCCAGGGCAGTTGGCTCGATTACCCACTGCCATATCTAAAGGTCAGCCTCTGGGACTGCTTAATTGTGGTCATTAAAGTGTTTGAGCAGCTGCTTCATAGCAGTAATTTGGAGCTCAGGAGAAACTAGAGGCAGCATCAGCACACCGAGTCATTTGAAGAAAGGCTGGCTGGGCTCCACGAGCAGCCTGACAACAGCTGGGGTTTCCACGCGTACTTAACCTGGCTTAGAGGTCATGGCCTAACTAAAAGTAGAGTCCCTTCATCCCAAAGTGATTCATTTGCCTCCCCATGTCCTCCTCATTTTTCAGCCTTGACCCAGGATCCCAGAAACCTTGTTAGTCAATCCATCAATTAATAAATTAACATGTATTAACTGAGCAGCTGTTATATGCAAAGCAATGGCATGGTGCTACCATATTTCTACCTCTTCCAGCCCACTCTGTCCCATCCCATGCCCTGTCAGGCCTGCACCTTGAAGATACTGCAACCTCATCATGGACACACCTTCCCGCTAAGCCTACACACAGGCTCAAATTTTTTCTCAGCACAACTTTCTAAGCAGTCACTACTCATTGCTCAGGCCTGACACTGGGATTAAATCTTTATGCCATCCTTGAATTCTCCTCCTTTGACCCATTAGTTTCAATGAATGACTTGCTAAGCTACATAGCTAGTCCGTGGTAGACCTGGAACCCAGGTACCCTGTCTTTTTGCCTAGGACTCTTTATGGTGCCCACTATAAACAAGTTAAATAACATTTCAAAGCTAACCAGACTTGTTAGCTAAAATAAAAATACAGTCTAAGTTAACAAGAAGTACAAAATAAAATAAAATAATATATAGCATTATATTGTAACATCTAGAATGTAATGTTATACATTACTGTGTAATATCGTTATATAATCATCGCGACCATTTACTTTACAGACCATTTTCTTTAGTCCTTATAGTAATTCTTCTAGATGATAGGTGATGTCCGCTCTATTTCACAGGTGGGGGAAAACTGAAATTCAGAGAGTTTAAGTAACTTCCTTGAAAGCTGCTAAGTATTAATGGAGCTGGATCTGGACCCAGATAGATTCCCTTGATTTTCAATACAGTTACTAGCAATACACACTGCTACTGTTGTGGGAGATAATTCTTCTTGGATCTCTCAGATTTCTGCACATCTGGTGAACAGAGACAATGACAATATATTGTTCCAGACTATCTTTTCAAAGATGTCTGTATAGCAAAAAGCCTTGAAGGGTAGAGTTGATGTCTCCCTTCAGAGAAGAAGACAGATCTATTTGTTGTCCAGGATAACAAAGATAATGTTTCCCTCTGGGGCAAATCTTGGACAGTCTTGCTTACAATGCATTGTAAAAGATTGGGATTTCCCAGAGCTCAGAGTTCCTCAGATGTGTCCCAAGTGTGTCACTGCATGCACATTGTCCCCATGGAACTGAGTGACAAAGGGAACCAATGCAAACTTGAAGCTCGTGTTTGTCTCTTGCTCAGGAGTCACGTACTTCTTGTTAGCTGTCAAGTAGGGTACAACCTCATACCTTTCACAGCTTTCAACAATCACAAGATCAAAGGAGTTAAAGCTCCTGGCTGCCTACTCTATGGGACCTCAAGTTTTTGGTTCGCCTTGTCTAAGGCTAGTCATGTAGAGCTCCAATCCTTCAGTAGCTGAATAAATATGCCTGAGGATAAATCTGAAGTAGTATTAATGATGATTACATTTTACCTCTCACAGATAAAAATTGGATTTTCAGTGTCTTAACCTGATATAGTCAGAGATGTGGCTGTTTCAGGCACCATGGGAAGTTAGAAGTAAAAGGTATTATTAGCAAGAGAGGCTCCTCCCTGTGGGAATTAAATCAGAGGATATCTGGTATGCACTATCCCTTCCCTTCTGGCCAGCTCTGCCCACGTCTCCAGAGAGGCCAAAAATTAGCATTGTTCACCCCGGCCTCTCAGGCCAACTTCCTTCCCTTGGAATAAATTCTCAGCTTTGCTTTGACTGTGGAGACTTGTTTATGACTGCTTATTGTCAGAACGAAGGTTTGAATATTCTCATTCCGATTTTTCCCTCCTCAGGTCACCTAAGTCATTAGATCAAATCATATAACAAGGTATAAAATTTTATTCACTGAAAATGTTCCATAAGAATAAATTACAAGATAAGCTGTTGAAAGAAATTAGAACCACACTTCCAAGGAGATATGGTCCTTCCTCTGTAAAGGAGGAGAAAAGATTTAAGCCTCATGGCAATGTGTGGTCTTCTTAGGCCAGTGGGGAGGGTGAGAAATTCCACTGGTTTTCTCCAGCAGGGAGACAGCAATGGGGGGGGAGGGTGGAAGAGGGTGGAGTCAAGGCTTTGATGGAAAGGAAGCCAAGTCGATGACAGCATGGGAGAGATTTTAATAGTTGTCATGAGTATAAAATTGGGGGAGAGAGTCTGATGTCTAGAAAGTATTTCTGAAACACTCTGTGCAACACATTTGTGTAAAATCTCTGTGGCATCTCCTCTGAGGAAAGTAGTAATGATCTACATTAACCTTCAACACTGCTGGAGTTCTTTGTGTTTTCATTTAATGTGACTCTGTTCAGACTGGCCCCAGAGGGCCCCAGCTTATGTTTTATACTAAATTAAGGACTCGAAGCAGTTTATCACTCCTTCCTAGGAATGGCTTATTCAGAGTCACGGTTCTTGGGCTACTTTATCTTTCCTACAGTTTTTCTCCAACTAACAAGCCAAGTTGGTATCAGTGGTACCAGAGAATAAGGACTAGGAATTCTTTCCTACCGTAATAAGAAAAAATATAAGCACATGAAAGAGGAAAATACTGGAATAGAAGGAAAAGAAATCACTTAGGGACCTCATAACCACATTATGAGGTCGGTATATTAGCCCCATTAACAAACGAAATTATAAAGCGGAGAGTTCAAGTATCTTATTAAAATGTGTAAGGATAGGCTAACTGCTATAAGAACCTCAAAATTCCTCTGCCTAACCCATCAAATTTAATTTTTATCTCATGGGACATTCCAAAGTTGTTTGCCCATGGATTAGGGAGGAAGTGGTCATCGGCCAGACAGCAATCAAAAGACCACAAGTAGGTGCAAAGAAGGCTAAAAAATGCAATCTGGCTGTGTGTCTAGGAAGAAAAGAAGGCGAATATTAAGGAGCTCTAGCAGACTCTGCCCTCAAGATAAAATAATTAGTAAATAGCAGGGGAAGCCTTCAAACCTAGGTCTATTTGACTTCCAAACTAACACACTCAGCTAATATGCTATAGTGTTTTCTCTTCGGAAGCCTCATCTACATTTCAATTGGGTAGATTTGGATAAACAGCTGATCGGTGTCTTCTCTTACACTTCTGCTAGTCATAACTTTTTCTAATGCCAATAGTGCGGTACAAGTCTTTTGGGGACCCTTTCCACAGACCTTTATAATCACAGAATGAATCTTATCAGAATTTTGTCTCCCATTCATCTTTCTTAAGGTCAGATTTTGCCTTGATTGAAGGAAAAACAGGGTAAAAATACATTTCACATTTTTATCATCTCCGTGCAACAGAGAAAGAGGGAGGAAAAAAAGGCCCCAGCCAGAGTAAACCCCATCCCTGAAAGAGTACCAGGGCCAAAGAAGAAAGGGGAAAGCCAAGAAAGATGGTCTTCAGAAATCTCTCCAAAGACTTATGCCCAAAGATTTGCCCAGGAATATTGTATGATTGCCCAAATGGTTTACATCAAGAATTATATTTTTAAAAATCCCATTTTTACATGCAAATAATTTTCCTCTTCTACATCTGAAAGCCACATGTGACTTTCAATCAGCCAGCACAAACAGACTGACAGACAACATCCCTCAGGAAATGCATGGTATGCCATCAGGTTTCAACACCCTTCTCCTTCCCCCTGTGCAGCCAGCCTGTGATTTTGCACTGGCTTCAGTACATATGTGTGACATATTCGTGCATGTGCTGCTGGGTAGAGCAAACGGCTCTGCATTCTTTCCTGGTTATGCACTTACGAAGCAACGACATGTTCCCTGAGTGGCGAATGGTGCTCTCTCCCACAGTGGGGAGTCCACAGGTGCTCACAAAATATCTAGCAGTCCAAGGCTAGAACCTGCCTTGCAAGGCCACAGGCCTTTCCTGGCCACCACCCCCACCCACAGGAGAACTGTGTGAGGTGCTTTCTTCTAGCTGCCCCCCACTCAGTGCTCCCATGGTTCTAGACACACAGCTTCTGATGCCCAGTGTGCCGTAAATGCTTGTTTACATCTGTTCTCAACG